>CM077346.1:26534221-27734685 GCA_039655645.1 Ammopiptanthus mongolicus | reverse complement strand
TATAATAGAAATTTTGACATATCTTGCCTATTATTGTACACCCATGTGATTCACATCTTGCCTCCAAGAACTATCCCAACATAGTCATTTCTACTCCCATACACTTTCCCAATCTCTTCTTCACTCAAGACCTCTTTTTTCTCTCTCTAGTCCTCTAAATCTCATCTCCTATTACATGATATGTATATATATATACCTATACATCAATCACTAATAGCTCCTTGATGAGTCATCAATCCAAGTGACGTCCTTGATCCTTGTGAAGTTTCAATCCATTTGAATCTTGGAGTTCTCTAACTTCCATAACTGATTTCTAACAGTCTTGGTCGACTCTGTTACAATTTCGCTAGCTAAATTCCATTCGCTTAGCGAAATTGTTACAGAAACGAATACCTGAAGAAACTTTTGTTTTCGTTTAGCTAGCTCAAATTCGCTTAGCGAATTACTCTGATAGAAACTTGTGATTTTGGGTCATTTTCAACACCCTCCCTCTTGTAAGGCTTACTATGAGCCTTCTCTTAGACCAAAAATACTATTTACCTCAACCAGAAAGATTATGCCCACACACTTCTTTTTAGAAAGAGTTTAATTTTGACGTACTTTCAAAAGTTTTTTACATCATCAACCAATCATACATTACCATATTTGTGACTTTTGAAAAAATTATTATAAAATTTAAATATTTTTAATAACATAGCAATACATGATTCTATATTAATATAAAAAAAAAACTTACTCTAATGATGTATTAAATTAAATCCTTTGGAAATGTTTTAACAATTATGCTAAAATTGTTGTGTGGATACCAAAAAAAACTTTGTTAATAAAACATTTGCATAAAGTTAAAAAATTTAATAATCTTGTACCAAAAAACTATATTTAATAATCTAAGTAATCTTTGTTTTTATTTTTGTGTGTCAATTAGTTATTTAGTTATGAGTATATACCGTTAATTTTTTTCGGAACGCTCTTCTTAGCCTTCCAAATTCCAAAACAAAAATTTCTCTAAATTATGTGTCTAGTTTAAAAATTATGATTTGCATTGCCCATGGGTACCTCCTACCCCAGTATCATGAGGTCATGTGCCTAATATCATGTTACTGTGGAATAGACTTCTCTTCTGGATCATTGAAGGTCCCCTAAAATTTGTGGACGATCAAATCTCCACTTGTTTTTAGTTATTGATTTATTCATTTTTTAAATTTTTAATTTTTTAATCAATTAATCAAATGGTCCAAATTGTTGGTGGATCAATCTTCAACCTATTGGTTGGAATACCTTAGCCATACCCCTTTTGAAGATAAGGTATAAGAGTCCCCTTCAAAAAAAAAAACGAAGATGCAAATTGCAAGGGCAAAGGATTCTCTCCTCCTGTTTGTGTGAGACAAGATAGGGATTGCCTGATATGGCCACTAGCACAATTAGGGGGCTATTAAATCTAGTTACCACATGCCACTACCTTGCTCATAGAATGTCCAAATGAGACTTCAATCTTGCAGACTAGAGGACTGGTTCTTAGAGAGGTTAATAGCTTCAAGTAGGGTAAAGGCTAAGGTGCATATTTAAAAAAAATGGTGCATCTATACACCATTTTGACCAAGCCTTTTGGTCTAATGAAAACGTCAAAGTGGCTTTAGTGTTTGTCATGTTTGATAAAAGTAAATAAGAATTTTATATTTACATTTTTTATTTTGTATTTGCAATTTGGTATAATTATTTTTTTTTAACAAAAACAAAGTTAAGAAAATATACTTCCATTTCATTTCTGTTAAAAAAATACATAATAAGCAGTAAAAAATTTAACAAAATAAATAATAATGTATTACAAAAATATAAAGTAAAGCAAGTCTAAATACAAAATACAAAACAAAAAATTCCAATACAATATATCAATGTACAGTGTAAATAAATCAATATACAGTATCAATGTGCAAATACAGACAATTTATTATATACTATACAAGTGGAATACACTTTGATTAATCAAAATTTTGAGGATCATATGTGTACAAATACAACACTCTCATTGTTCCAAAAAATAGGAACATCCATGCACCAATTTTTCAAAGATGCAACTTAGACCAAACGTATGAATAAAGCCGAATTATGTAAAAAGTAATTCCTGTGTATGTTTAGAAACAATTTATGGGGAGAGGGCAAAGGTTTAAAACTTCAAAAAGACAATTGTTGAATGGTTAATTTCATAACCACTAGCATGGGTACCCGTGCGATTGCACGGGATATTCATGTGTATGAATAATATTATTTATAAATTATATTTCTAAATTCTAAATATTTATATGATATAACGATTTTATGTATGAGTTCTATTTTTTTTTTTTGAGACATGTATGAGTTTGTATTAAATCAGTTGGTATGACTAAATATGGCAGTATATAAATTTCACAATAAATAATCATATATGTTGGTGGTTTTTCCTAACCTTGCAATGGAGGGTGTGTTCCTGTAATCTAAACAATTTTAAAAATTAAAAAAAAAGAAGAAGATTGTTTTATATTTGTTAAAAAAATAATAGGAACACCTATTTTGAGTTTTAACTCATGTTTAATATTGGAAGTTGTACGGATGTAATTGTGTTGAAAAACTTGGGAGTATTTGAAGATACTATAATTTAAATATTTTTATTTTTTTAATACCTTAAATAAGGGGTTGATGTAAGGTGAAAAGTTTTATATTGTAACGTTATGGACATATTTAATTAAAAAAGTTAATATGCATTTACAAAATTGTATAGTAAAGAGTCAGACAATTAAATATTTAATCATAGTATATATTTAAAGGGGTTAATGTAACACCTATAACACTATTTAATGGTATTAGTCATGTTTTCTTAATTGTCTACGAAGTTCTCATCAATTTTTTTATATTAGTCAGCCAATTATAAACGATAGATAATACAGCCATCAAATTTCATATAAAAGTAATAAAACCTTATTTTGATAATCCAGCAAATAATGCATCTTCTCTTTTATCATCATAATAAAACGGAGAACTTTTTCCATGCATGACACGAAAATAAATTTATATATATATATATATATATATATATATATATAGTTACAATTTTGTATCTTTTATAAATATTTTTTATTAAATGTATATAAAAGGATATATGTTCTTCACTCATGAGTCAACTATATACTGATTGGCATTTTACCTTAACACTGCTCTCCTGTTCAATATGTGTCATGAATCATGATTCTCCATTCCCTCACAGTCATAATACCATGATAAATTGCATCAGAAATTGATAAATTTAAACCTCATCCAAAGAACTCATTCAATTTGATTATAATAAATGGAATAAAATAATTGATTAACTCATGCTATTGGTCGTATGAAATAGAAATTCATCTCTAAGTCACCACTCCAAAGAGGGGTTACAGAATCATTTCCATATAAATGATCCCTCAAATTGGATGTTCTCGCTGTCACTACCATCGAAACATACTTATGATACAACAAAAAACATGCACATGTAATTTTTCTCCTTTTCAATTTCATTACTAAATCTGACAGTAAATAGATACAAAACTAATCACAAAATAAAAAATATATTAAAAACTACTAATATACCTTCATTTGTTGATGCGTGAATCAGCTGACCCCATAAAATAATTTGCAAAAAAACACAAATGAACGAATGAATGCAAAGAATATCCAGAATTGAAAACAAATTCAAACCTAGAAATTCAAAATACCCAAACCATGTAATTTCAAAATTGAAGAGATAAAGCTTGCATAACATACTTATTAATCATTTTCGGAACCAAGGCGGGTGATGAAATGAATCATCTCTAATCACCAAAAACTGCACACACAAAAAAGAAAATTTGAAATGGTACATTTCCATAAAATAGTTGTAATACAAAATGACAAAATGTAAAGTCTAGGAAGAGGAAAAGAAAAAAGGCATCGAAGCGCACCTTTGATACAACAAAAAACAGGTACATGTAATTTTTCTCCTTTTCAATTTCATTAATAAATCTGACGGTGAATAGATACAAAACTAATCACAAAATAAAAAAGATATTAAAAACTATTAATATACTTTCAATTGCTGATGCATGAATCAGCTTTGACCCCATAAAATAATTTGCAAAAAAACACAAATGAACAAATGAATGCAAAGAATACCTAGAATTGAAAAGATATTCAAACCTAGAAATTCAAAATACCCCAACCATGTAAGTTCAAAATTGAAGAGATAAAGCTTGCATAACATACATATTAATCCTTTCCGGGACTAAGACGGGTGATGAAATGAAACATCTCTAATCAACATAAATTGCAAAAAAAAAAAAAAATCGAAATGGTACATTTTCATAAAAGAGTTGTAATACAAAATGACAAAATGTAAAGTCTTGGAAGAAGAAAAGAAATGAAGCTGAGATATTATTCCCAAAAAAATAAATTATTACCAGTATATATCTCTTAAAAGGGATGCTTGAGCAAGGAGAAATATCTTAACAATATGAACTAAAAAAAAAGATTTTGCAGAAATATCTTACCTTCTTCTGGCAATAGGTTGAGTCGAAGCAGTATTCTTTAGTGAGTTTAAATAGGGGGATAAAGAACCAGCACCTAGGTAGCCATACAGGTGTTTCTAAGCAATAATAATCGAGGATTCACAAATTAATAACCCTAAACTTACGCTAACATTATAACTGTTTTGAATTAAATGAAAATAATGTCGGTCTTCATTGAGGTTACAAACATTGTGAACGTTTTGTATATAGAATTAGTTTTCCAAGGCTAGTGAAAATATTGATGATTTGGGTTATGAACGTTAATACAACCCAATATTATATTATATTATAAATAAATAAATAAATGATTAAATTAAATATTTAAAACAAACTAAATTAGAAAACAAAAAAATTTATTTACAAATTAAATAATTTAAATTATTAAATAAAAATCTAAAAATAAAAAAATCTGGGGTAAATAAACAACTAAATTATATAAATAAATGAATATAATATTTGAAATAATTAAATAATTAAATAATCAAAACAATATGAAATGCAAACCAAAAATTAAATACGAGGGGCACATTATTTAGAAATTAAATAATAACAAAAACCTAACATTATAAACTTAAAATTTAAAACTAAATAAACAAAACAAATATATAGTGGAATGGACACCAACTACACAGTGAATATATCGTTCACAAAACTGTTACCACTTATTGTGGCGTTCCAGACTGTATAATTACTTACAATTTATTATTACAATTGAATTAACTTATTAACTATTCTGCCCATAAACCTAAAATTTAAAACTAAATAAACAAAATAAATATATAGTGGAATGGACACCAACTACACAGTGAATATATAGTTCACAAAACTGTTACCACTTATTGTGGTGTTTCAGACTGTATTTTTACTTAGAATTTATTATTACAATTGAATTAACGTATTAACTATTCTGCCCTTAAATTAAAATATGACAATACCCGCAAGTAACCCTAGAAAAGCCTTGGACCTATTTTCAATTATTTCTTACTTTTATATATATAAAGATAAAGATATTGTTTGAATATCCGATGAAAGACTGCAAATAAAAAAACATACCCTCATTGCGTTGATCTATCAAGCCTTAAAACAGGGCACCAATGCCTTTCAAGCACTTCATAATTCCAGTGATCTTTTTATCATAGACGTAAAGATGGGTGCTTGATGCAAAGCATATCACATGCTGCTGGAAAGGGCAAAAATATTGACACCATAAATAGTTCTTCCTCAAATTGCACTTCATTCAAGTTGATCTCTTTCACAACGTTTCCTTTAAATTGGGGACTCGACACTTTGGTTTTGACGGCCTCCGAACCCGCATCGTGACCGTAATTATGATCGTATTTTTTTTAATTATCCACAATAACGAAAAATGCAATACAATCGCAACCGTGACCACAATTTAAAACCTTGGAAGAGAGTAAATAACATTCGGGTGCGTTTGATTTGCAAAAAAATAAAGGATTGGACAGCACAAAAATAATTGTTCAATGCTTGATTTGTAAAGTGATCACGGAACTGGACAACAAAGAGGTGAGAGATTGGACAAAAACTCAAAATTTTGTCCCCTACCAAACCGTGGGATAACTTTTCGTTGTCCTATGGATATACTACCCAAAAAGATAAAATTATCCTTATTTATTTATTACATATGCTCTCTCTCTCATATATATATATATAAATACAAATTATAAATTAATTAAGTACATATATTATATATATATAAATTATTATATATTATATAACATAATATTATTTATATTTATATATAACACTTATTTAATGTAATATTATATATATTATAAATGGTATTTAAGTAAATTTTACATTATTTTACTTGTGTTGTCCATTGTACCAAACAATATACAGGATAAAGAATTGTGTTGTGGTTCAAACATTTGTCCTGTGTTGTTCTCCTTGTTCTGCATCTCAATGCAAATCAAACGCACTCTGGGAGCATTAAAAATCCCAATGCTTGTGGCTGTTCACTAGTTCAAACAAAAGCAGTTAAATTTTTGTTATCAGTGGAGAATGTAGTAATGCAGTGAAACTAGGTAAATAAATAGTACCTCAACTTTGTTTTTAGTTTAACACAATTTAAAGAAAATATTTTGAAAGGGACAAGAAACAAACTCTAATACGAGAATTGCTTATTTATGCAAATTTATTTTCAAAGCTTTAAAACTCGATTGAGGGTCAAATTTCTAAAAGAAGATATTGATTTGTAGTGTTGTAGTGATGAAAAGTTGCTGTTGTAGTGATTTGAACATTGTATTGTCATCAACTATATCGTATTGTATCATGTTGTAGCGATTGCCAAAGAGAAAGCAGATTGTTAGGCTATTAATTAACCTTTCATTAACACTCGCAGCTTCCACCATAGTAAGAAAATTCCACTAACAAGTATGATAGCATGTATGCGACCCTATTATAATAATCTTGTCTTTGTTGCCAGCATCCATTACCTGGAATATAGATATTCTCATTTTTCTTAAGAACACGTCTTATTAATATTATTACCAAAAGCAGACAAGATAATATACCAAAAAAAATAAGAAGAAACTTAGTTCTGTTCCGAAAAAATAGCCGATAAGTTAGCGTATGATTGATAAGATAATTTTTAGCTGAAATCTTATAATTGATGGTTGATAAAAGCTAGTTAGTTGAATTTGAAGTATTTGATAAAATTTGTGATTGAACTAAATTATAAATATAAAATGACATAAAAGAACAAATTTATATAATTTTTATTCTTTTGAAATTCTTTTTTTATGAACCATCGTAATTAAGGTCTTTGGCTCCCCAAGAACATCACTGGGTATCCCCACAAGCTTCGTTCATTTGAACCGACTATGATACTAATCATCGGTCGACTGCTTAGAGTAGGGAATCAACCCTTGGTATTCAGAACCTCCCAACTAGAGTGACTGCCACCAGGATTCAAACTTGCGTTCTCCTTCTTATGGGGTCGAGATGCTTACCACTCGACCAACCATTGGTTGGTAATTCTTTTTAAATTCTAATTAAAGCTTTTTAATTAAAATATAAATTTTTAAATATTTATATTAAATAATATAAATGAAATGACATGTTTATATGTTTTTTTATATAAATATTTTTTATGAAGGATCAAGTAAAGTAGAAATTTCATTTAATTAATAGGGATAAAAATGAGAGAAAAGTTAATAAGCTATAAGCTAAATAAAATAACATATGATGAAAATTTATAAGCTAATGAAATAAACTTTTTTACCAATACCTCTACTTTGGTCAAACAAGTTTATAAGTTAGTCAAATAAGCTATGAGCTAATTTATTGGACTTGCTAAATAGAGTCTTATTGTTCTAAAATCATTCAAACCCTTCTACGAACTTATAGCAGATAGCTTATAGCGGATGATGAGATGACCAAAATATCTAGATATTTTGGAGAGGTAATAATGATGGTGATGAGTCACATGGCACGAACGTAATTTCATCAGTTCCTAAGGGCAAAACAGTCTTTTCTCGCCTTAAATATCTCAGATATTTGTAGAAACGCAATGATGACGCTGGTGAGTCATGGTGGTGACTCACCCTGCTCAGGTGACTCCTATCCCTCATCTAGTGTCCGATTTTGTCCTTGCGCGTCCGTTCTCGATTCCGTCGATTTCCTAATTTAGGGTTTTCGCTTGAGAAAGTCGCGATAACTTATTTTTTTAAAATTTTTCAAAATCGCCGATATTGTTTGCAATTTTATTTAAAACCTAACTGTTTCGTTCACGAGTCAAAATTAGGTTTTCTGATCAGTAAAATCTTACTGTCAGTGAAAACGCAGGCCGGGCTCCATCTGAGTTTTCAACCCAAAATTTAATCGTAACTCCCTACGATAGCGTAAAGCGTGACTATGGCTTCATTTTATTTAATTTCATTTTCTAAACCTCAGATAAAAATATAAACTCAATTATATAATTTACTGATATTAGAAAGCATGAAAATCAGGATATTACAGATGAGAAAGTAGTCTCATTTGGCAAGCGCCTATGTCATGAGCTTATAACGTTTTTTCACGAGCTTATAGCGTTTTTTTCAGACTCTACTTGAAGTAGCGTTTGAGCTTATAACTTATAGCGTTTCATTTTTTTCCCCCACTTTTATCCTTATTATCTTAATTTAATCCTAGTTTATCATCTTCTATCTCTTTTATGTAAAATCATTAATAAAGATATACTTTTATGTCATTTTATATCTTCAACTAGCTCAACCGCTAATTTTTTCAAACACTTCCACACAAAATAAGCTAGCTTATCCGCTATTCGCTACCTCATCCACTATCTGCTATAAACTATCTGCTAACAGCTAGTTTGACCAAACAGGCTCTAAAACTCATCCCAATGGTCCAAGGGTAATTACCTGTTTAAATATAAGATCAGATATTAACTAATTATGGTTACTAATTCCACCTTAAAAAATGTTTGCCTATTTGTGAGAAGTTGGTTGCAAATTGAGTTTCTCTTAGTATATAACAAATACCATTATAATTTAAAATTTTTAAAATAACGCGAAAAAAATTTACATGAAGTATTTATTTTTGATGATTTCTTCGGTATCCCCTTAAAGTTGGGGGTAATATTTACCCCCACATATATAGCTCAATCAGTTGCTGCCCACTAATGTCGCATCATTTAAAATTTGACAACTCATCCTTGTTTTGGTCAAACCTCCCATACTTTCATTTTGACCCTTAGAAGGCCAAATTCCAAAATCAAAACTTATTATTTTTGCTTTTCCCTAAAACTCAGTCGCCTCCCTCCCCCTTGAAGCTTTTAGCAGCTGAGCTTCCTCTGCAACGAAACCCTTTCTTTACAACTTGTAACCGAATAAAATGGACAAATTCCGAGGATGGGACCTTTAGTTTCAGAAACAAGTGAATCAAATAAAAAAAAATGCAAATATGAATTGAAAGGTGACAAAAACTTTAAAAGAGAAGAACTTGTAACGCCCCCTTCATTCTCTCAATGCGTCTCTTGATTTTGTGGGAGCAAGCTTCACAATGCATGTGAACATTCAGAACAATTGTAATAATCTGAGGCTGCTCAATACAATTAAGTAATGAATTTAATTTGATTAGCCAAAACAAGAAAGAGAACAACGGATTCAAAGAAATTTAAGTAAAAATAATATTTTTATTATAAAAAAAACCTCTTCTTTCTTCACCCCAGGCTTGGCTTCTCATTTTCTGCCTTTTTCTCTTCCTTCGTTGGTGGCTTTGGGATAGGAGAAAGAAGCTCAACCTGTTATGGCTCTTCCTATGCACTCTCTCCAGAACCTTAAGTGGATCTGACTTTTCTCCTTTAACTACCACCTTATGAGACTTGCAATTTATGGTTACATCTTCAACCCCTAACAACTCAAATACCCACATAACAAATTCCGATAAAGCCTGAAATCACATCACATGAAAAGGTTAAACAAAAGTGACAGACACTTACTCACCTGGGAACCCTTTGAGAGACCGACGAACCTTGTGAGCACAACCTTCACAATGCATGAACACTTTAAGCACAATCTCTGGCAGCGCCGTCGCTTCTGTTAGGGAATAATTGGTATGCCCTAGATCCAATCCATTGTGTAACGCATTGTAATTATTTTATTTTGATAAAATAAATTGGCATTCCATTAAATGGTTTTATTTATCATATTCATTTAATGATTATTTATTTGATATGACAAAGTCCTTGATTAAATTTAGACACTTGTCATCATGATAGAGATCATGTTAATGAGAGGCAAGTCTTTTATAATTTAATCTAAAGTGTTCTTGATCGGAGGATTATTGAGAAATGGACATCATTATTCCGGATAGATCAATATATATGTGATGGTCTCTATTGAATAGATATTAATAGATCTCATTTATTAATTCACATATATAGATGATGCATATGGAGATATGATCATTGAACTGGCTCAATTGAGAAATCCTAATGGTTTATATTACCGTTAATTTATCAATAGGATATTCTCATGAAGAGTGCAAATATTTCCTTTGACCTGAGATTATCTTAGTAATTAACAAGTTACTTTTTATACTTTGATTCCGGACACCTAATGCCCTAAGGTGCTAGTTGAATGGATATTGGGTATGACTAAGTACTTGTAGGATTAATGATATATCAAGAAGGAATCCATCAACTCTCGGTAATGAGTTTGAGCTCAATGATTATAACAACAAAGTTAAAGACCTTGGCCAAGGCAATTGAATGAATGAAGAAATGAGTTTCTTAAGTCATTCACTAGTTGGTTATAAAATATAAGAGTTTACCTTTTAGAGCTTTGACAACTATACCATACTCTAAGGTTAACTCGGAGCTGGAACGATGGAAGGAAATATTACATTATTCTTCTAAAGGTTCTTGAAGATATTACTTCATGCTATCCGGTCGTTAAGAAGTGTTGCTAGACGCCAACCTTGATTAGTACTTTAGTTTGACTAATTTACTACCGGTTTAGTATTGAACCTATGGGGTCACACACTAACGAGTATTCCAGTCTTTGCTAAAGTATTATTTAATTTATTATTTGATAAATTAAATTAGAGAATTTAATTTAATCAAATAAATAATTTTTTTAATCCAAATGGAATATTATTATATTCTTTGCTAGCACTTAGAATGTAATTATTTCTTAAGACAATTACGTGAAGAATTCCTATTAGATAGGAATAACGTTGCACAACCTTTCCAATTCTTTCATCAACGTTCTCGTGGCCATTCTTTTGAGAATAAAAAGATGTTGAATAGCCATTATGGCTATTATGGTATACGGCCAAATGTGAAGCTATTCATTTTTGAGAATTGAATGATTGAATAGCTATTGAGAGTTAATGAATTGAATAGTTATTATGGCTATTCAAATGTGTAGCTTACGGTGAATACGAAAGGATTGGAAAGTGAAATATATATATATATATATATATATATATATATATATATATATATATATATATATATATATATATATATATATATATATATATCAGGCAGAAAAAAATGTGTAGTGAAGATACGCACTGTTCATTTCTGCATTTGGCAATTTTTTCTTCAGTTTTTGTATCAGTTCCAGGATTCAAAGAGTTTGATAGCAAGGCTTGGTCTCGGTGTGGATACGCATAGAGTCTTCGTACAATCGAAGATAAATTTTAAAAGTACTAGGAATCTCTTACCAGGTATTTCGATTAACATCTTATTACAGAAATACACTTTAAACTCAAAAGATTTTTTTTTTTTTTGGATTGCTTGTTCCGCTGCTGATATGATCACCATGCAATCCTTCAGCTTCCTCCGCGGGTTTTTCCTTCACAGTGCATGTCTGTGTTTCGTTGTAGAAGAGGCTAAGTTGCTGAAAGCTTCATTAGGGTTCGATTGTTGCAAAGGAGGGTAGGGATGGCAATAGATTAGCTCTGGGGAAGGGTATTATAGTATCGGTCCTCATAAATGCGTTTGAAAAAAATATTCGGATCTGAATTCGTATCCGCGTGGGTAGCAACTTAAGTACCCTTATCCGTACCCTCTGGGTAGCTAAGTACTTATACCCACACTCATTATCCGCACTTTAACTAAGAAAAAAGGAAAAAATAAGACAAAGAACATCAGCGGCTACTGTTAGTGCTTAGATCAGTAGGTGATTAAGTCTGAAAGGGAAAAAATAGTTAAGAAACCACATATTACATTAATTTTATTTTTAAAATTTGATATATAATTATAATTATATATATATATATATATATATATATATATATATATATATATATATAGATATATATATGGGTGCGGGACAGGGTGGGTACTAGAGTACCCATATCCGCACCTGTACTCTCTCTTATTTGCGGGTAATTAGCCAGAGCCGCACCCGTACTCACAAAGCGGATATTTACCCTACCAATCATGGATATTTTTTGGGGGTACCCAGCGGGTAGGGTCCAAATTGCCATCCCTAAAGGAGGGTCCAAGGGCATAAAAGGAAAAATAAAAATAATAAGTTTTGATTTTGCAATTTGGCCTTCCAAGGATCTAAATGAAAATATGGGAGGTTTGACCTAAACATGGATGAGCTGTCAAATTTTAATGATGTAACATTAGTTGGCAGAAGTTGATTGAGCCACATATGCGGGATAAACATTACCCCCAATTTTAAGGGGTACCAAAAAATTCACCTTTATTTTTTAAACCAACAAGCATTATGCATAATTCATCCAATTATCCAAAAGGCTCATGGCATTAACGTTAGAACACATTTCTAACCAAAAAAATAATTTGGAAGGATCAAAATAGCCCAAAGCTTTAGAAATCAGAATACAAAACAACAGTGGGCTATATGTTGCCGACAACTTTCCATATGTTCAACCTTGTCCATATATATGAGAAAACCTTAAGCTCCTCAACCTTTTTTCTTTTTTTGTTACATAAGAGGGGCCAATAGCCCAAAGCAAAAAGACTAAACTCTTTAAGGGGGGCATAGAAGTAAGGGTAGGAATATGTTAGGTCGAACTAGGTCCTGATAGGCCTGAGGCTGACCTGTATTACAATTTCAAGGCCTGACTCTGACCTATTAGTCACATATAGGTCAATTTTTAAGACCTGACTTGACTTACTTCAAAGCTTGGTCTGGTCTGGAATCTTATATAAATGTTTACTTTTCAACAAGACCTTTAAATATGTCTCCACCTATAAATAGGTCATAGGCCTTCACTTGTAAATAGGCATGTAAGCCTTTAATGATAAAGAGGTTGGTAGGCTTATACTGATAAATAGGGCGTCAGGCCTTCACTAATAAATATGCAAGTAGACATCTACATTTAAATGAGTTAATAGGCCTTTACTTTCAAATGTTATAAATATTATAAATAATATATTATATTATTATATATTATATATTATATATATATATATATATATATATATATATATATATATATATATATATATATATATATATGTGTGTGTGTGTGTGTGTGTGTGTGTGTGTGTGTGTGTGTGTGTGTTAAATAGGCCGACCTGATAGACCTAATAGACTTTTTTTAAAAGCTTTAGCCTAACATCTCTAGCTATATTGACATTTTAAAAAGTTTTGACCTGACCTTTTTATTAAATAGGCTAGATCAGACTAAGCTTTAAATAGGTTAGGCCATAGATCCCTAACCAATGACCTGACCTATACAAATCATCAAACAACAAACAAGCTAGCTCACTACTAGCTAGAGCTGTCAGTTAGGTCCTAAACCCATGGGACAGCCCATTTAACCCACAACAATGGCCTTATTTTATTTAGCCCCCTTGGTAGGGGACAACCCACAAATTCAAAAGGTTAGGGAGAAGGCTAGAAGGGGACGGCCCACATCTATGTGTTTGTTTCTTTGTGAGTAATGGGACACTGCTGCTGGCTACTCTTGTCATTTGTGAATGTCTGGGAACCATAATGCTACTTGAATTCACGATGGCAAGCTGGTTGAATTTCTGAAATGTCGTCCTACAATTGTTATATTTTATGTTCATAATTTTTAAATTAATTAATTTATTATAAATATGATATTAACATAGTAAAAATGTATTACTGTATAAACATGATTGATAAATAAAGGTAATATAAAATTCGGCTTTGTGTCCAAAATGAAATTTGTCATTTATTGGCCAACCAGATAAACATCAATTTTGCAGTGAACTATTTTTACAAGTTTTAATTTCCTCGTAGTAATTTTGTTCACTTTTTATCTGAATTGATTGTTTATAAATTTATTATTAATAATATACACTCCATCCGGACCTATATATACACAAAAAAAACTAACTTCACACGTATTAAGAAAGTTAGTTATATTAGTTTAATTGTATTGATTTATATAAAAAAATAAGTTATAGTTACTAAATTACCTTTTTTTCTGAGTATATAATGCTTTTGGAAGTTATGTCTTGGGAGTGTATAATGCTCTTGAAAAAATAAAAAAAACAATTAACCAAAGGGTATTTTTGAAACACTAGCATTAAATAGGGTTGATTTGATTGACTTTTGTTTATATTTGAGTCCTAAAAATATAAATATTTTTTTACTTATATATAGGTCCGGAGAGAGTATTAATTAATAATGTATTAATTTTTATTTTTATTTTTTACAAAACCAGGTTTGAACTTAAGACCTCTAGCAAATTACCCAAACCCCTCACCACTAGACCAAACCTAGTGAGTTTTTATTTCTAATTTATTAATTTATTAATTAATACACAAATTATAATTATAATTATAAAACTATATAAGTTTAATGAGCTTTTTAATCCCTACAGTTTAAGTGAGTTTTGGTTTTGGTCCCTGCCATTTTGAATGCTCCTGCTAAGTTCTGATGTGGCTAACAGAGTGCATATCAACACTTCCACGTGGAGTAAATTAATAATTTTTAATGTCACTTTGGGTGAAATATTAATTTTTTTTATATAATTTATAATTATTAATATTACTATTCATTATATATATTAATTAATAATCAACCTACAGGGTAGAATCGGATCAGGTAACCCTGCAGGCCATGGGACATTTTGGCCTTATACCTTTTTTTTGGTTTAAATGCATTAATAATATATATATATATATATATATATATATATATATATATATATATATTAAATAATCCTAAAATATAATATAATAACAATTTAAATTTAATAAATTGAAAGATCAATTATTTATAAGTTGTAATATGAGCTATTAAAGTATGTGACTATATTTAAAGAGAATTGCAAAAAAAAAGTATAAATAAAAATTAGCCCGTCGAGCCGGGCCCGCCCACAGACCCAATCGATCGGGTCGAACAAACTTCACCCATATTTTTTAGGGCCAACAATTGTCTAGTACATCCCAATCCTAAATCGATCTCGACACCACTAAACGATAAGGACCAAAATCAAACTTTTGAAACTTAGAGACACCAAATCCTAAAAAAATATTATTAAGGATAAAAACTAAAACTCACATTAATGATAGAGAGTAAAAGGTTCATTAAACCATTTATATATCATTAACAAATAAAAATGTTTTTTTTTAAAAAATTAAAAATTTCGAGCTATGGATGACCCTAGCCCATAGGATTTTATGTGCTTTTTGATCCTGTGGGCTTTTTAATCCTAACCCATGTGGACTAGGATCATATAGAGATGAGTTGGTCCATATTGACAACTCTACCACTAGCTCATCAACCTTTTACTCACAAACAATTAACTGCTTTTTCCAAAACAACTAACTTTTTATCAAAACCAGGTGCTCTTTAATCACTACTTTTCAAAACAAATCCTCACATTCCATTTCAGAAATAATATTATAATATCAAAATATCAAAACACTACATAGTACAGGTTGCAGGTGCCCAACTTTATAACAATTTCCTTATTTCCATATAGTAAAAAAGTTATTTCGAATAATAAAAAAAGACAAATTCAAACAAGTGTCCGTAATAAAAAATTTATATTAAAAATAATGTATTTAATACCTTAAACATTAAAAAGATATATTTTTTTAATAATTTTTTTATTTTTAAATTCCTTAAATAATTAAATAAAGTATGTAAAAAAGTTAATCAATACTAGTATTTTATTACTATTTAGAGCTTACTTGTTTTAGATTCTGTAAAGATAAAATCACGTTTGAAAATCACGTTGGGAGAAAACTCTTCTTACATAACTTTCAAAATAATTATCTCAAAAAAAATTATTTTTATATTTGCGTTCAAAATAATCTAAATCAAACGGACACTTACTCGTATCACCTCTTCTTGTATCGAGACATGCAGCCCCTAGAAATAGAGCAAAAGCATATTCTTCTCTATGTGCTTCGTGGGGAGCAAGCAAGACTCTCATGATGCCCCCAACCATCTCCCCGTCCATACCATCCTTTCTTCTCCCACGATCAACGGCCCAGATTCAACTAACCCCCACGTGATCGCCACGTAGCAATCCCCTATTTATTTATTATATTTACAAACCCAATTCACGCATTTTCATCACCGTCATTTTCTCGGGAAAAAAGGGTAAGAAAGTCACAGCGAGCGAGAAAACTGTGAAAACACTCTGATCTTAAGCATAACAATGGCAACGATCAAGGTCGTGAAGGCTCGCCAGATCTTCGACAGCCGTGGAAATCCAACCGTCGAAGTGAGTTTTGATTATTATTTTTTAATCTTTTTGTGGTTTCTGTTTGCTTGCTGAGAAAATGTGTGGTAAAAAGAAAGAAAGAAAAGATTCATACTCTGTTTTTGGTGCTAGAAATTTTTTTGACCTTTATTTTTGGAAATGGTTTATGCGAAGCTATGATTTCTGAATGTGGCTTGTTATTGTTAGGTTGACGTTACTCTTAGCGATGGAACCTTCGCCAGAGCTGCTGTGCCTAGCGGTGCTTCAACAGGTAAACGATCGATGTTTTTTTTGTTTTGTTTTGAGAAAAAGAATTATCGCAGTTGATTGTGTAGTTTTTAAAATGTTTTTACTGCATCTATAGGTTGCATGGTTTAATAATTTATATAGTTTTGATGCATTTGTATACGAGTTGTTGTAGTAAGTTATTGTTTGCGTTATGCTGCTTGAAGCATCATCTTGTTGGAAAAGGGAAAAAAACAAGTAGGAAATGTTGAATTTATGTACTAAGAATTTGAAGTGATATTTGGTTGTATCTAAGTATCTAACTAACATGCATAGGTTTTGCTTTTTTTCCCCCTTGATAAGAGAAAGAATACAGGTCTTGCGTGTTATATTATGTTTAATGGCTGCAAAGTTTCATCTGGAGTTGGGTTGGTAGTTCTGAAAGTAGTGTGTGTCCTAACTCATTTTCCTTTCCATGAAGGTGTCTATGAAGCTCTGGAATTGAGGGATGGAGGTTCAGACTACCTTGGGAAAGGTGTTCTCAAGGTACATGTTTATATGATATTCTTTCACGTTGACGTATATAGGTTTTTTTTGGGAAGAATGATGGATTTCAATTAATTAAAATTATCAGTTAATATCTGTTCCGATGTGCTGTTTTATTTGTTCCCGCCCCATAAATTTTTTTTATTTTAATATGTTTTGCTTTACCATTTTGGTTATTTTTTTTTTTTTCTTTCTGGAAATGGTACCGAGTTGATAACAAAATTTCAAATTCCTTGGCTTAGGCTGTGGAGAATGTAAATACAATTATAGCACCTGCTCTACTTGGCAAGGTATTTTCAGCTGTAAAGTTGGGTTATAGCGAATTCTTTTAACTCATTAGTAGTGGATAATTAATGGTGTTATGTTATTTGTTTTCTGTGTTGACAGGACCCAAGCAAGCAGACTGAAATTGACAATTTTATGGTACAACAACTTGATGGAACTGTTAATGAATGGGGGTGGTGCAAGCAGAAGGTATCACCATATGATTCCTTTGGCTTCTTGAGTTCTATGTCTGCGTTTTTTTGTGACTAATGGTCATTCATTTTACTGTTATTGGGTTTTCACAATATTTCAATTTTCAGCTTGGAGCGAATGCTATTTTAGCAGTGTCACTTGCTGTCTGTAAAGCTGGTGCTTCAGTGAAGAAGATTCCCCTATACAAGGTATGTGAGGTTTCAGTAACAATAGATCCTATTTGGTTATCTTGTGTTATGATGTTTTGCTTTTGTATTATTTTAACATTTCAGCACATTGCCAATCTGGCTGGGAACAAGAATTTGGTACTGCCTGTACCTTCATTCAATGTTATCAATGGAGGCACACATGCAGGAAATAAGCTGGCAATGCAGGTAATATTTGATTTAACATAACAAATAACAAATAAAAGGGCAACCTGGTGCTATAAAGCTCCTGCTATGTGCAGGGTCAGAAGAAGGGTTGGATCCATTATGTGGGTCTATAGTAGATAGCCTTACTTTGCATTTGCATGAGGTTGATTCTACGACTCTAACCTGTGACTTTCTGTCACATGCTGTTGCACCAAGGCTCCCCTTTGATTTAATATAACAAATGAACTGGGTTTTTTTTTTTTATTGAAATATTTACTGTGCGGCCTCTTCTATAGGAATTTATGATTCTCCCTGTTGGGGCATCTTCTTTCAAAGAAGCAATGAAGATGGGTGTAGAAGTATACCATCACCTGAAGGTTACTGCCCTTTGCCCCAACTTGCTTTCTTTTGTCTTTCAGTTTTTTATTTTATTTTATTTTAACAAAATGGATGAAAGGAAAATCATTTTAATTGGTTTTATAGATTAACATGTTGATGTATTTGTCTTGCAGGCTGTGATTAAAAAGAAGTATGGACAAGATGCTACCAATGTTGGTGATGAAGGTGGCTTTGCTCCCAATATCCAGGTACTTAGCTGTTCCTTTTGGTTTTAGCGATCTAAATTATTTGAGTATGGTTTAATTGCTTGCATTTGGCTCGAGTCATTTATATTAAGATCTTTTGTAGTTTAATATTTCAAATGTGTTCAAAATATTATTTTTTCTGCTGTTAGTTTGAGACAATTTTGTCTCACTAAAATTTTGTTTTTGTATGTTCTGTTTTTTTTATAGGAAAACAAAGAGGGTCTTGAGCTTCTGAAGACTGCTATTGCGAAAGCTGGTTATACCGGAAAGGTTGCACCTTCATTTTCTAAATCTGACTTATCATCTGAATATATGGATGATTAATTTCTTTTAGTACAGGTTGTAATTGGAATGGATGTTGCTGCTTCTGAATTTTATGATAATAAGGACAAAACATATGACTTGAATTTTAAGGAAGAGGTAGACAAATTTGAATTTTTTCCTTAATTGTTTTAAATTTTCATTTCTGAGTTATTTCTCTGTCAAATGCTTTAACTAGATAAATGACTACCTTATTGCAGAATAATGATGGATCACAGAAAATCTCAGGAGACAGCTTGAAGAATGTGTACAAATCATTTGTGACTGATTTTCCAATTGTGTCCATTGAGGATCCCTTTGATCAGGATGACTGGGAGCACTATGCAAAGTTAACAGCTGAAATTGGCCAGCAAGTGCAGATTGTTGGTGATGATCTCCTCGTCACCAACCCAAAGGTATGCTTTATTAACTTTAAATTTGTGATATATGTTCAGGAAACTATGTATCCTTTTGACATTATTCTGTTCATTCTTGGCTCTAGCGTGTGGAGAAAGCAATTAAGGAGAAGTCTTGCAATGCCCTTTTATTGAAGGTAAATTAACTTTTGCCTTATTTTTATTTTCTAGAGGATGTAGTGTTCCCTTATTTATCTATTTTAATCTGGAACTTCTCTACCAATAGAGTCAAATTTCATTTATTACTATTCATTTGTTAGGTAAATCAAATCGGCAGTGTAACTGAAAGTATTGAAGCTGTGAAAATGTCCAAGCAAGCTGGTTGGGGTGTCATGGCTAGTCACCGGAGGTATTGAATGTTCATGGCTTTTGCTGTCCTTTCCATTTTGTTCTGTTTTCAGACAATGCCTCATTCTTTTTATGTCAATACTCATCTGTTTCAATTTGTTTATTGTAGTGGTGAAACTGAGGATACCTTCATAGCTGACCTCGCAGTTGGGTTAGCAACAGTAAGTTGTCAGATACTTTTTTCTGATGATATCGTGTACTTTTTCTTTGACACAGCAGTGCCTTTCCTGAGTATCTGTGTCGAGATTTTTCTGTCATGAATTTTTGGCCTCCTGCTGAGGCATACTTAATCTGGTCTTATTCTGTCATTGTTTACCAGGGGCAGATCAAGACAGGAGCACCCTGCAGATCAGAAAGGCTTGCTAAGTACAACCAGGTAACACTGTAAAACTTATGACATCTTTCATCTAAAGTTCGTTAGATGAGCGGAAAAGTCACTTCAATTAACGATCCTTGTTATATAACCTTTGAAACCGGATTTTGTAATGGCCTATGGTTACTACTCTTTGTTCATTTGATGGCTGTCCACTTACCTATTTGCTGTGTTGCAGCTTCTTAGGATTGAGGAGGAGCTTGGTTCTGCAGCTGTCTATGCTGGATCCAAATTCAGAGCCCCAGTGGAACCGTACTGAGGTTTAAGGCAGGTTCACTAAGCAGCATTAAGATAAGATTCTGTCAGTGTTGACAGGACGGGGCATGTATCTTTTTTCGCAAACAAAGCTTGTCTACTAGAAGATAATATAGTTTTGTTGAGTGTGTAAGTTTGAGAGGAGTGAATAAATTTCCTGATGTTTATGATTGGGTTGGCGGATAATCATCAAATATCGGATATTAGTACAAATCTTGGATGAATCATATCTAAATTGATTTTCCTCCAAAACTTAAATTGCAAAACCTGTCGTTTATCCAGTAATTGTGTACTGGTCATGCCAGTCGTGATACATGACTACTAACTACATTACCCATCTATATTCTGCGCCTTTTGCATGTGAAGTTTCGGTTGGTATCCAACATATCTTGAACGTTTAGCTTGGCATGTTTGAAATCTGGCTTTTAGCACCTTGTTGGCAATGTTAAATTTCATTCAAGTGGAATTCCATTTAAATCAAATGCCGGCTTGTATATTTTGTTAACGATGATGGCTTCTAGCAGCTTTACTATTTATGTTTTAAATTTTTAAAAGTAGTGAACCAAAATTGGACCTCATACTCATAGCGATGGGATAAAGGGTGTGTTTGAAAAAGCTTATAGAAAATTTATGAGAATAGTTTATGAAATTAAACTTATATAAATAGTTTATGAAAATAATTTATAGTTTTTTCATAATTTTTTTTTAATTTATTTTTATAAATTTGTCAGATAAGTTTATGAAAATAAGTTGTTTTTAATTTATTTAAAAAAAATTTATTGAATAAGTATTTAATTAAATTGTTTATCCAAAGGTATCTAAAGTTAAGATAAAATAAATTTCTACTTTGACGGTAGGATTTTCGAGCATAAGTGCAACAGATAGTTTGGCACCACTACTACTACACGATTCTCATATGTCACCGACGGCGAAAGGGAAAAATTTCCTCGTTATTCAAGCAGTATTGGACAACTCAAAAAAGTGGATACTGTACCGATACCGTATGATGTCCCTTTTAGTCTTCTAATGCATGAAAGGTGATATTAAAGTTGTTCCTATGTGTATAAACCGTGAGATTTGAATTAAATTGGCGTTAACTTTTTAGCTGAAGCATTAAATTGATATTGCTTTCTATAAAGCAAGGTTTTCCTCTCTAGAATCCAATGGTTAACAAAGATAGGATTTCATAAATATCTAATGAAGTTTTAGTTAAGCCAAATATGTGAAAATATTTATGTAATTTAATTTAGTTTTAAACAATCTATTTATATAAAAGGCAAAATTACACCAACCTACCATGTTGTTTAGCTTAATTACATTTAGTACTTCTATTTTAAAAGCAGCATTTAGCTCTTCTACGGGGAGGTAACTGTAATAACAATCACCTCCAATCTAGGAGAGATAAGTATATTGATAACTAAATCTCAAGGAAGATAAGTATGATTTTTGAAAAAAGAGGGATGTTGAGTGTAAATAAGACAAACCTCCATGGATATCAATGTAGTTTCACATATATTAAAAGTATAATTCTTTCTAATGCACATATATAAGTTAGATAATGCATAAAATTAAGGTTTAATTATTCTGAAGGTCCCTGAACTATTTGAGAATTTTTGAATAGGTCCCCATATTAAAAAAAAAAATTGTAATTGGATCCTGAATTAACAAATATTTTGTAATCGAGTCCTTCATTTAGGGTTTCGTGAGCAAACGGTCAACTTGGAAGGAATATGCTTTAATTCCTTCGTAGTTGGATGCCCATGTCATCCTCATTTGACATGTCATCTCCACCTAATGTCCACTTCAGTATTCCCTCCAAATCGTTAATTAGTAGCACTTAGAAATCCCTAATATTCTTCCCTTCAAAGACCCTGTTCCTTCGCTCCTTCGAAATCCCTCATCTTTGCGATAGAAAATGTTAGGATATATTATGTGGCCATAATGTGTGGGACCACCTTTTATGGAACTTTTGCTTTTTTGTTGAAGGAATATGCAACATTTTATTATGTATTCGACTTATGTATCAGACTAATGTTAGAAGCTTATGATATGGGACCACATTTTTTGAAAGTTTTGAGTCGTTGGAAATTTATAATATCAGACCAAAGTTCTCAACCTCTAATATCTTTATTCTCTATTCTTGTTGCATCCATATTATCCTACCTCTCTGATCCAAAGAATCTTCAATCCATTGAAAAAAGCCACTGTTTCTTATCTACATTTAGCAAAAAAAAATCTAGATCAGTACAAAATGAACAAAATGGTAAAAATCCATATCAGTAAAACAACCTAAAAATCAGTAATGCAATCCAAACCCTGTAATTAGAGCACCTTATGAATCTCCTTCCAAGATTTTTGTTTGTCTTGGAAGTTAATAAAACCACTGAATCACCTCAATAGCAAATGCTTGTAAGTTGTCTCCTTGTGCTGGTTGATTGGGGGAGCTTGAGCCTGGACGAAAAGGTCATGTTGTGGGTGATATTCCTAGTGTCAGATTCAAGGTTGTGAAGGTATGTGGTCTGTCTCTCTTGGCTCTTTTCAAGGAGAAGGAGAAGCTAAGGTCATAAATTCGTGGGATGGCTCCTCCCTGTTTTTTAGCAGTTCCTCATAAAAATTATTATGAATTTTTCTTCCTGAGATTGGATGAGTTTTATGGATAATTTTGGAATAAATCTCCAATTTGGTCCCTGAAATTATAAGATCGTATTAATTTGGTCATTGTGTCAATTTTGTGTCAATTTGATCCCTGAAATTATAATGTTTGTATCAACTTAATCCCTGACAGAGGGACTAGATTGATTAACGTTTGACAATTTCATGGACGTTTTTGGAATTTCAAAAATGTCAGGGACCAAGTTGATACGATCTTACAATTTCAGGGACCAAATTGAGGATTTGCTCAATAATTTTGTATTTGTAATATGAAGTGGTAGAGAAAGAAGTATTTAATTTGATTGACCCCGTAAGATTGAAGAAGAGTTTGAGGATTTGATTGACCATGGTTGTTGGAGATTGAAGAAGAGTTTTGAGGATTTTTTTTTTAATTAAATTTTTTAATTATTAATTTATTGTATTTATTATTGCGTCAGCATGCTACCTAGGCTTGGGAACGCCACATAGGATAGAAGCTATGAGATTTTGGAGGAATGGTAAAAAAAATCATACTTTGTCACCCGAACCTAACTTATGGTACCTAATTGACATAAAATAAATTTAAGGGACCAAATCGAAAAAAGAAATAAAGTTAGTAGGTTATCTTGCATGTATTTGATAATTCACATCCTATGTTCGATTAGATGCGGTCTATCACCAATTAGGATTAGAGATTCACAAAATAACCTAATTTTAAGAATCCCATTAACAGTAAAATTAGAACTGTCAAATGGGCCAGCCCTGACCCATTTAGCCCTAGGCCACGTGGGTTGGGGCCAAAAAGCCCACAATAGAAAAAGCCCCATAGGATCAAAAAGCCCCATAGGACCAAATGGGCGAGGGTCCGTCCATGGGCCATCCCACTATTAAAAACCTTAATTTTGCACAATTAGTCGACTATCCAATATTAAAAGTTACTTCAATTTCTAACATTTTCATATTGCTCAAATTAGAAAAATAGTGAAATCAAATATTTCTCAAATCCCTTGTAAATGAAATTGTAATTAATTTCAATTTGAGTAAATACTCAATTTGATCCCTGAAATTGTAGGGTCGTATCCACTTAGTCCCCCACATTATCAGTATTCCAAAATGATCCATGGAATTGCAGAAAGTTAATCAGATTCGTCCCTCCGTTGATATTTGTATGGACTATAATGACATTAAGTTGGTAATATGAGGGATGCATTTGAAACTAAGTGAATAATATCAGGGATG
Organism: Ammopiptanthus mongolicus; assembly: GCA_039655645.1. Taxonomy (NCBI): domain Eukaryota; kingdom Viridiplantae; phylum Streptophyta; class Magnoliopsida; order Fabales; family Fabaceae; genus Ammopiptanthus; species Ammopiptanthus mongolicus. The sequence goes on along the minus strand of CM077346.1, from coordinate 27,710,244 downwards.
TATTTTCTACATTTTGCAATTCCAAGGATCATTTTGGAATATTAATAATGTGGGGACCTAAACTGATACGACTATATAATTTCAGGGACCAAATTGAGTATTTATTCGTTTCAATTTTCAACATCCTTTTTATTCACCTTTATGCCATACTAATATATTTAAGAAAAATCTTGTAATTTTGTTGTTGATATATAAAATATATAAATCTATAAAATTTATAAAATACATTACACACCAAGTAGTGCACTTCATGCGTTGTACAGGATTACCGTGTGAACCATGAAATCTTAAAATTATTTTTAAACACAAATAATATATTTTATTAAATATACATGTTTTTCTTGAGATTCTCAGTAGACATATATGCATTAGGTAAAAGCCTCTAAACTTTTAGACGAAATAAACATATAATTAATAAATTAAATAATATTAAACAAGTTTAATTATATGTATATAAATATTTCATTGAAAAAAGTAAGACGTTATAAATATGGCAAGCTGCATTAATAGTTGTTAAGAAAAAATGACAGAGTCGGGCAACACATGCGCGACCCTCGTGCAAACAAATAGGAAGCATATATTTTCTTTATTTATTTTTCTATACAGATTTAATTTATTTATTTAATATGAAAAAAACCAAGTCAAGCATTGCACTCCTGCAATTTTGTAGGATTGAAAGATAGGATCATTACTTGTTATCTGTTGTTTGAACAGAGACCGCAACTCCCAAGTCTCAACCCGCTGTAAGTTTGTGAAGGTTGTGGGTTAGGAGTTGACCCACTCCCAACCCCACCTCTAATTCATGGGGGACTGTGTGGGTTAGGGCTATAAAAGCCCTCTATCAAATGGGCCAAAAACATAGGGCTAAATAGGGGGTTAAGTGGGCTGATTCATGGGTTAGGGGCTGAATTGACAGCTCTAAGTAAAATCTAAAATCTTAGTAATTTCATTAATATTTTTTTACTCATTTTACTAATTAGAATAAATTTATAAATTTTAAAAGATTACAGATAAAATTTAAATAAAAGTATAATCAAATCTATACCAAAGGAAATGAAAAATATCTTGGCGAGAGTAACTTTTGGGGTATTAAGTTTTTTATTTTGATGAAAATAATCCCCTAAATTTTTTTTGGCGAATTTAGTCGTCCTAAAATCCAAATATTGAGAATTTGGTCCTCATATTTTTTTAATTTCACTTTTGATCCTTAAATTTATGAATTTTTTATACTTTTGATCCTTCATTTTTTCAAAATCCATGATTTTTAGATACTAAAAATGCAAAAAAGTCACAATTTTAGGGATCAAAAGTGTAATTCAAAAATATGAAGACGAAATTCGTAATATTTGAATTTTAGGAGGACTAAATTGATAAAAAAATTTGGGGATCATTTTTGTCAAACTGAAATATTTTGGGATGAAAAGTGCAATTTAATCTAATTATTTTAAATATTATAGATAAATTATAAATAAAATTTAAACAGAGAGAGGGTTGTAAAAAACAAAGGTTGGATTGACTAGAGAAAGCAGAGCCAGAGGTTCCTTCCAGTGTGTTGTGGGAGAAGCATTACTTACTACGCCACGCTCTCTCTCTCTCTCTATCCCTGCGATTACTTTGCTTTTTATTCTTATTTTTACTTATTTTTTCTTTTCCATAACTGAGAAGAACAAGTTTGATCTTGCTTCATTGGAATACTGATATTGCAATCTCATTTGATCTGAGAAGATGGAAAGCTTATCGGAGCTTATGGAATTCCCATTGTTGCAAACACCCATAGATTCACACTATAGAGCTTGCACTGTTCCTTATAGATTCCCTTCTGATAATCCTCGCAAGCCCACTCCCACCGAAATCTCTTGGATTGATCTCTTCCTTAACTCCATCCCTTCTTTCAAGTACGTTTTCCCCTTCTTTTTTCTTCTTTTCAGAAAAAAAAAATTGATTTTTTGGTATGTGCTTCACAATTTTGTATCATTTATAGCATACCTTTTTATTCATTTTAGCTACCCAATTGCTTATTTTCCTCTTTTTTCAAATAAAAATTTGTGCTTTTTTGTTTTTTTTTTAATTTTCATTGTTTAGTGGGTACTAATATCTTGTTTTGCTGTATAATGGGTTGTTTTATTTTCTTTCCTTTCTGGTGGTTTTATTTTTTTTTTTTACTTCGAATATGAACTTTTTATGATTATCAGAATTGTTAATACAGTTGTAGTACAACATGTTTTTTTTTTTTTAATTTTTTTTTATTCATTTACTTTTGCATTTTAAATCATGTCAAGTTATCAGCTCATATACTTGAACAGATTTTTTTTTAACTATTGATTTTCAATGTCAACCAATGCCTTTTGTTTGTAATGGTATATTATATATGCTGGTGAGGGATGAATTGTTAGAACAACGCACCTGTCTATCAGTTCACACATTCACAGAATAGACGGGTCGCAGGACATAGACGGGTTACGCGAGACACACACACGAAGTATAGACGAGTCGCGCAAAGCACACACACACGCGGGCATAGACGAGTCGCGCTAGGTACACAGACAGGTCGCGAGAAGCGTAGACGAGTTAAACACACACAATAGACTTATGAACAGTGTATAGACGGATTACGAAAATTGCTGAATAATTTCATACACATTTATTAATCCATTAGCAAGTATTTATACACACTTAGGAGTTAATCCCACACGGATTAACTGATTACAGTTACACTCCTAACTGCCTAACTAACTCAAACTGAATTAACTAACTCAATACACTCCCTTTAATTCAGTTTACTCTTAACTGTGATATGCATAGACGCATCACTATGAAGTCTAACATCCCAACTAGGTTGGCACCCTAGATTTCACCATTCATTTGCAGCACATCACACACACTCTACTGGATATTTGACAAAGACACAATTCCCAGCTTATCTCTTAACAACTTGAATTTTTCTCCCTTTAAAGCTTTAGTCAGTATATCTGCCCTTTGATCTTCAGTGCGGCAGTAAACTAAGCTCAACTTCTCCTTATTCACTTGATCGCGCAAGAAATGAAATCTAGTCTCAATGTGTTTACTTCTTCCATGTGCAACTGGATTTTTAGCAAGATTGATAGCTGATTTGTTGTCTACTAGAAGCTGCATCTGAACATCACTTTTCAAATGTATCTCTTCTAGTAATGATTCAAGCCACAAAGCCTGACATGCACCATAAGAGGCTGCAATGTACTCTGCCTCACAGGATGAGAGTGCAACAACAGGTTGCTTCTTTGAACTCCAGGAAATAGAGGCATTTCCCAACATGAATACATATCTTGTTGTGCTTCTTCTATCACTTTTATCTCCACACCAATCAGAGTCAGAATACCCTCTGAGTGCAATCTCTGAAATAGGCAAACTGTTAGAGTACAGTATACCATAATCAAGTGTACCTTTTACATACCTCAAAATTCTTTTTGCAGCCAGAAGATGTGAGGTTCTGGGACTTTCCATAAATCTGCTAACAAGACCAACACCATAGGTAATATCTGGCCTACTGTTGCACAGGTATCTAAGTGAACCAACAATCTGCTTGAAAAGAGTGGAATCAACAGCTTTCTCACTTTCACCTTTCTCAAGCATAAGATTGTTTTCAACAGGAGTGTCAGCTTGATTGCAGTCAAACATATGAAATCTTCTCAACACGTCTGATGCATACTTTCTTTGATGCAGCAATATACCTTTTCTGATAGTCACAAACTCCATTCCCAGAAAATATGAAAGTATGCCTAAATCAGACATTTCAAACTCAGCCATCATTTTTCTCTTGAACTCTTCAATTTCTTCACTTCTATTCCCAGTCACAAGCAAATCATCTACATACAGACATACTAATAGTAGGTCCGATGCATTAGAGACTTTCACATACACTCCATATTCCACACTGCATTTGCTGAAGCCTAACAGTAAGAGAAAATTATCTATCCTCTTGTTCCAAGCCCGAGGAGCTTGCTTCATTCCATATAAGGCTTTATACAGCTTATACACCTTTTCTTCACTGCCAGTTATCTCAAACCCGGGAGGTTGACACACATAGACCTCCTAATCAAGTGATCCATTGAGAAATGCTGACTTGACATCCAACTGATGTAAAGTCCACCTTTTTGCACTTGCAAAGGCTACAACAAGCCTTATTGTCTCAATTCTAGCCACAGGAGCAAACACATCTCCATAATCCAGCCCTTCCTTTTGTAGAAACCCTTTTGCCACCGGCCTAGCCTTGTATTTGGCTACTGAACCATCAGGGTTCATTTTGGTTTTGTAGACCCATTTTACTGCAATTGGCTTCTTTTGCTTGGGGAGGGCAACCAACTCCCAAGTGTCATTTTTATTAATAGATTGTAGTTCCTCCTGCATTGCTGCAACCCATTGAGGTTCCTTAACTGCCTGCTCAAAAGTCACAGGTTCAACATCTGCATACAATGCTAACTGAACCAGATCACCTTCTCCTGCTATTGCACTATCAGGAAACATCACAAAGTCAGTCAATCTAGTTGGTGGTTGCCTATTCCTCTGTGGTCTTGTAGTATGAGTTTCAGCAGGAGCAACATCTTGCAGTTGTGTAGCATTCTGATCAGGATCTGCCAAAGTGACAGGGACCCGTCTATCAGTCATGCCTCTCAGTGGGGTTTGGTTCCAATCCCAAGTATTGGACTCATCAAAAATAACATCCCTACTAAAGATCACCTTCATGCTGATTGGATCATATAGTTTATAAGTCCCTGTAGGATGATAGCCAAGCATTACCATCTTCTCACTCTTGTTCTCCAGCTTGCTTCTCTTTTCATCTGGGACATGTCTGTAGCAAAGAGAACCAAAAATTCTCAAATGGCCCACAGCTGGCTTCTTCCCTGTCCAAGCTTCCTCAGGAGTAGTGCAATTCAATCTTTTGGTGGGACACAAATTTAAGATGTATACTGCGGTTGCTACTGCTTCACCCCAGAAGCATCGTGGCATTTTCTTACTTCTCATCATGCTCCTTGCCATATTCAAAATAATCCTATTTCTCCTCTCAGCAGTGCCATTATGCTGTGGAGTATAGGGAGCTGTAACTTCATGAATTATGTCCTCTTTATCACAAAAATTCTCGAGCTCTCTTGATGTGAACTCACCTCCACCATCTGTTCTTAAAATCTTTAAGAACCTACCACTTTGTTTTTCAACAAGCACTTTAAATTTCTTAAAAACATCAAATACCTCAGATTTTCTTTTAATGAGAAACAACCATATTTTTCTTTTATAATCATTAATAAAAGAAACAAAATACTGGTTACCTCCAAGAGAGACTTCTTCAAATGGTCCACAAACATCTGAGAAAATGACTCCAAGAGGTTCAGTAGCTCGTGTAGCAACATGTGACTTGAAAGAGTTTCTCGGTTGTTTCCCTATCATGCACCCTTCACACACTTGTTCTGGTAAATGAATGGAGGGAAGATCATACACCATCTGGCTATTTTTCAGCTGACACAGGCTTCTGAAGTTGAGATGGCCAAATCTCAGGTGCCACAGCCAGCTTTCATCTTGGACAGCTGCTGACAAACTGAGTAATTCAGCCACCTGAATATCAATCTTAAAGGTCCTATTATTGGACAAAGGAGCCTTCAAGATCATCTTTCCCTTGCTGTCATAGACACTCATCTGATTATTTTTGAGATTCATAGAGAATCCCTTCTCTAGTAACTGCCCCATGCTTAGCAAATTATTTTGCATGGTTGGTACATAGAGAACATCAGCTATGTAGGCTGGTTTCCCATCTTTCCTTTTAATCAACACTTTCCCTTTTCCTTCTGATCTTATGGAACTGTTGTCAGCAAACCTCACATTGCTCTTGACTGCCTCATCAAGTTCTACAAACCAACCTTTATTCCTAGTCATGTGATTGGAGCACCCTGTGTCAAGATACCAAGAACCAGAATTTGTGCCTTCTGTTCTGGTAGTAACCATTAGAAGAACTTGATCAGAATCTGAGCTTTCACCATGGGCAGCATTTGCTTCTTGTTCATCTCTGCTGGTAGAAGCCTTATTGGTTCTGCACTCATCAGCAAAATGGCCATATCTTTGACAAGCATAACACTTTACCTTGCTTTTGTCAAATTTTCTCTGACCTTTCCATCCTTTGCCACCTCCTTGTTTGCTGAAACTTTCCCCTTGATCTTGACCAGAATTGGGATTCCCATCAGCTCTCCACTTGCTGCTTTTAAACTTTCCTTTGCCCTTCCACTTCTTGCCAGTGTCCTTTCCTCCTTTCTTGCTGATCTGAGCTTGGAGTGCTTGCTCAGAATTTCGCTCAGCACTTCTTTCATTCAGCCTTTGTTCATGAGCCTCCAAGGACCCTTGTAACTCTTCCACCTTCAACTCCTCAAGATTCTTAGACTCTTCAATAGCAACCACAATATGATCGAATTTGGAAACCAAGGTCCTAAGAATCTTTTCTACTATCATTACATCAGTAAAAGTTTCACCACAAGCTTTCATCTGATTAGTGAGAGTCAGTACCTTTGTGAAGTAATCAACAACATTTTCTTGCCCCTCCATCTGCAACAGTTCATACTGTCTTCGTAAAGTCTGGAGCCTCACTTTCTTGAGTTTATCACCACCCGCATGACTCCTCTCAAGAATATCCCAGGCTGCCTTGGAGGTCTTCGCAGCAGAAATCCTCTCATAATTGGCCGAGTCCACACATTGATGAAGCAAGAACAGAGCTGTGTAGTCCTTCTTCTTGGACTCCTTGAAGGCCAATCGTTGCGCATCTGTGGGGTGTACCCCCAATTCTTGGAGGCCAATTTTCACCACGTCAGACACATCTTTGAAGCCAAAGATTACCTCCATCTGGTTCTTCCATCGGTCCCATAGGTTGCCACCCATAATTCCATTTGATTTCTCCATTGCAAGAAAAAACCAAATCAATTTGCACACCACACTAATTACCAGAATCACACTCCTGATCCCAGGGCCGTAAAGCTCTTGATACCAAATGTTAGAACAACGCACCTGTCTATCAGTTCACACATTCACAGAATAGACGGGTCGCAGGGCATAGACGGGTTACGCGAGGCACACACACGAAGTATAGACGAGTCGCGCAAAGCGCACACACACACACACGCGGGCATAGATGAGTCGCGCTAGGCACACAGACAGGTCGCGAGAAGCGTAGACGAGTTAAACACACACAATAGACTTATGAACAGTGTATAGACGGATTACGAAAATTGCTGAATAATTGCACACATATTTATTAATCCATTAGCAAGTATTTATACACACTTAGGAGTTAATCCCACACGGATTAACTGATTACAGTTACACTCCTAACTGCCTAACTAACTCAAACTGAATTAACTAACTCAATATGAATAACATATTCAGGAGTGTGGCGTCAGCATATTACCATTTGTTAGCTTTCAAATAACACCTTGAGGTATTTGTAAGATTTGTTTTTACGTGGAAGTAATTGCCAAAGTGGTACAATTGGGCCTGCAATTGTCATGATGAAACTTATGGCTTCTTCGGTAATGGGTTAGGGTGAGTTGGGTATTCTTGTTGCTTTTTGAAGGTTGTTACCAAGACCTAGTTTAGAAGTTGTTGTAAAATGAATAATAGAAAAGGTGCTTTTAAGAGCAGTTGAGTGTTTGGTAAATATCTACTAAAACCATAATCAATATTGACAATGTACCAAATGAATATTACAGTTGTTTCCATGATAATTCCTGAATTTATCTGTGTTTTTCTTATTTTCTCAATTGACAAAAGAAAGCACCAAACGATTTTGAGTGTGTTAGGAACCTTAGAAACAGAGGTCTGAATATGAAAGAAAAGAATAGGGGAAGAACTGAATATACGTCTTTATTGCAAAGAATAGGAAAGAATGGTACAAAACTATACCCCAAAGGAGCACTCTCCTTTCACTCTAGGGAAACCCCAGTCAAAACTCAACTATTACAAAACCTGCCCTTATTACACTTCAGAGGTATTCAACTTCCTAATAACTGCTAACCGCCTACTAACTGCTTCTAACCGCATACTAATTGACTCCTAATTAAGTCCTAACAGAGTGTCTCTTGCCCTAGATTTGAGAGCACATCTTTGATCAATTTACAAACATTCAGAGTTGTTTTTTTTATAATTAAGTTTAGTAGAGGCAACTCACTGAAGGCAATATTAAACTAACCTTCACTGGTTTTAGTGAAAATGAGGTTTTTATACTATTTCAAGAATTCTATTATTTGCATGTTTCTTGTTTACATCAATGTATATCCTTGATTTTACAGGAAGCGTGCAGAGAGTGATACTTCTGTTCCTGATGCTGCAAATAAAGCAGAAAAATTTGCTCAAAGGTTTTCTCTTTTTTGCTTATTTGTTCTCTTTTTTGTCCATTTTGAGAGGTTTGCTGCATGACAGAAACCCTCTTTTTTTTTTTTTTTTTTTCCAGTTACCACATCAGCATACTTTTTGATATTAATAGGGATAAATGTTTTAGGATTGTAAACTCTTTTATCCTCCTGCTGCTATATTATTTAATAGCTTGTAGTATGGGATTTCCTAATTGCATCTTTTGTTTGTGCATTCCCTACAAAAGGTATACTGACATACTTGAAGATCTCAAGAAAGATCCCGAAAGTCATGGTGGGCCACCTGATTGTATTGTATGTTCTATGCTATTGGTGAAATTATTTGCTAATTTGTGTCCCCGCCTCCCTGAAAAAGTAACTAGAACAAAAAAAATGCACCAGTTTGGTGATGTGTCTAATTTCTAATTTCCTTCTTTGTTTTTCTCTTGTTTCTCTTTGGGGGGATTTCTAGCTTCTCTGCAGACTTCGTGAGCAAATACTCAGAGAATTGGGATTGACAGATATCTTCAAAAAAGTCAAGGTAAGTTTAACTGCACATCAGGATCCTGTTTGCTGATGCTATCCAGCTATGGATAATAAGAAGTTGAAGAAAACCATGTGCCTATCTGATTGTAGTTGTTGAAGTAAGTGAAGTATAGGAGATGATTTAATGGAATTCTTTTCAGATATAGTTTGCTGAAAAGGTCTAAATTTATTAGTCAAAGTTGAAGAGATTTTTAACACGTGTTATCAATTTAATAACAGAGGGTCCGAGGTGGTATAATGACATTATCAATGCACCATGTAGTTTTATTTAGCCCAAGATTTGTTACACCTTTTCGATTGAATGCATTAGGATGAAGAAAATGCCAAAGCCATCTCCTTATTTGAGAATGTTGTTCGTCTCAATGATGCCATTGAAGATGAAGGGAAGCGATTGGAGAATCTAGTTAGAGGAATTTTTGCAGGAAACATATTTGATCTCGGTTCTGCACAGGTAGGACAATTTTCTATGCATTCTTTTGATAACTTGATAAATAAAATTTATAATCTTGGACCAAACTGTACTAAGCCTAATTGTTCATTCAAACATCAACTTGACTTGGTTAAGCTCTATCTCTTTCTATGAATATTCTTTTATGTTCATTGAATCATTGTTACCGCAACCCTTTTATCCTTCCACTTTCCTATTATTTTGTGTAGCTAATTATCCTTAAAATATAATGTTCCTTAAGTTCCCTTAATTGGTTGTTGGTAGTACTATTGGCTATTTGTCACTGGCGTTATCCCACTCTCTGAGCTATATATGGAATCATAGTCTGAAAATTTTGCATGGGTAGCCAGATATAGTTAAATCTTTACCTTGTTCCGAAATTATTTGCCCACTAGAAGACAATTGTTCTGCTATTTATTACAATTATATGCGGGAGTTGGATAATTATATCTATTTGTAGTTTATGTATTACCTTATAATTCCCACAATTTGTTAAAGCTTGCAGAGGTATTCTCTAAGGATGGAATGTCCTTTTTAGCTAGTTGTCAAAATCTCGTCCCTCGACCTTGGGTTATTGATGACCTCGACACTTTCAAAATGAAATGGAGCAAGAAGTCTTGGAAGAAGGCAAGTTTCACATGTATATATAAAGAGATACAATTTATAATGAATTTTCTGCAGTGGTATGTTGTAATCTGTTCCTTTTATCATGGCAGGTTATCATATTTGTAGATAACTCTGGTGCAGATATCATTTTGGGTATTTTGCCATTTGCAAGGGAGTTGCTTCGGCGTGGGAGTCAGGTTTTCTGACATTTTGTTTTATTATTTTATATTTTTTTATAAAATAAGGAATTCATTAAAGACGAAGAGAAAAAATTACGAAAAGATGGGAGTATAAGCACTCCTCCTTAGCATGATAAAAAACACAAAACAGCAAAGAAAAAAGAGAAAATCAATGGAGCAAAGCGTTCCAAAACTCCATATGAAAGGCCATGTGCCTTCCACCAAATAGAAGCCAAACGCTTAATCTTATTCCAGATCAAGCGTTGTGCCATAAAAACCTTCTTAAAAATACTGCACCCTGACTAAATGCACCAAAATGTAGCATAGGTCACAAATGGCCACAAAATTTTTGCTTCTTTACTTCTACCAAAGCCATGAAAGCTAATTTTGCTGACATTTTAATTCTAGTTCGGTCCACTCCACTGATCTCTAATTTGTGGATAACATGTCATTATTATGATTGCCTTGTGTAAGTGTTTATTAATTTTTTTCCATTTTAAATATACTGTTGAGAGTCTCACACTGGATAGTGTTATGGCCTGAATAGTGGTTATAAGTGAGAGGCAACCCTCACCTCACGAGCTAGCTTTTGGGATTGAGTTAGATCCAAACCCAAAATTCTAAGATAGTATCAAAGCCTATCCAAGATCCGTTGGGCAACCCGCAGATGTCCAGTCCTGCAAACTTAACGCTCCAGATGTCCACTCCTGGACGTAAGGGGTGTGTGTTGAAAATCCCATACTAGATAGTGATATGGCCTGGATAATGGTTATAAGTGGGGGGCAACCCTCATCCCATGAGCTAACTTTTGAGGTTGAGTTAGGTTTTAAGATATAAGTTTGAAACTGAACCTGTTTTCATGTGCTGTTCTTACAGCTGCCATCTTCAACATATTTTATGTGATTCTGTTTTGAATGCAGGTTGTATTGGCCGCTAATGACTTACCTTCCATCAATGATGTGACTTACCCTGAGCTAATTGAAATTATATCAAAGGTTAATGTGAAAGACAACTGTTTCCCATACTAGATAGTGAATGGCCTGGATTGATCATCCCATGAGCCATCTTATTTGCCATCTTCAACTGAATGCTATCTAATGACTTACCCTGAGCTAATTGTTTCCAGTTAAAGGATGAAGAAGGATGTCTTGTAGGTGTCAGTTGTTCAAATCTTTTAATTGCTAACTCTGGCAATGATTTACCTGTAAGAAAATGAGCAATGTTTTTTTTTTTTTTTTTTTATTAGGCAAATTATGGTATTTAGATATATGACATCTGATAATTTATATGATGATTACATCTTTATCTCTTGCTTTGTTCACGGATTGCAGGTTATTGATCTTACAAGAGTGTCACAGGAGCTTGCTTACCTTGCCAATGATGCAGATCTTGTCATGTTAGAAGGGATGGTAAGTTCTTCATTGGATATTGTTGGAAACTTAAACCGTGGTGATGGACGATAGAAACATTATTGGGTTTTGCTGCTTGAGGTGAAGTAGGATAACCAAGGAAATAGAGTTTTAGCAAGAAGGTTTAGGGTTATATCAATCTTTTGAGGTTTGAATTAATTATTGCTGTGTACTATAAAACTGAGTGAGAGTGAGCCTTAGGGCAATGGTAAGGTTGCTTTGACCTGTAGGTCACGGGTTAAAATCCTAGAAATAGCCTCTCCGCCTGTGGGAATAAGACTGCATATATCTATCCTTCCCAAACCCCACCAGGTGGGAGCCTATTGCACTGGGCCGCCTTTAAAGCCTTTAAAACGGAGTAAATGTTAAGGCGAGAAAACCAGAGAACTGATGAAATAGACTTTGTATTATTCAGTCCAGACTTGACTTGTATATTCTGGATTTGTTGAAATTCAAAACACAAGAAAAGGAAATAACACAACAGAAATTAGGAAATGAAAATGGCTCAATGTAGCCTTAGGAGAGGCCTATCCCAAAACAAGTGTTCACAATTTTTCTTTACTACCTCTCAACTCCATCCACGTTCCTTGAATTCAATAGTCTCGTTATTGCCAGATTGGTCTGTAATTAACACTTTGTTAGTCCCCATGTCACTAAATGGCTTCATGCCCCTTGTTCTCTCTCCTAGTACCATGCTTCAGTTTCCTTGAATAAGTTTGAGTTATGGCATGAGCCTAACAATTCTCAACTTATTGAATTTAATAGTAGGCTAGTGCTGATTATAAAAAAAAAAAAAAAAAAAAAAAAAAAAAATTAGTAGGCTAGTGCTTATCTGCAGAGGCAAAGTTAGAAGATTTTTATTGAAGAAGCTAGAGAATAAAATACTTTATTTAGGGGAGTCCAATTAAATAATTTATATTTTTTCCAAAAAAAATCATGAGAAAGACTTGACTTTCAAAAATTTTGGGTTAGCCAGTCTCTACATTGTAATACTATACTCCACCGTTGCTTATGGGATCTAACATCGAGTTTTAAATAGGAGAATGCTAATGAGTACTTTTAGGACGCATTAAAGAATCTAAAAGGTAAGCTTGTACGGGAAGTTGTTTATATATATATATATATTAAAAAATGATACACTTAATTTTTCAATAAATAGTTTCTTTTTAGGATTCCTTAACCACTGTCCGTTAGGTTTTAAATATCATATAGTTGCTGCCCATAATACAAGGTTGGGGTGTTTTAAATTCAAATATTAAACTTTGACTTATTTCTTTTGACAGGGTCGTGCAATAGAAACAAATCTCTATGCTCAATTTAAATGTGATTCCCTCAAGATTGGGATGGTAATTCATTTACTATTATTGCACTTGCTTCTTATCTTATGAAACTTTGATATTTATTGATCACACTTGATCCTATTATATGTTCTTAATTCTTTCTTGCCATCCTTTTTACAGGTGAAACATCCTGAGGTTGCACAATTTCTTGGGGGACGTCTGTATGACTGCGTATTCAAATACAATGAAGTTTCATGCTCATAAGGCTGATTCTTTTCTCTATTCATGCTGCATATGTGCAATTAATCTAGTGTTAATCTTTCAACTTGATGCTATTATATGCCTGAAGCAAGATACTTTCTAGAATGTCATTTTAGTATTAGAAAGGGGATAAACTGAAACATTTTACTTGTAATAAATAGTTATTCCAAATACATGGCTGGGTCTCGTGTTCACGAAGAAGTGACCTAAGTCTCTACTCTTCGAAATTTATTTATGAGAAGTGTAGCGTTTTCTTTTTACATCTTAATATACATAATTTCACAAATGATGTTACCTTTGCCCTTGATAATTTTAGGGACTTTTCCTACCTAAATGATATATATAGAGTAAATATCTAATTTAGTCCCTAAAATTGTAGGGTCGTATCAACATAATCCCTCACATTATCAATATTTCAAAATAATCTCTGAAATTGTAGAAAGTTAATTAGATTCGGCCCTCCGTTGGTATTTGTATGGATTATAATGACATTAAGTTAGTAATGTTAGGGATGTATTTGAAACTAAGTGAATAATGTCAGGGATGTATTTGCTCACGAATCTAAATGGAGGGACGAACCTGATTAATATTTTGCAGAATCATTTTGGAATATTGATAATGTGAGGGACTAAGTTGATACGACTTTATAATTTTAGGGACCAGATTGAGTATTTACTAACACATCCCCGGAAACTGAATTTTGATGGGGCCAGTTATTCACCGGTGAGTCTGTGTAGAGCTTGTGAAAAATGTGTTAAGAACTAAGATTACATATTTGTTTGGTATCGCGTTGTGATTACCAAACCAACTTCCATTTTTCTTGGACGTGGAAGCTGCTCCTTAGCTTCTTCCACTTTTTATCAAAAATAATCACAATTTTGTCATTTCTGTCGTGGTTTATTGTCCATCGTGATATACCACCGCAGTACCAAACACAGCATACATCTCTCAAAATCCTACTAACCGAACAAATTGGTATCCATTGCTATGATATGAAGATGTGATTACAACCCTTTGTATATATTATATTAGTTTCCATTGACCCCGTGGTACCCAAATGTTTATTTTTTTTTATGACCAACAGTATTTTGATGACTTCCCAAATGTTTATAGTGCATATATGCTTTAATAAACAGAAGGAGACGTATGCCATAAGGATTGGATTTCGTATAAATGGTTATGATTAAAGGGAGATTCTGCATTGAACTTGTCAATTTTCTTTTCCAAGTGTTGGGCGATGTAAGTAGGATTCAAGCTTTGGTCTAATTGCTGCAATAATGGTATTGTGCAATATAATTCTTTGTTTGATTCACCAACTCAAACTAGTCATCATCCAATAAAAGGAAACTAGAACGGGAGAATGGGAGGCTGGAGGATGTATTTATTTCATCATGTTTAACTCTCACAAAGTTGATTGCCAAATCTTCAACTTCAATGAATGACCATTATATTTTTATAATTAGACCTCCTATATATATGTATATATCTTTGATTTCTCCTTTATTAATTATCGCCTCCATTATGCAACTAAGAAAAAGTTATTCACAAGCATCCTGTTCTTGAGATATTCTATTAAAATGCAAGTCAATTTTATTTAAATAACATATAAATGAAAGTGTTTTGAGCGAGAAACATATCCAGTCACTTTTAATACCTAATTTTTTTTTTTTTGGAAGAGATAGTCCTATTATTATTATTATAGCATATTGAAAACACCAACAAAAAAATGCCAATCTCAATTTTTGATAAACAATCAATCATTATCGGAGAACAATGAAGTAGTAACTCAAGCCTTGAGTAATAAATAAAAAAAGTCATAGCTTTTTTTTTTTCTTGTTTCTTTTTTCTGAGGTATATATATGGATGGAGATCATCTGTCCCAAAATAGTTCAAATTTCATGTCTTATCCACTTAAATTGTGGCATGTCATTTAAAAAGGATATATTTATAATAAATAATCTGACTAATTTTTCAAGTGACACCTTTTAAGTGCTTGGAACAGAAAAGAAGACACCATTTTGAGACCGTGATCTCTATATATATATATATATATATATATATATACCCTACCGTTGATTCGAGCTTTAATTTGCTTCATGAATCATGATGATGCAATTAATATATTTTTCTTTCTTTACCGGTCTTTACAATACATGAATAGTAACGTTCCTCTACCTTGCTCATCTATATCAATTGTTTCTGTTAAATTCGATCAATAAACTTCTAGAGTTCTAGTTATGAACTGTTTATTGTCAACTCTAGTTATGAATTATTAAATAATAAAACGACTCAAAATTCGAAATTTCTTAAAGACCAATTTTTTAATTGATAATTTTCATTCACTTTTATTATTGGTGTAAAATTATTTAATTTTTTTTTGAGCAATATTTAATATTATTATTCAATCATGTATTATCAAATAAATTTAACTACTACAATCAGTGCATGAGAACGAAAATTAACTACTACCATCAGATAAAACTTTTTAACTTTAACTAATTACAATATGAATTATTTCTCATCTAACAAGCTAGTATGTGGTGTCATATTTCAACATAAATTACCGTAATATTTACGTTGATTATCAAAATGTAATTTTATCTTACTAAAAAATTTCAATGCCCTACAAATGAATTCAACTACTAAATTAGAAATAGAAAATGATTTAATTTTAGTATATTGCAGGTACAATTTTTTTATATTGATATCCAATTATACATTATCATATTATTAAAATTACCAGACTCTCATAAAAAATATATCAAAAGTCACACATGATAATGTGTGATTATTTGGTGGTGTAAAGAATGTTACACTATCATTATATCAAAATTAAACTCATAAAAATATATAACTCAATTATTATAGTAATTAATTTAATAATGTGTAGTGTTTTCAGCAAAAATTGCGTATCATTTTCGTTGATCAACAAGATGTAATTTTATATTCCTAGGTTATCATATTTTTCTTCTTCAAAGATATCATATTATTGAGAAATCATATAGATTTCAATGGAAGGGAAAGTTTTGCTCATTTGTAAAAAGGTGAAAATGAAGTTTAATCTTAAAACCTTATAATCAATTGTAGAGTTTTTACTAGTTAATTGGTAACACTTTTGTTTTTCCATAGGCTCTGCTCGTGAAACTCAATTACTAATATTCTCGACTAGAGATGGTCCATGTATATTAGAATTAATTTAATACAGTAGAAGACAGCGAAAGTAATGAAGGAATAATAGTGAATCCAATTTGAATTGCATTTTTGACTAAATACGTTTTAAAATGACAACATTACAATGGAACACTGCCGCTGAACGTATGATGTACATTTTGAAGTTAGAAACAATACATGACCACTTGAACCTTCTGCCTGGAAACTTGAGCTTGTCTCATTTATTTAAAGGAGTCTAATCAAAAATTTGAGTTTGGCTTGTTAACTAACGAGCCGAGCCTGAATAATTCACGAATAGTTCAATTCATTTACATCTTACTTAACTTATTTATAATTATTTTTTGCATTTATGAAAATTTTCCTTAAATTATTTCTTAATTTTATCAATTTTTAATAAAATATTAAATATATTTTTATAAGCAAAAGGTACATTGATAAGAGTATAAGTGTACAAGGATACTCTAACTCATATACAAGAGATAAAAAAAGATTAAAGGAACCTATTAGATCTACAAAACCAATTATAGAGGTTAAAATCAAAACTAAGTATGCAGTAGCTTTACAGGATGAGAAGACTCCCGATCCATTTCACATAAGATTGAACTCAATCTCATCTAGATAGAATTCAATCTCAGATTTGAAGTTGGAGTAGATTCCTTTTGCATAAAATAATTCATCAACTTAGACCAACCAGTTGGGGATAGTAATCTTTGTGGTAAACGAAAAGTAGAAATAGTAGATTATATAAGTTACAAAATTTTTCCCACATATAATTATTGGTTTGCCACCGCCTTTTCATTACTTTTTTTTTTAATTACAAGTTTGCACTGCATAGAATAAATACAAAAACTAGGATTAGAAATTTAGGATATATAATATATATATATATATATATATATATATATATATATATATATATATATATATATATATATATATATATATATATATATATATATATATATATGAGCTATTCACGAACATTTAACGTCAAGCCTTGGGTTTGGCTCATTTAAATAATCGAGCCCAACTTCAAGCTTGAGTTTATTTATTTAATTAAACAAACGAGCTTGATCGAGTATTTAACGAGCCAAACTCGAATAGTTCACGAATAACTCAGCTCGTTTACACCCATAATGCTAACCATTGCCATCACATTCACTAAAGAATCCATAAAAAACAAGTTTTTATTTAGACACTAAGTATATCATTTTTCAAGATGTTCAATACATCACTCCCAATAAAAATCTAATCTTCTTTTCTTGATTCCTTAATCAGTGTCTTAAACATTCTCCAATTTATTTTTATCATTATCTAAAGTTCAAAAAAAATAGGGAAAAGTGCGTACAACTACCCTAAACTCTAACCCATTTACAAATAGGCACCTTTAACTAATTTTTTTCCCAATTAGTTCTTAAAATTCTACTATTAGTGAAATTGACCCTTTAGCTATTTTTTTGTCCCAATTAGTTCTTATACTCATACTTAATTAAATATATTAACATGAATTGTTGGTTTATCAAACATTTTCTTGTCTCAACCTGATCAATTATTTTAGGAAAGTACTAAATTCACATAAATTTCAAATATTTAAAATTGTATAAAATTATTAAATTATTTTTGTATCTATACTAGAAGCTAATATAAGGATTGATTTTACTAATAGTAGAAATTCAAGGACTAATTAGGATGAGAAAAAAGTTAAAGGATCAATTTCAATAATAGCAGAAGTTTAAAAACTAATTGGGAAGAAAAAAATAGTTAAAAATGCCTATTTATAAATAGACTAAAGTTTAAAGGAGGCTGTATACATTTTTTCCAAAAAAATAACTTGGAATGTGATAACATCTTTTTACAATATTTATGAAAAAATATGATGATGGCCCCAATGGAGATTTGAAATGCTGTTATTTGGAATTTTAATTTATACATTACACATTAATTTACTTTCATTTGGTATGCAAGCTATGTTTTTGCCAGTTGATAAGTAAAGCTGGCGTATAATTAAAGACACTAATTATTACATTGCAAAGCCGAATATACTGACAAAAAAGAAAAGAGGGATTATTGATTGAGTGTTTGAAATTTTTCTGTACCTTACTCGTTGATAACAAATATAAGGCCAATATTTAAAAGACACGTGTGGTAATATGTATTTTGTAATGATTAATGATAACGATAATTAATGATACCATATAATACATTCTAGAGAGAGAGAGAGGTTTTCCTTTCCCTTTTGTTGTCACATGGATGAATGGATGATGGTTAGTTAATCAGCCTCAGTAGCCCAAAAGTTGATATGAGTTTCAAATATGTTTTGAGTTTGGTAAAAAATGAGTTACTAACTCTAAAGCTAGCATAAAATTTGAAAAAGACCAACTTTTCCTATCATGTAATGATGGACGTAAAAATGTTTGCATTAGTAAGTTGCTTATGTTTGCATTAGTAAGTTGCTTTAGACATAATTCAGATTTTAAAACTATGTCGATTGATGATTAATATTAGGTTACCCTCGCACTTGGCCTAAGGAGTATATTTAGGTTTCGTTTGATGGTCAGTATAAGGAAGGTAAGATAGGATAAGCTATCATATCCTGTTTTAATCTGTAGTTTGGTGAACCAGCCAGATATGATAAGCTTATCATGTTAGCTTATCATATCCTGCTACTTAGTTATAATTCTATCCTGGGGGAGGGGCTGGGTTAGAACCAACAGGATAGGATAAGAAAATGTTTTCTCTTTTATCCATTACCCTTAATATTATTATTATTATTTAATTATGGTCTAAAACCTAATTAATCAACTTTATTTCTAATTAAAATACGTGATTCAATTAGCAATTTTTATAAAAAATGAAAAAATATCACAAGTTATTTTTTATTTAATTTTTATAATTTAAAAAATGGACCAATGTATAATTAAAAATCCAAAAATATATATTATCAAATATTTTCTAATTTAAATGTATGAAAAAACAAATAATATTAAAATTTCTTTTTGAAAAAAAAGTAATTTTGATATAAGGGTAATTTTATCATTTGTGGATATTTTATATCATATCCTATCACTATCTGATGCGTATCAAACATCAGATATGATAAGAGCTTATCATGCTCATATCCTATCCTATCCTTATCCAGCTTTCATATCCTATCCGTTCTTATCATATCCTGACCACCAAATGAGCCCTTAGTAGGATTAGATTGACACTAGTGCTCTATGCCTCCATGGCTCTATCTAGTTCTGTTCTAGATGATGCCATGCGAATGGAGAGCATTAGATTGTAGTTTGTCTTTGCTTTTGTTTGTTTTAACTTTGATAAAAAAAAATAATATATTTTAGTATGATTTAATTGATATACACTGTTAATATAAAGATTTTTTATAGTGTCAATCAATTATAAATTGACATATTATTAGAAAGTTTTGACTCTTATCTTAACTAGCTTAAAAGTCATTCATATTATGATTTCTGATTGATTGACAGTGTGAAAAATTTTACTATGTAAGTGCATACCAATTAAACTTATTTTACTATCATTTTCAAACTTTTAAATAGAACAACATTTGAAAAGGTTGTATTATTTTTCACTATTTATCTCAAGCGTTTAATTTTTGAAAAATAATGAATATTTTATCTTTCTCTCTTCAATTTGGTTTTATTATTACTTTTCTCTTGTAACAAAAACAATCAGTCCCTTCCTTTAATTACCCTTAAATGATAAATAAGTTTGAACTCAATGAGGCTCTAAAAACACATTCTAACCAAGAAAAAAAACATATGCAGAAAATGACAACTTCACTAATCTTAGCAAACTTTTTTTTAGTTTAGAAACCACTATAATTAGGGTCTTTGGTTCCCCAATTAATCCATCAGGATATCCCACTGCTTCGACTATTTGGATCGGCTACAGGACTAATCCCAGGTTCGACCGCAACTTGTTGGATTTTACGACCTCCCAACCGGAGTGCCTCCTAAAAATCGAACCTGGGTTCTCTTCCTAGAGGTTAGAGCACATTTCCATTCCAACCAATTTAGTGTTGGTAATCTTAGCAAACTTTTAATTTAGTAATACATGATCATTCGATAACAATGTAAAACAAATTTAATAGTGGATAAAAATTAAGTTCCAATTTTGTTGTATAATGTGAAACTAATAAATTTTGGGTTTCCTAGTTTAATTTTGATATACAGCCAGTATAAATTTTTTTTTACTGTCAACCACTTACAAATTATCCTATATATGACTTTTAAAGTGTTTATTTAGTTGAGATTACTCTCATCGGAAAAGTGAAAAAAAAAAGTCTTAAGACACAAAAGCTATGAGAGAGGAGTTTTTGACCAACGTGATTTTGAAACGTGATTTTATGGTGGGAATCTAAAACAAAAGCCACAAAGTAGTTATGATAAAAGTCAAACATTTTTAATGATGTGACAATTTATGATTGGTTGACAGCGTACCTTTTTTACACGAATAATGCAAAAAAAATTTAATCATTCCTACTATACCAAAAAAAATATCTCTAATTTCCCATTAATAAATGATCAGGAGTACGAATTTCTTTTGGTACAACTGCGAATAAAATAATCTCCTTAATTTTAATTAATATTTTGCATATTTACAACTATTTTACAATAATGTTATTTAAATATCGGAGATTTTGACAATATTAACCAGGTTTAATTATATATCATTAATCACGATTCCGACCGACAACATTACCAAATTTGTCAACCAATCACATGACATTATTAACCAAAATTTATATATCCATTAACCAAGTTGTTTGGTGTCTGGAGTTACAAATAATATTTTTGTTATTTTATAGCTTCGTGCAAGACTATGGCATAAATAAAAGCACTTGATTGTCTTAAGTTCTACTCAAATAATAAGTGGCAAAAAAGGGAAAAAGCTCATCTACTCAACGGAAAGAAAAAAAAATAAAATGAAAATGCATCCAATTATGTTGGTTGCTTCCCTGAGTACATCAATGCATAATTTGCAAAAGATCAGTCATTAATTGACAATAAAATACCGTCCATGTTTACAAAAGTTCACATAAAAGAATCAATTACAGTATGTTGTTTTCCCCTTTTTTTTCCTTTTAAAAGGTGAGAGAGACATTACAGCTGAATCCTGATAATACATGTAAAGTCTATGCTTAACAACCACATGCTTTAGGTGAAATTATGTCATCACCCTCCTCACCAAAACAAAGTATGTATAGGTTTGACTTTTCATCTCAATCATATACTGTTGCTTGTTCTTCCCCTTCCCTACTCCATGAGGCTTGTAGCTAGTGCATTAATTATCACCAAATCATGATTTAACAGAGGATTACTACACTTCAATTTATAGGTATTTTTTACTAATTATATAACGCAAGACTAAGTTAGCATATATCGGAATTCATGTTGGTCATTATTAGTAAAAAAATGTTCAAGTTACTCCATCAAATAGAAGAATATTACATGTTTTAATCGGTAACAAAATGAAAAAATATTCTAGTAAAGGTGTTTAAGATTCGACCGATTTTATTAACATGTCCCCTCCCATCCTGTTTCAAAGATAATTGAGACAAGTTCAAGTTTTAAAATTAAATTCGATATGTTTCAGGTTAAAATCGAGTTATATATTACGGATCGTAGTTATGGTATCATATATTATTTAAAAATTTAATTTTTTTTATAAGTATTTATAAATAAAAATATATTTTTTGACTTAAATTCATATATAAGTTTTGCATAACATGATAACTTTATTTAAAATATATGTTATAAAATATATTTTAATTTTAGTTTCTTACTTCTATAATTTAGTTATATAAAATATTTTAATTTATTTAACACATCAAGTTGACTCACTTTCGATCAAAACATCATTGAGTTTGGATCTAATAAAACTATATATACACCCAAAAATTTGGTACCGGATTCGACTGAAGTCAAATTTATTCCCACCCGTTTTTATGTACATCTTTAATGAATGGTTATGATTAATGGGAAGAACACTAGCTGTCTCTGTGTTCTTCATATTCCATCATGATACATACTACGATGTAGCATATATAGGTACTGATAAGAAAAATATAGGCGTGCCGGTTGTTGTGACACAGCCCTGTGTTTTTATGCTGCATAAAATCTTGCATAGTTTAGTTAATAAGAGAAACATCTTACAGAAATATTAAAATTTGTGTGGAAGTTAATTTGTTCATATATATTTCATTTATATCTAGCAAGAGAAATGCCATTTATCCATGATAGGTTGAATCAGCAAGCTTCACTATGATTAATCTGCGATGGTACGTATGATATCATCAATCTTTCATTAATAATAATGGTCTATTTGCATTCAATCCAAATTGGTGGGGTGCAAATAACAGTACTTCTTTTTTGGTATAAGCAAATAACAGTATGAAAAACTGTACGTGTTAAGAGTATTGTTCAAAAAAAAAAAAAAACACTGTGTTAAGAGTATGTGATAGGTCAAAACTAGCTTTTATTATAATCTCACTAAACCTATATAATTGTGGCATTGTCATTTTTATTGGCTCAACTCAATATTCCTTCATTTCTTTATTAGCACCTAAAGCTAAGTAAATTAAAAGATAAACAAAAAACTTTATATATATATATATATATATATATATATATATATTCTTGTAGTTTGCAGATGTCTCTCCTCTGCCTTTTCTTGTTTTAGGATTTATAGGATGAGTGAGGGGTGATTCTCATCATTTGAACCACAAGTGAATGATTACGATAAGAACATAAATTCATGTGACTTTTTTAAGTAAATACATGATCACTAGCTAACTTTTAACAATCTTGAGTTCTTGACTATTCATGTAGAGTTTAATTGCCCGAATTTGCTCTTCTCAGTCTAATATAAAAAAACTTCTCTCCCTAGATATGACACGCTCGTGTGTGTGTGTGTGTATATATATATATATATATATATATATATATATAAATGAATTTTGATAAGAACTAAAGTGAAATTTTTGCAAGTAATAAAATTATTGTATCTCTTTTAGAAAATTATATTTTTTTTATAAAGAAAAAACATACTTTTCATATAGTTTATAAGGATAGAAAACCACATTAAATTATGTAAATATTTTGACAAAATTAGCTTAACCAAGACATTATTGTATCTTTTTTTATTAAATTAATTGAAGCATCAATATCAATTTTGTGTTGTAAGTTTCATCAAAATAATTAAATATTCATTATATTTATTTTTTAAGTAATTTAATTGATGATCATCAATTAAACCAATGACTTACTAATTTATCTTGACTCAATCATGGGTTTGAGAAGTATAAATATGATTCTTAGAAGGGGTGTCCCATCGGTTGATTAGGTGGATTTTACAGCATTTTAGGACCTAACTCGCTCACAAAACTCAAAACTAATCAGGAGGGTTGGGTCGATAAATTTTTTTTTCCCTTCAACCTGACCATGTCGGGAGTTGGTTGGGATAGATCGATCAAGTTTATGGATTCAACATACAATATAGATACTACGAACTAACCAACTTCCATAGCTGATTTTTAAAAACTAGTAGCAAGTAGCAACCATAATACATAGTCCTACTTCTAGCCTAACATATCACCTATTTTACATTAGTTTTAAAACAGAAGGCTAGTTTGAGACACTAGTTCGAGAAGGAGCAAGGAGTAGCAACAGACCTAGCTAAAAAATCATTTCCAAGATGACGTCTTGACCTGATCCAATATAAAAAAACATATTAGCACAATAATCTCCAAAACTAATCACATTTCTTATCTCTCAAATAGACCAAATTAAATCACCGCAAGCTAAATCATAGACCAACAACTTTTTATGATCTCGGCCTCTTTGTTGCAGCACAAAACCGAACATAAAATTGAGGAATATTTTCCAGGATTGGAAGAAACACCCTTAGCCATTGTGAGATCACATACCATAACCGAGATGAAAAATAACACTTATAAAAGAAGTGTAAAACAATTTCAACATCCTAGTTATAGAAAACACAATTCAATGAATTAACATGTAGAATGACCTTTCTACAAAACAGATTAATCCTTGTTGGAATTCTATTTAGTAGCACTTTCCAAGAAAAATCTATTACTTTACAAGGGGCCATACTATTCCATAGTTTTCAAAAACCCTTATCCTTCAATCCTATTGCCGACTGCATTTGTACACTCCTTGAAATAAAAAAAAATAATAAGTCAATTTAATAAAGAAATTACCCGAAGTATGACCCAACCAAACCCATCTATCTTCTGTAGTAGTCAACAAAATTGAATGTAAGGCATTATTAAGTTCTAACAAAAGCCCTTCCTCCCAAACAAACATTTGTCTCCTCCAAGAGAAGTCCCAATACCAGCCATCATTCTCCCAACAACCAAAAGCTAGAACATAGCCATTTTCCTTCGTTGAGATAAAAAACAATCTCGGAAATACCTCTTTTAACAGAGATGTACCAAACCACACATCCTTCCAGGAAAGGATAGATTTTCCATCTTCAATTTTCTTCCTTACCCTTTCAACTATCCAATATCTCATTACTCCTCTACACTTTCCTATAGAGCATAAGTCCTTCCATCACACCGATGGATATCAAAACTACCCTTCTTAAAACAAATATGGATTAGAGAACACCTTGTCTCCGTATTTCTCCTTGAGAACTTGGCACCATATAGCGTCCTTGTCAACCAAAAACCTCAATTTCCATTTTCCCAATAAACTTGTATTAAAAACTGCTATAATCTTCACCCCCAACCCCAATTTACATTTTGGTTTAGAGACATCACTTCATTTTACCCAATGGATCTTTTTACACTTGGATAAACCGTCTTTGAATTTGAATCACAATTTTCAGCACTTCAGTCGACATTTTTATAAAAGATAAGTAGAAAATTGGGATGCTATTCAAGACCGAGTTTGGTAATACAATTCTTCCACCCATTGACATATATTTGTGTTGGTGTAAGCCCTAAAGGCCATTAGTCTTCTTTGAGATTTACATTTGTATCCTGACTTTGATTTACATATATTTATATATGAGACATCTCAGTTTATACTATCAATTGTTTAAACGAAATAAAGTCCTTAGAATAGTTATTTCAGTTCAATAGAACATCAAATGCATTGACTTGATCGTGAGACCTTATTGAACAACTAAAATACTATTCTTAAAGTATCCGTAGTCAAGTATTATTGTTAATTAGGACGACAATAATACATCGAGACTATTATGTGGGTAAATTGATGACCACATCTCACGGGTCATGGATATGAGATATCAAGTCTTCACATAGGTATAAATATTAGAGTAATATTTATACTGGATTGATCCGCTATGAGAACGCTACATAATAGTTATGTAAGTGTCATAAGCGCTTCTCATGGTAACCAAGGTGAATTAATCCTTCGATTTGAAGTCACTACGATTCCTACATGAGGAGTTGTAGGCTTTAATGCCACCAAACGTTATCCGTAACAAGATGATCATAAATATAGTTATTGGGACTGCAATGAATCATGTTGAGGGATGTGAGTGATGTAGACATTATTCGTCCCTCCCACATAAGAGGAGTAATGTCATGGGCCTCTCAATAGAGTGAGACGTGAAAGTGCATGGCCATGCTGCAATGAGTCAATATGAGATATTAGGCCCATTTCTGATTACACGTCTACTCGGGAATTGAGAAATAAATAATTGAACTTAACAAGGATGACACATTTATGCCTTGTGTTCAATTAAGACATATGGACGAAGGAACATTTACTACATGGTTATTTTGGTTACCATAAGGAATATATCGTATCACCGATGTTCTCACTAATTGGGTAACAATGATGTATTGCTAGATGCCGCTCATTGTTTATATTATTAAATATGATTTAATATTATTGCCAATTTATTGAGAACCTATAGGGTCACACGCATTAAAGCAAATAGTCAGAGAATAAATTAATTTATTAAATATGATTTAATAATATTAATTATAGATTAGGCCTTTAGCATACAAGCCCATTGGGATTAGGGTAAGTGGGTGACCGCTTATAAAGCTGTTCACGTCACTTAAGCGTCTAGAGATTGTTGCGCATAACCTAGCGACTGTCACACCACCTCCTTGGTAGGCGCCCCCTTTCCCTTGCCGTCAGTTAGCACAGCGATTTCTTTGACGGTGATTTGTTTGCGTGGGCTACGTAGAAGTGCTGCTCTATTGTTGTACTGGTGATAACATTCATCCTCCTTTTCAGAGCAATGTTCGTAGTGCTCGTGATCAAGTGAGAAGAACTGCTCTTCCGTCGCAGAGATCGCGGTAAAGCTTCGTTACAAGAGGTAAACACTACAATCATGAGTCATGACCATTCATATGGATCTTTTGATTAACACCCACAGGGAGACCAAGATACCGAAAAGGGACCAATGACACTTTATAATTGAGAAACTCCGCATCGGGAAACAAAAAGGATTTACTTGCATTTACATACATTAAAAAAAAACTCTTATTAAAACAATTGTCAAAATACAAAAAATGAAAATTTGTTACATGTAATGAGTCTTGTACAAAGATAATAAGTCTCAAACAAAATAAATAAATATAACAAGTCATATTAAGTTAACATAAGTCTTAAATAAACTACAATTAGCTAACGAGAGCCAAAAGCCACAAAAAGAAAACTACATTAACCAAATGAAGTCAATGTCATCACATGTATTATATAGAAAATTTCGTAAACCATTGTCTAGAGGTTTGCTTGAGGCCATAGATAGATCGGTTCAGTTTACACATCATATGCTCCCCCTGAACTTTATAACCGAGAGACAAGTCTAGATATACTTCCTAAAAAAGATCTCCATTGAGAAACACATTGTTTACATCTGATTGGAGAAGGTGTCACCCTTTAATTGCAGCCAAGGACAACATAACTCTTACTTTGGTGATTTTAGCCATAGGAGAGAAGGTATCATGGAAGTCAACTCCTGCTTGTTGGGTATATCCCTTTGCAACAAGCCTTGCCTTCAACCGATCGACACTACCATCAGCCTTGGTTTTAACTTTGTAAGCCCAACGACATCCAATGGTGTGTTTCCCTGGAGGTAGAGGAACTATGGTCCAGGTATTGTTAGACTCCATTGCATCAATTTCTGCCTGCATTGCCTGCTGCCACCCGGGGTATTTGGCAGCTTGGTGATAAAAGGTAGGTTCATAGGTGGATGAAATATGAGAAACAAAGGTTTGGTAGGCAGGGGAAGAGTTATTGTAGCATAAGTGGGCTGAGATGGGATAGCCGGTAGAGTAGGCATATTGGTTAAGGTAAGAAGGTGGTCTAGTGGGCTTGGTTGATATTCTAATAGGTAATGAGTCAGAAGGGAGGGAGGGTTAGGCAGAGTTAGTGGAGGTGGCTGTAGGATTCGTTACAGGAGGATCAGTGTTTGGGGCAGTAGGAAGGGTATCTGGGATTGGCAGGGGGAGACATGTATCTAGAAAAGGGTAAACCAGATTTGATAGGTGAGTTAGGGTGTGAAAGGGAAACACATCTTCATGAAATTGAACATCCTTAGAGATGAAAAAGGACCTATTTTGAAGGTTGTACAATCTGTAACCTTTGTAACCAACAAGGCATCCCATGAAGAGAGCAAGGGTTGCTCTTGGAGTGAACTTGTCTCTAGTAGAGACCAATGTAGAGGCAAATGCTAGGCAGCCAAAAATTCCGTGGTCCATGTAATGTGGTTCCTTTTGAAAAAGAACTTGGTAAGGATATTGTGCTTTGAGAAGAAGAGTAGGGGTTCTGTTGATCAAGAAAACTGCAGTCTTTAAACATTCTCCCCTTAAGCAAACTGGAACTCTAGATTGGAAGAATAGTACCTGAGCAACATGAAGAAAATGCTGGTGCTTCCTCTCAACAACCGAATTTTGTTGAGGCCTCTCGACACAGCTGAACTGATGGAGAGTACCTTTTTCTGCTAAGAATTCTGTCAAGGTCAATTCTTTAGCATTGTCAGTCCTTATCTGTTTGATGGTGGTATGGAATTGGGTCTGAACCAAGGTGAAAAATTGCTTTATCAAGGTGGCGGCATTAGATTTGTCTTTAATCAAGTAAAGCCGTGTAAACCGACTATGATCATCCACAATTGTGAGAAAGTATATGTTGCCATCATGTGTGCTCGAGTGGTAGGGACCCCAAATGTCACAATGGATCAAATCAAAGGCAGACAAGGCAAAGTGGTTGTTAGATATAAATGGCAAACGTTTTTGCTTTGATAATGGACAAATTTCATAAAAGGAGTTATGCCTGGAATCAAGTAAATGTATATTGAAACTTTTATTCAATAGTTGCATACAAGTAGATGACAAATGTCCTAGCCTAGAAAGCCAAATGTGGGCAGGTACATTATTGTTAACAGAAAAAACATGTAAAGAACCATCATGTAAAGATTGATTCTTGGAATCAGCTTCTAATAATGTAGGTTGGTGTGGAGTGTACACATATAATCCCTGTACTAGATCAACCCTGCCAATCTTCTTCAAGAGTTGGTTGTCCTGAATGAACAATGAAGTCGTAGAGAAATTAACAGATAGGTGAGGTTGTGATAACAAGACACTAACAGAAAGTAAATTGACATGAAATTCAGGTATATAGAGTACATTGTATAGTACTAATGTAGGACTTAGCTGTGCTGTGCCTATTGAATGAACCTGAACAGTGGATTTGTCAGGTAAAGTGACATGTTTATTTTCAACAGGGTGATGTTTAATTAACTGGTTAAGAGTACAAGCAATATGACTTGTGGCTCCCGGATCATTTATCCAGCTATGAACATAATGTGGTATAACAAAAGAAGCAGCATAAAGGGTAATACCTGTTGAAGGGAAATTATCAGAATTGACTTGGGCATGTTGAGTAGCTTGTGACATTTGGGATGACAATAGAGAGATAAGTTGCTTATAGTGATCAATAGTCAGTTCTTTAGGCAATTCTTGATCACCAACACCATTATCTGAGTCACTAACTTGGTGAGCATAAGTAATTTTCACCTTTGGTTTAGACTTTAGATAACTCGGTGGATAACCATGTAATTTGTAGCATCTATCTTCAGTGTGTCCCAACAAGCCACAATGAGTACACAAGGGTCGCTCCTTTTTGGAAGTCTTGGGTTTGGTGTTTGCCGTAGATTTGACTGGTTTAACAGCAAATGCAAGTTGAGAGGCAAATGGCATGAAGGTATGAGATTCAAACTTACAATGTTTTTCATCTTCCAAGATTAGCGAACAAACCTTGGAGATGGGTGGGGGGGATCCATCATCAAGATCCGACTCCTTATATGCGAAAAGTATCATTCAAACCCATTAAGAAAGCAAAAACATACTCAGTTTGGGCATGAGCCAGCAATGGTTGTGCACCTCCACAAGTGCATGTGCAAGTTGGGTGAAATTCTTACAATTCCTCCCATTTTGCTTTGAGTTTGGTGAAAAATTGATTCACGGTGATAGATCCTTGATGCAGGCTAGTCAATTCTTTCCTCAATTGGTAGGATCTTGGATCATTGTGCTGCTGAAATCGTGGATTGAGATCCGCCCAAATTGCAGCAGCAGTATCGCTGTATATGATGCTTGCGACTATCTCTTTTGACACCGAGTTGAATATCCAAGATGTAATGGTGGAATTGTTGCGATCCCAATATGCAATGTGATGCACCTCCGAACGTGGAGGAGGTCAAGGAATGGAACTATCCACAAAGCCAAATTTGTACTTGGCAGAGAGTGCGATCTTCGTTGATCGGCACCAAGAATTATAATTCTCACCGGTGAGGGGTTGAGAAATAAGAACTAAGCCTGGGCTATCCGATGAGTGCAAGAAGTAAGGATTCATTGGATCATCAAAATTGACCAAATTCGCCATCGGAACACCTTGGGAAGTAAGGAAGAAGAAGGAGAAAATATGTAGAAGAGGGATAAATCAGAGAGAATGCGGAAGGACGGTTACTCTACTAATACCGTATTAGACCAGAGAATGGATGAATGAATCATTCAATTGAATTGTAAAAGAGAGATACAAGAGTTATATATATACAAGTAGTAGTGACTAACTACTAACTGCTATAACAGAAACTTAACTAACTAACTTAATTAGTTACAAACTCTAACTATTAGGTACAGTTGGTAAAACTTCAATATCAATTTTGTCAATAAACTTTTTTCATCCAAGCGATTCATTAGATTTTCATCACAATTGTTCGTTAGAGACTTCATAAATTTCTTATCAATATTTTCATGGTCACACTCTCAATGTGACTATTATACCTATACTTAAACTTAATTAATACTGTACACAACTTAGATGAAAGATACTTGAAATGCCATAATATGACTAAAGGCTTTCGTAAAAAGGAAAAGAAATTACTTAGGGTGGTTGAGTTTGTGCAAGTGGACACTTTCCAAACTCACCATCTGACCTATATTTTGTGAGTTGCAGTGTTTTTCAACCCGATTTAACTCACAACCCCAATCTAGCTAGTAAATTGAAGTAACAAAATAACATCCAAATTTAATGTGAATATTAATAAACAATCTATATGAAAACATAGATTTTTTAATGTCCAAATGTAAAATTTCAAATAGAAAATGATATATAGATTATAGGGAAGTGTTTATTATAGGAGCTAAATCCAACTAGTATTGGATGGTAATACCTCTCACAAGTTGGATTACGGAGATCGTGAAATCCCAACTTTCAAAGGAGAGAGTGAAAGGAAGGGGAGTGTAAAGGTATAAAAATTCTCTTTTTGAAAGTCATTTACTTTCTATAACTACTCGGGGCGGAAATAGGGAACGTAGCCTATCGAAGGCCTATAGCTTAACCTTTTTACGATGTACATAAGTCTGACCTACTCAGAAAACAAGTCAATTTTGAATATTTTGAAAGACTTATTTAATTATGCAGACTAAGGTTTGAGTTTTTGAAAAAAAAAAAAACTATTTAACCTATTAGGCTGACATATTAATTTAATATTTATTTATATAACTTCAAATTTGCAATATTTTTATAATTTACTAATTATATATTAGTGTAGTTTATTTATTTTATATAGGTTTAATATTTTTTTAAAAGAATATATGTAATTATAAATTAAAAAAATATAAGTTTTCTCGAACCCATGTATGTAAATAGATTTTCTAGTAATATCAGATTTTTATGTTTTGCATAAATAGATTAGACCGCACCTTAGAAAAAACCCATGATAGATTATAGATCAGACTCTGACCAACACTTTACAAAACCGACCTATACCTATTTAGACAAAACCTAGTCTAATCCCGCTCATTTCCTCCCGTGCCTACTACTTATCATAATATCCACCATATATCAAAATAGGATAAATTTATAGGTACAGATCTTGAGAAATATTCACGAAGGGGTCAAACCTTCGTAATTTTGGGATAAAAAGAAACAAATCAACGAAAGTGACTAAGAATGTACCCATGAAAAGTTGAAAACAGGTGTATAAGAATAAGAATAAAAACATCCAACAAAAAATTGTAATTTGGGCTGTCACGAAAAAGTGCCCCCGAAAATTTTTTCTATATAGTTTATATTGCAGAAAATATCTATAATTTCTAAACTGAAATGAAAAAAAAGAAGGAGAAATGATTCATATGTCTTCCATTGTATTATGTAATTACCATATAATTCACCAAAAAAAAAATGTAATCACCATATATTGGTTGAATTAATTTATTATTTTACTTATCAACCCCAGTATATTAAGTTAGAGTCCTCAGTACTGTTGAATGTGAATCATTTTCCAAAACATCTCTTCTCCTCAATGTGTGAGATGTTGTTTACTTGTTTTTCCATTTAATTCTTTTCTTTTTTAGGAGAATCATGAAGGAACCTGTTTGAAATACAAGAAGGGGGGTTGAATTGTGTTTCAGACGATTTTAAATTCTTTTCGTAAGCAGATAATAGTTTTCGCAAGGTTGAACGCTAAAACAATTAAAAGCAAAGAGAGCTCTTCCAAACACCAAGTTGGACGCTAACTTAGTTTGACTAAGATAAGAAGGCAGCGTAATAAAAGGCAATTCAATGATAATAAACTGAAGTAAGGGTAAGGGAGAGAAAAGAACACAAAGATGTTATCCTGGTTCACTCTTCACCAAAGAGCTACGTCCAGTCCTCTCTACTTGAGAGCTTTATCCACTATAACAAAAAGCCTTTTGTTACAAAGTATTCAACACCTTTTCAGGCAGTATTCTCAACCTCTTCAGGTTCTCTAAGTATTCTTTTACAGACAAGCCTCTTCAGGCTCAACCAAACTATGGTTTTGAAAAGAATTTGTTCTACTAACTCACTAAATGTGAGAATTCGAAACTAAAGCTTAGACTCTTGAAAACAACTCTACACAGAGAGTAATATGAAAGTGAGGATCAGAGTAGCTTTTCTAGCTTTGCAAGCTTGAGATTTTCTCTTTGATCTCTTGAGCTAATATTTGCTTGTATCTCTTGAAGGATTTTGAATTGCTAAGTGTTGTTTCACTTGTATTTTTGCTCAAGTTCAGTCTTCTTTTTCTTTGCAGTTTTAAAGGATGGAGGTATATATAACCTCTTGTCTTTGAGCAGACTTCATTCTTCAACGGATGGAAAAGGATCCGTTCTGATGAGCATTGAATGCATTTGATCCGTTGAGTCTGATGGTTTCTGAAGTTTCTGATCAGCACGATAGACTGTCACGATGATAGCTAAAAGTGGTGCTGACATATCCTCTGAGTAGAGCGAAAGTTGCCTTTTGTTTTTCCAAAAGAAGAAGGTCAACTTCTTAAAGTGATAAAGACATTCCGGCTTACTCTTTACATTTGTACGAATATTACAAAGAATGTTTTGTCCCAAGGGTATAAGCCTTTTACAGGGAATAATAAATTCAAATGCTTTTACAGGATATTCGCGTTTGAAATATAAAAGCATTTATTGGACTAGCTATTACAAAAGGTAACCGAAAGAGTCTTTGGACTTAAGGTTCTATAAATTACCGTCCAGTCGTAAACCAAGACTAAATGTTGGACGAGATAAAGTCTTTCGACTTAATTAAGTTTTATCCTGCACACTTAATATAAAACGTTAGTCCATAACAAATCTTTGTTCATCTAAAATTAGCTCTTTGTTAACATCAAAACTTAAGGGATTATTTGGACCATAACCACTTTGGTTCCAACAATCTCCCCCCTTTTTGATGATGACAAAACATACTAATTTGTTTGAACAAAGAGTCCTAGAGAGCTGAAGGGCTCCCCCTAAGACAAACATTCTAATCATTTAAAGCATCTAAACATTTAAGGCATATAAAACAGATATAAGCTTTTAAGAAGACAAACATTCAAATCATTTAAAGCATCTAAACATTTAAGGCATATAAAACAGATATATGCTTTTAAGAAGACAAACATTCTAATCATTTAAAGCATCTAAACATTTAAGGCATATAAAACAGATATAAGCTTTTAAGAAGACAAACATTCTAATCATTTAAAGCATCTAAACATTTAAGGCATATAAAACAGATATAAGCTTTTAAGCATGGAAAGCCAGATATGTATGTAAATATTCAATCAACCCATTTTCTCCCCCTTTTTGTCATCAGACAAAAGAGTGAGAAACACCTCATAGTCAGTATATTTGAAAACAGATAAAACAAAGTGTGTTTAAGAAGAGGGAGGAGGTTTGGGAATAAAATCTTTGAACATAGCCGCAATTTGCTGAAGGAGCACCGCATTGTTGGCTTCTATGGTCCGTTGGACGAACTCTTGAAACTCAGGAGGAATAGCCGAGCCGGAACTCTCAGCTGTGGCCCTGGTTGCGTCCACACTTCTTTGATCAGGAACTATACTAAGAGCCTGAGAAGGAGATGGATCAACAGGATGGACCGTTGAGAGAGGGATCGGTTGAGACTTGGACTGAGCTGAGTCTGCAACTTGTTCTATTTCCTCACGATGAGTGTCAGACGAAGGGTCCGCATAGACGATTTCGGTGTCCCCAGTCTCTTCAGGAATAATCGGCTTAGGAGGAAGAGGAGGAGGAACATTAGGATCAATGATAGGTTTAGGTGGAGGTCGCAACACTTCAAGTATGATATCAGCATCATCATACTTGTTTTCTCTCCATCTGATAGCAGGTAAAGGCAAAACCTCTCTAGGATATAGAGGTATCCCAAAAATATCGTCTATGATCATGTAGTCAGCTTCACAGATTCGATATTGTCTTGGGTAGACGCGAATCTCTGCTTTCTCCTCAATTGATAGTCCAGAAGATGATGCTTCTTCGGAGCATCTCCAGATGTGGTTTTCCCAGTAGACCGTAGCATCTGGGTCAAATCTGAATCGGGGATCTTTCTTCCAAATGCTTGCTAGAGCCCCAGAGTCATCTCGATGTTTTTTCCAAAACAGGGGATCAAAAGCATTTTTATAAGGCAACGTCCATGACTCAAGCCTTTTGCGAAGGTCCTTATCCTTGTTGGGATCTAGAATAGGGAGCCTTGGACAAGCTCGAGGAGGAACAATCCTACTCTTGTGCGGGAAGTCCTTGACCAAAATTTCTTTGGAAGGTTGTGATGAATCTTAGCTTCCCGAGTCATGTCACATTCCTTCCGCACAGCATAATAAGGAAGAAAGTACCGAACATCAGAATACTCCTTCCATGTTGATGGGTAGCTTGGAATTAAAGATAGGTCGGGATCAAGGATGAAGTTGGTTAAGCCAAACGTCCTTGCTCTTCTTTCGTACTCCGTTTTGTAGCCTTTCTTGTCTTCATGACGAAGAACAACGTGCCTCTTTACATTGTAGTGGCACCGTTGGAATGTCTTGTCCTTGATGAGGTTTGGATAGACTTCCCTTGGAGGAAACGTCTTCTTCTCAAGGCAAATAACCAAGGGTCCATGAGCTGTGTATATTTCAGAGGGCAGACGTTTAGTTGAAGTGTGTGGGATGGGGTAGTAGCCATGTTTAGGGGGGTAAGGTGGGTGGTGTGGGTGGTTGTTCATATTCATATTCAGGTAATGGAAGAGGGCTTTTGGGGTGAGGTTCAGTAATGGGGGGTGTGTGTTCAAGGAATAGAACAGGAAAGTCGCGTTTGACCTCAGCCCAAATTGAGCATTTGTTAATGTGGTCTATTCCGGGGATGCATCTATATTTTCTTTTGGGAAAGATCTGTCTGGGGTAGGGAGCACCATAAGGTTGGAAGGGGTGATCTTCCCAGGGTGTGAACCAGTCTTCGGGTTCATTTGGTGAGGGTAGAGTTTGAGTTTGTGGTAGATCAGCAGGTGAAAGTGGTAGGGAAGGTTCAAAGGATAAGTCTTCGATCTCAGACGATTGGATAAGAGAAGAAGTAATAACTGAACTGGACATAGGTTCAGTATTACCTTTTGCCTTTGCTCGAGTTGACCTTGCCCTTGTTGACAAAGGTTTAGGCAGAGGTGCAGCAGACGAGGTTTCCAATCTTGGCCCTTTAACTATCCTGGAGATGGGTAGATTGTCCTCTTCATCCTCATCAGTGGAGCTAGAACCAGCTTCCTTTTTCTGGATGGTTGGACGGTGAGCTTTGGACGAGAAGAAGGAGTCTTAGCTATTGGACGAGCTAGTTCAGCAGAGCGTCCAGCAGTAACACATTGTTCAGACGCTTCTTCTGAGCCTTGCGTCTGAGCTCCTTTTTGTTTTCCTTCAAGTTTGGACTTTTTGAAGCAGTCCAACTGCATCATCAC
Source organism: Ammopiptanthus mongolicus (assembly GCA_039655645.1). Classification (NCBI taxonomy): domain Eukaryota; kingdom Viridiplantae; phylum Streptophyta; class Magnoliopsida; order Fabales; family Fabaceae; genus Ammopiptanthus; species Ammopiptanthus mongolicus. The sequence continues at coordinate 27,674,233 of CM077346.1, read as the reverse complement.
CAAACTTTGCCTGCCAAACTCAGGCTGATGCACACGTTCAATGCCATGAACTCCGTAGTATCTGAACTTTCTTTCTGGAGCCAAGTTCTTTAGGTCATCGTAGACTATATGCTTCTCGAATATTTTTAAGAGAAGAGCACCATAGATGATTGCAGTATTCTTCCCAGAGCCTTCAATGGCATATTTGAAGAAGGAAAAGAGAAGGTGTGGAAGGTTTATCTGCCTTTCTAGAATCAAATGAACCAGGCAAAATTGATGAGCCTTTGATACATTATCCTTCGACCCAGCCTTATGAAGAATAGCCTTGTTCAAGATTTGGTGAAGAACCCTAGCCTTGTCAGTCATTTTTGAGGCTATGAGTTTGTCACCCGAGTTCTTTAACAGACAATCTCTGATGGTGGAAGAATCACCAATCTCTTCTTCCCAGTCATCTTCAACAGTTATACCTAATTGAGCGCACCCAGTCGCATTAGAGATGGTTGCTTCAGATACTATTACTTCAGTATCATGCACTTTGTTGCGAATCTCCCTTGTAGAGACAATATGGTTTGTCCAGAACTCCCTAACTAGAGTAGGGTAGATTACCGGAGAACCTTCAAAGAAGCTTGACCATCCAGGAGCATGGATGTTAGAGAAAATGTCAATCCCATTATCAGCCTGGAATTGTAGGTTAAACTTGAACTCGACCATGACATCAGCAGTCTGAGCGTTAAAGGTTTTTCCTTTACCCTTAGAGCCAGCAGCAGAAGAGGTTGCCATAGTTTCAGAGAGGAGGTTTAGGAAAAGAAGGGGTTTTTCTTTTTGAAGATGCAAGAAGAAAGATTAAAGCTTTTTGTAAAGGTTTGATTTTTATCAAAACTTAGGTTTTAAAGAAAGGAGAAGAGAGAGCGAAAACCTTTCGTATTTTCAAAGAGAGAGAGAGCGAAACGATGTGCATTAAATGCCTGACACACGTTCAGACTTTGAAACCGTAAAAAACATTTTTGGCAAACAAAGAAAACAAAAAACTGACTTAGTTAAGGGAATGAAAGATAATAGTTCATTCGACAAAGATTGAGTTTCATTAATGCATTAGACGAGCATTCAGAAAGTACAATGGACGGGCATATATTGGACGTAATGCAAATATTGGACGCATGCATTGGACTCTCAATCAATCAATGAAATGCATGTTCAGATATTTTCTTATAAATGTGAACTTATCTTCGGCTAACGGTTTAGTGAAGATATCTGCCCATTGATGGTCAGTATCAACAAATTGAATATCTATTGTTCCTTTTTGTACATAGTCTCTAATAAAATGATGCTTTATTTCTATATGCTTTGCTCTAGAATGCAGTATGGGGTTCTTTGACAAATTAATAGCAGCAGTGTTATCACACATGATAGGGATGTTGCTTACAAACACGTTGTAGTCTTCCAACTGATGTTTGATCCATAGCAGTTGTGAGCAGCAGCTGGCTGCAGCAATGTACTTAGCTTCAGCAGTTGATAGAGCAATTGTGCTTTGCCTTTTGCTTGACCATGAGACAAGATTAGCACCAATGAAGTGACACCCTCCACTTGTGCTTTTCCTTTCTATTCTGTCTCCAACATAGTCAGCATCACAGAATCCAACTAATCTGTATTCATCAAATTTCTTATACAAAAGACCCAGATTAGTAGAACCTTTTAGGTACCTAAAGATTCTTTTTACTGCTGAGAGATGAGACTCTTTTGGATCAGATTGAAAACGAGCACATAAGCAAACACTAAACATGATATCAGGTCTGGACGCAGTTAGATATAAGAGGGAACCAATCATACCTCTATATACCTTTTGGCCTACCTTTTTATCTTTATCATCTTTGTTTAGCACGGACGTTGGATGCATTGGTGTATTCATAGGTTTACAATCGTCCAACTTGAAGCGTTTTAGAAGCTCCTTTGTGTACTTCGTCTGATGAATGTACACTCCGTCTGAAGTTTGCTTTACTTGAAGTCCGAGGAAGAATTTTAGTTCTCCCATCTTGCTCATTTCAAATTCCCTTTGCATTAATTCAGAAAACTCTTGGCAAAGAGATTCATCAGTTGCACCAAATATTATATCATCAACGTAAATTTGAGCAACGATAAATTCCTTTTTATTTACTTTTCTAAACAGAGTTGTGTCCACTTTTCCTCTTGAGAAGCCATTCTCCATTAGGAAAGAGCTGAGTCTCTCATACCAAGCTCTAGGAGCTTGTTTGAGTCCATATAAAGCTTTCTTAAGCTTATATACATGCTCAGGACGGTTTTGATCTTCAAAACCGGGTGGTTGAAAAACATATACTTCTTCATTAATTACACCATTTAGGAATGCACTTTTTACATCCATTTGATAAAGCATGATGTTATGATGTGCAGCATATGAGAGTAAGATGCGTATAGCTTCTAATCTAGCTACTGGAGCAAAGGTTTCAGTATAATCAATACCTTCCTCTTGTGAGTAGCCTTGAGCAACTAGCCTTGCTTTATTTCTTACAACTTTGCCATCTTCGTCCAGCTTGTTGCGATAGACCCACTTGGTTCCAATGACAGACTTATCCTTGGGCAAGGAGACCAGCGTCCAAACGTCACTACGTTGAAACTGGTTGAGCTCCTCTTGCATAGCGAGGATCCAGAATTCGTCCAATAAGGCTTCGTCCACAGACTTTGGTTCCATCTCAGAGATGAAGGCTGAGTCAGCTTGCTCTCTGAAGGCTGACCTTATCCGGACGCTATCATTAGGTTTGCCAATAATTTGATCCTCAGGATGATAAGTTCTGAATTGCCACGAACGAGGGGTATTTATAGCTTGCTGAGACGATGATGCGTCCTTCGTAGCGTCTGATGCCTCGTCTTTGTTGGTTGTTGGATGAGCATCTGAATCATTCAGATTCATATCTGCAAAAGAATCATCTAGCTTTGATAATCTCTTATCAGGCTGTTTGTCATCAAATTTAACATGGATGGATTCTTCAACAATCAAAGTTCTAGAGTTATAGACTCTAAAAGCTTTGGACGTTTCAGAGTATCCTAACAATATTCCATTATCTACTTTGGCATCAAACTTTCCTAGTTGATCCTTAGGATTTAAAATAAAGCATTGACATCCAAAGGGGTGGAAATAAGAAATGTTGGGTTTACGTCCTTTCCACAATTCATAAGGAGTCTTATTCAAGATTGGTCTTATGTATATTCTGTTTTGAATATAGCAGGCAGTATTTACAGCTTCAGCCCAGAAGTGCTTAGGGACAAAATTATCACTGAGCATTGCTCTAGCCATCTCTTGAAGAGATCGATTCTTTCTCTCAACAACACCGTTTTGTTGTGGAGTTCTAGGGGCAGAGAAATTGTGATGAATACCACTTTCATCACATAACCTTTGAAAAAGCTCATTTTCAAATTCGCCTCCATGATCACTTCTGATCGAGCTGATGAATATGCCATTTTCATTCTGAACTCGCTTACAGAATACAGAAAAGACCTTGATAGACTCATCCTTGTGAGCAAGGAACTTAACCCATGTCCATCTAGTATAGTCATCTACTATGACAAGTCCATATTTCTTACCACTGACAAATGCAGTCCTTGTTGGACCAAACAAATCAAGATGCAACAATTCCAGTGGTCTAGAAGTACTAACAATGTTCTTGGACTCAAACGAGCTCTTAACTTGTTTTCCTTTTTGACATGCGTCACAGAGAGCGTCTGATCTAAACACAATCTTTGGTAAACCTCTTACAAGGTTATGCTTGTTTAGTTGAGAGATTAATCTCATACTAGCATGATCAAGTCTTTTGTGCCAGATCCATCGCTCATCTTCAACAGACACTAGACATGATACACTTTGAGTTGAAAGTTCCCCCAAGTTAATCTTGTACAAATTATTTTGCCTTTTGGCAGTGAATAAGATGGACCCATCAGGGTTCTTGACCATACATTCACCTTTATTGAAGGAAACAACAGACCCACTGTCACATAATTGACTTATGCTAAGCAAGTTGTGTTTTAATCCTTCAACCAGAAGAACATTATCAATAGAGGGAAGAGGATGCTTACCAATCTTACCTATTCCTACTATCTTCCCCTTCTGATTGCCTCCAAAGGTGACCCATCCACTAGTCTTCTCACGGATTTCTTGGAACATACACCTTTCTCCCGTCATGTGACGTGAGCAACCACTGTCCAAGTACCAGGACTGGGGTCTTTTTTATGTTGCTAAGCAGATCTGCAACAGGTATTATCATACTCTTAGGTACCCAGATAGACTTGGGTCCTTTTGGGTTAGTTGGCGGTCTTTGTCCATGCATTTTGTTTTTGTTTTTGTAAATGCATTTTGAAGAGGTGTGACCACTCTTTCCACAAATCTTACAGTAAGTTCTGGATGTATGCAATTTATTTTCTTTTTGCTTTCCATAGGAATGAAAAGCCTTGTGATTTTTTGTTGGACCCTGATATTTTCTGAGACGCATTTTGTTTCTCAGAGTCATAGCCTAGGCCAGACTTATCATGAGGTGATCTAGTGTACCTCAATATCAGATCTAGCTTCTCTGATCCTCCAACAAGCTTAGTTACGCTTTTGGTGAGATCAGATACCTCTTGTTTCAGTCTAGTTACCTCATGGGGTTCACTGGACTCAGAGGTGAGTTTGTCAGTTAGACTGACATTCTCAGCTTTAAGCTTATTATTCTCTTCAACAAGCTGCTTATTTAGTTTGTTGGACTCTTCCAACTCTTTATTCACTTTTGACAATTTTTTCTTAAGCATGATGTATTGATGATGCAATAGAGAAGAATCATTTAGCAGTTCATCATATGCTTCTTGAAGAGAGTCGGAAACAGATACCTCGTCATCTTCTGATTCAACGTCCGAAGAGCTTTTGACCATCAGGCAGAGATTTGAGGTAGACTGGCTCCTTGGTCTGAACCGATGTTCCAGAGCATCCAGCTTCTCCTTAGCTGTTTGGAATTGTGAGACCATGTTCCGTCTTGGACGATCAAGGGCGTTGACAAGACACCAGTCTGTTTCATGTTTGGACGACCTTGATCCGTCCTCAAGGGTAATCGTTGGACGATAATCTCCGTTAGTGAAGACGTCCCACAACTCATAGTCTTGAGCTTGGATGTATAGTTGGAAAATTGATTTCCAATAAGTATAGTCTGTTCCCTTGAAGATGGGTGGAACATTCACATTCCATTCTCTTTCAGAGGTAGACTCCTGACTTCTTTCTCCGGGAACAAGTTGTTCATCGTCCGAAGAGTCTTCATCTTGCTTATTGGACCAAAGGCATAGGTTAGCCTCTTCATTTGTTTCTTCTTCTTCTTCTTCAGAAGAGTTCAAGTCCTCCCAAGTTGCCATGAAGTTCTTTTTCTTCTTTTTGAAGAACTTCTTCTTGTCCTTTAGCGTAGGGCAATCACTTTGAAATGTCCTGGTTTGTTATATTCAAAACAGACCAGCTGACTTTTATCCTTGGGTTCAGCATGATCCTTGAAGCTTTTCTTTTGGAATGGCCTTCTTTTCATTCCATTTTTCTTTCTCCACATATTCTGAATCTTTCTGGAGATAAAGGATAGCTCGTCATCGTCTCATACATCATCATCAGACTGATCAGCTTCATCACTGGACTCATCAGCTTTTAAAGCTTTTGAGTTGTTGGACCTATGGGCTTTTAGGGCAATCCCTTTGTTCTTCTTTCCAGGATTGTCAAGATCAAGCTCCTGCTCATGAACTTGAAGCGTCCCGACAAGATCATCCAGAGTCAAAGTAGAGATATCTTTGGCCTGGGTGATTGCAGTGACAAGAGGTCTCCATTTCTTAGGCAGACTCCTAAGAATCTTGGTGACATTCTCCTTGGTAGTGTGGACCTTTCCAAGGGATTTCAGATTGTTGATGATCGTCTGAAAGCGACCCATCATGTCTAGGATGGACTCTCCTTCAGCCATGGTGAACATTTCATACTGGCCAACTAGCATGATGATTTTAGAGTCCTTCACCTTGGTTGTCCCTTCATGGAGATTAGACAAGGTGTCCCATATTTGTTTAGCTGATTCACATGCGTGAATCTTCTGAAATTCGTCAGGACTGAGGGCACACATTAACGCATATATTGCTTTATGATTCAGTTCCATTCTAGCCCGTTCAGCATCAGTCCAGTCGTCCTCTGCTTTTTCTGTCCCGTCAGAGTTGAGACAAACGTTAGGACCTTTTGTGATTCTGGTCCAGAGAATTGAGTTTGTACTGAGGATGAAACCTTTGAATCTTTCCTTCCAGTACAGGTAGTGAGTACCGTTGAAGAACGGCGGTTTGGTCATGGAAGTACCTTCCATAACAGGTTGACTCCCGCTTGGCATAGCTGGTCCAGACATATCTGCAGTAGGATCTTTTTCCTCTACACGGCAAAGTGCTCAATCCAGAGGCTGAGCTCTGATACCAATTGAAGGAACCTGTTTGAAACACAAGAAGGGGGTTGAATTGTGTTTCAGACGATTTTACATTCTTTTCGTAAGCAGATAATAGTTTTCGCAAGTTTGGACGCTAAAACAATTAAAAGCAAAGAGAGCTCTTCCAAACACCAAGTTGGACGCTAACTTAGTTTGACTAAGATAAGAAGGCAGCGTAATAAAAGACAATTCAATCCCAGTTAGTTAGTTAGATAATAAACTGAAGTAAGGGTAAGGGAGAGAAAAGAACACAAAGATATTATCCTGGTTCACTCTTCACCAAAGAGCTACGTCCAGTCCTCTCTACTTGAGAGCTTTATCCACTATAACAAAAAGTCTTTTGTTACAAAGTATTCAACACCTCTTCAGGCAGTATTCTCAACCTCTTCAGGTTCTCTAAGTATTCTTTTACAGACAAGCCTCTTCAGGCTCAACCAAACTATGGTTTTGAAAAGAGTTTGTTCTACTAACTCACTAAATGTGAGAATTCGAAACTAAAGCTTAGACTCTTGAAAACAACTCTACACAGAGAGTAATATGAAAGTAAGGATCAGAGTAGCTTTTCTAGCTTTGCAAGCTTGAGATTTTCTCTTTGATCTCTTGAGCTAATATTTGCTTATATCTCTTGAAGGATTTTGAATTGCTAAGTGTTGCTTCACTTGTATTTTTGCTCAAGTTCAGTCTTCTTTTTCTTTGCAGTTTTTAAGGATGGAGGCATATATAGCCTCTTGCTTCTTTCTTCAACGGATGGAAAAGGATCCGTTCTGATGAGCATTGAATGCATTTGATCCGTTGAGTCTGATGGTTTTTGAAGTTTCTGATCAGCACGATAGACTGTCACGATGATAGCTAAAAGTGGTGCTGGCATATCCTCTGAGTAGAGCGAAAGTTGCCTTTTGTTTTTCCAAAAGAAGAAGGTCAACTTCTTAAAATGATAAAGACATTCTGGCTTACTCTTTACATTTGTACGAATATTACAAAGAATGTTTTGTCCCAAGGGTATAAGCCTTTTACAGGGAATAATAAATTCAAATGCTTTTACAGGATATTCGCGTTTGAAATATAAAAGCATTTATTAGACTAGCTATTACAAAAGGTAACCGAAAGAGTCTTTGGACTCAAGGTTCTATAAATTACCGTCCAGTCGTAAACCAAGACTAAATGTTGGACGAGATAAAGTCTTTGGACATGTTGGACGAGATAAAGTCTTTTGACTCAATTAAGTTTTATCCTGCACACTGAATATAAAACGTTAGTCCATAACAAATCTTTGTTCATCTAAAATTAACTCTTTGTTAACATCAAAACTTAAGGGATTATTTGGACCATAATCACTTTGGTTCCAACAAATCATTTATAATTATTGTAGTAAAAATAATTATTATAACTTTATTAATTAATTGTTATAATTACAAAATTTGCTTACTTATATTTTCCGCTCATTTCTTTTTTCCGGACAAACATTTACTAATACTAATTTTGGGATTGTGTACTAATTATCTAATACTATTTTCCTAATTTTTTATTCTTAATTGTTTACTAATTATTTACTACTACTCAACCTATGTATATTAAATTAAAGTACTGATTCTTGAATTAAGTTATTCTTCACGATCTCTTTTTCCTCTTCATTGAGTCACATGATGTTACTTACATCAAGCAATTTTATTTATAATTTTTAATATTTTTTAAATGTACTATTTAGTAGTTATTATTACAAAATCTGCGTATTATAACTATGAACGGGTCCATGATAGTAGAGCGTCATTGAGATGGTAACCGAGGAATAAATCAAATAATAATAATAACAAGACGACAAAAGTAAACAAATAGCTTAATAATTGAAGTTAACCCACAATTTTTTAAGTGGCCTTCTTTTTGCAAGGGAGAAAAGGATTTGAAAAAGTTAACAACCATAAAATCCTCTTTGGACGTTACTCTAGGATCCTCTTGAAGTCGAGACCAGGGCCTCCTCCATTTAATTTTATACAAAAATCAAAATCACCATATCAATGCCGTCAATCGCTTGGGCTTTCTTCATTTCAGACATACAAATTAATAAAAACTAGAAGTAAAGAATTTAGTTTTTTTGTTTTAAAGATTAAATCGATTAATTGGTATAAAATTTTAAACTGCATCAACTCTCATGATCAAGTGAAATAATCATAGAATTAAATAATTTTATATAATATTCATACTTCTAACTTAGTTAATAAATTATTGAATAATAATTTTTATATACAAATACAATATTTGATGGATACATATAATTGTGTATAAGAACCAAGTAGAGTATATCTAATTTTTTCTTTATTTTAATCTAAAATAAATTAAAAATTAACTCATATTTGAATAATCAGGCATTTTATATTATTTATATTATTAATTTTTTATGAATATTATTACTTGTATAGGATGTTTCCATATTCTTTAAATATGAGACTAATATATAGTTAGACACTTTCTGTAAGTGACTTTAAAAGGTCTTTAACCTTTGTTTTCCAAGTAAGCTATACTATTATATAAAGGATTTTTACATTTTATTTTTTTTTTCGAAATTTTTACTATTATTTATCTATTTAATTATAATATATTTTAAACTTTAAATTGGTAATAAAATATCAGTGCTGCTATTTAGTACGACAGATTATGATACGAAAATCGATGAATTTGGATCCTACAGTGCACAAATGAGTCTTGCATCACATTGCCAAAATTAAAATACAATATCAACGGCCAAAACCATTCGCGCTCAATTTCGGGGGTCAAACTTCATACTTTAAAGCATTTTCGATAAAATATATCTAAAAAAATAGATAAATAATTAATAATAATAGTTTGAAATAATTAAAATTTGTGACAGAAGTGAAGAATTTTCGTTATATAAAACATAAATAAGTAAATACTAAAATAATTATAGAAATATAATTGATAAGATCATATTAGATGATAATAATTTGTATTTTAAGAATGAAAACAATGAATTTTGATTATTGAATCTTATTTGAATGATAAAAATTAATAAATGAATGGATGTGACATTTTTAAGTGGTTATGTAACTACTAAAAAACTTTTTATCTTGATCATTCATGTATAACTATATCACCAATATTTATTATTCTCATATTCTTAAAATATAAAATGTTCTCAGTATATATGCCCTTTAATCCACTTCAAAACATTCTTATTGCAAATTCACTTGTCCATAACGTGTGATTTTTTATATGATAAGATTATAAGAAGAGTTTAATTGCTGTATACTGTCAGTGTAAAAAAACTTTATACTGAAAACCAATCAAAAATCATGGTGTGTATGACTTTTAAGGTAGTTAGGATAAGAGTCAACCACTTTAGCTTATGTGATAAATTCTGATTGGTTGTCTGTATAAAAAATCTTTACACTGACAATATATATCAATTAAATCCTTATAAGAAATATAGCTAAAGAGAAAAATTATAAAAAGATCCCATGAATTTTAATTGGTCTCCACTATTATTTTTGTGTGTCTATGTCTTCGTTTACATAAGAGGATCTCTCCCCAAATATTACAAATTTTGATTAGGCTAAACTAATAAAATCTCTTTTTTTGGTGTTAATTTCTTTATTTCCCATCACATTATCACGCCAAATATCACATTATAGAATGGATGGAGATTGTTTCAAATAAGATCAATAAGGTTGATAATAAACGGAAGTATAAGTATTACATAAGTTGGGGTGGTTGAGCTTGCAAGGGAGATTTGATGTTTGTGAGGTTGCGGGTTCGATCCTGCTGTATATTCATTTCCCTCTTTCTTATTATAAGACCTAAGTATGTCTCATTTGAACAAAAAAAAAAAGTATTACATAAGTTGCGGGATATGAATTATAAGTGTATGAATTCAAATCCCTGCAATATGTTCCACTACTAACGGATCTTCTTAGGAGCGGGGAGAGCCATGACTCCCCCCGAACTTTTTCTCTTAATTTTTTTATATAAAAAATTATATGATACTTTCAAAATAATTTGTGCAACATATATTATACATGGAAAGTTTATAAACTATCATATACTTTATTTTTTGGAACACTATTATTAGACCCTACTTATTTAAAAAATATTCAAATAGTTGAATAAGTCCATGAAAGTGAATATTGTTTCTAATTCAACATTATCCGAACTTACTACTAAAATGTTTTTCCTCCTCAGCTGATCTGTTTCAAACTTCTTAATCTCTCATGTATAAGATGAGTAAACACTAGATAAGATTTCACATATTGAATGTTTACTCACTTTACATATTTGAGTTATTAAGCTATGCATGATTAGTTATAAATTTAAGTGAATTATTTTGACTAGTGTTTAATGGCTTTTCCAAAAAAAGTTCTCAAGATCCGTCAATGAGCTCCACTCACCTCTTTTTTCATTCCCTTCTCCTCTTTCCCCTCTCCTTCTAAGGTTTTCTACGAGCCTTTCCTCATACCAAAAAGAAAAAAAGAAAAACTAAAATATAGGCAATGTTCTACGGAAAAACTTTAATTTAATAATTAGAAAAAGAACATGTTTAAATTTATTTAGTTTTTGAAGAAAAAAATTGTCTTTTTTTGAAGAAAAAAATTGTAATTTAAAATAAATTTATTCAAATGCACATATCCTGAAATGATTATCATACAAGAGTGTGTTTGGGACAAAGAAGATGATTTTTGTCTAAAAAGTTTTATAGATAATCTAATTTGTTTAACATTTAACTTAATTACATTTTTTAAAAGGTATTTTTTTTTGGAAAAAAATTGTTTTATGCCATCTAATCTGTTTTAACTTAAGATTGTTGTGATTTGATTATTTTTCAATCTGAAAACTTTATTCCCTGTTTATCCCTGCAAAACTAACTACCAAACAAATATTATTAAATTATACAAATAACTTCATACTATTTTTCATAATTTACTATGTAAAAGTGGATTTTTTGCATCACCCAAACGAAATAGATTATCTTAAAATCATTTTCAGCAAGTAGACACAAACAAAAATAGATTCTGATTATAATAGATTATCATAAGGGCATTGATACCCTTTGAAAGAATAGGGCTTGATTTCCTATGTCTAACCAGAATGTGTCATCTCAATTAAATGAGTCATGTCAATCTTATATGAGACTAAATTCACCATTTGATTAGACCATATAAACAGAATAAATTACCTAAGAGATACTATAAAATCTTTTTTATCACAATAATCGATTATTTATTTAATCTATTTATGGCAGCTGTGTCAAACATAACACACTAAAATTGATTACAATCCCTTACAAACTTTGTTATTGATTTGAATCCTAAAATTGATATCTAGATAAAAAAAACAAAACATAATGATAATTCCTCTAAAACAAACATACCTTTAGTGTGATTTGAACATTTTTAACTCCTCAAAATTGTTTCTTTGTTTTACCTAATTCCCAAAAACGAAAGAAATAAAATAAAATAAGTTAAAAAGCTGTCCCCTTTTTGGTTGAGAAATACAAATTTGGTTGACTCATCTCTCCACTCTCACTCACTCTCTGTCTTCCTTCCATCCTTCCTAGTTCTTGTTCATTGAGTGGCTCCTCTCTATATGCACCTCTCTACTAACTCATTCACTCACACTATTTTCCATCTTCCTTGTTCTTCTTCTTCACCTAGATAATTCATCAAACACCTTACACCCTCTTCCTTCTTCTTCTACTACATCCCTCCCTCCCTCAGTGTCTGTGGCAGTGGGTGAGTGACCCTTTATGGCTAAATGCCCCAAAACGAAACCCACAATCACAATGGTGACATCACTCTCACCACAACCCCAACCCCAACCCCACAACAGCAACACCCATTTCTGACCCTTCATCTCAGAGACCCCAAAGACCCCATTTTGGGCACCAATTCAGACACCCTTTTGTCCATAACAATGGCTTCCACAAACTCCACCTCCACCGACCCTCTCCCTTCTTCTTCCTCCGACGAAATCGCAGTCAAAGCCGTTAACAAACGCTACGAGGGTCTCATCACGGTTCGAACCAAAGCGATCAAGGGCAAAGGTGCTTGGTACTGGGCTCATTTGGAACCCGTTTTGGTTCGAAACCCAGACACGGGTTTACCCAAATCGGTGAAACTCAAGTGCACCCTTTGTGACTCTGTGTTCTCTGCTTCAAACCCTTCTAGAACTGCTTCGGAGCACTTAAAGCGTGGAACCTGCCCCAATTTCAGCACCGGTTTGAGACCACCCGGTTCGGTTCCTTCCCCTCTTCCCATTTCCATCGTCACCGGTTCGAACCGGAAGAGGGGTTCACCTCAAATGGGTTCTGCCACTTCAACTTCACCAACAACCCCTTATCAAAATCACACCTTGGCAATGGTGGAATCTTCAAGGTTCTGTGGTGGTGATGGTAGTGAAATTGGGTACCCTCAGGTGCACAATAACTCTGTGCACCAGCACCAGCATCAGCATCAGCATCAAAATCAGCATCATCATCATCAGCAGCAGAATTTGATGCTGTCTGGTGGGAAAGAAGATTTGTGTGCTTTGGCTATGTTTGAGGACAGTGTGAAGAAGCTCAAGAGTCCTAAAACTTCACCTGGTCCTTCATTGACCAAGGAACAGGTTAACTCTGCTTTGGAGTTATTGGCTGATTGGTTCTATGAGTCATGTGGGTCTGTGTCTTTGTCTAATCTTGAGCACCGAAAGTTTCAAGCTTTTCTTAGCCAGGTTGGTTTGCCAACATCGAATTTGAGGCGTGAAATATCTGGTCCCAGACTTGATGCTAGGTACAGTGAAGCTAAAGCTGAGTCTGAAGCAAAAATAGGAGATGCAATGTTTTTTCAGGTTGCTAGTGATGGTTGGAAGAACAAGAATTGGTATGGCTTGTGTTGTGGTGGTGAGAATTTGGTTAAGTTTATGGTCAATCTTCCTAATGGGACTAGTGTGTTCCAGAAGGCTTTGTTCACTGGGGGAGTGGTGTCATCCAAGTATGCTGAGGAGATTTTGTGGGAAACAGTGACTGGTGTTAGTGGGAGTGTTGTTCAGAGATGTGTAGGGATTGTTGCAGACAAGTTTAAGGCCAAGGCATTGAGGAACTTGGAGATTCAGAACCACTGGATGGTAAATACTTCTTGTCAGCTTCAAGGGTTCATTAGTTTAATCAAGGATTTTAATAATGAGCTACCACTTTTCATGGTTGTCACTGAGAATTGCCTTAAGGTTGCAAATTTTATAAACACTGAGTCTCAGGTGAGGAATAGTTTTCTCAAGTACAGGATGCAGGAGCTGGAGTATGCTGGGCTGCTTAGAGTTCCTTCTCCAAAATGTGATGCTTTGAAGGACTTTGCATCTGTGTTTCCAATGTTGGAGGACATTTTGAGCTGTGCTAGAGTAATCCAAATGGTTACGTTGGAGGACACCTTTAAGGTAACATGCATGGAGGATCCAGTGGCAAGAGAAGTGGCTGGAATGATTCAGAATGAGGGGTTTTGGAATGAACTAGAAGCAGTTTATTCACTTGTGAAGCTTATCAAAGGAATGGTTCAGGACATTGAGGCTGAGAGGCCATTGATCGGTCGATGCTTGCCTCTTTGGGAGGAGGTGAGAACCAAAGTGAAGGAGTGGTGTGCCAAGTACAATGTTGTAGAAGGACCTGTGGAAAAGATAATTGAAAAACGGTTCAGAAAAAATTATCACCCTGCATGGTCAGCAGCGTTTATACTCGATCCACTTTACTTGATTAAAGACACAAGTGGAAAGTACCTTCCTCCATTCAAATGCTTGACACGTGAACAGGAGAAAGATGTGGATAAGTTATTGACAAGGCTAGCTTCCAGAGAAGAAGCTCATATTGTGTTGATGGAGCTAATGAAGTGGAGGTCAGAGGGGCTTGACCCTCTTTATGCACAGGCTGTTCAGATGAAGCAAAGGGACCCTGTGACTGGTAAGATGAAAGTTGCAAATCCACTGAGCAGTAGACTTGTTTGGGAAACATGCTTAAGTGAGCTTAAATCCCTGGGGAAGATTGCAGTGAGGCTTATTTTTCTGCATGCAACCTCATGTGGGTTTAAGAGTAATTGGTCTTTCATGAGGAAAATTTCTGCAAATAAACACTCAAGAATTGCCTTGGAAAGAGCTCAGAAAATGATATACATTGCAGCTCATGCCAAGCTTGAAAGGAGAGACTTCTCTAATGAGGAAGAAAAGGATGCAGAACTGTTTTCCATGACTGGTAGTGATGATGGCATGCTGGCTGAGGTCTATGGTGATGCACCCTTAGTGTAATGTGCTTCTCTTCTACTCCTATAGAATTGTGTAATTCTAGGATTTATCAGATTCTTTCCAGAACTCTTCTATTATTCTCTGACTTCTAGTGGAAAAATTTTCAGTGACTTGGGATTGAAACAGGATATTAGAAGGGGTTAGTGACTGTGTTATATTTTCAATTTTCAGCTTTGATTCTAATGAATCATCAATCTTTTTTCCAGCAATTGTTTTGTATTTATAGTTTTTGTAAAGGAGGAAGGAACCCTTGCTCATTTATTGGCATAACAACAAGTCAGGGAGAGAACAAGAAGAATGACATAAAAATTTAAGTACAGTAATTTTTTAATGAGAATGGTTTTGACTCCAAATTTTAATATTAATTATAACTTAAAAAGTTGTGCTTCATTAGCTCTTGTGGAGTGAATGCATAAAATTGGCCATAATAAGCAACACCATGTTTACTAGCCTCCTCGTGTGTGAAAAATTCAGTTCATATCTGTCCTGGTCATGGAGATACTTGTTTCAGACATCAATGTAGTCCTCTTCTGCTTGTTCTTGTGTTTCAATTTGTGTAGATCCTTGGTTGTAAATTGTAGTTTGTAATTGTAATTGTAATTGCAGTTGTAATATTATAGTCTTGATAGTCTCTGCAATTATAATTACTTTTTCATTATTGTGATAAAAGCAATGTTACCACAACTATGACTGCAATCACAATATAAAATCATGTATAACTCAAATGCTGGACTGATTAGTTATATTTTAATTTCTGTGGTTATCTTATTTGGCTATTGACACTAACATGATGTTGATATAAAAGCACTCATGCAATATATTTAAAAATTTAAAGCAAACTGAATTTTTTGGTCAGCGAAAAATTATTAAAAAAAAGCAGGAAAGATTATGGTTGGAGCAATTTTTCTTTTCAACGATAACTACGTTAAGAAGACATCATGGGGGCATTATCAAGATTTATTCACATGAATGGGGAAAAGGATGCTGCACTAGTCCATAGAATGTTGATTTTATATCTCAATTGATAGTTTATGTCTTGATATGCCGTAACACAATACAGTATCTAGATTTTGTCATACTAAATTGTGTCTCTGCGTAAAGAAAAACATGAAATATCTTACTGTTTGACCACCTGATCTCCATCCCATCCAAAGACTTTAGTGCTCAAGTTTGGTTCCAAATGGAGTTGACCAAAGAACAAAAGGTGTCACTGCTTTGTGCAAACTGCTGATGTAGAAGTTTCAATCGTAGGGTCTTTAACATAAGAGTTCCCTTCATGTTTCCTGATTTTTGATCCACTTGAACATTGACCATGTACTTGTTGGACTCCCCTACTGTTTTTGGTTGCCAAAGAAGGGCACCTTTTAGCAATTATTCATATTTTGTTACAGTACAAAGAATTAAAAGAATTCTCATCTACTTATCCCCGGATGAAAATTTTAACATTCAGTCAACAAGTTATGTTTGAAAGTCATATCATTGCTAATAAATCTCACGAGTCAATGAGTCAATAGCCAATAAGACACAAGTTTTAACCGCACGATATATTAGGATTTTAATAAATGGTCCAGATTTGGTTGTCGAAAAAAAAAATTAACATTCTCTTGGCTGAACAGGTCACCCAACAAAATTCAAAGACAATTTTACCCTTATTCATTTAACCTCATTTCGTCGGAATTTGGTACTATTACGGAGCTGGTCGTCGGAATCTGGAGCTGGACGGTGGAGCATTAATTAGACACCATGCAAAGTTATTCATAACATAACACCTAGAAGCGATGATTCGAGTCTTGAAGGTATGAAAACCAAAATCAAAGGAAACTAAAATCATCGTCGCAATCCAAGTCTTGAAGGTCTGTTGCTGATGACCCAAAATCATCGCCGCAATCCAAGAGGGGCAACTGAAAAAAGGGATTGGTTGCCCAGGTGTGCTGGCTAGGAAATGGGGTTTGGTGTAGTTTTGAGAGACTTTCGAACTGATTCACCACGTGTAGTCCCCCAAACCGAACTCTCTCGAACGCTCCGAAGTTGGATTCAACTCCCTCTCACGCCACAAGTTGAACCAGTGCACCGTTGGTCTAGCCATACACTCCTTAGCCAAACAAAGCTCGGTTTCGGGAAGGGTCTCTTGGATTTCAAAGAACCCTAGAACAACCCATTAAGATCGGAACCATCAAAATAGGCCGGTCAGCTCCACTCTCTTCACCGTTGAACGTAAGTCCTCCACCGTCTTTGCGGAGGCGGCATCATCGTCAGTGGTAGGTTGAATGTGAAAACAGATCTGGAAGGGGAGGACAGATCTGGTCTTTTCTCTAATGCTCTTTCATGTTCTTTTGACCACAGATCTGGAGACGGCGGTGGTGGCATGGAGACAGTGCAACAGTGGGGTGGTGGAAGACGGTGGCGTGAGAATGGCAACACCGACCAGATCTGGGAGTGGTGGGTTGAATGTGAAAGAGAGGAGTGAGAAGGGGCAAAGGGTAAAAATGATATTTCCAAAATAAAATAAAATAAAAACTGAAAACCCTATTATTATGGGTCAAAAATGATACCTCACTGGTAAGGTACCTAATGAGGCACTTCATCCTAGATGTGGCATTAAAATCCATCATGCTATTGCAAACCAATGAGCTGGTGTATTGCACAAATTGTAAAACCACTTCTGTGAGAAGCAACAAATAGTTGCTTTTGGGCAAACGTCGTTTAAACTACATCAATGAAAAAGCAAACATGCTAACTGAGCATAAATATACTTTTAAGTAAATTTCAACCTTCAAGTTGTAAGTACAACATTTGTGAGCTTTCAGAGGCTAAAACTAAAACTGATAAACTTCAGTGAGACGAAAGTGTTTATTAAACTTATTTGTTATTTATTGCCTTTAGAGAAGTTAGAAACATTTCTGGTCATGTTTTTCGTTTCACCTTTTAAAATTGATTCCAAGTTTCTGGCGTGTTCTGTTTACAACAATCCACCTTCTATTTTTTTTTAAAAAAAAGAATTGTTTTGTTCCTGAAAAAAAACATAGCTGTTGATACTTTACATTTTATCCCACTCATTTTTCACCATAACTAGAGATCATATGATTAGTTACCACAAAAATGGGAATGCAGTCTATCAATAAATTTTGATTGGAATGTTATGATAAACTTGTTGGGATCATTTCGATTTCTCGAAAGAAATGAAGACTTCATTTAGGAGAGAGATAGACATAAAATTTTTTTCATGATTTAAATTTTTTTAAAAAATTTTTTTAAAGGAATTTTTTTAAATGATAAAAAAAGTTTAAAAGACAAATCTCTCATTTGTATTTATCTCTCTCTTAATGGAGAGGATCCCAACAAATGATACACATAGTGTAAACACTTAATTCTGTTTCGACATTTAATTGTAAATAAAAATTAGTCTTTGAAAATTAAAAAAATTATGTCTCGAAATAAATTCTTGAAGTCCAAACAAATTTCATGTCGAGACCAAAAATTCCATGATTCAATAGAACTGTTCAGATTTATTATACCTTGTTTTTAAGATGTGCTTGTTATTCCTTAAGAAAAAATTGACACAATTGAGAAAATTTTGATTGAGAATTAAAAGGTCGATTGATCAAAGAATTATTTAATTGATTGGATTGAGAATATTGATTGGTTGAAAAATTATTTAATTGAACCTATGATATTAAATGAGAAAAATATGATTTTGACCCTCAAAAGTAGAAGAAGAAAAAAAAATCTGAAATGCATGTTGAAAAATAAAAAAATATCAATCAAGCTCAATAATGCATGTTGATTATGCTGTAAAAAAGAAATAAATTGGAAAAAAAAAATCAAGCAATTAAATCCACACAATTCAAGTCCATAATTCCAAACAAAGTTTAGAGAGATAAATAAGGGAGAATTAAAAGAGATAAATAAGGAAGAATTGGGAAATATTTGATGGCTAGATTGATTCTTTCCAGGCAACTAATTGAGGTAGAAGTTTATCTCTAATAACGAGATACCAACCAATTGTGGTTGATGGCAGTAGAAGGGAGTTGAGGTTCCAATCATGTCATCATTTGGTTCACAGCTATGAAAGTGGAAATATGCAATTAAACACACAAAAAACTAACTAGCATCAATATTCAGACACAGCTTTTGAGCACATAACACGGTTATGTTGAAAAAGAGATTGAAAGCAAAAAATATTTGAGCGATCAAATATCTTTCAGATCCGTTGTATCTACCTTTTCATCATTTTCCATTTCCCTTTTTAATTGAATTGCTACTCCCATACCCCGGTCCTTGCTTGTAATCTTTTGGAATGTGCTATAGTTGCTATGCATCGATTTGGATTCATTCGGAATTCGACTTTAGTTTGCAGGAGTATAAAAGTTTCAACTGTGATGTAACATTTTTTGGTCATCTTCAATCTCTCAGTACTTTATACCTATTCATATTATTAATTTTATTATTATTGTCTTTCATTACATTAATCAAAAGATTTGTTAATAAATTTTTTTAATAGTTGTTTAAGATTCTGATACGGGAATCCAAAATTAGGTGAAGTTAGAGCAAAATTTTGTATATTTTGGACGCAAGAAACATTTTTTATGTTTTGCTATAAGTGTTGATAGAGACCTAGACAATCTTCAATCAAAATCTTTTGAAATTTTTTCCCCAATATAAATCATGTTTAAAAAAAAAAAATTTCTTTTTTATCACATGTGTTTAATAAAACTAACCAAAACAGTGACAACAGAAAGATTGGCAAAGGATTGAGGTGGTGATCAATTTTTTCTTCATGATGGAAAGGATATGATATACCCTTGCCACTAGCTAGATGCTCTAATTACTAGTTAGTCAGGGAGTTAAGTATGTGTTTGGTTCCCATAGCTAAGATCCCAAACGAGTGTTTACCCAAAAATTAAATGATTGTTTGAAAACACATCCCATTTCTAAATAATGACACAAATTGAGGGGCTTCCAAAATTTAAATATCACTTTTTGGTTGAAGCAGTAGGGTGTGTGGCAAACCGAACTTGGTTTTGACGTGTGTCAACCTCGGAAGAAGATAAGAATCTTTGTATCCAAAGAAGCACTAGTAATAGATAATAATCTGGCACTGGCATATATATATATATATATATTCCTACAAAATTGTTAGGCCCACAATGGAGAGTGGTTATCCATGTCACTGCTTTGGTTGTCTTGGTCAAACAAGAGTGAGGTATGAGGGGCCTTCCTTCACATCAACCCACAACTCTCTCTCTCTCTCTCTCTCTCTCTTGAGTTCTTATTATTATTGTTTTAGCTTAGCTAATGTCCCACAACCTTAGGTAACTTTCATTTTAAACATCAATTTTTGTGTTAATATATTTGTTAATGGGATCTTATTGTACAATGTTTATCTCAATGTTGAAAAATGGAGGTTTGCAGAATTAACCGTTGAGCTTGCCATGATTGCTAAAAAGGCTTGGGGGAAAGCAAGGGGGCCTGTCGGGATGTGGAGGTACATCATATATATGGCTTAGTGAGTGAGTATATGGCAATTGCATCTGCATTTAAGGGGATTATTGAAGCCATGAACAGCAGGTTAATTGGTAGTTCAAGAGTTCTTCTGGTGGTGATGAAATCTCATATCATATGTACCCATGACACCCTTTTCTGTTGTCATAATTCGAAAAAATTAATTTCAGAAATTGATGGAACTGAATTCTGAAATAGGGGAAATTAATACTATCAACCTAATGAAAGCACAGCACAGCACTTATTATAACTACCTCTCTGCCACCCCGTGGGTGCACAGGTGCAATGGAACATTCAAATCCATCGTCCATGAAATAAAGAAATTGGCTCTTAAGCAATTTCCCATAGAAGATATTTATATATTCCCACCATGTTTAGTATATTCTAGAAGCTTAAACTGTAAGGTATTACATACTCCATTCATATGTATATATAAACAAAAAAAAATCTAATTTCATATTTATTAAAGAAGTTAGTTATGTTAGTTTTTTTTGTTTGTGAATATTGGTTATGTTAGTTTAATTATCTTGATTTGTGTAAAAAATAAGTTATAGTTACTAAACTATCCTTTCTTTGAAAGTTGTTTTTTGGGAGTGTATAATATTTTTGAAAAAGTAAAAAGACAATTAACTAAAGGGTATTTTTGGAACACTGATATCAAATAGAGTTGAATTGATTGAATTTTGCTTATATTTGAGTCCAAAAAATCTAAATACTATTGGTCTTATACGTTTATTTAATTTTTCACATTGGTCTCATATGTTTTTTTTTTTTAAATTGGTCCTACACGTTTCATTTCGTTGCCACGTTAATCCTTTCCCTCAAATTCGACCTAACGCCATCAAATAAAGAGACACGTGTCGCATTAATATCATGCCACGTCAGCTCAAAACTAATGGCGTTAGGTCAAAATTGATGGAAATAACTAACATGAAAATGGAATGAAACGTGTAGGACCAATTTGAAAAAAAAGACCTATGAGACCGATATGAAAAATTAAATAAACGTATAGGACCAATCTACCAATTTTACCTTTTGCTTATATATATGTTCCAACGATGTATATACATCTCCTAACAGATCAATAGGTTTGGGTCAAAGTGTTAAACAATACATGAATTCATCTTTATCATAAGATGAAAATTCAACTTTTATTTAAAAAAATGGGGTGACGAATTAAAGATCAAATTCCTGATATTATGCCATGAACAAACTCTCTTATAAACTTAAACTAAAATAAATATGAATGATTGTATTATATTTCTAACACACTCCATCATCTCCTACCATTCTTCTTGCTCTCTCATTATGGAGCATTTCTTAGATATTATTGGGAAAAATCCAAATATCACATTGACTATAGATAGTACCTAATAAGAGTTTATAAAATTTGGATACTCCTCACCCTATAAAGTGGTTTTCGAGATTCAGTTAGGTCCAAAAATCCAAGCAATATTATGAAAATATTGCACATTTGCACTTAACAATTTTAATAATTTTATATTTCATATTTAACTATCTACACTATGGTATGGTATATTTCTTGCCGCAACGATAAGGTTGTTTGGCTTGTGATTTGGAGGTCACAGGTTTAAATCTTGGTCTCTCTGCTTGCGATATAAGACTGCAGACATTTACTCACCCTAGATTGAAAACAGATTCCCTGCCGCCAAAAAATCACGCATTGACGCATTGATACATCGTTGGATCAATCGCTGAAGGTGTTTAAAGGAGCCTAGCTAGGATTGATTCAATGCTACATTAATATGTAAATGTATGAATGGATGATTTTTTGACCACAAGGAATCCGAGTACTTGCAAATTCCAAATGTGTGTGTCATTTGAGTTTATTATTTTTGGCTAGAAATAGTGAAAGTTTCTGCACCTCCTCCTCCTTAATGTGTGGCAAAAAGTCAAAATGAGGATGTGAATGAAAAAGTACCGTCGGCTGAGTAAACTCATTAGTAGAGTAGGATGCTGTATTGCTGATTTCATAACTGATTTTTATCTTTCTACTCAATTTGGTGTGGTGACAGAACAGTGTATCATGTCGGCAATGCCAAGCAATTCTGACTGCTGACCAACTAAAAGGAAATGACTTTTTTTCTTTTTATTTTTTAATTTATTTATTTTTCCTTTGCTTGTATGGTATAATTTCATCTTTCATTCCAGTCTGGTTAGGGTATAAGAGAGGAGGATGTGATGATTGGCATAGGACAAGACCATCTTTTTACAAGAATCTTCACACTTTCAATGTTCCCCCATGATTAATCTTTCTTTTTAACGTCTCTCTCCTTTTTCTTCCCACTAAAAACAACTCCGCTTGTTTTAGAATTGAAGATACAACATTTGTGTACCAGATCATTTCAGTGTTATGCTAAAGTATTTTGACTCTTTTACCTTCATTCCCTCATGTATTAATTTATTAATTTTTTCATGGCTTACTATTCATTAATAACGAAAGAAAGAGATTTTTCCGTCTCTTTCTTAATAAGTGCCAAATACATGGTTGTATTTTCATGTGTTGTTAATGCCTTTCTAATTGCGATTGTAGAAACTCACAAAACTATGACATCGCGATCACAGTTGTAATTGCGAGTCTTAATTCCGGCGGTAGACATTATTCATTATTAAGTTATCATATAAGCTTCCCTTTGCCACCAGAGAACCCAAAAAAAAAAACCGGAGGGGAAGTAACCATTAAAAAAATGGTAAGGAGTGTATAACCACAAGAGATTAGAGAAATAGTGTTCTATCATATTTGGCTAGGTAATTCAACTTTTCATTTTCAACATACTTTTAACCCTACTAAAGTGTAGACCTTAATCTTAAACGAATATTTTGTGCTGATTAATTTTAGACACTGTTGATATTCCTCCCTTTCCCCTCCTCTTTTTTTTTTTTTTGTCTTTTTGATGCCAATCGGCTAACTAACCATGTACAGTAAACTTTAACCTTTGGTAGTATTTTGGTAAATTTGAATTGTGTGATGATGACAATGATTACACATTAATCAATTCTTCTCCGATTAACATGTGGACTGTGGGACAATGATTAAATATTAATCAAATCATCTCCCATCAAAAATTTAACCTGGTGGGTTTTAATACCTATGGTCTTGCCATAAATCAGGTAACGCCCCCCTCCCTCACAAGGGGTCCTCTGTAATGTGTACATCGTAGAAACATTGTTCATTGTCTTTGAGGGCATGGCATTCGTAAGAAGGTTATACACATGTTGATAGAAGTCGAAAACAAGAGAGACAGGGAGGGTAAGCCTTGATGCCTTAATCAACCAGAAGCAAGACCTTTTGAAAAAAAAAAAACATAGATGTATTAAATTTAATAAAATTTTCAATTTTTCATTTTTTGTATATAAATTAAGTTTAATTTTGTATCACATGAGAATTTTTCTTCCTTGAACACACCTATGTTCTGCTAGGTGTTTCTGTTTGTAGTGTTAGGTTTTGGTTTTTATTTGGTTATTCTCCTCCTTTAACCATCTCTTGATCAAGACTTCTGAAAAATATAAAGAAGTTAAAAATGTGTTGATTGATTACAATATTTTTACACCTACTTATAATAACAATTCTCAACTATCATAGGGATTTTTGTTAAAAGTAACAAACACTATTATAAAACAATCAATTGTTTTAATAAAAAAATGAAGTATTATATAGATTATTAAAAAAATCCCTATTATAAAAAATGAAGAAAAAAAACATGTATTGTGCTAAGAATTAAGTGTTTTTAGTCTTTGACTGTTGTTGAATTAAGTGCTTAAATGAATTTACATTTATAATTTCCAAATTTCATTTGACAAACATTTTGAAAATATGATAAAAGTTTCTTATTTGTCAGGACTCTAAAAGGAAAAAATGGATTCTCCCAATCCCTCCTCCATCCACAATAACAGCCTTACGTTATACATTCAAGGGTCACAAATTATGTTTAACTTTTTTATCCACTACTAAAAAAGTTGAAATCAGTGACAGAACAACTTCATCTCTAAAAAGGAAAAATTCATTGCCAAAATAATTAGCGACGAAATTAACGACGGAAAAAAATAATCAACGATTGAATCTATCTCTAATTTTCGTTATCAATTTCAACATTTTTGGTAATGATCTTTCCAAGCCAAAATAAATTGTGACCCTTAAATGTATAATGTAAGGTTATGATTGTGGATGGAGAGAGGAGGGAGAAAATGTATAAAGCAATTTTTATTTTCTTAGTTTTTTTTTTTTTTTTTTTTTTTTACAAACTCCTATGTGCTAACTGCTAAAAAAATATAAGGGGTTTAATAATATGGGTTTGAGGTGGAAATGCAATAAAACCCGACATGTAAAAGAATCTGACTTTTGTAACAGGTAATGGCAAAAATAGGGAATGGAATTATAGGGTTTAACTAGGATTCATTCTTACGTGACAAGTTCTGAGTGGAAGCCAGTATAATTGCTTCAATTTATTTCCATAAGAATCCAACCCCTCGCTCTTTGTGATTTATAAATAGATTATCTGGTCCATGAGTTTGCCAAATACTACGTCAATAATGCTTTTAGTGCTAATTAAAATATATGGATCCATTAATTAGCTAACTATCATGTGCAAAAATCAAAGGGAAAAAATATCACTAATCTGAGGCTCAGATTGAAAGCGAATTGGAGATATTTTGATTCTAATATGGCCTTGGTTTTTGGTCTGATTATATATGGCTTAAAAGAGTTCAAGTATCAAATCCAAACCAAACATTACTTTGGAATAAAGACCCGTGAGTATCATACAAAGGTTTAGTGGGGAGGTGTCGATCTGTATTGGAGACACGGCAATTCAGATTTCAACAAAGTAAATCTAACAATTAGTATTACCTGAACTTTGATAATCGTAATTAATTTAGTTGTATTAGGATTACGAATGAATTCTAATATCAGCGCTTTTATTATGAAAAGGATGGTAAAATCTCACCTTAATTAGATAATTTAGTCATATATATTAGAGACTCCAGTAAGAAGAATAGATTAAGATAAGGATAACCTATTGATAGTTAAAGTTAGAAAGAGTTCATGAAAAACTATAGACAAGACCATTAATTATATAAAATGACATTTTCAAATACATGGTTTACAATAATACACAATGACATTGTTTGGTTCATGTAACTAACCAACCTATTCAAAAAAATACTTTATATTATTACAGATGAAGAACTAAATATTACTTGTCAAATTAGACCTTAACTAAAGTTGTTATTTTACTGCATACTCAATTGTTAGCTAGGCAGCTAACTTTAAGTACAAGCCATTATGTGCCATTTCTATCACATGGTGTGTTACTTTTGCAGCTCCCACTTAATACCAGACCCTACAAACTTTGCCAAAACAAATCCTCTCTGCATGAGCTTTTTTTTTTTCTTTTCTCATCTGTCTTCACTGTTTCTCCCACCAATCTATGGCATAATTGGCTCTTGTATAACTGGCCCCAATTTCAACAGAATCAGGAAAACAAATAGAAAAAATAATAATTATTATGGTACTATTGGTCTATTAGCCACAGACCCTCAGAATATACATTGATTAAAAGAGACGATAGGCCCTAGCATTATTAGACAGTAGACAATATTAGACAAGGACTAATACATAAATATGACTTATAGTTGGTATAAGGGAAGAAGGGTAACAATTGAAGAGTGACATATATAATAGCACCAATCAGCAAGATTTTTAGTACTCAATTGGATTACACTACTTGGGGAAAGTGACCAACCAATAATCATTTGCACTTGAAAGCTAACCATACCCCAATTCTGAAAGCAATGAATGGAGTTATTATGAGATCTCATTTCAAGATAATGTGCTACGCTTGATATTGTTTTTTCTTCTTGCCTTAAGTAAATTAAAAAAAAGGTTCTAGCTCAAACAGATAATAGAGTTTAGCTTTTTTTTAAAAGAGAGAGAGAGAGATAAAATAATAATACGTAAAAATGAGATCAGGGAAATCCCATGTTAATAATGAACTTTTGTCGTTGTCGTTAGAACTTAACTCTCAAAGAGGAAAAAATTAGTGCAGCCATCAAATCTCGAATTTACCTTACCTTACCTAATAATGTTTATCGTGTATGATCATTACAAAGCTATACTGTACTACTTTTCTTTCTCTATTTCTTTCATGTACATATTCCTCTAGTTCCACAAATACTGTTGCACTCCCAAACAATGCCGTAGGGCCACCAAAACCTATTAATATTGTACACATTGTCATAGTAAAAATACATCTAAATGCCCATTCGACCACTTCAAACCTAACAACATGCTATGATTCTTAGTTTATTCTTTACTGGATTAATTAATTAATAGTAATAGTTTGTATTCTTATATGCAATATCATGCTTGTCAGTTTTTGTTAATTGTAGATTGCTCTAACCTACTTTATAATATTCATGAATACATTTACATACAGTTTCTCTTTATTTTCCAAAATTTATTCTAAACTTCTTTTACCGTGTACTGCAAATCAGCTCCAAGTTGCATGGGATTTTGACATAGTAGTTGAGGACAGATGTGATGAGTTTCAATCAAAAGTATTATTGTATTTTGTTAAAATACATATTCTTACTAGAAGCTGCGTGGTTAAATAGTGTTGTTGAGGCAATGCTTTAACAGGAAAACCCCATTATTGACCTGTACCTTTTGTTAATCAAACATAGAAATTCATTCTAGCAAGTTAGTCGTAAGTGGCAAAAGGGTGAGGCAGAAAGAATAGAGAACACCTACCAACAAAATTCATGAGTTAGCATTCCGAAAATGGATAAAGGCTCAAACCGGCCCATTTAATGGGTTGGACTTATATTTAACCGAACTGTTTAAATGCTAGTGTAAATGAGTTATCCATTTTTATATGTAAGGTGGACAATTGAAAATAAATAAAATCAGCCCAAGCATAAAGCGGCCCAAGCCCTTGCTTTAGGCCTCTCAAAAAAATAATTTTTTCTTTAAAAAAAAGGCCCATTTTATATTTTTTTATATTATCTTTTTGATATGTTTCATATATCAACAAACATAAGTTAGCCCATTTGGTATAAAATTACCATTAACTATCCAGGGATATATACAAAATAATTATATTTTAATATCATCATAAAGTTTGCTTTAGGCCTCAATATGAATAAAATAGAATTTTGACGAAATTATATATATATATATATATATATATATATTTGGTAACCATGATATTGGTATGAAATATCCACCACCGTTAGCAGTGATAAATCTCCGTCGAGGAATCTGTTGGGTACACAAGGTGGGTTCTCCCCTTCCAACCAGGTTTTCTCCATACACGAGAGTCAAGATTCGAACCTCTGACTACTTGTTTAAGGTGTCCGAGTCCCTTATCATTCGAACCAACCACATATTGGTAATGAAATTATATTTTATTATGTTTAAAGTTGCTGCCCGAATCAATTTTAGTATATTGAGTTTATAACACCACATTTTACTTTTATGATCAAGTCTAAAACATGACGCATCATTAGAGTTATTAATCAAGCAAGTTAATAATGGCAATGTAAATGTCATCTACCAATTCTTTTGCCAAAAATTCATAAACGATCAATACCTTGCCTTTTTTCTAATGCTATGCTTGATACAATTTTCTTCGTTTTTTTTTTGGTAGTTTATGCACATAACTCGGTCTCTCTTACTAGTATATTTTAGAAGACAAATAAGATAAAGAGTATAAATTTATTTCTTTCTCTTGACAATTTTATGCAATTTATGATAGGAATAGATAACTTATACTATTAATAAATATTCAAGAAATATTAGTTTAATTTTTTTTTTTTTATAATTTGATCGGCGTAAGTTATAAGATTCTAAAGTTGGTTCATCAAAGTTAACTCGAAAAACAAAGCTTCACTATTCCAGACCCTTTTGTTCCGAAATTGAATTCTTTCATAAATTTTTTATTCATATCCTAAAAATTTAAAAGGCCCACAATATATGATATGCCCATTGGCAAAAAAAAATATAGGCCATTGCTACCTGCATCCCTACGCTTAAACATTCACCACCCCACTTTTTCGTTTTTATAGGTGAAAAGACAAAAACCCTCTTTCTGAATGTGTTCCGGCAATTAGTTGCCGGAATATAAAAAAATTGTATTCTGGCATTTAGTTGCTGGAATACATACATGTTTTTTTTGTATTCCGGCAATTAGTTGCCGGAACACAATTTTTTTGTATTCCGGCAATTAATTGCTGGTAGATCAAAAAACTTGAAAAATTTTGGAACACAATTTTTTTGTATGTCGGAATACATTTTTTTTTTTTCGTATTCCAGAAACTAAATGCCGGTAGTTCAAAAAACTTAAAAATTTCAGAATACTAATTTTTTTGTATTCCAGCAACTAATTATCGAACACAATTTTTTTGTATTCCGAAAACTAATTGCCGGAACACATTCGGAAAGGGGTGTATTCCGAATAGGAATATCTTGGGAATAAAAAAATTGAAATTAAAATGTGGTAGTGGATGAGTAAATGATGGGATGTATATTGCAAAGCCCAAAAATATAAGGCCTAGCCCATGTAAAATAAGCCCGACTTAGCCCAGCCCATTAGGACACGCTTGGGCTATATCTCAATTGGGCAACAAAGAATCAGAAACATGTCACTAAGTAGAATTCAGTGTAATTAGAACACTGTCACGCACCGTTTTGTAATATGATTAGGTTCTATTCAACCTTTACGAAACAAAATTTTCATTCTGATCACTATTTTAGAATTGGCTCTTTGATTGATTCATGCAAATCAGTACACCAAATTAAGCAAACCCATGCTCAATTAATCACCAATGGTTTAATCTCACACCTTGTTTCAATCAACAAGCTCCTCAAGGTTGTTGCTTGTTCATGCTTTGGTTCACTTTCTTATGCCCACAAACTGTTTGATCAAATTCCCCAACCAGACTTGTTCATTTATAACACCATGATCAAGGCACATTCTTTGTCACCTGATTCTTGCCGCGATTCTTTCGTTGTTTTCCGCTCATTAACCCGGGTTTCGGGTCTTGTTCCAAATCGGTATAGCTTTGTGTTTGCTTTCGGGGCCTGTGGAAATGGCTTGGGTGTGCAGGAAGGAGAGCAGGTTCGGGTTCATGCTGTGAAAGTTGGTTTGGAGAGCAATGTGTTTGTTGTGAATGCGTTGATATGTATGTATGGGAAGTCGGGGCTTGTGGAGGAGGGCCGGAAGGTCTTCGAATGGGGTGTGGAATATAGAGATTTGTATTCTTGGAACACCATGATTGCAGCCTATGTTGGATTGGGTAACATGAATCAAGCTAAGGAAATGTTTGATGAAATGCAGGAGCGAGATGTTGTGTCCTGGAGTACTATAATAGCTGGTTATGTTCAGGTATTGCTTGATAAGGAAGTAAGCAAAATAATGATATTAACTTTTTACATGGTTGTCTTGTTTCTTTGAAGTGGACATTGCAGAAGTATGCAGTCGAAAGTATATCATGTTTTATTTTATATGACTTGATTGTTGATGTACTCTGTCTAAAGTTACTTCATATTTTCTATAGGTTGGTTGTTTCATGGTGGCTTTGGATTTCTTCCACAAGATGTTGCAAGAAGGTCCCAAACCAAATGAATATACCCTTGTAAGTGCTCTTGCAGCCTGTTCAAATCTAGTAGCATTGGATCAAGGAAAGTGGATCCATGTTTACATCGGCAGGGGTGGGATTAAGATGAATGAGCGGCTTCTTGCTAGCATCATTGACATGTATGCAAAGTGTGGAGAGATAGAGTCTGCATCAAGAGTTTTCTGTGAACACAACGTGAAGCGCAAGGTTTGGCCTTGGAATGCCATGATTGGTGGGTTTGCAATGCACGGAAAACCCAGTGAGGCTATACATGTCTTTGAACAAATGAAGGTTGAAAAAGTTTCTCCTAATAAAGTCACATTCGTTGCCTTACTAAATGCTTGTAGCCATGGCTATATGGTTGAGGAGGGAAAATTCTATTTCAGATTGATGGTTAGTGATTATGGAATTAACCCAGAAATAGAGCATTATGGATGCATGGTGGATCTACTGGGTCGTGCTGGCCTCTTGAAGGAGGCTGAAGAAATGATTTCTAGTATGCCCATGGCTCCAGATGTAGCAATTTGGGGAGCTCTACTAAATGCTTGTAGAATCTATAAAGATATGCAGAGGGGATATAGAATAGGCAAAATAATTAAAGAAATGGATCCTAACCATATAGGGTGTCATGTTCTATTGGGTAATTTATATTCTACATCCGGGAAATGGAATGAAGCAAGGATGCTGAGAGAGAAGAGTGAAAGTACTGACAGAAAAAAGAATCCTGGTTGCAGCTCAATTGAATTGAAGGGGATATTCCATCAGTTCCTTGTTGGAGATCGATCCCATCCTCAAAGTAGGGAGATTTATTCATTTTTGGCTGAGATGACAATCAAGTTGAAGATTGCTGGGTATGTTCCAGAACTAGGGGAACTTTTGCTTGATATCGATGACGAGGAAGATAAAGAGACTGCTCTGTCCATACACAGCGAGAAGTTGGCTATTGCTTTTGGGTTGATGAACACAGAACCTGGAACTCCAATTCGCATTGTGAAGAATTTAAGAGTTTGTGGGGATTGTCATCAAGCAACAAAATTCATCTCCAAGGTTTATGATCGAGTAATTATAGTTAGAGACAGGACAAGGTATCACCACTTCAAAGATGGAATCTGTTCTTGCAAAGACTACTGGTAGATAAGGAGAGTGCTACAATTGGCAAATAAGTGTCAACATGCATGCTTCCCTATTTGCCTGTTGACATAATGGAGCATTGTTGTAAAGATGGCAAAGCTCTTTCACAGATTGAGTTGGCAGGACATAGGTATACACTTTGATGGTAGGTTTTCAGCTAGGGTGAAAGATAATGTTGTCCAATTATCTGCTCCTTTTTTGCTGATCAGCTCCTTTAATTACATACAACAAGGAAGAAAATTTCATGGATGGAAGAGGTAAATTTGAGCAGTTGGCATATTAAAT
Source organism: Ammopiptanthus mongolicus (assembly GCA_039655645.1). Lineage (NCBI taxonomy): Eukaryota > Viridiplantae > Streptophyta > Magnoliopsida > Fabales > Fabaceae > Ammopiptanthus > Ammopiptanthus mongolicus. Next base: position 27,642,965 of record CM077346.1, on the reverse strand, counting down.
GGTGCTCTTTTGCTTTATATGCTGTTGTCTGATTCTTGAAGAAAGCATTCTTCTGGTTTTCTCAATACTTTACAGCTTCACAGAATGACAGCTGCTGAGGTTTGTACACCTCCGTTTCTACTCTACAAATGTGGTGAACAAACAATTTGCTTAGCTTGATAATAACATCTCTTTTTCCAAAAAAGTATTTTATGCTAATGTAGGTTCTATACCAGTAGCTTTTCTGTGAGGTCATTTTCTTCAGACCAACAGCATTGCGGTTATCATATCTTCATTCTTTTGTGCATAGAGCAACATTTATGTATGACTGGTAAAGGTTTGTGGCACCATATGAAACTTTAAGCAATTCTTTTTCCTGTATTATTCCTTCCCTTGATGTCATTTTGACATTGGAGCCTGCAGGTGGATCGAGAGATAACATTGGATATTCGAGAATGTCACGGACTGGAGAGAGCTAGCAACCCAGTATTAGAGAAATAGATATATATTGGAAGCTGAAATGAGGATGATTGTTTGCTCCCACTTTTTGTTTTAAGATTCTTTCAATGACATAAAAATATCATACGAAAATGAAAATTAAGAAGGAGAAACTGATTGTTGAAAACCTTGTAATAAAACTGTACTATTGTATACATCAAGGGACAATTCTTGTGTCTATTCGTCTTATTATTAACCGAGTCAATAACTATGATCGAGTAACATGGTAACAATGGAGGTCAAACGAAACTAGAGGAACCGTCATCCTAGATATAAAAATATCGTCAAGCTATCTAGTTATAATTCTGGGGTAACATTGTCAAATTGAGAATCATTACGCAACAGTCATTAAGCAAACATAAAGCTAAAATAACTTCGCCCATGGAACTAGCTCACTTGATAGACACATGACAATAGCATGACTTGAATTCACATCAAGGTTTTTCTGTTGGTAGACAACTTATAATCTCCTAGCCTTGGAATAAAGAGTCACCCTTCACCTTAAACTTTTATTCAAAAAACAAAATTTTTTGGCTATTTGGGGGCGTTGCTATTCCATCTAATGCGTTTAACTACTGTGCCATTACGGCTACAAAATTAATAATCATGGTACCTTCATAAAAAATTGCATTCTACAAGTCAATTTAATCATGACCAATCTTCTTCTCCAAACATATGGGCATGCATCGTTGATTATTTACCAAAGCCCTTGAATCCATCTTCGTCATCAACAAGCGAAGAATGACCAACAAATGGTCCTTTTCTGTTGAACATGATTTTATTTCATTAATATCTATTGATCTATGTAACACAAACGTGATATTTGATAAATGCCTAGATCATCTGTGAATTTGGAACATAAAACCAGAAACTTTTTCCAAGTTCCAAATACAAACCACAGGCAAATACAACTTGAGTTAGATAGAGATCTTCTGTCCCAATTTTCTCTCACTTTCTCTATCTCTTATCAATAATAATTTGACATTTAAGAAAATAAAATCACAACTTATCAATATTTATATTCATTTCCAACATTTGATTGGTGGGAGACATCGAGACACCATTTTTTGGGACAGCAAATTTTTATCCACTTGAGTTTGTCCACATGTTTGGGCACATAAGGTATAAAATAATGTTCCTATAAAGCATATTGCGTATCATCTTTCGAATTGTTTCAACAGTGAAATGCCATTTACTGTATAGTACGACTGCACGACTGCAAACCATCCTAATTTACAACACAACCTCCAACAGCTCAAAATTCAAAACTTTACTTTAGTAAATCCAACAGAACAGGTTACATTTCCATATTATTATTGCGTGTTTGTGTGTTCGAGAGATAGAGAGGTACACTTGGATAAAGGTGACGTACAAAATTACTCGATATTTACTTGAGCACTGGCTGCTTCCATCATTCCATTGCGTATCTGCTCACCAATATCCCTAACATGGCCAGGTCCATGGGGCAGAAAAACCGTGGTATTCTTTGATGAGTTCCCAAGTTCTTTGATTGTGTCGAAGTACTGAGTAATCATGATAAGATCCATGACCTCCTTCGCAGAAGTGCCTTCTACCTTGTCAGAGAAATTCAAAATGTTCTCTCTCAAGCCATCTGTTATAGCTTGCCGCTGCCTGGCCACACCAACCCCACCCAAATACTTAGCTTCAGCTTCAGCTTCTGCTTTTTTAACTAGAAGCACCTTTTCAGCTTCTCCTTTGTATACACTAGCAAGTTGCATCCTTTGAGCTGTAAAGTAAAATCAAATCTCCAGTGAGTAGGTTGCATACAGGGACATGCATATGGGATAAACGCCAAGTGATAGCAGTAACTGATTTCAAGATTTGTGCAGAACCTTAAACAAGCGAGATCTGTACAACCAATTGCTTTGGTGATTTCAAAAGTAGTTTATACTTTATAATTTATATCATATAAATGTGTTGGCTAAAAACAATTCTTAAATATGTATTCTTTCATTTCACATTAGTGGATATAAATATAATAAAGCAGAACACTGACTACTTCACTGTCATAAAAACTAGGAGAGAAACAAATTGTTCACTAAATGATCACCGATTTAATTTTTTAAGTACATGGGAAAAGAAGAGAAAAAAGATAGTATTGAGCACGATCTGCTTGTTTGAAGAAACAGAGAGAGGGGGGAAGAGAGAAATAATGATAGCAGGGATTTCATCAAAATACCCGCAGGATCTACAATCAAGATGCCCATCATTCACAGAATTATCTTTCAGAACCCAACACTTACAGTTTGTGACAAAGTTATGGATTGATAATAATGGACTGCCCATTATATGGCCTGGTTTCATCTTGGGCATAGGACGGGAGCCCTTGGATTGAGAAAGGCAGAGAGAGTGACTATGAGAGCATACATGCACATGCAATAGTATATGGTGACAACTGAGAAAACTTGTATGTTACTGCTTAATATGTCCAATAGGCGGATCTAAAAAACATATAGTATTATTACCTGCATTAATCTCATTCATTGCCCTACGTACAGAAGCATCAGGTATAATATCAACCATCAGTATATGCTCTATGCTATATCCATATTCCCCCATCACCTGAAACATGAAATTGAGGAGATAGGGATATTGGTATGCAGAGGAATAATCCATCGAAAAATTCAGCATAAGGAAGGAAGGAAGTTAAAAAATAGAGTCAAATATTGTCATATATTTTGGATTGAACACATGGTACATATTGTGTTTTAAAAGACTGTCCTGAGTTGTTAGTTTCAAAACAGATGCTTTCTTGTACTAACTCTTTTGTTTGCAACGGACAAGCTTTAGTTTTAAGAGGAACAAAAACAATTAAGTGCATCTCTGGCATACCTTTTGGGAGCTTCAAACCTGAGTTTGGAGACTCCAAACCCAGTTTTGAATTTTTTCAACATGTTTGGCATCTCCAAAACGTCCGTTAGCTATAATTGGATTTGTGCTTCAAACCTTGGTTGAAGAAGTGAAAAAAAATTTAATTTTCCGTTGGCCAAAACTAAGTTTGGATTTTCAACTACTACTCTTATCACACTACCTTTAAAAATTAATAGAGAGATAAATGATAAAATAAAATTGAAAGACAATTTGATAACTACATCTAAAAATTAGTTTGAATGACACAATCCAAACAACATTCATTCTACCAAAACTCTTTTTAACAATAAAGTATCCAAATATAAATCATTTAGTACAAACTCAATTTTAATCAAAACTAAGTTCAAGTTCCCAAACACACCCTAAATACTTACTTTGTTCATTTGTTGTATGATTTACTTATCAGATTTTATATATTGTGTTGAAGATGGCAAGAACCATTTGATAAAAGCAGTAACCGACATACCTTTTCAAGTTCCTCCAATACAGCTTTAGCAACCTCACCCTTTTGCTCAAAGAGGTCATCCAAATTCATTCTCGGAACAATAGCACGGGTCACTTAAACATCAATTCACACATTATTAAAAAAAAAAAGAAAAAAAAACCAAATCCATCAAATAGAGAAACAGACAATGGATAATTGATAAAAAGATTCTCTTATATAGCATTACCCTAATAAATAAATAATTGTGTGCAAAAGAATCCATTCCTAAAAAAGGAAAGCATACCATCAAAAACATAAGCCTGGATCTGTTCCTGAGGGTTTTGCAACTCATAGAAAGCATCATCAGCATTTTCTTTAACTACTCGGTACTGAATTGAGCAAAGTAACTGCACAAACACGTTGTCCTGTACCACCAAAATAAAAAAAGCAATTAATAAATATATTTTCGTTTTCTAAATTCTTATTTCTCATAATTGAAACTGAAAATTGAAAGAATTATTATATGGTAAAGGTAGAGAGAGAGAGAGAGAGAGAGAGAGAGAGACTTTGGTTTTGGTCTCGATGCGGACGTCGAGGGAGGAGATCCTGGTGGAGAGAAGGCCGGCGAGGCACTCTCCGGCGAAGGGGTTGAAGAAATGGAAACCGGGTTGGGCCACCCTGTAGAACCGGCCCCACTGTTCTACCACCCCGACGTTCGACTGCGGAATGCACCCACAAAACAAGCACATCGTATTCCCCATTCTAGTTCTAACAACAACAACCGAACTCGTTATTCTTCTTTTTCTCTCTTCTCCTCTACTCGATTTGTAAGGCGTGTCGACGGTGCACGTTTCGGTGTCCGATGGCCGTTTATTTGGAATTAATTTTAGATCAACGGTTCATGTTTAGATACTTGTTGTCTACGTAAAAGATATGAAAGTGTAATTTATGAAGTGTTTAATTGGTATAACTTTTACCCAATCAACCAATTATAAATTATAGTACATGTACAGTTGTTAGATAATATATGAGTTAAATATTTTTAATGATGTAACGATTTATGAACGATTGATTGTATAAAAAATCTTTATACTAATAATACATATCAATTAAATCCATAAACTAATCGCTTTGGAGACGTAAAGATCGTTAAAGTGAGTTCTGTCTATTCCAACAAAATCTTTTCCACACACAACAACGATAGAACCTTGGAAATATGTTTAAAATTGACTTCATTTTTAAATTGGATGTCCAAAACAAAGCAAATCAAATTGGACTAATTCTTTCTTCAAAGGTTAGGGTGTTTGGAGAGTGAAAAACAATACATGGTTAGTTGAAAAATATCACATGGCTGTGCAAGTTTAAGGTTGAAACTAGGGACGACAATTTTGACCCTACCCGTTGGGTACCCGCAAAAAATACCCACTATGAGTAGGGTAAATACCCGCTTATGGGTATGGGTCCAGGTCTGGGTAATTACCCACAAACACGAGAGGGTATGGATGCGGATACAGATGCAGATACTTTAGTACCCGTCCCACACCCACATATATAAATATTTATTTATTTATTTATATTAATACATATAATTATAATTATATATCAAATTTTAAAAATAAAATTAATGTAACCTAGGGTTTGTTAATTATTTTTCCTTTCAGGCTTAATCATCTAAGCACAAAAGCAACCGCTAAGCACCACGTCAACACTCCAGCATCTTCATTCTTCAACCTCCAGAATCGCGAAACCAGTCTAGCAAAATTGCGAAACCAGTCCAGTAGTTTCAACCTCCCTCATCGTCAACCACTCCAGCATCTTCGACCTCCCTCATCATCAACCACTCCCAGCATCTCCAACCTCCCTCATCGTCAACCGTCCACCCGAAATCGAGCTTCAACCGTTAGCTATCAACCTCCCAGAATAGCGACCTCCCTCCGACCACCGTCCACCGCTCGGGCTCACCACATAGTCGAGCTTCATCTTCCCCGCCAGGACACCACGACCTCCCGAAATCAGGGTAATACCATGTGGAGATAGTTGTATAAATGGATGCATTTAAATTAAAGTGGAGTTAGTTGTAGTTAATTAAAGTGTAGATAATACCATGTAACAATTGTTTATCGTCGAGTAAATAGATCATTCAATCTTTGAAATTATTATTCATTCCTAGATTTGAAAAATATTTGGATGAATTTTTTAATTGAGTTATGATGTTCTTTGTGTTATTTTTTTGCTTTTTCTTAGTTAAAGTGCGGGTATGGACACTTAGGTATCCAGAGGGTACGGGCAATGGTACTTAAGTTGCTACCCACACGGGTACGAGTCCGGATCCGGATATTTTTTTCAAACGCGGGTATGGGGACGGTTACAATAGTACCCTACCCAGACCCTACCCATTGCCATCCCTATTTGAAACAAGGTGATATGTTCAAAGGCACAAGTTGACAGCGGTGGGGATGGGGTGATGTATGGAGATGTTTCTCCACCAAGATCCATTGCAAAACAATAGGCCATGACCTCTTGGAATATGACAGGATAAGACTCATCTAAAGTGAATTTGTCTCTAAAGTTAGCAAGTAAGAGTGTTTCTACCCTTGATTTAATAAAGTGCATAGAAATCTTAATCAACTTTATTAAATCAAAGGCAAAAACACTCTTACTTCTAATTTTATAGACAAACTCACTTTAAATGAGTTTTTTCCAATATGACGGGATCAAGTGGGACCTTCAAGTAGATGATCAAAATCCGTGCAGGATTTCGATCCTTTCATTTTTTTTTCAATGTTTCTCTTATGTTTTTAGAGAGAAACACACAAAAAATTAAATTACTTTTGTACGTGGGGTTCATTCAAATTTGTTTTTGTCTCTTTTTCTTTCTTTTTTATTTGATCTTCTATCACTCCCAACTAACTTAATCTGGAAAAATAATTAACAAAGGAAGAAAATTATTGCAAAAACAACTCATTAAATAAATTGATTATTTCTCTTTTTTTAAAAGAAATATTGATGATATTTTTTTAGAATTGAATTTCGAACAATTAAACCCTTTTTTTATCACCTTGTTGCAATCCAAGTCGTTCAAATGGTCTGTTTGGGTCAACAACATAATTAAGCGTTTATTTAATAAGGTTTTTTTAAATAAGATAAAAAGAGATTATTTTGATAAGCTTTTTTATAACCTTATTGAAATAAGTTAAAAAGAGTTTATAGGAAGGTCATAAATTATTTTAATAAGCTATTTTCATAAGCTTATTTTCATAAAATATTCTCATAAACCCAAATAAGTTCTCTATGAACTCTTTTAAACATCTCCTGATTATTAAGGGTTATGTAATATGCATGGAGTGCTGTAAATAGCAACCAATATTTCACTACAAGAATTCTCGCTAATATCGATGGCCAAAAAGTCGTAGGTAAGTTCGCCATTTCCAACGGTCTAGGCCGTCGGAACCATATAACTGTATAGTTGACCAATTTTCCAACAGCCTTGGCCTTAACGTTACCTAGGGCGAAGCCATCGGTAGGTCCGTCGGAAATTTTGGCGCAATTACACACGTATATTCTCCAGCTAACTTACCTATGGCTTTGCCCGTCGGTAATGGTATTTATACGTTACCATCGGTTAAAGCCGTCAGTAATGAATAAATATCCTTACCGACGGGCGTGGTCGTCGATAAGCGTTTTAACGTTACCGATGACAAGGATAAAATACCCTTACTGACGAGCGTGGTTGTCGGTAAGCGTCGTTTGGAATTTCGGGCACCAATGGCTTTTTTTAACGTTACCGACGGCTCAGCCCGTCACTAGGCCGTTGGTAAGCATCATTATGCGCGTCTCTTCCCTCTTTCACTTTCTCCCCTTTGCAACAACTCTCTCTCTCTCTCAGAACCCTTTCACTTTCTCCCCTTCTTCTTCTTCTTCTTCTCCTTTTTCTGGCCAACCACCACCGAGCTTCTCTGCACCCTCCACACCGTGAGCGTCTCTGCAAAGGTAAATCCTCTCCTTTTAATTTCTCTTCGTTTTCCCCATTTCATTTTACCTCTCTGACTATTCCCCCTCCTCTGCACAGGCGACACCACCACCACCACCACCACTCTTCTCCGTCTCAGGCGACACCACCACCACTAGCTTCACCGCACAGGTAAGTCTCTACTTCTTCCTCCTTTTTGTTTCTGGTTATGAATGTATGAACATATGTTCTGATTCTACTTCTTCCTCTTCTCTGAATGTATGATGATTATGTTTCTGTTTAATTTTGTCTCTATTTCTGTTTTTGGGTATGAACATGAATGTATGTAATGATTTTGTTTCTATGTATGTTTGTTTGTATGAATTTTGACTATGTTTTGTGTGATTAATGGTTCTGTTTTCATGTTTAATGGATGTATGCTTGAAGATTGTTTGACTTTGTTTTGTATAATATTTTTTTAAAATAATTTAGATTTACTGAAGGCCTGAGCCGCCGATAATTGGTGTAAAACATTACCGACGGCCTGACCGTCGATAATGAGGAATAAGTGGTTATCGACGGCTTCGCCCGTTGGTAATGTTCCGACGGCTTCGCCCGTCGATAACGTTCCGACGGCCTTTTGCTTAGGCCATCGGTATGCGTTACCGAGGAGCTTATTTTCGACCAATTTTTAGTCGTCGACTTTCCATCGGAAAAAACCCATTACTGACAGCTTTTTGTCATTACCTACGACTTATGGCCGTTGATAATGGGCTTTTTTCTTTTAGTGTTTAACAACTTTGGAACCAAACATCAAAACGATGTTAGGAGAACAAAACAAACAAGGTGAGTTACAAAAAGAAGTCATGGTCGAGAATGAAGTCTTGTCATCTATGTTGGCATTATTAGCATCAACTGCATCGTCCTTCATAATTGGAAGGTGAGAGGAAGAAGCGGGAGGATTGGTAGCGTCGTGAGATTCGATGTCAAAAAGGTTCTAGAAGGTGGAAGAAAATGTGTGGTGATGGGGAAGGAGAGAGAGACTTATAGCTTAAGTACCTGGGAAATGGATTTCCTGCTGTAACTGCATCACGCATTTGCATTTTAATAGCTGATATTGTTTAAAGTTAGTTTAGTGAAGGTGTAATGTGAGCTGGCTGATCTCAAATCAATAGCCGGGATTGTTCACTGCGTGTAATTGTGTGCTTCCATTATAGTAAGGAATCCGGATCCAAGTACCTGATAGTAGCGACAGTACCCTTTATCTTGTTCCCCTCGTCCTTCCCAATAACTATGGACCATATTATAGTTATTTTTATCTCTTTCTTTCTCAAAACATAAAGGGAACAAAAATATGAGAGGAGCCAAATTCTTAAAACAAATAAAAATATCTAGAAAAAGCACAAAATAATATATATATATATATATATATATATATATATATATATATATATATTTAATAGTAGTCTTAATTAATTGATTTTTCATATAACTGTGTTACTAATTGGGGTATTGAATAGGAGTTATCCTATACACTTGGAGTGTGTTTGGGACAGCTAAATTGTTTCCATTTTAGCTATTTTTTCATCTAAAAAGCTGTTTCACAAATAATCTAATATGTTTGATATCTAACTTAAATTTTAAAAAAAGTGTTTTTTGAAAAAATAAATTGTTTCTCTCCATCTGTTTCCAATGCCTGTTAGATTGTCCCATTCAGATTATTTTTGTATGTCGTCAGTGATTGCTCCCATCACCCCAGGCTCATCGCCATCTTTCCCATCGTGGAGTTGCTAATGCTTTTGGTCGATTTGGTCTTTTCCTTATTCAACTAAGGTGTGGATCGAGGATTATATTTCCCTCAGCATAATATGATAATGACAAGGAGAAGGGATCACGTTATTTCACGAGTAATTTTAAGAGAGTTATTTTTAATTTCATCCATTTATTTATTCTAATCCAATGGATCTATATTAATTCATTAAAGAAGTCATATGACCTTTGTTGGATTAGAATAAATAGATGGATGAGATTGAGAGTAATTCTCTTAAAGTTACTCTTAGAGTAACTTGATCTCTCCTCAATCACAAAGAGGAGGGATCACGCTACTAATATGTAGCCACATAAACAAGAACTCAGACGAAAAAAAATGATATACAACCACGCAAATTGATATACAACTTTATTCAATTTTTTTATAATAAAACAATTGATGAGAAAATATAAAAAAATAAATATTTCAACAAGTTTTAATGTTAAAAAAAGCATCAAATATTATTAATTATTTAATATAAACAAATAATGTCATATCTTTTTTCGTAATTTACTTTGTAAAAGTGATTTTTTTGCACCATCCAAATGAAATAGATTACCTTAAAATCATTTTTCAACAAACATATCTAAACAAAAATAGATTCTAATTATAATCGATTATCACAATAATCGATTATCAGCATAATCTTTTTTTCCAGCTTTTCCAAACACACTCGTGATGGATAATTTAGAAAATTAAATCGCAATAACTAACTTATACCACGCATGCTTAAAGATTTTTAAAGTAAATAATTTGTATTTGAAAATTATTTAAATGATGAAATCAATTTTAAAATACAATTATAGATATGTTTCTAAAAATAAATATAGATAATTAAACAGATCATTGGATCATTTTTTTTTTTTTTTATAAAACTAGTTATGTATATTTTCATTGTCACTACTTATAATAAAAAATAGTGTATTTTTTCGTTACCTCTAATTTCAGCAACCAAAATTATTGCTGGTTTGGAAACGCGTCAATACATGTTGGACGCGCGTTTGTCCTGAAGCTATAAAAAGTAGCTTCTTTCATTTGGACGTGATTATGTCCTGAAGGGCCTTGGTTCCAAACATAGCATTAATCAAGCGACTCAAACATAAAAGTGGATCGAACAGATACTATGAAAAAAGGTCAAAATATATAGCGATAAAAAATAACAACCGATCGTATTCGGTCATTAATAGAGACCGTTAAAAGTTAATTATGTGGATCATTTAGCGACTGGTCCAAATGTAAGGACTCTATTCAATCTTATAACATTCACACATGTAATAGAATATGAAGGGAAGACAAGGGGAAATAAACATTGATAAAAATTCAATCCCATGATGACAAACAGTGTAATATGTTGATTAAAGAAGTGTTTTTTTTTTCCCTTGCTTGTTGTCCACCATGTCTCAAAACTAAGATTTTCAGGCATACATGCATGAATGTGTAGTTTTCACGTAAGTGCTAGTGTTAATGTATCTAGCAATCATACGGATATACGCTATACATGAAAATCTTTTTATTTATATATAGACTGTTTATCTTATGTTCGTAGTCGTAGGCATCAAGATGGTGGTACAGTAGAAGGTACCATTCTTAGCTTATATATATATAGATGAGGTATGCTGATCCATACGGACGTGTCCCCTCCATCGATGCACCCAAAACCACCGAACCAGAATCTGCATATATACCCCCAACTCGTTTGTATTATATATTGTAAATATTGTACATATATGCTGAATTCGCCTCCATATGTATCATCACCCTCTCAGAGCCGCACGTTCTCACATTCATTTTTTTTTCCCTATTAGATTCTTACAATCCAATTGGAGCTAGCAAGAAAAGGGAAAATGAGTATTGAAAAGTATATAGAAAAACCAAGGAACGATAGATTCAACACTTCCCACTAGGTCTACCAATTAATTGCATCATTTTCCACAGCAGAATCAGACAAATGGGCCTCTTATAATTCAAAGAAATCAGAGACCAATAGACAGAAAATTGATTCATGGGGTTGCCCCTTGTTACCAATGTTCTTGGTAGGGGAAGCAATTTGATGTGATCTAGATCTCTGTTTGGTTTTCCTAGAGCAGAAAGAATCAAACAGGACTTCTTAATGCGCCATATCCAGCTAATTTCATCTTCTAAAAGCTTTGGAGTTTGCCGGGACACCACTGACCACAACATAAAAAAAGGAAACAAATGGACGAACACTAAGATTTTGGCCAAAAAGTAGGTCTTTGGAGTTTGGATGTGAAAAATATATATATATATATATATATATATATATATATATATATATATATATATATATATATATGAGCTCGCAAACAAATGCATCAGTATTTAACTTGGAACCTTGTCTTTTATTTATTTTTTGAGGACATCCCTATTTATGACACCCTTTTTTTAATATGCATGATATTTTGAACATGGGGTAAATATTATTTTTTGCATTGGATGTCCCCATCAATATATAAACATAACAAGACGCTAGGTATACAATTTATGGACAATAAAAAATACTAATAAGTTTATAATATATTTTTATAAGAGTTTAATTCGTATACATTATTAATGTAAATGAGTTTTACATTGACATTCATGGATGTTTTGACAAATCAGAATTATTGATGTTTCTCTCTCTTAGTTGTTAGAAAAAAAACACAGATATCAAAATGTTAGTGAATGTTAATATAAAATATTTTATACTGATAATGCATATCATCTTAATCCTTTTTATAAATTTAAGTACAATATCATTGGTATAAATATAGATTGTGTTTTTTTTAATCTAATATTTTTCCATAGCACATTTGATATATATATATATATATATATATAAAGTTTAATTTTAATACACTGTCAATATAAAGTTTTTATATTGTCAACCAATCACAAATTATCATATGTATGATTTGTGATTTTTAAGGTAATTATGATAAGAGTCAAATATATTTTTAATGACATGATAATTTATGATTGGTTGACAATATAAAAAATCTTTATACCCACACTACATAACAATTAAATCATATAAATGTTACAGGTTAAAATTTATATAATTTCTATGCGCACAATTATCTACCAACAAATAAACTATAGGCTTAACATATATTAGCTTAAAACAAAGAACACTCGGTGTGAGATAATGACAATCAATTTTAAATCGGTAACATTAAATACTATTTATAAAACTCTGAATTCCAAACTATCTTGCAATTAATCCTTACATTTTGATAAAAAAAAAAATTATACAAATACTTGGTTGATAAGACTGTCATATAAGGTAACAAAAACTTACTCACTAAGCACAAAAGAAAAAAAACTTACTCACTAAGAGAGCTTCAATAAGAATGAAATTAATTACCTACTTGCCCACGAAGAAAATGAAAATTGGAAACTACTAACATACTTCCTAAATAGCAATTTGGAGTAAACTCCAAAAGGATATTGCCGTGTTGCATAGACTCTGTCCGTATTTGGAACCTTAACCAAAATTAGTTAAAAAAAATTGTGTGCAGGATTAGCTCAGTTTTTGTTTTGTTTAATTGTAATCATCAATAAGCCTAGCTTGTTATTGAATATGTTATTTTATATGCCCTATGTCATTGTCAATATCCAGGAAGCTCACCTAAGTTCTCCACTTGGTCAACATCAAGATTGATGAAATCCATTAGTATATATATACCTCCTGTTTTGTTCATGACTGAAATATTTCCCTACCAAAAGAATCCAAATGTGTGCTTGTCCTTTTAGTTACCAACTTAAAAAAAAAAATAAAAAAATCTTAAATTAGTCCCTTAAAAAATATAGAGACACATTTGATCATTTAAAAATATAAAGTCTCAATTTGGTACTCACAAATTTCAAATGCCGATCAAATTAATCATTTTTATTACATTTGAGATTTTTGAGAACTAAGTTAGAATTTTTCATTTTTAAGGATGAAGTGTATCTCCGTGTTTTTTTAAGCACAAATTTGGATCTTCACTCAAATAAAAAAAGGAAACATATGTTCTTCCAATTAAACTCGTCCTATATAATGATAATTAGTCAAGAAGGAAATAACTTTTTTGTAGTGTTAATTACCAATTAAATAATGAACGTTTTAAATAAAATTACCCAAGTTGTACATAGCAGTTGTTTTGTTTCCTATATACATATTATTTACATTATCATATACTGCTTGTTTGGTTTAGATTTTGGATGATCCAAAATCACGTTTACTTCTAGTAAAAGTTATTTTGGAATTCTGAAGATGTTTTTTTAAATTTAGCGTTCAATAAAATCAATTCTGGGATTGATAGAATTGATTTTAAGAGAAGCAAGAATTTCTAGCTTTCCCGTTGAGAATAATTGATTCTAGGTTTGAGACCCAAAATATTCTTTATATTTATACCTTAAAAGTGATTTTACTCTCTATCATCCAAACAAAATCAATTCTTCTAAACTGACTTTTAAAATATCATTACCAAACACAAATTAATTTATTTAAACCTAATTTTTTTAAAATCAATTCCTTTAAAATCTAAACCAAATGGATCCATGGTTTTCTATGCCTAGCGCCAGTTGGAATGACACATGACCCACCGTGTCCAAAGAGATCCCTTGTTTGCTCCTATATATATAGCCCCAAGAACTATAGCCAAGGCACACAACATTTGCATCATCAAAGCTTTGAGAATCTTCTTCCATACAAGAAAAGCCTTAGAGGACATAAAGGAGTCACATAAATTGAAATCATGCCTTGCTGGTCTGCAGAAAATGCAACAAAGGCCTATCTAAGCACTGTGAAAATGGTGAGTATTTCTCTAATGTCTCATCAAACTACACTTCTAGCTGTTAGCTACTTCAATATTCTCTTTGTTACAATTTTCCCATAACCTTTTCTGATCTGATTTTTGGGTTCTTTTGCTCAGGGTGAAAGGGCCAAAGAACCTGCTGTTGCTGAGTTTATATCAGCACTAGCAGCTGGCAACAATGCACAACTAATGGTTGTGGCCTGTGCTAGTGTAGCAGACTCTACCACCTTAGCCTTGGTGGCTGCTGCTCATCAAACTGGTGGTCATGTTGTTTGCATTGTCCATGGCCATGAAGAGCTAAATGCCTCCAAAAATTTCTTGGGAATATCTGCTTCTAAAGTTCACTTCATGGTTGGAGAAGCTCAAGAACTGATGTTAAACCAATATGAGGCAGCAGATTTTGTGCTTATTGACTGTAACCTTGTGAACCATGAAGAGATTCTTAAAGCTGTCCAAGGTGGCAAGCAAAATGGCACAGTGGTTGTTGGTTATAATGCATTTTGCTGCAGAGGGTCTTGGTGGTCATGTGGATCAAAAACTCAGTTGCTGCCTATAGGAAAAGGGTTGCTGGTGACTAGATTTGGAGAAACTGCCACTAGTCCAAAATATGGACCTGGAATGGGGAAGATCAAAAGCCGTTGGGTTGTCAAGGTAGATAAATGCACTGGCGAAGAACATGTGTACAGGATCAGATTTCCACAAGGGAAAGTGATTCAAGCTTAACCATAAACCAGGATTTAACCCCCTTCCCCAAAATGCTACTACTCCGTTTATTTCTTTAGGAAAATGTAGTATTAAATTTTGCTTCTTATAAGAATCACCTAGGAGTTAGTCCTATCATAAATGTATATAGCAAATTATAAACATATATTAGATAAATTGTTTTGAATGATTTGTTATGTTTTGCATATGTTCTAATGAAGAGTGATCATAGGTCAACATATACAACCATTACAGACTCTTGATCAAACTAAATTGTCCTTGTCCTTTATGTAATACATGAAATGGCCACAACAAAAATACCATTAACAAAAGTTTTCTTTTACACATGTATAGTTTACAAATGAAAATGTAAATCTTAGAAAAGAATTCTTTTTTAGTTGGATTTGGAGTGAAATACCCACAAGAAAGTGAAATGGCAGATTTAGATATTTCAAATTATCGGAACCTATAGTTTCTGCAAGATTAGCATTTCGGTTAACTGAATAAAGACAGAAGTTTTACTGACTCAAATTCAGAACTGAACTTCTTTTCCACCCCCTTGCAGCCTTCCCTTAGATGAAAAAAGTTGCACATTAATTGATATCCACTTGATTATTATTACAGCTAAAGGCATAGAGCATCCATGTGTAAAAGACACCTAAAGGCTAAAGCAGCCCCAAGCAACAGGGTACAGACAACAGGCTGTACATACAACAATAAGAGTACCTTAAGCTCATTGTTTTGCACTATATTGATTATAATTAAAACAACCTTCTAAGACTTATACCTGCTCTAACTTGGGGCTTGTGATTTTGTCTATGCAGATTACAGCAAAAACCTTGATATAATACTACTGGTTGCAAGGATAGGTGTACTTAAGTATATATCAGGTAAGAGTTTAATAATTATTCATCAGCTAACAATTTGATTAGCACTCAACAACTGCTAATTGATGCCTGCATGTTTAGGGAATCGATGCCTCTATTAGCATGTGATCCTGTGACATATTGTCTTTAGAAATTAACACAATTGCTTAATATATTACTGTGCTTTATAAAATTATAAGTTGTTGCTACTTGCTAGTCTGCAGTATTCCAGGTACAAGTCACCACAGCTAGTTTATGCTGATTTGTAATGATGCTGTGTGAGCCTTTGCTCGTGTCGTGCGTAAGCATGTCTGTATTGGCTATTCATTTCAAATTTTTTTCAGCAGTAGTTACCCAAAAAACAAGTTTTTTACCATTTGATTCAGGTATGTAAAATGGAAAGATGAAGAGCGGGGTCTCTATCCTGAGTCACAAACTCAGTGCATCTGGATTCATTAAACAAGTATAATTTACGATATCAACTCTATAAAATTAAACTGCATGTTGACCGAGTAAATTTGAAAATTGTTAGGTGTTACTTAAGAACCTTCTGCCTTATTTTTCATAAGAAAGTAAAAATAATGAGTTTATTTTTTATGCATTATCAATGTAAATTTGTTTACATTATCAACCAATTATATATCACTATTGTATGATTTTTAAGGTAGATATTAAAAGAGTTTAATATTTTTAATGATATGACAATTTAATTGGTTGATAGTATAAAAACTTTTACACTTACAATATATCATAATTAAATGAATATATATATATATATATATATATATATATATATATATATATATATATATAGTTTAATTACTATACACTCTCTACACTGTCAACCAATCAGAAATCATGATATGAGTGACTTTTGAAGCAATTATGATAAGAGTTAAACATTTTAGCTTATTTGGTAAATTGTGATTGGTTGACAGGGTAAAATTTTTTTACACTTACTGTGTATACCAATTAAATCTATATATATATATATATATAGGTAGAAAAACTCACGTCCCTTTTAATAATTTGGTACTAGTTAGCTCTACTGCAGAACAAAATCGTGACTGCAGATAAGGCCAATCTGATGGAAAAGATCACTGAACTGAAATATCAAGGAAACAACATTGCATCTTTGGAAACCACCAAGTCTTTTATTTTAGTACATTACGACATAGTTTTAGC
Organism: Ammopiptanthus mongolicus; assembly: GCA_039655645.1. NCBI lineage: Eukaryota > Viridiplantae > Streptophyta > Magnoliopsida > Fabales > Fabaceae > Ammopiptanthus > Ammopiptanthus mongolicus. The sequence continues at coordinate 27,625,861 of CM077346.1, read as the reverse complement.
AGTTTCTTGATTTCCAAGTTTGTGGGTTGCAAAATCCTTGTGTAAAACTTCTAGCGCTCGATTTGCATCCTCACAAAGCTGCAGTTGCTGATGCTCAAGCTTCTGAACTTCAGCTACCAATATGGATGGATCCGGAGAAGCAAATAAATTCTTCAGCATTTTATAATTTGACTCGGAAGAATAATTTAGGGTTAAACATATGTGATATGATCGTTCTAAGTGTTTTAAGCAATAATAATATTATCCTGAAAGAGCGGTTAAATCCCCGGAATATTCATATTATTATTATTATTTTGGTGAGATAATCATGAGCATCTTTCAACCTTTAAATACTTGTTTGGGCCTTATATCTCTTCTTTCACGACCTTTAACCTCACCCGTGTTACAAGCCTAAAAAATCCATTTTGATAAATGAAAGATTATTATGATTTTCATCAATTTTAATATTGAGACAAAAAAGTATGTTCTCTTCAATTCATTGGTCTTAAGTAAAAGGAATAAAAAAAAGAAAGTGTTCAAAATCTCAATTTGCATTTGCAAGAAGCTTGTATTTTCATTTTTCACTTCCAAGTTCAAACCTCTTTTATTTTTATATTGTTATGATCCATATAGATTGGCAGCGTTGTCATAAAATGACGTCGTCCTTGTCATGGGTGTACCACATTAGACATTAACAGTCACGTAAGAGAGATGCTAACAACTTTAATTATGGGTGCCATGGAAAGAGCCATTTTATGTAACGTTGGTAACATAAAGGACTAAAACAAACTTTTTTAAAGTTGATGGATCAAAATGAATCCAAAACCAACTTGTCCAAACTTGTAGCATATTTTGACCTTGAAATGATAAAACGTGTCCTTTCCTAAATTTTTATTAAAAAAAAATAGCAACATGTTTTCATTTCAAATTTTCGTGCTATCTAATTATTTTACACTCTACATATTTTCTTTTTGTTTCTTTAAAGATCATAAATCTAGAACAAAAAAATTGTATTGATGGTAAATATCACTTATCTATTGAATTACATTTTTTAGGGGAAATGGGCACACACCAAGAGATTGGGTTGGGGCTGGGGTCAGCTGAACTAATTATTGGATCATTGTGAGAACATATAATAGGTCTGTTGGATTGGATAGTTAGATAACATAGTCTAGTGTATTGGGCCCAATGGACAAATATCAAAACCAGGCGAAGTTAACTTCAACCACAAGCCAATGAGCCCAATAACCTAATATGTTGGAACAGCCACCCCCTCCCTAGTCCCCCCCAAACGAAAAGGAGTACAACTTTGGTGTCTTCTATTTTAGCTCCACGTTTCTTATCTCAACTCTATGTCTTAAGATATGAGGACCACATTCCTATCCTAGAGTGGCAGAATCTCCTTCCATAAGATTTATGAACACCCTCCAAAAAAAAAAAAAAGAGGAAAAAAGAAAAAGGCTCAAGTCTCTTTGACCAAATGATGGTATTAAGCAGAATCTACGAAGGATGCAGGACATGGACAATGTAACACATCAAAATTTGAAGTTTTTCATTAATGTTCAGTTTGGTATGGGTAAAAATGAATGTGAAAGTCATGAACAAGTTTTATTAGTAAAATTGAATAGAAAACTTATACATGAATTTTGGTTTACCCTCATTTATAATCCATACCAAATGGGCTTTTAAATTTGAAGCTTCCTGAAAACTACTACTTTATTTATAAAAAATTCAGATGTATACACTTGGTCACAATGTTTAGCCATATATACCTAATTATTGAGGCTAAGGTAAATGCATGCCTACTTTTTTTTTTTTTTTTAAATAACAATGGATAGATGATAAATAATTAAGATTTAGGAGTAAAAAAATAGTGTAACAAAAAAATGGTGAGATGAACATATTCCTTTTTCCTTTGTTATCCATTGGCAACTACCATTGTTGTATTTAGACTTCATTTCTTTATCAATAGAGATTTAATGCAACATAAGAAGCCGAATAATAATTGTCTAGAGAGGTGCAAGAAACCTACACCATTTATTTATTTATTAAAAGAAAATTGGTTACTTAGGTTAATTTGTATTTATATTACCAATCTATTATGTGAGCTCACATTCTATTAATAATTATATTAGTTATTTATCACTAAAGGGCTCAACATTAGTGATCTAATTAAGTGAGCTCATTAGATTACCAAAAGGAACCTGATATGGGCTTAATGAGTGAATCCTTGTATTGGCTCATTAGGGGTTAATGAGAACCCTAATAAATTTTAATACGTCAAGAATGGTTATGATCTCCAATATACCAAATCTACATACTTAGTGTTTCCTCATCCTCATCTAAAGAGAACATAAGGTCCCATCAAGGAACTAAGGAGATTTGGTTGAGGAAGAACCATAAGACCACCGCTTACCATCTGTGTTGATTGTCAGAGTATTTCGCACAAGAAGGCGATCAACCCCTTCTGCTCATGATCGATTGCTGCTTTCATTCAGCAAAGGTTGGTGATCTAGTTCATTTTTGAAGAACGCTTAAGGTCAGGAACATACGATGGATCCATGTATATTCATAATCATTGAATCCTAATAATCTGACATGTCGTAGATCCTACGCTATATGGTTTATGTGCTTTAGAATGTATCCCTATAATTTTAATGCTTCCACATAAAGCATAAAGGAATTAAAGAAAATCTAACATAATTTTCATAGGTGCTTGTGGCATTGTTCTCCAATGAGAATAAAACATATATAACAGCTCATCAATAAAAATATTACATACGTAACAGTTATTACACATGTTCTGATGTCATTGGAGAACGACAACATACCTATAGAATAGTACCTAAGTTTTATCCCATTAGCTATTATCAACTAACTTACATAGACAGGGTCACATATCAGTATGAGTGATATGAAGTATGTGACAGGAAGAATGAGTGAAACCCAAAAGTACTAGATTTTATTCTAGTGAATCATCAATTCAACAATCTGCTAAGGCATGCTTTTGGAGACTCCCAATATCATTTGTTACAGTACAATGTGTACCCTGAAGAAACCTGTAATTATAAACTTTTACAGCATGGCTTGTGAGTTGGATCCAACTCCTATAAATGACCCTTCAAGCTGGTAACAACTAACAACAATCATCAACTAAAAATTAAGGGAAATTTTTTATATACTTTTTAAGAATTTTTAGACCATTATAGTTTGTCACTTTCATTATTTTATTTGTTTCTTTCGTGGAATTAGTCACTTTAATTATTAAATCCGTCAATTAAACTGAAATTATTATTTGAGAAAATGCTAAGTATATTAATAATGACATCTTACCATCACAATATTTTTCAAAGGTTTAGAGTTTAGTTTATTGTATTTACTTGCCATCATCCTAAAATTCTGAGTATATACAAATTTGTTTTTATAAGAAAAATAAATTTGATAATTCTTTTGAAATAAACTTCATAATCATTCAATGAAAAAATACTTATTATATCTTGACATCTGTCAACTCACAAAATTCGAATATGATTGTTAAAAAAGCTGAAACTAATTATAATCAAATAATAAAATACATACTAATAAAAATAATAATAATTAAAATACATGAAATGATATGGGTAGCATAGCTCAAAACGTTATACAATATGATTATGAACAGAACATTTTAACAGATTTACATTTACCTGCCATAATGTGTCACTAAATAGTGGTGTCATTTGACAAGAGGGCTAAGCCCCATTACTAGAAAGCATAGCAAAGATGACCCAAACAAATAATCATGAATAACCCTCCCACATCCTAAAGGAAGGGGCTGCACAAAGTGCAGATAGGTGCAAAAAGCATTGTCGGACTAGGACATGTGATTCATGACGTGCACTTCCATTGATAAAGTTATGAAGATTGCTTTTACTTTTTGTTTCATGGTCGGTTAGAAAAGGATGATTAAAAATAAGAGGCATTCACCATTTTACCAAAAAAAAAAAAATAAACAAAAATAAACAAAATGGTAGATAATTAGAAAGAAGAAATGGCAACTAGGCTACAACCTACTATTTAAGACATTAACAAAAAGCTAGTCCTTAGTTAAGGACACAACAATGTGAAGCCTTACAAAGTTAACACAATTGAGCAGTCAGCAATAACTAACTAATGATTTCACTAGCAAGTTGCTAAACAATAGAAAACTGTGGTGTGGTGATGATAATTAAAGTAATTTTGAGTCATTGAAGTCAGAGACAGCTACTACAATTGCCAAGTTCTTGAACAATGGTTTCCATGGTTGGCCTCTCAAAGGAAGACTCATGGGAGCAAAGTAAAGCCATTTTTGTAAGTTTAGCTGCCTCATATTCAAAGAATCTTCCATGCAGATTGGAGTCAATAAATTCTTGGAATCTGAAGGATTCTGCGGCAAGGCGCATTGAGCTAGTGACCTTCTTCTTCCCTGTGAGGATCTGTAAAAGAAGCACCCCAAAAGCATATACATCACTTTTCTCTGTGAACCGGCCGGTGGTGGTGTACTCAGGAGCCAGGTAACCCTTTGCTGCACTAGCCTTTAGTGCAGAGAAGACAATATCATTAGTGAGAAGCTTGTACTGGCCAGAATCCGAAAGCAATGGATTGTACCGCTGATCAATGAGCACTTTCTCAGCTGAGATGTTTTGATGAACAAGTGTGGGTTTGTTTGCTTTATATGCATGTAAATATGCTATACCTGATTAGGATAACAAGGTTCAGTATATACACGAAGGTTGAAAAGCATAAGAATGTATCACTCTATTCACATCTAATTGCATTCAGTAATAAAATGACCACTTCATCAAAGTCAATATTTTTGTCTAAAAGATATCTCTATAGGCATTGCTATAAAATTAACCTTTTAAGCACTGTTGTAACTAAGAGGCCCTCTCAATAATTGCCTTCTCAAAAGGAATATGAATTCAAACAAATACAAATTAACTAAAACACATAAACGAGACTCATTCTATAGCGAGGCCAGGTATTTGTCACCTATAGTTAAAAAGGGAAACCAACTATGATTTTATATATAATATACAGGGACAGATCAAGAAAACAAAAGAGGGAGGGGCCCAATATATAAAAAAAAATTATAGTTATAGCAAATATTTTTAGGAAGAGAATCCATCCCTGCATATTAATTAATACATAATATAATATGTAATGGTGTTGACATCTCTTGAAGCATCTATGACTAGTATTGGGAAGAGAGATGATTAGTATTTACCAATCACTGCCTTTTCTTAGCATGCTGATGGTTTATATATTACTATTACTATATTAGAATATCTCATAAATTGCTCAAGTTTTAAATTATTGGAAAGTAAATTATTTTAGTAAAGGGCAGGATAGAAGAGTAACCTTTAGCAATCCCTTTCACAATAGAAACTCTTGCGGACCATTCAAGGACTTCCCCATCACCTTCCTTCACATCAAGGTAGCGCGAAAGATTTCCATTGGAAACAAAATCATAAATCAGGAAGCATTCACCTCGTCCCCTTGAACAACAAAATCCTCTCAATCTCACTAAATTATCATTCCAAAGTGAGGTCAAAATGTTCAATCCCTTCAGAAACTCAGCTTCATCTGATTTGCAACTAGTTTTACTGATGCTCTTAATTGCAACAACAGATCCATCTCTTAGAACTCCTTTGTATGTTGCACTAAAGTTACTCTTACCCAACAAATTCAACTCTGAGAAATACTGAGTAGCTGACTCAACTTCTTCCAAGTTGAACCTGAAACTCTGGAACATATCTTGGCTATCTCCATTGAAAGTCCTGCTATTGGCCAACGGGTCCCAACCATTAGAGTACTCAAGGCTAACCAAAGGAGATCCATTTTTCCTGTATATGCCCTTGCCTTGATCAGTACTTAGACGGCTTTCAGAGATATCAAAAGCATTTCCAAGCCTTTGTTTCCGCCTACGATACAGTGCAAAGGTCAGAATACCAATTGCGGACAATGCAATTGTAACCAGAATTATGCCAATTTTAATAGATGTTGCTTGTTTGAACTTTGAATAATTTTGGCACCAAGTTCCATTGCAAGGCAACTTCACATTTGCAGTTTCTGGAATATCTCTTGTTAGACCATCAACTCCTGCTCCATAAGGTTCAGGTCTGGTGGAATTGACATGATCAGAAGCATCGCAAGCTCTCAAGGATGAAAACTCAACTCCACACAACCCCGAATTGTGTTCATACACAAATCCATCATCTAGTCTCTTCAGAGCTTCATTACACCAAGGAGAGCAAATAAAAATATTTTAGATTGATCATCAATGAAAAAATGGACAGAACCAACAAAATAAAATCTACACAGTAGCATCATTATTACCAGGAGGTACATTCCCAGAGAGAGTATTGTTGTGAACATCCAACACTTGCAGTGAAGAAACATCAGCTAGTCTAGTGGGAATGGAACCAAAGAGATTATTAGAGCTCAAATCTAGCCTCACCAATATTCCCAAATCACCTAGACTAGCAGGGATTGCACCAGTTAACTGGTTTGACTGCAGAGCAAGAACACTAAGCTTTTTCAAACCACCAAGCTGTGTAGGTATGCTTCCTGTCAACTGATTATAACAAAGCTGCAAAACTAAAAACCAAGTACAAAAAGGCAAAATAAGCACACACACAAATTTGAACCACCAATCAAACGTTATTTCTATGCAAAGTGAAAGAAAACAATAGGAAAAACAATTTTGGTTGCAACTTTAATTTTGAACATCAAATACTGAATATGAAGAAGGCTAGTAACAGTCAATAGAGTTAAAAGTGATTGTTGTCTATGGTAATATGTTTAGATTCTTTGTGTACAGTTGTAATTAACATTTAGGAATTTTGACTGTATTGTAGCCTTTCAGTGAATTAAATCTTCATTTCAGAGACAAGAGGTTAATAAAACTGCTACCCCTTCATTCCCTAGTTCTCACCTACCTCTTTCAATTAAACCAGAAGATATCAGGTTGTTCAAAATAGTATTCATAGTTGCATAAAGTGTCATCTAAAGGGGATTTCTTTTAAAACATGATCATTACCAAGTACAAAAGTATTAAACGCTAAAACTTTTTTCCTTCTCAAGAATTAACTAATGGAAAGTCAATCACAGGACATAAAATTTAATAGTACAGAAAATATGCAATACCAAGCTCAAATCTTTCAGTGAAACCCATAAAAAAAACATCATTTAAATACACACAAAAGGAAACAAGCTTTCAATAAGGGACCATGTGAAGAAAAATAAAGATGCAAAACAGTAAAAGTTTCAAACTTTTCAACAAAAAACACAACAATTTACCTTGCAGGTTCTCCATTTTTCCAATCTCAGGTGGAATTTGCCCAGACAGATGATTTACATTCAAATACAAATCACTTAGCTCAGTCAAGTTTGCAACTTCTCTGGGTATATCTCCATACAAAGAGTTGTAATGCAAGTAGAGTCCTGTCAAGTGCTTGAGATCAGCTATGGCTGGTGATAGCTTACCAGAGAGACCTTTTCCTTGCAAAGAAACATTTGCCACCTGACCCTTATCATTGCAAGCTACTCCTTCAAAGGAACCATCACATAGGTTGCCACTCATAGTCCATGAGGAAAGGTAAGTGCTTTCTGGATCCAAAGTGGCTTTCAAGTTCATGAGTGCTTTAAGCTCAGCATTCCCACAGACCCATGTTGGGTTCAGAAGAGAGAAGAGAACAAGAAGGAGAAGTACTGAACAACCCATCTTTAGTTAAAGGATGGAAACGGTTGAGGGTTCAAGAACTGAACAACAAACTCAGTTTTGAACTCAAATTCTTGTTCTGGATACTGACTTTTTTTACCAGCTTCTGTAACGCTCAGTGTTCTCCACCAGGCAAAGAGAGAGGGAGGAAGTGACAAAAGATGCAGTGAAGGAGCCAGGTCAGGAACTAAAGAGAAGAGAGAAAAGAGAAAAATAATAATAATAATAATAATAATAATAATAAAAAAGCGAAAACTGAAAAGTGGTGTTTATGACTTCATGCTGCTGTTGCTGCATGCAACTGACAAAAGTATAATACTTGGAAAGCGTCTGAAAAACTGAAACAAAATATAATCACCATAATGGATTATAATTGGAACCAATTTTTATTTAAATATGTTTATTGAAAAGTAATTTTAAGATAATTTATTTCATTTAGATGGTATAAAAAAAATTATTTTTATATAATAAATTATGAAAATGGTATGAACTTATTTGTATAATTTAATAATATTTATTTAGAAGTTAGTTTTATAGAGCTAAATATGAAAGAGATTTTTAAGAATGAAAAATAATCAAATCACAATAATCTTAAATTAAAACAAATTAGATGCCATAAAACAACTTTTTCCCCTAAAAAAAGCTTTTCTATAAATGTAAGTTAATTGTCAAACATGATAGATTATATATGAAATAGCTTTTTAGCCAAAAAAAATAGCTGAAATGAGAAAAAGTAATCTTTTCCAACATGCTCTTAATAGATTAAAATTTCTATATATTTTATTAAATTAAAAATAGATATATTTTTACCTATATTTTTATGTTAGAAACAAATTCATTTATAACGTATTTTGTTGAAGTTATTTTCGATCAAAAGTGAAAAAAATGAAACGAATTGCGAGGCAATTTTTCAAAAGCTTTTTGAGGGAAGCTTTTGATCAAAGTAATTTTAAAACTTAATTTTATAAATTTTAGGCTAAAATATATTTTTGGTCATTTATTTTTTGGTAAAAACTCGTAATGATCTTTTATCTTTTAAAAGATTCATTTTAGTCTTTTATCTATCAAATGTTAATCAAAATGGTCATTTCCGTTAGGTCTGTTACTTACTCTGTTAATGATAGCCTATGTGACAGTTAAGTGACAATTTGGACAAGTGATGTGACACATCTTCCACTCTGAACAATGAGGTGAAGTCACATGGCACTCTTGTTCTTCTTCTTCTCCAAGTGAGTCTTCTTCCCCAAATGAAACATAGAAAGTAGTGAAGAAGGTTAGAGAGAACGGCAGCATTGTGGATCTCTAGGTTTGAAGAGTCTCCATGGTATTATTGAACATTCATTTTTTTTCCTTTCGTCAGGGGGATACTTGTTGTAAAATGCCGCAACAGATTCTGCAACACCCTTTCCTCAGTGCCACATTCCCGAACGTTTATAAGGCCGTAAATATTTCTTAATGCGGAAAATACGATTTTCCTTGAAATAAAGAAAGATTAATGAAGCTAAGAGATCATAGAAGTGATCTTACCTTGAAATGAAGGAAGATTGCTCAAGAAATCAAGTGATTCCAACAAAACTCAAGGAGTTTCAAGACCAACAATGGGGTTTTCTCTCAAGAACAACTATGGAACTCTAAAGGAAGAGGGGCTGTGCGAAAATGATGAAGTGAGGGGCTGAATTCAGCCTCTTAAAAGCTCACTTAAGGGTAAAAAGGTCATTTGCCAAAAGGGTATAATGGTAAAAGTGTAAAAGACTAAGGTTAGGGGCATTTTGATCATTTTGCGTCCAGATATTTCCAAACGTCATGACGACTCTGGCATACTCTCCCAAGTGTCCTGGGATGATGTGATATCAAGATTATCTGTTGGCGAGTCCCGATAAATCCATATGTGGCTCCGTTCGTCACCCGATTGAGGATTCCGCCCGAACGAAGGTCAGGAAATGATTTTTCTGAAATTTTTACGAAATTTAACCAAAACGATCGAATTCTAAGACTTATTGTCTCGTTCACGGGTCCATCTGAGGTCTTCTGAGCAGTAAAATCATACTGTCAGTGTAAAAACGCAGACCGGATTCCGTTTGAATTTTCGACTCAAAACTTAACCGTAGCTTCCTACGATATCGTCGAGCATGACTATGGTCTCAGAATATTTTATTTCCATTCCTAAGACCTCGAATAAAATAAAGACATTAAAATACCAAAGAAATAGAAAACGTGAAAATCGGGACGTTACAGATTCAACTCAAGGAAACTATAAAGTCCCCTTTGCTCATGGAATGAGACTTATTTCTGATGAACTCTATGAGATAAATTAATTATAAGTCCTCAGTAGCTATTCTGAAAAATTGTATTAAAGAAACAAAAGTTGAATGCTATTGCTAACAGATCTCTATTATTTACTTAATGAAAACCACTCAAAAATACGAGAAATGTGTTGTGTTCTAGAGACCTCAAGTCAGTTGATGAGGTATGTTTCTGTTATTGTTTCCTGTCCCTATTATCCTTGTTATCCAATTTTGATGAGTAAAATTTCTAGTCTTTAACGCACAATCACAAAGTTTAACCATTCTTCCATTTCTGCAAATTATTTCAAGAATTAATTCGGTCCATATTTTGGGTGCAGAAAGTGACGAAGAAGGGAGAAAGGCAGCGCTATGGGTCTGAGGTTGCGAGCTCATGGGACAAAGGCAGGCTGGTTCATGGTGGCAGATGGTGACTGGCAGGAGGACGGTGGCGGCTGGAGTCTCCTTCTCAAATTTGCCATACGGTCATGTTGCTCTTAAGGATAGAGAAAAAAACTTTATGTTTTTTTTAAGTTTTATAATTTTGATTTTAAATAAAAATGATTTTCATATGCCACATAAATAGTTTTTGCTATGTCACACGCCATTGAGCAGAGTTAATGGCCATGTCAGCTGATACTAACAGAGTTTGGAAGAGAGATGACAAAAATGACCATTTTGTATAACGTTAGAGAGATAAATGATCAAAGTGAATCTTTTAAAAGATAAAGGATCAAAATAAATTTTGACCACAAGATAAAGGACCAAAAATATATTTTAGTCTAAATTTTATGCTTTGAAATCTAAAATTAACAAGGTGGTAGAAGTTCAAAGTATTGGCTATTGTGATAGGAGACATGTTGGTCTCACCTATACGAATCTAGATCCTCTCTATCCAAAATCTCTGTTCATCCTTTCTCCATTTAAACGTCAGTCAATAAATTAATCTAATGGATGAAAAGAAAGATATCTCTAGATTAATTCAATGATCGACATTTGAATGAAAAAAGAATTGAAAAGATTTTGAATATATTGAATCCAATTTGCTAGTTACATATTTCACATTCTTTGAAAATGTCAGTTTCCTTTATTTCTCTACAACAAAAAGAGTAAATATCTTTTTCGTACTTATACTATCATTTTTTTGATCAGATACTATCATTTTATTTTATTTTAAAAAAATTATATTAATTTAATCTCTTAATAAAAATAACTATCGCAGGACTTAGGAACTAAGTTAACACTAATTTTACATGATTGAGAAAAAAATTAATGTCAATCTTATATAATTGAGAGATTTAGTTGATGACATTTTTTATAATTGAAAATTTTAACAATTAAATTGATGTCACTTTTAATAATGGGGACTATATTGATATTAATATTAAAAAATTAAAATGATTAATTTTATATATTTGAGGAGTAAAATAAAACTTCGCTAAAAAATCATCACATATGTTAGAGTTCGTTCAGATATTTCCTATTTTCTTTCAAAAATTTATTCGAGAGCAAATTATATTTTAAAGCTGTCATTATTTTATAGTTTGGTGGGTGGATTGAAAATTAATTTAGTGAATCTCTAATTTAGTCCGTGACCGTCATATCAATTTGATCATTATATTAATTTTATATTAATTTGGTTTCTAAAATTATAAAATTTGTATTAATTTAGTTCCTGATGGAGGGATTGGAATTGACAGTTTCAAGGATGTTTATAAAGTTTCGAAAATGTCATGGATTGAGTTGATATGACCTTACAATTTCAGGGACTATATTGGAGATTTATTCAAAAATAATTTGAAATATTCAAAGTAATTCGGTTAGAAGTAATATGTTATTAATATGGACAAATAACCTTTTAAATAATATTTTGAAACATAATTTCTTGCAAAAAAATCTATTATTTAAAAGAGATTAATTTCAATATATTGTCATTGTAAAGTTTTTTACATTGTCAACCAATCACATATCACCCATTGTATGACTTTTAAGATAATTAACTATATGAGACAAGCATTTTTAATGATGTGATAATTTATGATTGGTTATCAGTATAAATACTCTTTACACTTGTTGTGCATTCTAATTAAATCCCAATTCATTAAACATCATATATCTAAATATACACCTATACTTAGTTTCTTATACAACAGTAGATTTAATTGATTTAGACTTTCACTATAAAATTTTATACAATCAATCAATCATGAATTGTATATCATTAAAAATGATTGTATGTTGTCATAACTACATTAAGTCTATGTTTGAGAGTTTTGTTGAAGATGGAGTTCACTGGTTAGTAATGGAGTGATTGATGGAGTGGAGTGGAGTGAAAAGATAGAAGTATATCACTTTATTGTTTAGAAGTTTAATGATAAAATTAAAGGAGATTCCAAATCCGCAATTTGGAAGGTATAAAAATTGGAGTGTTTGGGTGGGATGAAGTGGTTTGGAATACCATCCTGAATCATCTCACTCCATTACTTAATAAACTCTCAAACAATGAGTAAATACTTTTTAACCACCACACTCTATTACTAACAACTTCATTCTATCCTTCCAAACATAGTCTAAAAGTCATATATAAAATGATATATGATTGATTTATAGTTTAAAAAATGTTACATAGACAGTAAATCAAAATTAAACTCTACAACAATTTAGATTTGCCAAATAATTCATTTTTATAAAAGTCACAAATAGAATGATTTGTGATTGATTAGCAATATAAATTTTTTTATATAGACTTGTTGATCACAATTAAATTCATTTTATATTGTATTTTAAATATTCAAATAACATAATTTATATAAAATAAGAATGCTTGTGATTTATAAGTAGCATGTTTATCATATGTTCTTCAAACTTCAAATATTTATTATTATTTATAAATTTATTTTACTCTTTGTTATATTTAACTTTTAATTTTTTTAAGAATATTATAAATAAATTTTTAATTTGTAAAAATATTTAATATTGTGAACATACTATGAGCTTATTTGGCACGTCATTTCTACGAGCTTATAGCGGATAACTTATAGCAGATGAGAAAATAACCGCGTTTGATAAGCGTCTTTGTCACGAGCTTATAGCGTTTTTTTCAGACGCAACTTAAATTAGTGTTTGAGCACATAACTTATAGATTTTCATTTTTCTTTCTACTTTTATCCTTATTATCTTCATTTAATTCTACATTTATCCTCTTCTCTCTCTTTTATGTAAAATCATTAATGAAGATGTCCTTTTATGTTATTTTATATTTTTGAACTAGTTCAACCGCTAGTTTTATCAAACAATTCTACAGAAAATAAGTTAATTTATCCGCTATCAGCTACCTCATTCGTTATCGGCTATAAGTTATCAGCTAACAGCTAATTTTACTAAACAGATTCTATTTTTCTTACTTTATTAATATTTTTTTTCTAATCGATAATTATTAATATTTTGTGTAATTAATAAATTTATTTGTGATGATAAAATATAAAAAAAGATTAAAAAATAGTTAATGTCTTTCTAATATTTTTTAAATCAAAAATTATTTAAGATAAAACTCAAAAAATGGACGGAAGGTAGAGATAGGTAACGTAGCAATAATAAGAGTGAGGAAATAAATGGAGGAATTATTTTGTCTGGTTCCGTGGGCCCCATTAATGATAATCTAGTTACTTTTGCCAGTGGTTTACACAACACGCGCTGAGCGAGAGCGTGGAAAACCCTTCAAAAGGAAGTGGGCACAAATTCCCTCGCATAACCATTACTTTTCAAATTCAAACTTGGCTTTAATTGCGTGTTCTCCGGTCCACTGCAAGCCCAGACATTTCTTCCCCCTCGTTCGTTGGTTCAGAAATAATTCTGGTGTAATTGTTTTTTCAGTTTTAATATTTGAGTAATCATACTTGAATGCCAGTTATTTCTAACAATACTCTGTTTTGGTTTTTTTTTTTTTTAATCTCCTTTGAGGAGTATCCCCGTCAACTTACGATGCAGATTAGTTTCCAGTGAAAGTTTGTTTGACATTTTAATGGGTGATATTCTTTCTAATTGAGATTTTTTTTTATATTCAAGGCTCGAACTTGAGATCTTGATTAATCGATGAGAAACTTTTAACCACTCATGCCAATCTCACTTGATATCTGTTTTCGTTTTAGTATGTCATGTGTTATGAAAAAAAAATTTAAAATTTAGTTGTTATGTATTGTTAGTGTAAAATTTTTTATAAAGTCAATCAATCAGAAATTATGATATGAATGATTTTTAATATAATTAGGATAATAGTCAAACATTTTAACTTATATGATAATTTATGATTAATTAACAGCGTAAAAAATATTTTCACTAATACTGCATACTAATTAAATCCAAAAATTTATAATGTTTTATTTAGTTTTTAAATATATTAATTAATTATTATAATTATCAAATGCTTATTTATTTTTTCAATTATTTATTTTACTTTTCAAAATAATTATTTAAAACTATTAAATCTACTTTCTAAATTAGTAAATCCTGAGTGTCATCCCTCATTGTTAGGTTTGTATCAACTTGGTCCCTAAAAAAAGGATTAGATTGATTAATGTTTGAAAATTTCAGGAATGTTTTTGAAATTTTGAAAATGTCAAGGACCAAGTTAATACGACCTTACTATTTCAGGGACCAAATTGGGATCTATTCCTATCTAAATTGTCTATATTATTTGCTATCACATCTTATTCAAAATCTTACATTTTCAAATTAAATTAAATGTTAATTATTTGCTATTATACTATATTTAAATTGTTACATTTTGAAATTTTATTCAAATCCTAATTATTTGTTATCCTATCTTATTTAAATTGTTGCCTTTTAAAAATGTATGTCATAAATTTTATAACTTTTCATATAATCTTTTTTTATTTTTAAAAATTAAATGTTAAGGAATAAAAAAATATATAGGTGCTTTCTCCTGTGCACCCAATAATTTTGGGATAAATTTACACTGCTCAATTAGAATGTGTCACCTTAATTAAATGGATCATGTTAATGGATTAAAGTTATATTTGGAGTATCGAAGAATTCATATTTTTTTTGCTGAAAGGAATCAAACAATTAAAAATTATAATATACTGCACATGTATACCATGTTAAATTATAATTTATACAAATATTACATATTTAATTATTAATTATATAAATATTAAAATAAAAATACATGTAATCTAGGGAATATTTGTTAGTTTTACTTTTAATACATTACCTTGTGCTATCATCTAATTTTATGTTGATATAATATTTAATAAAGTTTAACATATTAACATATATATTCAGTCAAAAAAACATATTAACATATATATAAAATAAAATTAGCCAAATAATGTGGTAATATATTATTAAATGTATATGTTCGATCAAATTTTTTTACACAAATAATAATGCATTAAATTTAATTTTATTATTTTAAAATAATAATTTATGTTGAATCAAATGAATATATGACTTTAAGTTAATTTTTAAAATTAAATTAATCTCAATGAATAGTTTGAAACAAAATGGGGAAAAATTGAAACAGTAAGAACAGTTTTGTTCCATGGTCCCAACCGTAGCCGATAACCGGAATTCAAATGAATTGTCAATATTTAAAAGCCACGATATAACCGCATTAGGTAAAAAAATTGGTTTTGCAAAGTACTTTTTTTCTGCTTTTCTGGGCACTCCATATGTACTGTTCCAGAGGTTACTGACACCCCTCCCCTATCCCCGGTCGTTGCCCGGAACAATAGCTTCTCGTTCATTTGTTTTATTACAAAGCAAAATCTAGCTGATATTTTTTTTTTTGCTGAACTAAATATAGCTTATATTTATTGATTAAGTTATAAGTTTCTATTAGTCGGACGATCATGTTCTCCATAATATTAGATTATTAGGAAGATTCTTTGATTTAAATCATTTATATTGTTTCCATACCATCCAAAAGTTGGTACGAATTAAAATATGAGTTTAATAGATATGTATTGATTGTTATTCAATCATATTTTATTATTATATTATTTTGTTATATTAATATTTAAAATATCTTTACAAACATCTATATGATAAAATATGATTGAATGATCGTCTAAAACTTTTTTACACCATAAGTACATATCCATTAAACTCTTAAAATATCTATGAACTAGTTTCCTTTTCTTTGGCAAATCAGCTGCATGATCTCTAATTTTTTCAACAGAAACACTATTCTGTTTGGGTTGAACTTTTTCTAATGCCAACTAGAGTTTCAATCCCGGTTGGGAGAAAGCTCGAAATTGGAGCTTTGTAAAAAAGTGATATTTAGTGTATTCAGGGTCGTCTTAAACATTTTGGGGACCCTGTTCTAATCTTAAAAATTGGGCCCTTAATAAAAAAAAGACAATTTTAATAATTAAATATTATTTCAAAAAAAAAAGCAATCTTAAATATTATTTCAAAAAGGACAATTGTTCTAATCTTAAACATTCACTTCAGGACAATAAATACAAAGAAGATTATTAAAATTCTACCAATACAACTTCAAGCTAATATCAATCTTCTAACTACTTAAAAAGAGCCTTCTTTCTAACACATTTTTTTTGGTCAAAATAAATTTTGGGGGCCCCAAATTTTGGACCAAATTTAAGGCCCTGTGCTGTTGCACTTCTTGCACGCCCTTATCGACGGCCCTGGGTGCATTGGAACGTGAAAATATAGCGTTAGCGTTCAAAACAATCTTAGTCAAACATACTGTAATTCTTTTGAAACCTTGAATCATTTCCACTTTTAAGTAGTATATGCAAAATCCAATAAAAATTAAATATAAGACAAACATGAAATATTTTGTTTGCATTGACATCATGTGACATGAGTGATAGGTATTCGAGTTTCTTAAACATATGGTTAGGGGTTCGATCCTTGATCGATATATGTGAAAAAATATCTATTGAGAGATGACAACCTCTTAAATAAATGTCAATTTTCTCATATGATTAGTCTTCGTTGTTGCGTGGGAGAAATATTTTGTTTGCACAAGTAACTGTCAAATTGGTTGAAATAATTAATTTGACAGATAGCACATAAAAAAAATTCCACAAACAATTGGACCACAACAAGGTACACAATTTATTGAGTATGTACATAAACATATTCAAGAAATGGGTGATTAAAAAAATGATTATGCTAACGAGTGTCCTAAAAGCACTTTTTAAAGGAAAAAAATAACAATTTTATATTGAAAAATTAAGTATATCATTTATTTAAATATTAAATACATCAATTTTCAATGAAAAACTTCTTTTCTGACATAAAAATTAATAGTGACATAATTATTACAGTAACATTGTTTATTGTTCCAATCAGGCTAATATTATATGAATTATGATTTATGAAGCTGTTATTAATCTGACATGGATAAATGATGGCATTTAACTTAATATGGTCCTTTAATCTTGTGAAAGAAACACAATAATACAATAGGTGAGACAAGGCCGTAAGTTGATAATGTTATGTAACAAACATTTTGTTAGACTTTTAATATGGAAAGATTGTACTAGAAATTAAAGAAGATTGATTAAATACTTGTATGTCGTTACCAATAATTTACTCATAAATTATGGGGGAAATCCCAAACTGGTCTTGCCCCTTTCTTCTTTGTCTTTGTGCAGAAGGAGAATAGATTCCCCTACAAAGATAAGCTGTCTTAGATTAGTCTTTTGGAGATTGGAGCATAATAATATGAAATTCAAGTTAGTTGTAAACAATAGGGACAACTATGCTTCTATGCCTTGGTTAACTAAACCTTAAATTTGATTAACTTAATACTCACCCAAAAAGGAGGTTTTGGCACAGCATTTAATGATGCTTTTGAGGTCTTGGTCTCGCTATAGCTTGGTATCTAGATGTGCACTATCCAAATTAAACAAATAGTGGGGCTTCTGTTGGGATCGTGCATGAAGAAGCCTTAGCCGTGGCCAGGAGGCAAGCTTGAATTGAAAAAAGAAAAGAGAAAAGAAACAATTTTTTAACCTACTTTAGTTGTATAAACTCCAAATAATTTAA
This sequence comes from Ammopiptanthus mongolicus, assembly GCA_039655645.1. Lineage (NCBI taxonomy): Eukaryota > Viridiplantae > Streptophyta > Magnoliopsida > Fabales > Fabaceae > Ammopiptanthus > Ammopiptanthus mongolicus. Next base: position 27,607,816 of record CM077346.1, on the reverse strand, counting down.
ATATGAAACAGTTTACCCATTTAACATGTTGAGTGCTGCATTTATAGTCCTTTAAAGTTTTTTACAAAATCCTCACCTAGAACACTAATAATACAAGGATAACTGAGCAAATACTAAACATGAGCATTGTATTGCTATTAACTTATATAAACTATAAATTAAAATAAGATCTCACTCTATTGAACTCATATGCTTTATGTTCAATCAGTACCAAACCCAGTAATTAATAGGAAGAGTCGTGTGTGGGTCAAATTGTAGTTTTTTCATAAATTATAAGAGTACTCGATGAAAAGAGAAATCTGCCTGCAATAGCCATTCTCAAAGCTTGTGGGCCACTTTAGTTAATACTTTAATATGGCCTTTTAACTTGTACTCATATCATTTCATCTCTATCTCATTAACTACACTTTGTACATAAGAATAGTAATAATCCTTATAAATAACAGTTTCCTGTGGTTGTAATTTTCTTACTTAGATTTGAATTTTAAAGGTTTTGGAAGATTTACTTCAAACTCTACTTTGCCACTTTTTCAGATGCTCTGCAGAGACAAGAGGCATCTCGTACTTACAGGAACAAAATGCCATGTATCACTTTTTTCTCAATTTCCATGGCAAGCAAGGATGAATGTTCAGGCCATTCCTCATTTTAAGAGGAGCAAAAAGTTGGGTTTCTCCTCTTTTTTCCATCAGAAAAAAAAATATAATTTTTTTATTTCCCAAAAGTGAACCACTAATTTTTGGGATATAGTAAAATGTTTATGCAAAAAGCCTTTTTAATAATATTTTTTTTCCATACACATAATTCCCATAATTGAATTTAGAACCACATGCTTAAAATCTTGAATCCGTTCACTCCAACTAACACGGTGAAAAAAACTTGTGAATGACCTTGTCATTACTCATTATTCATTAATACTAAAAAGCTTATCTGGGCAGCATCAACAAAAATTGACAAGTGGAGAAGATGATGGAAGAGTATCCATTAATTGTTAGAATTTTTTGGGTCACAAATGTAATGTTTAAATGTGTTAGGGTCATTATTTTAATTAGCCAAAATTAAAGTGATCTATTTCAGATAAGGTTTGTGGCTAAGGACATAATTGTCATGGAAAATATTGTGCAGATACCAAAGGTCTTATTATTATTTTTATGATGGGTAGAAATAGAAATAAGAAAAGTTTGATAGTCATGATTCTTCATGAAAGGGTATGAATCCAAAGGGACATTACTCTTCATGAAAAGGTATATGACTCTTATAAATAAGGGGTTATGGTCCCCAATTGTAGTATGATAACAACTTCAATTCTCTTCATCCCATTAGAGGAGAAACTAAGGCTCTAAGGAAAATCTACAATTGGAAGATCACTACTCTATCAAGAACATCATCCTTTCCATCAAAAATTCATGGATCCTCCAGGTACGCTTCCGCATTCATTAATCATCTTGAATTGGTATGGGATTATAGATAGAATTCGGTTTTTGATTTGTGCTTGATGAAGAACATCTTCCATATAGATATTGGTTTTGTCTACATGATGTTTAAGGAATTAGAAACATGTCAATAGGCAAAAATAATTAAGTCTAACATTAATTTGTTTATGTACATTTGTATAAAGTAAGATATATCTGCCAGTATTTTCTAATTATTTACTAAATCATGGCAAACTCAGCATGTTTAGACTAATAGTAGCACATGAGGTTCTAAAATTTCAAATTAATGTCCAACTGAGGTATATCTGGCCTTCATTGAAATTGAAAAAAATAATATTAATTTCCATTATTTTCTTTTGAACCAACTTAGGCGGCCACATAATGATGGAGATTAATCATAGAAAACTTGGATTTGATTTTGAGGTCATGTGGCTAAAAATTATTCTCCATCTCATTTCTGTTGGGTAGTAATGGAGCAACTACCTGCATATAAGGGAAGGAACAGACAAGTAAATTAATTATGGTGGTACAAACACTGTTAATAGCAGTCCCATGGTGCTGACATAAGCTATTTCATTTTTTTCTTTTCTTTTCTATCCATGTGATTTATCATTCAAAGGTAACTTCGCATCACTATAGAAACTAAGTGAAAACTTATGGCCACCTCTGATTCAATTCTCTAGTGATAAATGGCTATCATCTGTTTCCTTGAAGCATGAGAACATTGAGAAGTTGCATGGCCATGAGTAGTCTTAATTAGAGACAGTTTCTTTCTTGGAAGTTTTCTTTTGTTTTGTCTATTAAGGGCCTTTGCATGTGTGGATTGTGTATACCACTTAAACAAATTAAGTAAGCGGTGGGCTCTTTTAGGATGCTATTTCTTGGGGTCAACATCAACGTGAAGAGCATCTCTTTTTGATAGAGTATGCAGAAAGCTTAGATTGCCATTCACATATTGCTCCAGAGGTAAAGTGAGAAAAAGATAGGATAAAGAAATCCAAAAAGGGAAAAAAAACCAAGATTAAGTATAAAGCTGTTTATGATGACCATGGGCCCAAATATGCCGCTTGTGTAAAAAAGACTAGTTGTACCTTTATGGCTTTATCCCATTCCTTAATACCATGCTAAAATAAGAGTTCCTATGTCTTATTTATGTTCACTAATTCGAAAATATTGAGTTCTAGTTAGAAATTTAAATATTGAATAACTAAGTACAAAAAGTTAATTTTAACATTTATGTTTGGTCATCACAATTTTTTTTGAAAAGTTTCATTCTTAATTGACAAGTTTATGCAAACTAATTCAAAAAAAAAAATCCAATAAAAAATAGCTTTAAAAGTAATCAGATTATATTCTAAATTTCTAATCAAGAGCTTAGCTTCTTTTTTTTTTTTTATATATATGAAAATGTTTTCTTATTTCTCACCAACTTCTCTTGTCTTATTAAGATAGCAAAATTATTAATTATTAAAAATACCATAATAATTTTAAAAAAATAGAAATATAAACCATTATACATTATATTTACATCAAAGACGTTCCGACGCTCAAGTCCGGTACTACCCACGGCTTTATCTATCCTTATCCTAACTGTTTCAGAGTTAGTTATAACATGAGTCTTCTCATGTGATGACCTAGAATGTTCTGGGCCTGTAATGGGCTTTATCGGCAGTCCGGCCCAAGTCTGATCCAGATCACATACACACTTGAGACAGCATAAAGTCAGATGCAGGTTGAATCTTTCATCTCGTGCACTGCATGCATTTGAATGCATTGGTATGGGTGAAGAGAAATTCATCAAGTCCAGGACTCTCTGATTCATGGACCAGTTGTTGAATTGCACGAATATATACATATATCGCCATTGTACATGGCCTCTCATTTAGATAAATTGATCTTAAATAAGCAATCTATCCCGTGATCATCTCTCAAATACTTCATTTATTTAATAATAATTGGCACATGAAGACATTTTTTTAGAGATGGGTGCATTTTTAACATGGTCTACCTTACTTTATTTTAAAGTCCCTAGGGTAGGGAGTGCCTAAGCCTAACCAAGAATTACTCCTCATTTCATCACTTCTCCAGGCAGAAAGAAGTAAGTGTTGATGGTAAAATTCACGGGTGTCACTATTATCAGCTCATTGAATTGAATTTTGAATCAAATGTCTTCAATCCGTAAGCTTCATTATGCCATGTCCCATATCGATTATACGTAATCCATTATTATTTAGTAATTAATTTACAGTTTAACGTAAACTTTTTTAAACAACGTTTCTTTAAACATGGACACTGCTTTTCTGCTGTTTTTCCTTTTTTATTTGTTTGTTACCCGATTCATGTGATATATATGGTTGAGTGTTTTTTGTTATCTTCAAATTTAATTCATTATATAAGAACCACAAAACATATTGGTGGCTATTGTGTCCATGGAAATAATGCCTTCGCATAATTGCATTGCACTCTAGAGATTGATGCTACCCAATACTCAAGAACTTTACATATAGCCCATGCACTAGACGAGCCTCAACCATGAGTTTGCTCCCTAATATCACTGATAGGTGAAGGATAAGCCTCAATGAATAACTGCATATGAAAAGTCATCTCCCTCCTTCTCCCTTATCATATAGCTGACATCAGATTACTATTAACTAGCTGAAACTCCCATATGTATTTTGCAATTATTTCTTGGTACAAAGCGTAGCTAGAATTTATCTTGTGAAATGAACTTGGTCTCAAGGTAATGATTTTGACCATATCATTTCTATTTATTGTGATTTTCTTTTGTATTATTGTCACATGATGTCTATAACAACTTAGATAGACATTGACTACTCTACTTCCTCTAATTAAAGGCCAATCATCCATGTTGAAACTAGATAATTCATTAAAGTAAAATTATAATTTGAACTTGTTACAGTGACTTAAGCAACCAAGCAGAGAAGCTTATATGCTATTATGTCCCAGTTGAAAGAACTTAAGCACTATACAATATTAAGTTTGAAATTTAAAATCTGTTTTCGTTTAGAATTTGTTGTATGAATTTATTAAAAACCGTGACTCAGTTGGACTCCAAAAAATTGGAAGAAGTTGAAGAAGGTTAATTAAGTTCAAATTATGGGCCAAACTACTCAGGCTCTACAAATCAAAAGTGACTTGGCTTCCAAGGAACAAAGCAAAATGCCTTAATAATGTCTCAGTAAGATGTATTGTACATTTAACATTGGAGAAAAAACATGAGGATGATTGATTCATAGAGTTGGAGCCCTCTCAACAGATCCAGCAATGACAGTGAGCAAGTTGTTGCCAAAAGGGTCACTGAGATGTTTTGCAAGGTTCTCAACTGGACCTTCTCCAGTGACATAAGCTTGGAAGAAGAAACCAAGCATAGCAAACATAGCAAGTCTGCCATTCTTTATTTCCTTCACCTTTAGCAGTGCAGCTTGGTCTGGATCCTTTGCAAGCCCCAGTGGGTCAAATGGACCACCTGGATGAAGCTTGTCTTCCAAATCCTGCCCAGAATAGGTCACAATTAGTATATCAGCCGATTCAGTTTTATAACAAGTTCTTTCAAATTTATGAACATAGTGGTAATGGCATTCCCAATTGCACTTAATTCAGAAATAAAACAGTAATAACATGGTTCATTTGAACAAACTATGGTGTAAATCATCTAATCTTGTATCAACTCATCATTAAATGAGTTTGAATATATTAACAATTACAAGAGATGTGAACTCGTTAAGTGATATGACAACACATCATTGAATAGAAGTGTAAAATGTGAGGGATTTCCAAAATATGGAAGTCCTAAAACACACAAGAGGAAAGGCGTCTCTTCATGAGTTTAAAATCCTTCCTAATAGGTGTGTTATATCATGAGCGTATGTGTCTATACATCAAATGATACATGCATGAAAGGTTGCATTCCTTCTTTCAATTAATGAAAGGTTGTTTCCATTCACCAAGTGGCATGAGTTGGTCTATAAATAGAACCACTCTGCATGTAGGAAAGGTTGACGAAATTGTCAAGTCTTGTCCATTCCAAATCACCTTCTTTTCTCCCTTATGCGCAGAGAGAGTTAAGAAGACTATTGTTCTGTAAACTGCCATTAACGATATGCTTGATTTAGGGTGTGCAAACCAAATCAAGGTTGCTCCATTGTATTCTGAAGGGGATTCGCTGTTAACACCTGTTGCATCCAATCTAGATAGAGATTGGTGGGGGCGAATCGAACCTAAAGTCTAGTGTCCTCACACGCCTTGGAGATTGCGCATTTATTCTTTGTCTTCTCTTCTTTGTTGCAGATCCACACCCCAATATCTAACAATCTTTAGGTTCGATTATTCTATAACAATGGCTGCAACATTGCAGGAGATGATATATGATCTTGTAAAACAAGAAAGGTTTGGGGGTGGAAACTTCCTCCGTTGACAAAAGAAGATGGTGACAACTTTCTGGGATGTCAGAAAAAGATGGAATCCACAAATAAATTATGAAACAAATCAACACTCTACAATATTCTATTCATCTAAGAAAGTTATTTCTCTGTCAAAGCCCATTGAGAACGGTACACGTTTCTTTACAAATTTTGTGAAAAGCATGATGTTCTAGATGTTGATATCAATGTCTTTATGATAGTTTATTGATGCATAAACTAAGTATTGCTTACATGTGGCATTAAAGCCTTTGATACATGATTTAATGTTCATTCAAATATGAGTTTTGATAAGCATGAATATGTTTGGGTTATGATGCATGCATGTATGTTGCTCTATTTTGATAGAAAAGTCATAGATGTGAATAATAATATCAAATATATGCACAAATGAAATTGTTGTTTCATGCAAGAATCAATTGGTTATAGAGTTGACAATCTTATACTATATATGTGCATGAACATATAGATATAAGATGATAATTGTTTCTTATTTCCATAGATTTTAGAAATGTTATGAATGTGTTTCGAATTGTTCTAAGTTATCGAGATAGACATGAATGTTCATAGAGGAAAATTATAGAAAACCTTAATGATTTAAGATTATTGGCTTGTTTGTTTTCTATTATGATAATTAACTAGATTTGACTTAGAACATGGTTAGACATGAATCCAAGACAGATATAGTAATAATATGTTTAGTTTTGGGTTGAATGACCAAAAATGAATGTGGGTCAATACAAGATCGTGTGAATCCGGTTCACTGGAAAACGGGTCTCGTTGACCCTGCTGGCTGTGGAGGTGGCATCCAGAAATTGTATCTTTCTGGAAAGTTGCATGTTTTTAGCCATTAAATACTAATAACGGTTGCTAAATGGCATGAAGCTATGCTTCGGTCTAGCGGTCTTGCAATGCTTGAGGCTATATCATGGCACGGGTTCGAGCCTAGAGCTTGTGCGTTTTGAACCTTTTATTATTACAACAGTTTTTAAAATAACGGATAAAATTGGAAAAGATGCATCCGATGGGTATTGAACCCATGACGCATGGGAAACAGTGGACACGTTTGAACCATCAGACCATCTCCTGATCACTGAACGGAATGTTCATTAACAAATTTATATAATGTTTGACATAATAAATTGAATCAGATATGATTTAAAGTTTATACTGTGTTTGCTTTGTCAGTAACAATTATTGAAAATAAATCTAAAGCAGAAAGACATGTGTTCAACTACCCATATGTTGTGATGTTTATATATGATGTTTTATTGTATCGGTAAATTTAATGTTATTTGTTGTGAGACATTTGCTAAATGCTTTTGGAGTTATAAAAGTAGAATAATTCTATAACCCTGGTAATTTTGAGTCTACTAGAATAATTCACCAAACAACTGTATCTTATTCCCTACAACAAAACGATATAGCTGAAAGGGAAAATAGGATATTAAATGTCATGTCATGTTATCTTATTCTGGTCTAGCAAAAAGTTATTGGGGAGAAGTCATGTTGACGGCTTGTTATATATTAAATAAAGTTCCAAACAAAATGAATAAGATAACCCCATAGGAGCTCTGAAAACGAAGAAAGCCCAATCTCGATTATTTCAAAGTTTAGAGTTATAAGGCAATAATGAAAGTTCTTGAACTAAAGGGAAAAAAAAAACAAAAAAAAAAAAACTTAAGTGAAAGGGGAATTGAATGAGTGTTCCTGGTCTATATTAAAAATAGTAAAGCATATAGATTCATGTTTATAGAATCTAATGACAAATATCCTGTAAATACAGTAATTGAGTATAGGGATGCATTCTTTGAAGAAGATAGGTTGTAACTCAATTCCAAGTCACAAGGATAATGTTCATAGTAATGCACAGAATCCGGAAACCAATGTATCTAATAACGATACGTTGGAAGGTTCAAACCTTAGAAGAAGTCATAGAGCTAGGAAAGGGAAAACTTACGGACCAGATTTGTTCATGTTCCTGGTTGAAGGAATAGGAGTCCATAAAAAGTTATTGACCAATCTATTATAATAAAGAAAGTGATTCAGAAACATTTGAAGAGGCAATAAAGTCTCAAGATGTCGCTTTCTAGAAAAAGGTTATACAATAGGAAATAGACTCAATAATGGGGAATAAACATGGAAATTAGTAGACCTCCCACCTGGTTCCAAACCAATAGGTTGTAAATGGATTTTCAAAAGGAAAATGAAGGTAGATGGAACCATAGATAAGTTTAAGGCAAGAAAAGCTGCTAAGGGATTTACACAAAAGATGGCATTGACTATTTTGATACATATGCATCTGTGGCAAGAATTGTCTCAATTAGAGTGATATTGGCACTTGCATCCATCTATAAGTTTGTCATTCATCAATTGGATGGGAAAACGGTATTCCTAAATGGAGAATTGGATGAAGAGATGTATATGACACAACTTGAAGGGTTCGTGCTTAATGGTTAAGGAAAGAAAGTGTGTAAATTGTATAAGTCATTATATGGAGGACTAAAGCAAGCTCCTAAGCAATAACATCAAAAGTTTGATCAAGTTGTGCTAGCTAATAGATATAAGATAAATGACTATGACAAGTTTATTTATAGTAAATTCCATAATGGAAAATGTATCATGATTTGTTTGTATGTTGATGATATGTTGATATTTGGTACTGATCTAGATGCGGTAGAAGAAACTCTTAGTTTCTTATCTAGAAGTTTTGATATGAAAGACTTAGGGGAAGCTGATGTGATTCTAGGAATTAGAATAATAAAAGATAGTGAGAATATAGGTTTGTCCCAATCTCACTATATAGAAAAGGTATTAAATAAATTTGATCATTTTGATTGTCAACATGTTGTTACTCCCTTTGATCATAACACTAATATAATACCAAATAAAGGTTGTTCAGTAGCACAACTTGAATACTCAAATAATTGGATGCTTGATGTATGTCATGACATGTACTCGACTAGACATTACATATGTTGTAGGTAGACTAAATAGGTATACAAGTAATCCAAGTAAAGACAATTGGCATGATGTCCAAATAGTATTGAAATACTTGAAGGGGACAATAAGCTATAGTTTAAACTATAATGGTTATCCTTCAGTGTTAGAGGATATACGGATGCCAGTAGGATAAAGAAGACCATGCTTCAACAAGCATTTGGATCTTCACACATGGTGGGGGTGCTATCTCTTGGGGTTTCAAGAAAGAGACTTACATTGTAAGCTCCACCATGACTGCAGAATTCATAGCATTTACTGCAAGTAGAAAAGAGGCTAAATAGCTTAGAAATTTGTTGTATGGGATATCAATTTGGCCAAAGTCAAGGGTGCCACTATCCATACACGGTGATAGTTATTTAACACTATCAAAGGCATATTGCCAGGTTTATAATGGAAAGTCCAAGCAGATTGGACTATGACATAACTATGTGAAGGAATAAATTATAAATGGAGTAATATCCATAGTCTCTGTACAAACAGAAAGGAATCTTGCAGATCCTTGACGAAGGAACTGACAAGGGAAATGGTGTTGAAGGCATCATTAGGGATGAGACTCAAGCCCACATCTAAATGATCACCAATGGTGGAAACCCAACTCACACTTGAGTAACATCAAGTCTTGAGTTCAATGTGGCCAAAGTACACTATTAGAGTGATTGCAAGTACTTGACAATAGATACATCCCAAGGTTAAAAAGTACTTGGACCATAAGGAAATATAGGAGGGAGGATGAGCTTTTGCTCTTAATGGACCTATAGCATATATATGTTGAAGTGCTTTAATTATGGGGGCGCTTCCGATAGAGTCTACCTATGTGAGAGTGAAGTGGGGCCGCTTCTTGGAGTTAAGGGCTTGACTCTTAAAGCTCTCATGAAAAGGATACATGACACAAGGCCTCATCAAATGTGTCAGCTTTCACGTCGTTCAATGGTACCGAGATTTCATATGTAAGTTATGCACGCTCCTTCTAATGAATATTTGGTTCAAAGCTTGTCTACCATTTTATTCGGGACGAGTGAAACCCATTTCTTACTAAGCAAAGGTTCAAATCCCCGAGATACCTTTGTCTGAAAGCATGCGATTTTCGGAATAATGGGATTTGAGTTTATTTTGAAAATGGTGGGGGATTGTGAGGGATTTCCAAAATATGGAAGTCCTAAAACACACAAGAGGAAAGGTGTCTCTTCATGAGTTTAAAATCCTTCCTAATAGGTGTGTTATATCATGAGCGTATGTGTCTATACATCAAATGATACATGCATGAAAGGTTGCATTCCTTCTTTCAATTAATGAAAGGTTGTTTCCATTCACCAAGTGGCATGAGTTGGTCTATAAATAGAACCACTCTGCATGTAGGAAAGGTTGACGAAATTGTCAAGTCTTGTCCATTCCAAATCACCTTCTTTTCTTCCTTATGCGCAGAGAGAGTTAAGAAGACTATTGTTCTGTAAACTGCCATTAACGATATGCTTGATTTAGGGTGTGCAAACCAAATCAAGGTTGCTCCATTGTATTCTGAAGGGGATTCGCTGTTAACACCTGTTGCATCCAATCTAGATAGAGATTGGTGGGGGCGAATCGAACCTAAAGTCTAGTGTCCTCACACGCCTTGGAGATTGCGCATTTATTCTTTGTCTTCTCTTCTTTGTTGCAGATCCACACCCCAATATCTAACAATCTTTAGGTGAACAATAGTCTTCTTAACTCTCTCTGCGCATAAGGGAGAAAAGAAGGTGATTTGGAATGGACAAGACTTGACAATTTCGTCAACCTTTCCTACATGCAGAGTGGTTCTATTTATAGACCAACTCATGCCACTTGGTGAATGGAAACAACCTTTCATTAATTGAAAGAAGGAATGCAACCTTTCATGCATGTATCATTTGATGTATAGACACATACGCTCATGATATAACACACCTATTAGGAAGGATTTTAAACTCATGAAGAGACACCTTTCCTCTTGTGTGTTTTAGGACTTCCATAATTTGGAAATCCCTCACATAAAACTCTTTACACAGCCATTACAAAACTAAATTCTAAATTACTTTCTTTCTTTAGTAATAATCCTTATGAAAATAAGTAATGTTGAAATAAATGTATTAAGTCTATTAACAATGACTTCAAAAAATATCAAAATTGAAGAAGTTACATACCAGGCCATTAATAATTCTGTAGTATTCTGCACCACCCAAAAGAACAACCTCAGCAATGACAGCAACAATAAGATTGATGGGGATGGGTTTGCCGAAGTAGTTCAACGTACCCCCATCAAGAAGCAGAGCTCCTGTCTGCATATTGGCATGGTGTAAAAAATACAATCACAAATTTTCAATAAAGGGAATTTTTAAATATGCTATGTTGCTATATGCTAAATTGAAAGCTTGAAAGTAAAACTAATGAAAATGGAAATAGATTATTTGCACAATAATCAGGATTAGTTTTAGACAAGATCAATAACAGTTGTAGAAACCAAAGACAAGAATATGGAAATATGTTTTCTGTATATCCAATTGTGTGTCAATGTACAATGAGATGCTCCTAATTATAGGGCAGGATAGGAGACAAGAGAATAAAAATAAAATCCTATAAAATAACTACACATAAAAGCTAATCAATTACAATATCAATAACAAATCAAGCCTAATCAATAACAAATCAATCACAATATCGTAACATCAATAACAAATCAAGCCTAATCAATAACAAATCAATCACAATATCGTAACATCCCCCCTCAAACTCAAGTGGGTTCAACGGTAACCAACTTCAGTTTGGACAATAACGTGCGAAAGCGACTGGGAGAATGAGGTTTGGTGAACAAATCAGCCGGCTGATCAAGAGTGCCAATGGAGACAAGATGAAAATCACCACGTAGAAGATGTTGACGAATGAAGTGACAATCAATCTCAATGTGCTTGGTGCGCTCATGGAAAACATCATTGTGGGCAATTTGGATGGCACTACGGTTGTCACAATAGAGATCACTGGAGGAAGACTGAGGTATCTCTAAATCAGCAAGAAGCCAACGGAGCCACAATATTTCAGAAGTAGCATCAGCAAGTGCACGATATTCGGCTTCAGTGCTAGAGCGAGCTGTCAGAGTTTGCTTCTTGCTTCGCCAAGAAATAAGAGAATCCCCAAGAAAAATACAAAAACCAGTGGTGGAGCGACGATCAGTGGGATCACCGGCCCAATCAGCATCAGAATAGGCTTGAAGAGTCAAAGGAGATGCAACGGAGTAATGAAGACCATAAAACAAAGTACCCTTGATATATCGAATAATGCGGAGGACAGCAGCATAATGGGTAGTACGAGGGGCAGCCATGAACTGACTAACCAGATGAACAGCATAGGAGATATCTGGTCGGGTAACTGCAAGATAAATCAAACTGCCTACTAGCTGACGATAGAGAGTGGCATCATCTAGCAAGGTGCCATCTTGAGGAGTAAATCGAACATTAGGTTCAAGAGGAGTGTGTTCAATTTTACTATCAGTGAGGCCTGCTCGAGAGACAAGATCGGAAGCATACTTAGCCTGTGAGAGAAATAAGCCATCACTAGAAGATAAAACTTCAAGCCCCAAAAAATAACTTAGAGGTCCAAGATCCTTCATCTCAAAATGTTGACTCAAGAACTGCTTAAGTTCAAGAATGCCGGCAGAATCATTTCCAGTAATAATCATATCATCAACATAAAGAAGCAATACAACAGTACCAGTATCTGTCTTACGAGTAAAAAGAGCAGAGTCATGACCACTAGAAGAGAAACCCAACTTACTGATAGTGCTGTGAAATTTAGCAAACCAAGCCCGAGGTGCTTGTTTGAGACCATAAAGAGCCTTACGAAGAAGACAAACCTTGTTGGTCGGACAAGTGTACCCCGGAGGAGAACGCATATAGACCTCTTCTTCGAGCTCACCATTAAGGAAGGCATTTTTGACATCCATTTGTGTAAGTGGCCATTGGCGAGCGGCTGCAATGGCAAGAAGAGTTCGAACAGAGGTGATGCGAGCAACAGGGGCAAAAGTTTCTTCATAGTCAATGCCATATTCTTGAGTGAACCCTTTTGCTACCAGACGAGCTTTGTACCGCTCAATAGAACCATCAGAAAGAGTCTTGATTTTATATACCCACTTGCATCCTACAAGAGGCTTGCCAGAAGGAGGATCAACAAGGTCCCAAGTATGAGTTTTCTCTAATGCCTGTAATTCGTCATGCATAGCTTGCTGCCAATGAGGATCGCTAGAGGCTTCCTTATAGGACTGTGGTTCATGAAGGTGAAGCATAGTTGAAAAACAATGGTAATCACGAAGATAGGTAGGTGGAGTTCTTACCCTATGAGGACGCTCAACGGTGGGAGGTGCAGGATCAACGACTGGAACAACTTCATCAGAAACAGAGGAAACATCGGAAGAGGCTGGGAGCTCACTGGAAGAACCTGCATCTGTGTCACTAGGAAAGTAATCAACATCGGGGTTAGTAAAAAGAGGAGTGGAAGTGCCTGGAATTGACTTAAACTTTGACAAGGAAGAGAACATTATATGTTCCTAGAAGACAACATGACGGGAGATACGGATACGCTGAGATATCGGATCCCAACAACGATAACCTTTGTGTTCTGTGCCATAACCAAGAAAACAACAAAGACGGGCTCGAGGCTCAAGTTAAGTGTATTCATGAGGTTGGAGAAGGATAAAACAGGCACAACCAAAGACCTTAAGGGAACTATAATCTGGTGTAGTGTGATAAAGACGCTCAAAAGGAGAAACATTACCAAGGACAGAGGAAGGGAGATGGTTGATAATATGAACAGCGGTAAGAGCGGCTTCACCCCAGGTACGTTCAGGACAAGAGGCTGAGATAAGCATGGCACGGACAGAGTCAAGAATGTGACGATGTTTTCTCTCAGCGCGACCATTCTGTTGAGAGGTATATGGACATGAGAATTCCGACAAGGTACCCTGCTCACCAAGAAAAGATAACAATTTAGAATCACGATATTCCATGGCATTATCTCGGCGAAAAACCTTAATGACTTTAGAAAACTGTGTTCGAATCATATTGGCAAAGTTAACGTAAATTTGTGTAAGTTCATGACGATTTTTCATCATGTATAGCCAAGTAAAACGAGAGTAATCATCAATAAACAACACGAAATATCGAGATCCTCCCATAGTAGGTGTGGGAGCAGGGCCCCAAATATTAGAATGCACAAGATCAAATGGTGCAGCTGAAATAGAAGAACTATTATTAAATGGTAAAGCTGGTTGTTTAGCAGTTTGACAAGCAGTGCAATTAAGAGACTCAGTTGAAACAGATCCTAAAAGACCCTGAGACACAAGAGGACGCAATTTACCAAGAGAACTATGAGCAAGACGTTGATGCCAAAGCTCAAAGGGAGAGGTGGTGGAAGCGGCACAAATGTTGGACACGGGAGGAACATGCAGGTTAGTGAGCTCAAATAGCCTTCCGATCTTACGTCCAGTCCCTATGAGTTGTCCCATCCGCGGGTCCTGCACACGACAACCAGAGGAAGAAAAGGTGACTTCATAACCAAGATCACATAATTGACCAATCGATATAAGGTTAAAATTAAGCTTAGGAATGAGATATGTGTCAGGTAAACTGAGATTAGACAAGGAAACAGAACCCTTATGACTTACAGACATAAGAGATCCATCAGCAGTGTGTATGGAACGAGCAATATCATTTTCAGATAAGGACGAAAAAAGATGAGATGCAGAAGTCATGTGATTACAACAGGCAGAGTCTAAATACCATTTAGTGTTACCTGATGTGGTGGAAAAGGCTGCAGGAGTATTACTATTACCATTACCAAAGGAAGGAAGAAGTCTCTTAAGAAGAGACGCAAGATCATTGATGGAGAACGCAGGCGGTGCCTGGGAAGGAGAATTCGTAGATTCATTGGTAGTAGTAGCTAGTACAGGCCTAGAGGAACTGGGACGAGGTTGATTCCTGTTCTGATAAGATCGTGGAGGACGAGTGAGACAATTCTGAATCAAGTGTCCTGATTTCTTGCAGTATCGACAACAATTTATAGCAATATGACCCTTTTTCATGCAATTATAACATTCAATAGTAGGACAATCGGAGAAGGAATGCCCGAACTTATAGCAATGACGACAAAATCTTTCCATTATAGCACAATAAAAATCAAATAATAGCACTATTGGAGCAGAATTGACGAAAATTGACTGCAAAAATAGAAAGATCTCACCGAAATACTTAAGGAAGGGATAACAAGGATGGTCAACACGCGGTCAACGGAGTCAGAGACGCTGGTCAACGGATCAAAGTACTGGTCAACACACGGATCTGGAGCGGGAAAATAGGTCAGATGCACAGGCGCGTGTAACACACCCGCGTACGTTTAGGCGGCGCGTCAACTGTTGAATGGTGGCGAAATTTCACCGGCAGGTAGATCAGAGGATAGCGGTTGCAGCGGTATGGACGGTGAGATGAATCGGTCACCAAAGTATGCAGAACTGGAGGACGCCGACGGTGGGAACTTTGGAACCAACAGTGGAGAAAACAGAACAGAGAAGGGGAATACCACAAGAAAAAAACTAAGGAATTGTAAGCCTAAGCTCTTGATACCATGTAGAAACCAAATACAAGAATATGGAAATATGTTTTCTGTATATCCAATTGTGTGTCAATGTATAATGAGATGCTCCTATTTATAAGGCAGGATAGGAGACAAGAGAATAAAAATAAAATCCTATACAATAACTACACATAAAAGCCTAATCAATAACAATATCAATAACAAATCAATCACAATATCGTAACATCAATAACAAATCAAGCCTAAAACAACAGTTAAGGCAGAAAATAAAAGATGAGGTGGATAAGACAAATTGGAAAGATAAGTAATACTAAATCTGAAGTCACTAGAATGGTCATTTACACAAAATAGAATTCAATATTTGCACTAGAGTTTCAAAATTTTGGCTTGAAGTCGAGTCCATTAGAGTTTTTTAGCTCATAGCAGAGAGACTGAAGGGAGAACTAGTGAAAAAGTTATATTGAATTTCATTTGTTGAGTGTCATATGACTAAGGAAAAAGTTTTAGTACCACTGGATTTGACACCCTATGGGCTATGAGACATCATACTTTTATGTCAATGGTATTGGATGCTGTCATATACAATATGTAAAGTTGAAAATTGGAATGGATGTACCGTGTGCAGATAGGAGTGAAGTGTCATGCAGGTGTCGTATTCTAGGTATTCAAATAACGGAAATGTGTAACTAATGTATTAATGAACTTGACATAGTTTCATATAGAGCTTGCAAACCTTGAACCAAACAGCCTCAGGACCACAGTTAGCTCCAAATTTATTGAAGGCCTCAGGAATGATGAATCCAGCAGCACCAAGCATTGCCCATCTGGCATGAATCAACTCATTTGCCTGATATCTGCATCAAACCACCAATAACCCCCACAATATTACCGCACAATTAATGTAACATAAGCATATAGTTATGTATAGTTTTATACACACACACACACACACATATATATATATATATATATATATATATATATATATATAGTTTGATTGTTTGACATACTTGGCGAAGTTCTCTGGCTTCTTGCTAAGACCAAATGGGTCATAACCATAGCTGCATCGACACACAATAACAAATTAAGCAAAACTAGAAATAAAGCTTCATAAATACAGTTCACTAGTTTCTGCAGTTTGCATGTCAATGTAAGTTAAAGGGAGAGGAAGCCACATACTCTCCTGGCACTTCTCCGGTCAAGTACTCCGGGATCTCAGATCGGTCCAAGAGACCCGATGGCAAGAAGATCCTTCTGTCGGGACCTGCCACCAAATGGAAGCAAAAGTTAGCAAACTAGTTTTCTACCTTCAATTACATTGTTAAATAATAAATAAAGAAATTCTTATATAAACATGCATCCACAAGGCCAATCACATTATGAATTAATAATAAACTACCATAATTAATAATAAATCAACACTTTATTGGCCTAGTGGACCAATCTTAAATGAACCAAGTTTATGCAAAATTTTCTCTTTAATGAACTAAAGTTTATGCAAAATCTTGCCTTAATTGAACATTATGAGAAGGTCTTGTATGAACACAGTATCTATTGGGAACATCCAATCAAATGCTTAATAGTTACTGAAATAACAATTCACAAAGACAACAAGGCGCTTACTAAAATTGTATTAAAAGTATCTTAAGATTTTGATTAGATATACCTAATGAACACGTGATCATCCAAGATTTACTGGAACATTATTTTTGAGTATCTAAGAAATGATGTAAAAGACTTTGTTTCAATAAAAATCTATCTACACGCATAACTTGAAGACTTACCATACCACTTGGCGAGTTCCTCGTCGGCAGGGGAGACAGCAGCAGGTTTCTGCTTTGATGGTGGTGCTGCCTTCTTTTTGGAGAAAAGAGCCACAGTCTTGAAGGTGGCGGGGGTAGAAGGTGAAGGAGCTAACCTGGTGGCACCACTCAAGTTGATGGGGTTTCCAAGCATTTCTGACATGCCAAGGGAAGCAGCTGCAGTGGAAGCAGCAAGGGAAGAAGCCATGTTTTGGTGGTGCCTGATTGACAAAGCAGGTGGAAAGGTGGAGATACTATATTATGCATGGTCTGGTGGATGTGGACTTGCCACGTCAGATTCATGATCATGGGCTTTTATTGGTTGTATATGGGAAAATGTGTAATCCAATGCAAGGATTTGATTGGGTAGTATGTCATACGTGGAGGATGATGGTGCTGATGTGGGTTGATTCTGATTCAGTTTGGATAACATGTTTTATCCTACCTTTTATGGATTTTTTTTCTATCATTTATTCCCTTTACATACAAAGCTACATAGAGATTCATTCGAGGCTTTTGTTTTTGTATCTTTCTTCTGACTCAGGAGAAATAATGGCTACCACATATATTTGTACTAACATTCACATGATTTATAGTTACAGTGAAGAGACTTAATTTGTTGTCTTTAAGGGCCATCATGTGGACAGACTTGAATTGTAAAATAAGATTTGCAACAAGGAAAAAGTTTATTAGAACAATGGTAGAACTCGATTTCAATGAAGGCCAAATATACCTCAGCAGCTCAGCTGGTCATTAATATGAAATTTCAGTACCTCTGTGCTGCGTGGGGTATTAAAATCCAATCTCATCCACCCCAAACCATTCAAACCAGAATACCAATAACAGAACAAACCTGAATAAATCGAAAAAAAAATGAAGTTTTTTATGGATCCATTCAGGTTTCAATTCCCACTTTTACAACAATCCAACCTAAACCAAACTGGCATACCATGATATTATATAAATTTTTATTGTGAAATTACAATAATAATCATGCTTTTCTAATAAGTTTCCTTTTCTAGCTCAACCCCTTTTAACCCTAAATAAATTCCTATACACCTCTTTTTATGATTTTTTTTAATTTGTATTTGTAATTTATACATTGAGGAATGTGATTACAGTTATTCATGTTTTGACTTATGAGATGATATATTTGAAGTGTTACATTAGTATTCTAGATAGCAAAATAAAAACAACAAAAAAATTCAAAAACCAAATCGGATCCGATCCAAACCATTTTTAATTGGATCGGATCGGATGGAATTTGATATTGTAATCAATCTAATCTATATAGCACCATAACTTATTTTTATGTTTGGATCAGATGATTTTTTACCTTAAAATCAATCCATAACAAACCACAAACACATCGCTGTAAGTCTAAACATGCTACGTTTGCCATGATTAAGTAAATAATTAGAAGATACTGGCAGACAGATCTTAGTTTATACAAATGTACAGAAAAATATTAATGGACTCTTCCATCATCTTCTCCATTTGTCAATTTCTCTTGATGTTGCCCTGATAAGCTTTTTAGTATTAATGACAACGTCATCCACAAGTGCAGTAATATCATCCCTGACAATAGCAAGGAAAATATTCAATGTTATGTTAAAAAGGAGATGAAATTTGAAACCAGCCACAGAACAATTTCAGATATAGAAAAATTTCACGGCATAAGATCTATCCTTGGTGGAGTGTTATCCTTTTATTTATTTACTTTATTCATAAAACTGGTGGAGTGCTATCTTTTATCACACAAGTTTTTTTTCCTAAAGAAACACAATGTCATCGTATTAAGCAACAAAATCAAAGAATTCACACTCCATAAACAGCAAAGTTGCAAACTTTTCATATTACTAAAACTCTTTATGAAAAGTGGTGGCTCAACTCAATCTGATACTCGCGTTCAAATAAAATATACCACAACCTTAGGTTATGGATTCTGATTGATCAAGAAACATCATCTCTCGTTATCTCTCATTATTAATTATTATATATTTAAATCAATGGATGAATCAGAATTCATGGCACACTTTGTGGGAAAAGAGATGTTGTCCCTATTTTATTCTCCCAATGACAATAAATCACCAGGGTCCATGAATTATTCTCAACACTACATCTAAACCCTGCGAATATAGCAGAAATGGTCATTGCTCATCACTAAATATTATTAATTGTAGTCTCAACTTCGATAAATCTGTCAACACCCCCACTGAGCAGCTAATTTAACCCCCCCCCCAAAAAAAAAAAATGAAGGTTTTCAGAAATGTAAGAAGCACAATTATATTAGACAGCAAACTCTTGTTAAGAAATCATTTTTCTTTTTTCTGCGTGACTTACTTTTTTGTTTCTCTTTAACATTTCTCCAAAAATTTATATAAGGAACAATTAAAAAACTCAAATACATGACTTTTTTCTCCTTTGGCATTGAAAGCAAAAGTATATTAGCAAGGAAAAGAAATTATTTTATAGGAACAATTATCAGTAAAAGAATAAAATGAAAGATCATAAAAGAGTAAACCAAAAGAGGATATCTGAGGAAGGCATAAAAATAAGAATAATTAGGCAATGTACTTACTCAGAAATAATGTTTCCAGAACCACGAAAAGGATTTCCAACATTAGAGTACCTCCTGTACTCATCTTGTGCAATTCCCTTCCCCAAACCATAGCCAAATCCTAAACCAACCCCACATCCAGCACCAAATCCAAAACCAATTTGCAAGCCAGGAATTCCAGGGCCAAAACCCACTCCTGGAGTCAGAAAAGTATTTTATATAAGATTTTATGAGCATAAAACATTGCATAAAATATGTTCTAAGGAATTAAGTAACTTCTAAGAATGACCCAAATCAGCAACATAAGCTACATTTCCAACAACAACAACAACTACAACAACCAAGTCTTTTCCCACTAGATGGGATCAACTCCACAGATCAAACGAACAATAATGTTTTATTGTAAATCATGTCTATAAACAAACCATTAACATCTAAATCATTCTTGATGGTTTTGTCTATAGTTGTTCTTGGTCTCCCTTTGTCTCTAGCGATTGAGCTACCCTCCATCCGATCTACTCTCCCTAATAGGGCTTCTACAGATTTTCTCCAAACATGCCCAAACCACCTAAGGAGAGATTCTACCATCTTTTCTACAATAGGTGCTACCCCAACTTTCTCTCAAGTGCATTCATTCATAATCCTATCTTGTCCAGTGTGTCCACTCAGTCAACGCAACATTCTCACCTCTACTACATTTCCTTACTACTATAAAACAAAGGATGATCTCAATTACTAGTAGCAGCATCAAAAAAAGGTCATGAGCTACAAGCCTACAGCCACACCAAAGAGAAATCAAGAGACAAGGTAAAAACAAGAGTCTGAAAAGTAGAAAAATACACCTCACTTTTAAACTATTGCCGAATTTAGATATATATTCACCTATTACACAAAGGAATGAACTGTCATTTGTAAAAAGTACATAATAATTTGTAGGAAAGCATAAAGCCGAGTAAGAATTTCAAGGAAGTGTGTTAAGAAAAACATTCAACTAATGAAATTCCTTGCCATGCTTGTAAAAGTGTGATTTAAACCATAAATTCAAACTATGTACACCCTAAACCTCCACATACCAACTATCAAGCACCAAAATTTACCAAAAACCCGCAAAACCCTCTCTGGGAAACTCAACAACGAAAACAGGACATTATGCAAGGTTTTACAAACTTTGATCTGCTGATGATATGCACTGCCTTGAAGTGTGACATTAAATCACCTTATAATAAATTGAATGAAAAGGGAAACCCTTAATTCCAAAAGCCCAAAACATAGTAAAACTAATGACCATATAGATCAATTAAGCAAACAGGAGCATAGTGACTTTCATTCATTTAGCGCATAAAACAATAACAATTATATGATGCCAGGACTTGATGCCAATGATTCCATCAAAAGTGGCAAACCCCATTTCAGGACTTGATGTCAACATACCCAAAAACAAAAACTTTAGTTACATTCGTTAGTTCTTCCCTTTTTATCTCAGTTAATCACCTAAGACTTCACTTTCCCGGGTCTCTACATTTTTTTCACACCAACATTTAGTCAACAACAATTTTTTTAATTTTTTTTTTTGTTTTTCAACTGCAAGTGTATAGATTTTAAGTAGAAAATTAATAAGAAAACTGTGAGAGTTGCATGATTTGATAGGCTACTACTACAGATTCATGATAGAAAGAGTTATTATAAGATAATAATAATAATAAGTATGGGTATAGTGAAAGAATTGTTGAAGGGTACCTCCGAGAAGGCCAACGCCGAAGCCGAGGCCGCAGCCGGCACCGAGTCCGAAGGCGGGGCCCAGTTTGCCGAGATCATTGGACTTGACCACCGGAAGCTTCCACAGGAATCCCTTCTCCTCGCTCCCGTTCATCTTCCTCCCTCTTCTTCCCTTCTCTATCTCCCTATCCTTTTTTTTATTTTTTCAAAGATAATAACAATAATAATTTGATTAGCACCATTGATTCGTAGAAAAGTTAACTTGGGAACTGTGATATTGTTAAGTTGGGTCCAAGTTTTAAAAAAAAAAAATTATTTATGAGTATAATTGATTCGTAGAAAAGCTATTTTTCCTTTATTTTCATTTCATTTATTCGTAGAAACACTTTGTTCAAAAACTACCTGAAGGAAACTTTTGACCAAAACTGATTATAAAACAAACAGAAGATATGCAATTTATTTCTCTTCTTTCAGGATCCAACCATTCCTTTCTCTAAATTGACTGGATCAAGAAAAAAAACATAAAAGATTTTTTTTATCCATTTCAAAATATTTTTCACAAACCAAAATATCAAGTGAGAAGATAAAGATCCCCTTCGATCTTATATTTCAAGCATTTTGGATTTTTGGAAGTGATAGCCAAACTTAGTGAAATATTATAAAAAGTGGAGTTAAATATCAAAACAAATTTTCGTAATGATGATTAATTATTAGGGGACATATAAGAGGAGTGATAGTGTCTGTTATCAATGATTCTTGATTATCTGCTCTTCTTCATGTTACACCTCAGATTCTCAACGTGCAATAGCATAGAAAATTGACATTAACGTGAAGTCCTACATATGACATATAAGCCTGTTGTTCAAACATTAAATTTAACTTTTGATGTTTCAAAAATCTTTCTAACAATTTTTTTTCATAAACTAGGACCGACATGATCGATCACTCGCTTACCTGTCCACCCGTCGATTGACGACCCAGTCTGTAGGCTTTATGTGAGAAATATTAAAATAAAAATAAATGGATTGGATATCCATCCATATAAAAATGATTAATGAAAGGATTTGATGATTTTTTATTAAATGAATCACGAATGAAATGAATTTTTTTAATACATTTTTAATAAATTGAAATAGATTGATAAATTATTTTTAATCCATCTATTATAATCCCAATCAAAATTCATTGGATGAGTGCGGTTACTACCCTTCCCTTATCTGGATCATATTTCTCATATTTTAAACTTAAAAATTTAAGAAAAGTCTGAGATGTGACACAATGAAAGAAAATATGTTTAAAAATATATACGAAAGAATATGTTACGGTATTCCTCCCGTTTAAACAAAGTTGCTTATTAGTCGTTCCTTTTTTTGCCCTTTTGAGTTGGTTGAGCCCTAATTGAAGCCCATCATCTTTTTCCCCTTGAGGTGGGTTTGTTTTGAGGGATTTGTTAAGTACATCCTCAAATTATTAAGGATATCTTTATAAATAATATATTTATCAAAATATTCTTATCAAAAAAATCCTTAAAACTCAATATTTTTTTATTCCCTAATTCTTATTCTAACAGATTATCAATTTCAGAGAATTGATAATTTTTTTCAGGAATCTCATAAATAAGTATAGTATTTTCGTAAATATCTTCTTCACTCGCAATTTAAGTAATTGCGAAAAATTTGATTGATTTGTGCTATCGTAAATAAGGTATTTACGAGTATAAAAAATTTTTGCGAGTGAAGAGAAATTTTTCACACTCATAAATATTTTATTTGCGAAATCATCAAGTGAAATAAGATATTTACGAGTGAAAGAAATTTTTTTTACTGATAAATATGATATTTGCAAGTACTTTACGAGTACTTGTTTTACTCGTAAATATCATATTTGCGAGTGAGTAATTCTCAAAAAATAACTCACTCGAGAATATTATATTTGTGAAAATACAAACCCCTTTTCCACTCGCAAATAGAATCAAATAATAGAAAAAAATAATAATTTTAAGGAAATATTTTAATAAATATACTGTTCATCCAGATATGTTAGCAATTTTAGAGATGTATATACCAAAGCCGTTGTTTTAATTTTGATTCGTGTTTGGGCTCGGAGTCAACCACTCATATTGCAACCAACCATTTCCTTTTTTACCAGCAAACCAAACACTGTCTTTCTTCTCCTGCACAGTAAATAAATATAAGAAGCATAGAAGAATAGCAATGTAGTATTGCAGAGTGTGTGTGAGAGAGAGAGAGAGAGAGAGAGAGAGAGAGAATGAGTAGCGTTATAGAGAAATTGGGGATCACGATTGAGAGGAACCCCCCTGAGGAAAAGCTCGCTCAACTCGGTGTTAGGCAATGGGACAAGTATACTTCCATTTCTTTACCATCTTCCTCTTTCTTTTTCACTCCAAAATTTTTAATTTTTTTTTCCCTAAACATTTTGGCTTATTGGGTTTGTTTTTGAATGAATTATGCTATATATCTGTGTGTATGTTTTTATATATATGCCTAGGTCATTATGCCCTTCCAAGGGAAATAGAATTATCATCTTTGGTGGGGTTGTGGTTGTTTATGCTAATTTAAATGGAATATGGCTGTCAAGAATCACTGGAAAGTGGAAAGGCAATTATGTAATGTTCTGACAACTTGGCCAAACATGGATGGAAAGTTCTGTATCTTGAAAAGCAGACTGGAAAGGTTTAGGTTTCATTTTGATGCATGATTTTAGTCATGGGAATTGTATTATATGAATGAAATACTAACTATTAATAATCAGTATGTGCATTCATAAATTAGAATTTCAGTGCAAATATGGATGCATATGGATTTATTCAAGTGCAACCTAATAGTAACTCATCATAACAAAAGAACTTCCATAGTAGTAGTTTTGACTTGATTACATTGTCTGAATGGGATTTAGCTCCTTTAAAGTGAGTTTGTCTTTAAAATGAGAAAGTAAGGTTATATCTATCCTTAAGATTATTTAGTAGGTTGAGATAATTATGCATTTTATTAAATCAAAGGTGGATATATATTTACTTTCTCACTTTAGAGACAAGGATTGACAACCTAAATTTAGAGGAGCCAAATCCGTCTGAATGCATTATGCATGCTACAGTCATAATAAGCATAAAAAGACAACAAAAAATCA
The DNA here is from genome assembly GCA_039655645.1 of Ammopiptanthus mongolicus. NCBI lineage: Eukaryota > Viridiplantae > Streptophyta > Magnoliopsida > Fabales > Fabaceae > Ammopiptanthus > Ammopiptanthus mongolicus. The sequence goes on along the minus strand of CM077346.1, from coordinate 27,583,127 downwards.
TCATATTAATTTCTAATCAATATGACAAAGCCACCCAAGAGTCCTTGAATTTTATGGTGGTTGAGTCTAGTGCAGGGATGGAATTGATAGTGACAATTTTAGTACGTGTGCTGCTTTTTGGACTAGATTTATGATTACCCTCTAATTTCCCACAAAGACTTTCTATGTGCAAGCAAAGGATGAGTAAGTTGTTGCTAACTTGCTATTTGCTATTGAGTTTTCTGTGACACTATTGGCCGTGTCTCTAGAGGCCATTGTTAACAATGATAATGGTGGTTTGTTAGCAAGCTCTGGTTTGAAGTGTCAAACATGCTGTTTTAAGTAGTTTCTTACTCAAACTGTTTTTCTGGGCTATTCAATTGACTCAAGGTATGTACTAAATGATGTCAAATACCATGCTCGGAGGTACAATATATCCTTAATCCACTCATGTGCTTTGCATTTGTAATTCAATAGTTTAAATTCCTTGGTGAAGCTATATAGTCAATACAAAAAAGTCAATTGCAGAGATGAGGTTCATTGAATTTGGCCCAATGTGTTGCTCAAATTCGTTACATAGCTGAGCTACCTTGGAAATTATCATGGATAACATTGTAAATATGAGGCCGATAATCAAGAGTGGCGAATAAAGTTGTGAACAATGTACACGTTTTTTTTGTTTTAATTGTATTTTTTCACTCTATCTTCTTTGCATGTTGCTCTCCATTTGATTGCACCCAAATGTTATCAGAATATGGTTATATCTTTTTTAGTTGAATTTATACTTGCAGGATAAAGTTTTGGTTCTTAACTGTAATTTCTTCAATTGAATGTGCCTTTTTTCTTACAAATGTATCTCTCTATGTGGCCCACATTTTGATGTAAAACAGATGGAGTTGCCCTCCAAGCAAATTCCCATGGACATATGAATCCAAAGAGACTTGCTATCTCCTGGAAGGAAAAGTGAAGGTTACACCAAGTGGAGCTAACGAGTCTGTTGAAATTGCTGCTGGTGACTTTGTTGTGTTTCCAAAAGGGATGAGTTGCACTTGGGATGTGTCCGTTGGTGTGAACAAGCACTATAACTTTGAATAAATAAATCCTGCATGGGGTAATCCTAATGAATGAAAAAGAAGGACCTTCATGAACTGATTGGCATTGAGTACTGATGTTGAATGAAATAAGATTTTGGAAGTAGTTATTGGCTTTTGTGGCTTAAGGTGTTATACCCGTTTTTCTTTCTTGCTACTTACTACAAGAATTTTGTTCTACTCGGTTGGAAGATCAGGTGAACGAGTCAACAATCTGATGTAGTTCTAGTGGTCAAGTGGTCCAATTGGAAAACCCAGATAAAAAATAATTTTTTTAATAAATATATGAAACAAAAAAAATACTACATATATAAATAGTATATCAAATAAAGAGTAAGCATCCATTTTTGTTCTTGAAAGATGAGGTTTACATTAGTTTTGTTCTTGAAAGTTAAGTCACTCTAATTTGATCCCTAAAAGGCAAAGAAGATACATACAGCACGTTAGTCCTTTCCTTTGCCCAACTTGAGATGTTGTCCACGAGCATCTCATGTGATTTGTGAATGGTCATCTCCCCTAATTTTAAAAATCAGAAACCCTAGTCCATCAACCCTAGCCCCAATTGCCTGAAACCTTGCACACCCTATCACCACAAATCGACTTGGAGCGATAAACTGACTCATTGCACCAATGGCAGCACCTCTCCCTAAAATTGCGAAAATGAGTAGTGTGCTTGCAGAAGAAAGGTATACATACCTCCAAAACTAAGGGTAACCTAAGTAGAAGATTTTGGACATGTGTAAACAAAGGATGCAATTTCTTCATGTGACTGGATGATCCAATCCCTAAGACTGAAAAGAAGCACATGAAGAAACTAAAGAAAAAAATTGCTATGCATGAGCAACAAATGTTGAAGCTTACCCTAGGTTGTTGCTTCTTGAGTGTATGAGTGTGGCATTTTGTGGACTTTGGAGGAAACTGCTGTAGTTTGTGGCAAAGTAGTGTTGTGCAGTGAGAATTTGTTCAGTGTAATGGGTTGTGGATTTAGGGGAATCAGTAGTGTCTGGTAAATGCTTGATTACTTTTGTGGTTTGAGGTGCGTTTGGATATACAAATTATTTAATCGCTTATGTAATAAGCTCTTTTTTAAATAAGCTAAAAACAGCTTATTTTCATAAGCTTCTCTGACAAACTTATGGAAATAAGCTAAACACAGCTTATGGAAAGATCATAAACTATTTTCATAAACTATTTGTATAAGTTTAATTTTATAAGCTATTCTCATAAGCTCTTCCAAACGCACCCTTCAATAATAAGGTCTAAAGTATAATTTTGATGTCAATGCAAATGTAGATTGTTGAAACGAAATGAGATTAAAATTTTAATGTAGTAGCAAGATTTCCGACCTGATTTCAAGTTAATGCAAGTTTATCAACATATAGTTGGTCCAAGTGGTAAGGGACTCAGGCACCTTAAGCAACTGGTCAGAGGTTCGAATCCCGCCTCTTGTGTATGGAAAAAAACCTGATTGGGAGGGGAGAACCCACCTTGTGTGCCCAATAGGTTCCCCGACGGAGATTAGTCACTACTAACGGTGGTAGATACTTCGCACCTATATCATGATTACCAAAAAATGAAGTTAATGCAAGTTTAATATTGCAAATTCTGGGTTTTGATTCAAGGCCCTAACAATTGATCAAATTAGCAAACTAAAATCAAATAAGTTATCAATCTATGCGGACATCAAATCAAACTGAACAACCAAATAGATCAAGATATGTCTTATTTTGATATGTTTAGTTTGCTTTCTTATCTCTCTTCCCCCTCCACTAAAGCCGGAGCACACTAAGTGTGTTTATTTGCACGTTTGCAGCTGCAAATGTGCTTCCTGGATAGCGTAGTTGTAAAATATTTTACATTCAATGTGACAATAGAAATTTTTTGCTTTGGCCAACATCGGTTAGTGAACGTGATCACAAACACAGCCCAAATAGGACTGAAAATAAGTTGAGCTTAGTTAAAACTGACGTAACTTATGCCCCACCATGCACAGACATCCAAATCCACATGTTTAGTTAGGATATATTTGGATTGCGGTTTGAAATCCCAAAAATAATTTTAAAGTGACATAATTATTATATTTTTGTCATTTGTTGCGGTGGAAAAACATGATTTTCGAACATAAAAACAAACACATCCTTAATCTTTCGCAGGGGATGTCATTCTTCTCATCCTTATGCTAGTATGATTATGGCTATTGATGAGTTGCTGATTTTTTAGGAAACTTGGCGCATTCTATGGACTTGGGTTTGAACTATTTGAGTACCCCTCCAACTGGCTGTGAAGATCTATTGCTGCATGATCTCGTTGGTTTTTCCTTTGCTCGTTCTGTAGTTAGCTAGTGCTAGTGTTTGGGGCTTTGTCACCCTGTAAACAAAAAACTATTTTTTTACATTTATTAATTAAAAAATAATTTTGTCAAACAAATCACAAAAATTTATTTTAAAAATGTTAAATTAATATATATATATATATATATATATATATATATATATAAATGGTAAAATTACATTTTTGATCCTTTACGTCAATTGTTTGCTTCAATTTGGTCCGTTAACTTTTTTTTATAGCAAACTAGTTCCTTATGTTTACCATTGTTAACAATATTGGCCTAAGTGTTATTCTCTATTCAACTCCATTAAACGTGTCTGTTAAGTCTACAACTGGACGTATTAAGTAGCTGGTGACTTGGTTGTTACCATTGAGGATGTATGAGTTATCTTCCTCCCCCTTAAATGGTGACATAGAGTTCATGGTTCCCAATCTTCTTCTTTACAACCATGGCTATAAAGCTTGGTTTACAGAAGTCGTCAAAACGACGTCGCTTTGACCAAGCCACTAAGCCAGCAGAACGCCAGCATTATGTTGGATACTTAACGGACATGTAGAATCGTTTGAGACGGTGTTTATTAATGTTTAGGTCAACGTCGTTAATATTTGTAAACATCAACTTATTTGTCACAAAAAAATATTAAGGGACCAAAATGAAAAAATTAATTAAGATAAAGGACAAAAAAGAGTAATTTTGCCTATATACAGGGCCGTCGATAAGGACGTGCAAAGAGTGCAACAGCACAGGGCCTCAAATTTGGCCCAAAATTTGGGGCCCCCAAAATTTATTTTGACAAAAAAAAAATGTGTTAGAAAGAAGGCTCTTTTTAAGTAGTTAGAAGATTGATATTAGCTTGAAGTTGTATTGGTAGAATTTTAATAATCTTCTTTGTATTTATTGTCCTGAAGTGGGTGTTTAAGATTAGAACAATTGTCCTTTTTGAAATAATATTTAAGATTGCTTTTTTTTTTTAAAATAATATTTAATTATTAAAATTATCTTTTTTTTATTAAGGGCCCAATTTTTAAGATTAGAATAGGGCCCCCAAAATGTTTAAGACGGCCCTGCCTATATAATTATATATATATATATATATATTATATTATATTATTCTCCCATCCATCAGGTATCTTGGTTTATTGATAGCCTGAGCAGCAATGAGCAAATAAACCCGAACAAAGAAGGAAATAGCACTTGGCACTTGGCATTAGTAGTGTTGTATTTTCTCTTGTGTTGTGGACTGCTCAAAAACCCAAATCCCGAATCCCAAAACCCTACCTCTCCTCTCCACTTTCTCTCCCACCATGAATTGCTCCGGTAAGCATCTGTTTACCACTATTCTCCTTTTTCCTTTCTTCTGATTCAACGCTACAATTGCTGATTTTGATATCGCTCCTTTTCTTATCTGCTAGTGAGCAATCCGATAATATGAGTAGCTAGCGTTCACATCAAACTTGAGAGGAACCTGAAAAGTTAATTTCTTTACCATCTTCATTTCCCATTTGTCTATCCCTATATTTGTATGGGGCTGCCACTACTTTCTTCTGCATTTTGTGACCCCTCTTATAACGGTGAGTCACTTACCCTTTACTTTTCTCTTTTTTTAATTATTATTTTGAACAACTTTCTGCAATACCATCAATTTATCTGATAATTCTCTGCAATTTTTCTTCGTTTTCCTTGTAAATCACTGTTTTCTGTCCTAATTTATCCCACTCTGTTTTTGGAACTATTTGCCCATACTGCAATAGTTGTGTAATTTGATGCAAAATCAAGTTAATTGAGTATTGCCTAGAGCGTGTTCGATACAATGCCATTAAGAATTAAAATTGTTGATGCTTGGAAGGAACACAATATTTTTCTTTCCCACCTCACCTAAATCAGAGATAAGTCAACCAAACAAGAATAATAAAATGTGTTTTTTTTTTTACTCCCATAATACCAAACATTAATCTCAGAATAGAGATTCATGCTCTGTGCTCATTACTTTCTAATCTGTATCTGTAGCTCAGGTGGCGTGTTAATGTTAGTTGTTTTGACTTTTGATTTGCAGGTGTTTTCCCCAGTATGGAGTTTATGAGAGCACAGCTATCAGCTTCTAAGTCATATTCTCTTGCTTTGAAGGTTTTATTTGCTTTTCTCATGAAGTTTTGTACTTTTCAATGTTGTAGATATTTCTGACATCTTCATGGTTCATTGCATATCCTCTAATCAAAATTTGGTATACAAGCTTGGGAAATACAATTACTGGCAGAATTAAAAGTATCATCTAAGAAACAGTTGACATTAGTCATCTATAGTGGCCAATGATTTTAATGCTGGCTTACTTTCTTGAAGTGTGTGACTGAGAGAGGATCTCAAAGTCTTTTGGAGTAGTCTCATCTCATAACTACTACTTCAATTTTGTTGTTAATCTGGGGTGATATAGACTATTCAAATGTTACTAGAGCATTCCGATACATAACTCTTGTTTGATATTCTTATTAGGATGTCTTAGAAGTTTGTCCAGTTACTAAATGCAATTTCTTGCGTTTCCTTATTTGCCCTTGCATCCAAAACATCACATCTAAGTGATCTTGAGATGCTAGCACTAACTTCAAGGCAACCTGTGTAGTAATAATCTGTTATCTGTTTGCAAAAGCTATTCATCTCCATAAAAAGTTGAATTTCATATGAGGAGCAAAAGGTCAAATTCTCTCGTGGTGCACTCCATTTGTACTTAGTCCCCCCTCATATTTATCATTAAATTTGTTATTAGTTCCCAATGTTAGTTGTAATGGTATCCTTCTGGATAAACCTTTGTGAAACTATGATTCATTTTTAATTTAGTGACTCTAGCGACTGGTATTCTCCCATGGTTGATTGACTTATGTATTGCCATGTTGATTACTTGATGCATATCATGGCCAAAGGTTTGTGGCTTTGTTGTTGACAAGATTGCACCAAGCTACATTGGTGGTGCATTAATTGAATATCTTTGTTGACACTTGGTGCAGAGATCAAGATGTTCAACTAAACGTGTAACAGAGAAAAATGGAATCAGAAGATGACAGAATAATTGTAAAATTTTATGAAATGTTATTTTCTTTAATTGCTATTTTGCTCTTCTAGATAGTTTATTGTGGCCTTACTCCTACAAATTACCACATATATTGCTGAGGAAATTTGTTAAATTGAAGAAAGTAATTTAAATGTTTTAAATATATTATGGTCTTGTAGTTATCTTTCCAAACAACCTTGCTGGAACTTACAACTTAAGCTTTGTCTTTGTTGCAGGTTAAGTGTCAACAATTTCACAAGGGTGGATCAACATCGTCGGGAGCTTTACTCTGTGCCAGTCAAAAGTTCAGAGGTGATGAAACAGTGTGGAGAAGAAAACCATTACCCCAAAATGTGGAATTCCCACCACTTTTACCTAAGAAAAAGAAAAAACCGTACCCCATTCCCTTTAAGGAAATAAAAAAGGCTGGAAGGAAGGACAGAGAACTTGCACACATGGGAATAGAGAAACCTCTTGAGCCTCCAAAGAATGGATTGCTCGTTCCAGACCTTGTTCCTGTTGCTTATGAAGTATTTGATGCTTGGAAGCTTTTGATCAAAGGTCTTGCCCAGCTCTTGCACGTCATTCCTGTACATGGCTGTAGGTAGATGATATCAAACTTATATTCTAGTTTTTGGTTTTATTATAGTGCCGCCAGGAGTTAAATCCTTGTGAATTCAATTCATGCAGTGAATGCTCGGAAGTTCATGTGGGTATGACTGGTCACTGCATTCTGGATTGTCATGGTCCTACTAGTTCTCAGCGTCATAGTTCCCATGCATGGGTCAAGGGTTCCATCAATGATATACTTGTACCGATTGAGTCCTATCATCTCTTTGACCCCTTTGGTAGGCGCATCAAGCATGATACACGGTTTGAGTATGACCGGATTCCAGCTGTTGTTGAGCTATGCATTCAAGCTGGTGTGGATATCCCAGAGTATCCTTCACGCCGGAGGACCAAACCCGTACGAATGTTAGGGAGGAGAATACTTGACAGAGGCGGACATTTAGAGGAACCTAAACCATGGCGCTTTGCAGAGTCGTCTTCACTGATTGACTTTGATACTTACAGAGCTCGTGAGCGATTTCCATGTCCACCATTGTCAGATGTACCTAAAATTTCCCAAGAAACAATTGGTGCGTATGAAATTGTTAGAAAGGGTGTCGGGAGGTTGATGAAGAAATATACTGTGAAAGCATGCGGTTATTGCTCAGAGGTTCATGTGGGACCATGGGGTCACAATGCTAAGCTTTGTGGATCATTTAAGCACCAGTGGAGAGATGGGAAGCATGGTTGGCAAGACGCTACTGTTGATGAAGTCTTTCCTCCAAATTATGTGTGGCATGTTAGAGACCCTGGTGGACCTCCCTTGAGGACTAAACTGAAGACATTTTATGGAAAGGCTCCAGCTGTGGTTGAAGTGTGCATGCAAGCTGGTGCACGGATCCCAGATAAGTACAAGCCCATGATGAGGCTTGACATTGTAATCCCGGACAGTGAGGAGGCTAGAATGATTGCATGATGTGATCTGATAAAATGCAGGCTGTGTTCGAGGGCAATTATTATACATGCATAATCTTTAGCATGGTAAAGGCATTTGATGGTCTACCCCAGCAGAAGGGGAGGCCTTAAAAACAGTATGATTCATTGACTAGAGGGACTTTAGTGTACATGTATATAAAGCCAATAGCAGATCTAGTAGGTTAAATTACCAAAATTTGGTTCGTCAATTTATCTGTATAATGTCTTAAACTAGTGAAAAATTACGTAGGAAGATCAATGCATGTGTTCAACTATTTTATGTTACAAATACAATACAATCAAATGGACTTTTCTGCATGGTTAATTAGTTACATATTCTACTCTCTGCCATGAGGGTCAACTTGACGCAATGGTAAGGTGCATCCTTGGTGCAACGGTAAGGTATTGTCTTATGATCTGAAGGCTACGAGTTCAAATCCTGGAAATGGTCAGGATCACTATTCAGCTAGTACGTAACACTATATCCATATTGCCTTGTCGTTTTAAGTCAGGTGTAATAATAAGGTTAAGTCAGGTGTAATAATAAGATTACAAGAATCCCTACCATTGAATTTTTAATAAAAGTGCATTCGGAAGTCGCATTTTGCCGGCAAAGTGTTGTGTAGATACAGGGCCTCAAATTTAACAACTAGGCTTAATTATTGGCAGCATTTTTGACGTGTGATTTTACACCATTTTTGGCAGCATGCTGTAAATGAATTGATGTTTGAAGCATCGGTTCTCTCTTTTCTTTTAAACGCGTAAGCATTGTTGTCTAGCTTCCTTCTAGCATTTTCTTTTTTAAAAATATTTTGAGAATCTTATTAAATATGACAACAACTGGTAACCGGTCGGATACATACAATACGAGGTTTAATAAATTAACTTAATTTTTGTTTTAATGATCCTACGTTGGATTTCTTGTCGCGCGTGTGTGTATATATAGAAATGCATCAAACTCATTATTTTGTTGATAGTATAAATATTATTACATTTCCATTTGTCATTTTCAGCTTTTAAAAAAACGTTAAAGAAATCAAATGAGTCAAAATGGAAATATTCTGCTATGGAAAAAGGCAACAGTTATCACGTGAATTATTTCCTCCTTAAAATGGAAGTGTTCTGTGTATTGAACAGAAATTTTATAAGAAACGCAGAAACAACAATTTTGGGAAAGCTATGAAGCCTACTGTGCTGCGTTTGTCACTGGGAATTGTTGTTCCTTTGCTTCTTTCGCTCTTGTTTGTAAAGCTTATGCCAAAGGAAAAAGCTATGGCAACCTATGAGATATTTGGAGTGAAGATCCAGAAGAAACCACCTCAATCCAAACTCACTGAGCTTGGAGTAACAACTTGGCCCAAGTAACTCTCTTTCTTTCCAAACATTATCATGTTCCTAGTTTTTATTTTTCTTGCTTCTAATCATGTGTCTCCTTAAAAGATTTCAAGCTTTGTTGGATAATAAATTTTGTGTCTTGCTCATGTTTGTGCTTCACATTCCTATTTCAAAAGTTTTTGTGGGGGCAGTGCAGTAACAGCATGTTTTTTCTCTGGGGTGTGTGTGTGTGGCTGATAAAAAAATTGAGTTATGGGCATTTGTACAATTGTACCATTTACTTGTGTTGTGTGCTATGTTACTTTCTCTTAAATAAATCCATAAACTTGATTGCACCATCAGTGGTATCTCCAAGTTTTTGGGAGGTTTATCTTGTAAATCAGCTTGCTGGGCAGTTTCTGTTCAACCTTTTCTAGGTTTCTCTGCGTTGGATTCCTTGAAAAGCTAGTGCTTTTTAGCTCATTCTTGTGCTGCATGGAAAATAAGGTGGTAAAGGGTGGGGGGTGGGTCTGGTTTTGCTGACTGTTTTCCACATCTGTGTTGGAAGCAACCAGTGTTGGATCAGCTCTTTTTGCTCTGTTGATTTCTTGTTCTGTTTTCCTATGTTTCTCAGAAAAAGAAAAGAAGAAACAGTGAAACACCTTTATACTTTTCAACATGGTCAACTTACATCCCTTGTGAAGTTTTTGGTGATATTGACATCTGAAAGAATTAAAATTTTATGAGAATATTATATTTATATCATTGAGTCTTAAATTGAATGTATTTAAATCATTTACAGACAGTAAGATTCACAGAGCAATTTATCTAAACTATGACCAATTATTTTTACTTATAACGGAGACATCTGAAGGCTAAATGTGATAGATGAAAAGGTTAGAAGAGCCCTTCATAAGTGATGGTATTACTTAGATAAGAATATGATTTTTGTTTCTATTCCAAAATGTATGTTTATCTTGATTTATTTATGATGAAGGAATTTATGGACAACAGGATTCATATTCATTTCTAAGTTCTAACCTTGAAAGTTGTGTAGTTTTATAGTTGATGCTATATGGAACTGAATTGCTGACTTATGCAATCCGCATAAAGTTCAAAACAATATGTAGAATTTCCCCCTATTTTTTTCCTTCTGTCACAAGTCAAGCCATGACCATAGGCTACAGAGTTAAAGGTAGAATATCCTTTCCCAAATCCATCCCCTCCCGTTGGTACTAACTACTAAGCTACCTCATATTAATGATGAACAGGCAAGACTTGGCTACAAAAGCCTAATATCAGAGGAAAGATGCATCTACAACTACTATTTCAGTACACAGTCAGAGTGAGATATTCAGTTTGAAACCATGAATTTTAGACATCCACAGCATTTAGCCTGCCGAGTGCTGCAAATATAAATAATAGTATTGCCCCCCCCCCCCCGGTGAATATGCATATATTTTGACTTGTGATACATATTGTAGTGCCTCTATTCTATGCTATATTAAAATGCTTGAGAGTGAAGCTGCATCTTTCAATCAGTTTAAGGCTTTAAGCAGGGTGAGTGAAGAAATGACTGAAACATTTTAAATATGACAACCTACTTTTGTTTGTGCAGGTTTATATCATTTCTTCATGGTTTCACTTTCTTTTTTGTGCTTTTTTTCTATGCCATTTTCTTAGGTTAAAGTAATATTTTGGTCCCTATACGTCATACCGATTCTTCATTTAGTCCCTATACATAAAAAGTTATTAAAGAGGTTCTCATACGTGCAATTGTTATCCATTTGTATCCTCCCGTTATGTTGTCGTCTTTATCCGTTAACTACTACGTATAGGGACTAAATGAAGAATTTGTGGCATGTATAGGGACCAGATTATTACTTTAACCTAAATTATTGGGTCCCTATACGTGGCACAAATTCTTCATTTAGTCCCTATACGTGACACAAATTCTTCATTTGGTCCCTATATGTAGTAGTTAACGGATCATTAGAGACGACAACATAACGGGAGGGACCAAATGGGTAACGATTGCACGTATGAGGACCTTTTTAATAACTTTTTACTTATAGGGACTAAATGAAGAATTGGTGTCACGTATAGGGACCAAAATATTACTTTAACCCATTTTCTTATATTGCATGCTATCTTAAGTTACTTTGACACATGGGTCTAAACATTCAACAGGTGGGAAGGCGGTCCAACCAAAATACCATGGTCCTTTGAAGCTGAAGAGACTATGTATCTGCTAGCGGGAAAAGTGAAGGTTACTGTTGAAGGGTCTGTGGGGTCTTTTGAAATTGGGGCTGGTGATTTAGTTGTTTTCCCAAAAGGAATGAACATTACTTGGGAAGTTATTGAAGCTGTTAAGAAGCACTACAGCTTGAAAAAATAATGTGCCTTTAACCATTTAAACTGTTGTGGCCTAATTATGCCATGTTATGAACTTGATAAGGTAATTACTCACTGTGGCTATAGTTGCTAGTTGCTACCAGAATGTACCTAAGCCTTCTCTTCTGTTAGATTGTACCTTTGACAATAGTCCTATTGGAAGTGATCTCTAATCAGTATGTTTAAGATGATTATGGAGGGAGCAGATTCTCATCTTTTCACTGGTTTCTTTGCATTATCTATGCTAGTTGTTTGGATCCCTAGTTGCAGATTCCTTGTCCATGAGTAACAGATTCATTTGAATTATTTGTTGCAATATGTGCTATTGACTATTTCCATTATCTCAACCCTCAAGAGCCAATGCCCTCTATCACATACATGAAAGAGAGCAAGAAATAACCCTTAACATACATTGAAGTTTCTTTCCGAGTACCAAAATAATCAGGTATGTCTTCTACAAAGCAGTGAGTTGTATTTTTGCTTTTATGGATATCAGATATCAAAATATTAAAGAATTTTAAATTTTTATTTCTTTGACTACGTACACTAATGAAAGAAATAACACTAAAAAAATTTAAAATAAATCAAGACTTACAATAGCAGATCCGGATTCTCTCTAGCGGTGTAACAATTAATTTTACATATGATACTACATGCAGTATTATGGGTGGGTTTTTTTAATCCAACGGTAGTGCTGCTCTCTCCAATAAACATCAGCCATTGGATCTGGCTGGAGAGAGAACGGAGAGAAAACCGGCCCGAGAGAATCCAAGTTCGATTTCGATTTCTTGTCCTATACTCCTACTGTATATGACAGTGCCAGTGGAAGGGTCACCAGACATTGTTAAAAAAAAAATATTGTGAAGGGTGGGAGTTTGGACATTTATTTGGTAATTGCCTAACATGTGATACTTAAGTTTATAACTAATGGATTTGCCAGTCCCACGCCTACAAGACAAATTTGTGTTCTTCTGGCTCTTCCCTGAATTCTATCACCATCCCTTAACACTCTTCTCTTTTGGTTTATACCAATTTGTGACCATATTTGGTCTGAACAGAAATTTGAGAAGTGTTATTATCTGAACTAATATTTTCGGAGAAACTCAAAAATAACAGTTTGGGAGGGCAATGAGACCCCTTTATTTAAGCAAAGCCATTGTGCTCATTCTGCCATCGGCATTTGTTGTTCCTCTACTACTCTCTCCTTTGTTTGCAAAGCTTAGGCCCAAGGAAATTGCTATGGCAACAACTGATGTATTTGGAGTGAAGATCGAGAAGAACCCACCTGAATCCAAACTCACTGAGCTTGGAGTCACAACTTGGCCTACGTATGCACATTTTCGCCTTTCTTATGGTATCAATACCACACACTTTGAAACAATTTGTATTAGTAAGTTATAACATCCACTTTTCATGTGATCAAGACATTAGCAATAAGAAAGCATGCGGTAAAATAAGCTTTAGGCTTTGATAAGAAAATGGATTATACCCTATTCAAATTGTCTCTTCATCTTTATTAAAAATTTTCTTTTTGGTGTTCACCGAGGGTATTCCCAACCGATAATCGGAATCTCTTGCGAGGCGTAGAGATCACCAAAGTGGATTTTTCCTTTCCAACAACTTTTTTCATACACGCGATAGGAATCGAACTCGTGACAGCATACTTAAAGGAACCCTAAACATTTAATACATAAGAATTTAGGAAATACATGATGCATATACATTTCTAACCATGTAATTTTATAGTTGGCTCATTCCCTATTCAAGAAGTTCTTTTTTTTCCTTTTATCTAACCATGTAATTTTATACCTAATCCTCGCTCAAGATATTGAACCAGTCCCTTGTTGAACCCCTTTAATATTATAAAGGCCCTTAAATCGCTGAAATTTGGCTACCCAATGAGCCATCATTCTGAAATTTGGCTACAGAGGCTCAAAATTTGGAGGAATCATGATCATTATTACTACTATTAGCCTGTTTGGTTTAAATTTTTTACAACGCAAACGGTAAAATGCGGCTACCCAATGCACTTTTATTGAAAGCTCAATGTGCTTTCATATGCAGTCAAGTCAGGCAATGAATTTGGCACCTTCAATTTTGAAACCCATGGAAATTGGACTTCCTAATATTGCAAACATAAATTCAGTTTAATTTCCCGTTGTTACCCCTCAATCCCAAACATACATACATACATACCTCGTTTTCCCACTCATGAATCATGATACATCCCTTTGTATGTGCATGTCGAAGTCTATGACATATTTTCTTCTTGTTTTTTTTTAATCATTTTTGTGCCGTTTCTGTGTGTTAGCTTTCTATATTTGATTGTTAACTTGAGCTACATTGACACATGGGTGTATAAACACTCAATAGGTGGGAAGGTGGACCAAAAACGATTCCATGGACAATTCCAGCTAAAGAGACAGTGTATATGCTGGAGGGTAAAGCGAAGGTTACTGTGGATAGGTATGATGGTGGGAGTTTTGAAATTGAGGCTGGTGATTTAGCTGTGTTTCCTAAAGGAATGAGCATAATTTGGGAAACTATTGAAGCTGTGAAGAAGCACTACAACATGGAAAAGTAATGCACCTATAAGCCCTTAAAATGTTGTCGCCTAAATATTTCGTGTAATATGTATCTTGATAAAGTAATTACTCAGTGGATGTAGTTGTTAGTTGCTATTGGAATGCATATAGGCCTTTGAGGCCATTGCATCGTACTGTTCACCATGATCTTAATAAAAGTATCGTTTATGTTTAAGATGATTTTTGATGATTCAGATTGCCATATGAATGCACATGAAAGAGAGGGAGAGACTACCCTTAATATATGGAAGTTTATTCAGGTTACATTGCTTCACACTCCGAGATTCATACAGAAATATTGGAGGCTCTTCACCATGCACATCAAAATATTTAATAAATTTAATTTGGATTCACCAACAATGTACAGAATTCCACTATCAAGTGTCAATATATTATATGGTCAATGGTGTCACTTGAACCAAATCAAATTTATTACTGAAAGAAATTACACTTAAACAATATAATAATTTCTTGTTTATTAAAATTCCATAAAATTTTACACACAGCTTACATTCCATTTTTATATATCCCAATCCCTTCATATAGATTTGTATCAAGACATCAAGTTTTCATGTGAAACATTAGCTGAACTTTTAGTCTTGTCCCATATAATTATTAGTCAGTGCCTTCAGAAATTGATCCTTAACCTCAGTGGGGACACCAGTACTTAAGAGAGAGGAAAAAAGTGTTCAGTCAGACTCCCTTAACCATTGAAATTTTGTATAATGTGTTGCCTCAATTAGCAATGCTACACTACACATTTCTTTTTTTATTTTTTTGATATTTCCTTCCTATTCAGTGGCCTTAAGCCAATAGCTATGCTGTTATACAAGGGATAATTACAGCAAATTTTGAACGTGATCTTTACAAATAACAAAGACTGATATACACTGAATACGGTAAATATAATAAAATTACATGCTCATGGCTCTTGCTGAAAGCTCTGAATCCCCCTCTGGTAAGTCTGATTCAGCTACTTCAACATTAACCTATAAAAGATTAAGCAAAATGGTTCAAGACTACTACTACATCCTCAGGTCATAAACTGCTGCAAATGAAGGAAAACATATCCGGTAGGGGCTACAAAGTAACATAGACCAGCAGCCCCACGCCTATGCAAAAGGTAAAAACTTACTTATTTGATAGGTTATTATCATAATAATCAATCTGCAAACATCAATCTAAAGAATTAGCCAGAACAAATTTGAATGTAAGATCGTACCACTGAGTCCTTCACCTTAGCTAGGTACTGCTCCAAAGCACCATCTCCACGAAGAATTTTTCCTCCACATCCAGGGACATTTATTGACCCCACTGATTCTTCATCAACAACAACTGCATCAACCCGGTCACCTCCTGACTTAATATCTGGAATCTGGTGCATATAAGCATTGCGTGTATCAGTAAAAAGCCATGGTGATTGATGATAGTTTTAGATACTTGAAGATATCCAGATATCTTAAAAATAGATAGACTGTTTCATACCTCAAACATGGCTTCGGTTAAAATGCTTTCAAGCAGGGCTCTTAAACCCCTGGCACCAGTATTTTTGGCCATCGCTTTCTTTGCAATCAGTCTCAAAGCTTTCTCTGTGAAGTGTAGCTTTACCTGAAGTGTAAGAGCAAAGGCTCAGATAATAAGACCTATCTTACTGCCCACACTCCCAGCTAATCACTTGCACTCAAACTTGAATGAATGAATAAACAAGTGAACATCCGCGGAGACAGGCCAATTTGAATTTTTAATGATTTGCACAAAAAGCTGAATCAAGTTGAACAGTTTAGACCTAGCAAAGACCAAAACCAAATGGCACCAAAAACCATAACAAACCAAATCATCCAACGTTGGTTTTGATGAGGTTTCTAAGTCATGTTCATACATACAATGGTAAAAGATATCACCAGGCAATGGCTTCGAGGTAGGCTACAGTCAACTTCAGCAAATCACATGAAGAAAAAATAAGGAGAGATTAAGGGGATGCTTTGGTGTCAAAGGAAAATAAGAAGAGGGCAACAGGCCAAGAGGGAGATTGCAAGTAATTAATTATATAAAATTTGAAATATCTTCATTAAGTCAGTGAATCATTATTAGAGATGGTTTGCCAAAGACAACCATTAAACCAATCACTTTAACCAATTTAAAGTTTAAATTGTTTGGATTAGGATTCCCTGCAGTAGATCATTTCTATCTCTCTCTACTTGTATTTTTTTGGATACAGCAAATCAAGGGCTGAGAGTGTGAGAGAAGCAAATCAATGGTTGTAGATTACACAACTGCGGCAAATGCGTGAATTTACTACTGCAGGGAATCCGGATCCGCATCTCCATATGCCCAAATTTTGTTAATTGGGATTATCTGGATCTGGTGGTGGCCAGGTGGGTTCAGGTTTTCACACCACATAGACACGGAACGAGGCTCATCCATATGCGCACGCGCCCACACACACACGCAAGGAGAGAAAGATAGATAGAGAGAGAGAGAGAGCTGCTTACATTATTCATGCTAAATAATTTCTTGTACTGCTTACCAAGAGCATTTTTTGGTTCTGTGAGGACCTGTAAACCCAACAATATTTTTTAGTCATATGATGATATATCTGCTCAAAATCTAAAATAAATAATAACTATAACTCTTTCAACAGGTAGGCTTGTCCACATGCATTTTAAATTAAGCATTCCACAAGACAACAGGTCTAAACTCCAAACCAAAAAGAATAATTTTTAACTTGGACATATGTCGGATGTGTATTGTAGTGTGTCGTACAAGTGTCACATGTCCAACACGAGACATGGACCAGAATGGTGCGTGTGTGCTTTATAGGTCAATATTAATTAAACACAGAGACCCATTATTTGCAAGTACCCAACTTTTAAGAAATTTTTAATTTTTTATAATTACAATTAAAATGTTTATATTCATTTTGAAGATTTAAATAAATACATAAAACAATTATATGTTGTGTTTTCTCTTTACACTTCATACCCACATAGTAGGTGCCTCTTGTAGTCATATGAAACTCAATATAAAATCCAAATTTCATGATCCTGTTGCTTTCTATAAACTAAATATGAACCATGTACTTGAACATGCCAAATGGCCATATTTTCTTTTCATTGTCAATATTATAATAAAGAAAATATTGTCATAAAGACAACGAAGTTCATTATTAAACTTAAACGCAGTGGCAAAATTAACATTTAACTCTTTAAAATATTAAATGATAAATAATATAACAAAATCATTGATACATTAAGAGAACAATAGATTTAATTCCTTTAGGAGGCTAAAAGACCTTTGTCTTTATATAGGAAGGTAGCAATTTGGTGACCAGACAGAACAAGATGTTTTGTTCTGTTCTCTTTCATTCCACCCCTTTTAGCGGAACCAAAATGTTTTACTTTTTATTTCATGTTCTGTTCCATTTGTACGATACACCAAACACAGAATAGAACTCATGTCATGTTCTGTCCCGTTCTAACACATCTACCAAATGTTACCTTCGTATCAGAAGTGATAGAACAGAATGAACATCACAGCCAAGACACAAGCAGAATTAGTCCTTGGAGCACTAAAATGTTTAGAGAAATCAGGAAAAGCTATGATAAACAATGAAGGAATACCAGCATGAGTTGGTCTTCAGTTAAAGCTGACAAGCTGACTAAGATGGGAAATCGTCCAATAAACTCTGGTATGAGGCCATATGCAATAAGATCAGCACTTTCCACCTGAAAATTATTAAATGCAACTTTTAGACTCATTTGGAAGTTGTCTTCTATAACCATTTAATTATCTCGCTTCTGTGTTTTTCTTTGGTGCTGGAGGGTTTGGGAAAGAATACAGCATCACAGTAGCTTAAGTGCATTATTTATTAGCTTCAATTGCTCTAATCTATCTATCTCAATAGTCTTACAAAAAAAAAAGGAGCATAAAACTTCCATTCAGATAATAAGAATCAATTCTCACCGACTCAAGTAAAGATGATGTTACTGCCGAATCTGTTATTCCACCACCTCTCATATTGGCACGAACTGGTGCTCCAAAACCAATAGAAGAATCTTGTCGTCTGGTTATTTGATAAATAATAAAATTTAATGAATAGTCTGGCAGAAGCCAAGATGACGTTAAGCATCAGTGATCTGTGAACAAACTTTTTCCAAGACAAAGGCAAAAGGGATTACCTCTCCGAAATCGTTTTTTCAAGATCAATAAATGCTCCACCACATATAAAAAGAATATTCTTTGTGTCAATCTGGACATCATAAAAAATGAATGGAGGTTATTTAAAAAATTAACTAAGTGTTACCAGAATTATATGCATACTGCACAAGGCACTAGGTGACTGAAGCTGGCCCACATTGACAGACTATTGAGAAATAGTTGGTAGGGTGACATGAGTTCTTAAAGAACTATCCACTTTGCATTTTCTTCTTCCTAATTTCATCCGACCATCTATAGCTTTAACAGCAAGTGTGTGCATTAGTGTTCATCAACCAATTAGATGACTGTACCATCCTCATGTTTTTACACTTTTTCCAGCAAGAAAAAAAGATTCATCAATCAAAATAATAAATGAGCTTTTCTAATAAAACATTTCAGGATTCAGGACAGCAGCAAACAAGAACAAGGTGAGAATTTTCCCAATCACATCCACTTACTGACATACATACATAAATAACATGAAAAGGAATGACGAGAAATTATTCTTTGCAAAATAATATACCTGTATGTTATCTCCCCGTGGATGCTTCCTTGCTCCTTTCTCAGGAACATTTACTATCTAGACAATACAAATTATTCCAAGTTTAGGACACTGTAAGATTGGCAGTAAACATTTTAGCGCTTATCTCTTCAAAAACATTTAGCAAAATAATCAAAGGATTTGTAAAATAAAAATAAAAAAAGCTTCAAGAAAAAGAAAGGTGATGTTACAACAATTTTATGTACTATGGATTGAGATTTTATATTGCAAACTAAAGTATAAATAAATTATATTGAAGTGACTATCAAACACAGTAGCTGAAAAAGGCTTCAGACAACAAGCTTAAGATTCTAGAATCTTAGAGCCAAATTAAAGTAACCATAACTGACTAGGGAGCTAACTTAGTCTCAACTCAAATAATTCAAATTTCAGTATTGCTTTTCTTTTTTCCCTTTTATTTATTATTATGATTATGATTATCATTTTTTGTTTTGTCCATGGAATGTCTAGGCAAAAAGGATATAATGATTATTCTACATTTGTTAATGCTTTGGTGGTGGTTTAAATAATATACGCATCTTTCCACTCGAGCTGCTACAAGGGATTGGTTAAAAACACACATTTTCTTAGGAAGTCAATCTAGAATATCAAGGTTATTTTCTTCACCTGGACAACAGTTCAGAATTGCATTCTTTGGCAGACAATTAATTAGAAACAAAGCAAATGCATTACTGTTGGCTTGTGTTACTTGGGCTCAAGAAATGGCGAATGCACCAATTCTTTACTTCCGCGGCAAAAAAAAAAAAAAAAGAAAATCTACTCCGAGGAACAGAAAGAACATCTTTGTTCTTACTAAACCCTATGACCAACACCATTGTGTCAACTCAAATCTTCCAAACTGCTATTTCATGTTTCAACTACTCTGGCCTCAATGCCCAATAATTATAAAGCATGGCAGCTTCCTCTCACTGAATAACCTCCCTAAAGATTTTGTCCTTTGAATCTAAGAATTCAGGTTCCACCAAACAAAAGTATATACTTTATTTGCTTAATCAAATTGACATTATCATTAATGTGTCGATGTTATTTGCTATCAGCCAACCATTAGTTAAATGCCCTCACACACATAATGTAATAGAGGCTCAAGATGTGAGTGCTATGAGAACCTATGCAAACAAACTGCTTGTCAAGTTGCAGAATTTAGTTGCAGTATAAACGAGATGTCTTTGTTATGGTCATGATATAAGGGCTGCTAATGGAAGAAAAGTATAGAGTAAACAATGAGTTCACCTAGCACAGTTCATAAAAAAAGCAGATAAACCAAATAGCAACAACTGAAGTCTGGAATTCCTTTACTTACGGTTCCTTCCAGCATTTTTAATAATGCCTGCTGAACACCCTCACCAGAAACATCCCGACTGATATTTAAGCTCTCAGCCTGTAAGTACACCATAATATTTAAAATCTATAGTGGATGAGAAATTACAAACTTCCCCAGTTAAATTAGAAAAAAACCTTCTTAGTTATCTTGTCAACTTCATCAATGTAGATTATCCCTTGTTGAGCTGCTGCAACATTGAAATCTGCTGCCTATATGGCAAAAATAACCAGTATAACAATGAGGTGGCAAGTACAACTAGAAACAACATAAGATTTTGTCTTCTGAAAAGTTTAAAACAAATAAACAAGGTGGGGCAGTTCACAAGGCTCCTACCATTGTGGGGGTTGAAAAGTCTAAAACAAATAACAGCAAAAAAATTACACATCAATATAGAATTTAATTTATTAAGAAAATAAAGTATCCCTACCATCATAAAGATTGAAAAGGAAAGCAAATGTAATATGAATGGAGCACCAAGTACTGTAAGTCAAGAAAAAGAAAACTCTCCAGTCATATTAGTAGCAAGAAGGTAAAATCTTAAGAGGATAGCTAAAGTAGGCCAGAGAAGAGAATCTGATGGGCCATTGACCCATGTATATAAGTGTAGGAGAAAAGATGAGAAGGTCAAGGAAGGAAATATCATGGAAGAAGGAAGTGAGGGAGTGGGGGCGTCAGTTGGAAGAGAGAGAGAGAGAGATGAGTAACAGACTGGACAGCTGGCATGAGAGGATTGGGGGGAAGAGCATTGGAGAATCATGAGTGCAATGATGTGGGGAATGATATAAGGGCGGGATGGAACGTGAAGGAGCATCTGAACATTTGAGAATTGGAGGTGAGGGAAGGCCTAGGGGAGGAAGGTTCACTACTCTATTCAACATTCCAATTGTTTTCTTTCTCGTTTTTTCTGTCTCTGTGACTGTGTTTCTATTCCTTTGCCTAATTTTCTGGTTTATGATTGCTGTCTTCTGCATATTCTGGGTTAGTAGAGGACGTTTCTCTATTGCAAGGAGCCTAGCTTCAATTTTCAGGTTCAATAATAATTAGTATTTTCCAGTTCCTAACACAATCCTTTTTTTAAGACAAATAATTATGTTTATCAAGAAAAGGACATTATGTGGACAAGAACTTTTTCTAAACAAAAGTAATGTTAGGAGAAGAAAAACTCAATGCAGCAAAACACAATTGTATAGAAACACATCTTGAAAGAGCACTAAAGAGAAGCTGAAAGAACAACTCTTGCACAGTAGATCTGTAAATGAGGATCTGAATTTAAATTCTATGTCACCTCCTCAACATTCATCCATGTGTGTGTCAAGGGGCCCTTTTTATTTGTTTTAATCATTTTTTAACTGTTTTCTATTACTGTATTCTGTGTTTACATGAGATTAGGGTAGTTCTGGTAAATGCTATAACTCCAAAAAAGCAGCACATGTTGAGAGGCCTTTTATTAATTTAATTTTTTAAAATTTATTTCTTAAATTGATTTTTTATGCCTAATTCTAGGTCTCCCCACCTTAATAATAACAAAAAAAAAATACAAACAAAACTTATGGATTCTAATGTCTCTTCATTGTGACTTAAATTGAAGAACAGAATGCTCCTCCATCAAAAGATAGCGCAGGGGAAGAAATTCACAATAACAAGCACACTAGATAAGCAACCTAGATCATGTATGAGGACATAAAACCTAAAATAAAGAAAACAATCCAATAAGAATAATATTGTAATCATTTAGCATTTTTCTAACTTGACAACATAAGTAAATAGATAACGATCATTGTTTGGGCAAAAAAAAATTGGCAAATTAATGAAAGAACAAGCTAAATTTTTTTTCTGTCCAGCTAATATATGGTGCTAAAGAAAGTGGGATGACCTTTACCATTTTCAATTATTTTCAATTAAGTTTATAAAGCAGGGAAGTTTCCTTCAATGTAACAAGCTCTCTTCTTAGAACATTCATCATGAACATTATAAGTGAGCATAACAAACATAACAATAACAAAGAGATAAAAATTGGCAGGATATTGAAAATTTATAACAGGCTCATTCCTAGAAGATAAAGAATTGATAATTTGTTCAAACATCAAGTAGTTTTGCAGAACAATACACATACCGCAAGTAGTTTATACAGTATTGATTCAACATCTTCTCCAACATAACCAGCCTGCAAATTAAAACATTTCCTCTTTTAGGTCAATAACAACAAAATTTTGTCCTAGGACACTAAAACCATGGGCCGGCAATGAAACCTAATCAGAAATTGTTACTAGTATCGAACACCCAAATTTTCATTAGAAAGTAAAAGTTGATTTCATTTAGCACAACATACCAAATACGTTCTTATAACTCAAATAAGTAAAAAAATTCAGATCTTTAGTACGGGAAAATGGATAAATCAATATCATTTAACTTGTTTACGTTGAATTCTTAGTTTGCCAAATTCTAACATAACTTCATCACTGGGAGCGCATACTTGCCTGTGTTAAGGTTGTTGCATCAGCAATGACAAACGGAACATTCACAAATCGAGCTAGTGTTTTCGCAAGTAATGTCTTCCCTATTTGATGAAAGTTAGATTAGCATAGCAGGCATGTTGTAATTTCAGATACTGATATGAAAAGAGCAAGCCGGGTTGATGCAACTAATTATCATTTATAAGTAAAAAGAAAACAGTAGCTTTAATGAATGTCATACCTGACCCTGTTGGACCCATCAAGAGAACGTTACTCTTTTCTAGCTCCACATTATCGTCATCATCTAATCCTTCTGAAATTCCTGAATCTGGCCCTGATCTAGTATTGAAACCCACCAATTCAATCATAGCAAATAGATAGTGTGAAAGATTGATACTTTGCAAATTCCCCATACAAGTATATCGTGACACATGGGCACGTTCATACAAGAAGACATTTACATAAAAAAAAGCACAGTGAAGGGAATCCGAAGCATCAGTTATATATTCATAAAAAAAAGAAGAAGCATCAGTTATAATTCCATTAAGGAATGTGAATTAAGAAAATGAAAGGGGCAGTAAAGAACCAACCCTTTCTGTAAAGTGGCATGGTATATTCGTTTATAGTGGTTATAAACAGCTACAGAAAGCACCTACAACAGAAACATAAATCATTAATGAGATCACAATCAAAGTCAATAAGTTAGAACAATGCATTTACCATGTTGTATAATATAACACTGAGGCTTCTTATGGGAATACACAAGGAGTGAAAGAAAATGAAAGGAATCAAAACTATGAAAATGAATATAAACATGAGGCATATATAAGTAAATAATTTTCTGGCTCTTCATTGTGATTCCCAATGAACCACAAAGGAGCATTGACACATCATTGCACATTAGCATGCCAAATAAAGCATTACTCCCTTCATTTCAAAATTTCAAAATATCTACCATAGTACCATATAAGGTTTTTGCACAAGGATCAAGAAAGCTATTAAATACTCTCAAATTTATAAAAAAATAACTATATCTGACTAAATTACCCTTTTACTTCGTTAATGCCTTCTCTAGTTCTATTTAGTGAAGATAATAAGCAACAATGATAAAGTTAGAAAAAATAACTAATGTCTTCTTTGTTTTCTAAAGAGACTGATACAATGAAACAAAAGTTATTCTTTCAAACATCAGATATTTTGAAACTAAGGGAGTAAAAAATAAAACTAGATTATATGTGGATAAATAGCAAATCTTAGGTAGCATTTGGTAAATGTGTAATGGGACACCACAAAACATATAATTTCTAATCTATTTTTAGTGTATTTTATAAATAGAACATACATAAGATTAAAGAGTAGAACATTTAATCACAAGAGGTAGAACCAAAGAGAACATAACAGAACATCACATTCCATCATGTTCTGTTGGCACCAAAGGTTACTAAAGATATTGAGGAAAACATGATACCTTTTTGGCTCTACCTTGGCCAATAACAAACTTGTCAAGACCCTTGCAGATCTCCTTTGGAGAGGGCAAATCCTTCCCCAAATTAGATCCTCCCCAGGTAGTCTTCTCTCCATTGCTCCCACCTCCACCACCCGAACCGCCTTCCCTCGGCCCGGTAGCCCGGATAACATTAACCCCAGGTGCAAAAGGTGGGCCTGGAGGAGTATGCACAGCCAGACCATTCCCATTCCCATTCCCATCATTACCACCTGGTGGTGGAGGCCATGTCTCAGGTGGCTCCCCATTATGACCATTACCACCCCCATTGTAAGATCTCAAAGTATCCCACAATGACACTTCAAGCCAATTACTACCACTACTTTTACCACCACTACCTTTACCATGTGTGATCCTCCTAGAAGATTGAGATTTACTAGTCCCATTGTTAACAACACTGTTATTGTTATTGTTAGTTACCCTTCCAATCTCAACAAAAGTACCTTGTAAAGGTGCAGTGTTGTAAGGTCTAAAGTAATAAGCACTTTTGCAACTTGGACAAAGATTCACAGATTGGTAACCCCCTTCAGGAACTGGTGGTGCTGCTAAATTGGAATTGGATTCTGAATCTGAATCAGAAGAAGAAATGGGAAAAGGGCGATTCGAGAATACGAGGTTCATGTCCTTGGTGCAACGTGGGCAATTCGCCTCGGCCCGAATCTTTCGGGTCGGGTTGTGAGTGTCGTCGGAGCCTCCCCGGTCCCACTTGTACCGCTCCTGAACGCCGACGAACGGTTCGCGGCGGCGATGTGCGGCGATGATGTGGAGGTTGTGGTTAAGGTGAGTCGAGATTGGGCGAACCTGATTGAACCGGTGGTTAAACCCGGTTCGGTTCCGATGACGGTTACTCGACGAAACGGCCAAGTGGGTATCCGAAAGTGACGCCATTTCCTTCACTTTCTTCCATCTCGAGAAGATTCTAGACATGGATGGAGAATTTTGATCGGAAAAATAAAAATCGTAAATCTGAGATATTTTCAGAAAAGCAATTGAGTTTCTACACTAATGTTTTGGAGAAAATTGGATTTGTTTCAATGACCCAATTGAGAATTGAGAAAAGGGTAGTTGAAAAGAGAATAACTTTGGATCTGTATGAGTGATTTGGATTGGATTGTGGGGGTGTGTTTAATTCATGAAGTTTATGTATGAGGTAGAAGAGAGAGAGAGAGAATGAAGGGAAACTTGGAGGGGAGAGGATTGAGCAATAAGATAAAGTTTAGGAGTGTTTATCGGCGAAGAGAGAAAGGTACGAACACAAATACAAAAAATTGCATACACAAAGTTTTTACACACACACTTGTCTGTATCTCTTTGATGTACTGGGGGATGGTTATGCGTCAAAATATGATGCAGTTAACACTTGACATATACGTGGTTTATTTATTTATTTTCTAATTTTGACGCATTGACCATATCCATTTTTGTTAACTCACTATACAAGTGCCGTCTACACTTCTTTCATCTTGGATAGCAATTTGCAGCCATCCGCTACTTTTCTGGTTTCTATACCAAAGCACAAAATTTAGGTATTGTTCTTACATGCTTGCTGTTTTCAATGAGAGAAAATGACATATATAACCATCGTGATATATATATATTGATGAACTATGATACTTACATTCTTTTTATAGAAAAACAGTAAATATTCATTGATCAGTTATAACACATATTTTTTTCATAAAATAGCATCATAAATTGCACTTAAGTTTTATCTAAGTCTTTTAAGATATTGGCCTGGGTCAGATCCCAATTCATTAGTATGTGTTAACTAAAATAGACGTTGGCCCCAAGTCTATTGCTTTCACCTTTTCATGCTTTTGAAATGTATGTCAATGGATAAATAAAGCAGATATGTTATTTGAATATCAAATTTTGAATATCGTATATGATATTTTTTATATTTTTTTTATCTCTCACTTATATTTTATTTTTTTTATATACATGCAATTTAAAAATATATCAAAAAATAGAGACATTATATTTTTATCTCATTTTGATATCCAAAAATCATTTCTCTGAATAAAAACGCTCTAAGATGGTGTAGCCAATGCCATTTATCATTCTCAAACATACCTAAGAAATTTGTCAATTTTCTCCTGGATGAATGTTCAGTGGCTATTTATCGTTGGATATGCAAGGCCATAAATGAAATTTAAAACATGATTTTAATTAATAGCATAAAAGTACAAAAATATGAGTTTAATTGTTATATATTGTCAGTATAAAGATTTTTATATTGACAATCAATCAAAAATCATGATGTGTGTAACTTTTAAGGTAGTTAGAATAATAGTCAATCACTTTAGCTTATGTGACAATTTCTGATTGGTTATCTGTGTAAAAAATCTTTACACTGACAGTGTATATCAATTAAATCCTAAAAATATTTAATATTTTAATTATTTTTTAATTATGAAAATTATGGGGAAAAAATTGAGGAAGAGAATTAATAATTATTTTTCTTACGCTGGAGACTGGAGTTATACGTGATATTTTTTTTTTTCAATTTTTTAATTCGACTGAAAACACGATTTTCAACAAATTTTACCAAAACGTAAAATTAAAACTACCCACCATTTTCACTTCTGTTTTTCATAACATCTTCCTTAAAATTATGACTTTTAGCGGAGAGATTCTTTTTTTTTTTTACCAAGCGGAGAGATTCTTGTTTTCTCTTTTTCTATGTATCATTTAATACATTATTAATGAGTTTAATTGATATGCATTGTCAATATAAAATTTTTACACAGTTAATTAATCACAAACCATGATATAGGTGATTTTTACGATACTTAAAATAAAAACCAAATTTTTTACTAATATGACAATTAATGATTGGTTGACAAAGTATAATAACTTTACACTAACAATGCATAAAAAATTAAGCCTTATTAATATATCTTATTTAAATTATATTTTTAATATTATAACTTATGTTGATTTTTTTTATATTGATTTATACAAAATAAAATAATCTCTTACAAGTTACTAAAATACAATTACGTTAGAATATCTACTTTTAGTGATTTTGTGGACAATTATTCAATTAAAAAAAAAAATCTTATTTGTACTTAAAAATTTTGACACCAGAGACACCTGGTTAATAACATTAAAATCGTGGTTAATGACATATAAACTTGGTTAATGCGTACATGTGTGTATATGGGTAGCTCATTAGTCAACAACTTGGTTAATAATATACAAAATTTTAGTTCAGTAGATGGTTAATGAGTTATTCATCTTGATGTATTCATTAACCAAGTTCAACGTGCTATTAACTACGATTTTGAACATATTAACCATGTGTCATCAAATGTCGGATTTGAGATATTCAAATAACATTATTGGTTAATGAATCCCTACATAGTATATATATATACCATTTCAATTACCTTTCCTCCCACATTTCATTCATGACAAATGTAAATCTTGGATTCAAATTTATAAATCTAGGTAATATGTGTTGGAAATTCAATTATGAGTTTTGGAAATCTCACATTGGTAAAGAACGTCTTGAGTAAAGATTGGGAACGTCTTCCATCCTCCCATCAAATGTGAGTTTCCATCCTCCAATATTTTGAGCCCATAGATATAATAATAAAATAAACCGACGAAAGAGATGTAGTTAAACTTTAGATGGGATATCGGGAGAGGCATTCTCACTTGGAAATAGGATATCGAGCAAACCGGTTACCTACATAACCCGTGAATCGGTTACCGACATCATCCGCTAGTTGTTGTGAGTGAATCGATTACCTACATCACCGCCGAATCGGTTATTTTTTGTTATGAGTGGATGGTTACCTACATCACCCGCTCGGTTATTTTTGTTGTGAATGAACTGATTACCTATGAATCAGTTATTTTTGTTGTGAGTGAATCGATTACCTACATCACCTGCTAGCTAGTAAATCAGTTATTTTTGTTGTGAGTGAATCCGTTACCCATATCACATGTGAATCAGTTATTTTTGTTGTGAGTGAATCGGTTGGTGAATCGTTTACTTGAATAATAGATATTAAAATATAATAAATATTAAATTATATATTTAAGGTTTAATCGATTCTGGTAAAATTTGTCATAAATTTCACTACTATTATTATACCATATCACTTAAAAAATTACGATATCACAAAATCGGATAAAACATAATATGCTTATCCATCTATGTTAATGGGTCAACTAACCTGATCCTTCCACTCATCCATAACGGTGCGAACAACGGCAATGCTGGATCCGAAACCCTCGACCACGTAACCTTGTCAACAGCTTCGAACACTAAACCCTTTGTACAGCTCGGCTAGTTCAACTATGTGAGAAATTACCTCCAAATAGGTTGTTTCTCCAAAGGGATGAATGAACCAAGTGCCGGTGGATGGATGATTTGGGGGTGCCTGATCGAAGTTGTTGGTTAGGGGAACAAATAAGTCGTATTCTCTCTCTTCACACGCACAATAAACAAAAACATGATGACAACCGGTTAAAAAATTCATTTTTCATTAATTGGAATAATACAATATAACCGGAAAACAGGTTATACGCGATTGACTAGCCTGGAGGATGCAAACTCAATGTCTTTGTTGGAGGACTAAAGAATCGCCCGTAAAGATTATATAAATCTTGAGTAAAGAACATTGGTAATATGTGTTGAATCTGACTCTAATGCTCTGATCAACTCTATTAATAACTCTTTTGGAAGTGGGTTGGCCCCATGCAAGCTCCTCAAGAGAATTAAAGAGATGCAGGGTCGTGATTGGCACATTAAATTTAAGCATACATTACGTGAAGCCAACTCCACTGCTGATTGGTTAGCAAATCATGGTGTTCAACTTCAGTCTTTTGAGTTACAAGTGTGGTTGTCTCCTCCTACAAATTTGGGTTCTTTGTTATTAGCTGATGTGATGGGCTCTTCAGTAGCCCGTAGGATTGTTTCTTGTTATGCGTTGGGACAACCTTCAACATAATTCAATTTCAATCCAAAAACACATAGAATCTAATTTAAACTCACATTTCCTCACATTGAATGATCCTCACATTTTCTAATGTCCACTATTCCTCATTGTATTTTTTGAGTCATGAAATAACATCCACTACAAAAAAAGAGTCATTCTGCAACCGAATATTTGCGACCGATCGAAATTGTGTCTGTTGACCAGTTAACAAAAAATATGTCTGAAGGCAAAGATTGCGACGGGCGTTGCGACCGATATAGGTGGTCGCTATGGTTTCGGTCGCAAAAGCAATCTCAATTTAGTAGGAATAAAATGGCAACATTGTTGACTCATGTTGCAACCATTATTACGACTGTTGTAACAGTAATATGTTGCGACCGAATTAAGATCGGTCGCAACCTTGTTATTTTAATAGTTGCGACCGTGATTGGGACCAATCGGGTTCGGTCGCTATCTTTAAATCCCTAATTAGGAACGCGCGAGCTCCTCTCCTGTTTCATTTTCACTGGATTTGATATGGATAATTTTCTCTGCCATTTTTTTATTTTTGTATGGATGATTTGACAAACTAAAAACACTTAATATTACTTACAACTTTATTTATATTTTGTAGGATACATATCATGAGGCCTTAGGTGAGGCCCATGCACATGCCTCATAGGAGGGTACTTCTAGTCAGGAGCAGGAGCCTCCAGCCTCCGTCGATGATAACACCATTTATTTGGAGGTTGTTGGAGGTAAGAATAAGAAGGGGCATGTGTATGGGCTTGGACACTTAGGTGATCATTATATAACCACGTTGTCCCGTCGGGCTACACACGAGGACGTGCCTAGCGTTCCTCCAGAGGAGATACACTAGATGCGGGAGACTATCACATGACTGAATCAGGAGCTCGCCGCACAAAATGTCGCGCGGGAGGAGTAGATTTCCAGAGAGAGGGAGTTGCAGGCGAAGGCTGATAAGCAGACGAACCATACACGATACATCTTCCAACACTTCCAGTTTTAGCCTCCTGTTACGCCACCACCTCCTGCTGTAGAGGATGCTGGGGCTGACGACATAGACGACTTTTTGGCCGACTACGAGGGCGACACCGAGACCCAAAACCACTTCCCACCTCCATGATTTTATTTTCTTTGTAAAATTTATTTCCATCTATATACATTATGTATGAATTGATACAATTTTATTTATAGAATGTTTATTTTGTTTCTCTTTATTTTGCAATGCATTTATATATTTATATGCAATATTTATAATTGGTGTTATATATTAATAATAAATAAAAAAAGAAAAAATCGTTAATAATAATATTAATAAATAATTTTAAATAATAAGTAATAATAATAATAAGAGTAAAGACCCAAATTGGTCATCGACAAAAAATCACGGTGACATTTTGGTACCTGAAAAATGAAAAATACTAATTTGATCCTTAAAAATATAAAACGTGGGTCAAAATAGTTCCTAACAGGGACTAAAATATCCCTAAAAATGATCAATTTGACCCGCATTTTACATTCTTAAGGACCAGATTGGTATTTTCATTTCTCAAGGACCAAAATATCATCGTGATTTTTTATCAAGTATCAATTTGGGCCTTTACTCTAATAATAAAATAGTATTTTAAATATAGTAATAAATACAATTTTAAATTTTAAACTTTTTTAACAAAAAAATTACACTACTTAGCGACCGTACGGCTACAATTTCTGTCACAATAGGTATATATTGTTGAGTTAAATTGTGATCGGGATTATGCGACCGAATTATCCGTTGTAACATTGGTCACCAAGAAATAGGGCAACCCTCTAATAGTGACTGAGGTGATATAGTTTGCCACCGGTTTTTCGATCGCAAATTTTTGGGCGGTCACAAATAAATTTGCGTCTGGGGTTTCTCCGTGATCAGGTATTTGGTCGCCCAATCGATCCCATTACCTATTGTGACCGATGTCCACAATATAATGACTGAAAATGCGGGTCGCAGAACCACTCCTTTTTTTATAGCGATCAGAGTCATTTTATTCAAAGTGCCATAACATGGCAAACATTTTATTTAGAGTGACATCTGTCTATAAGGAATCTCAATCCATCTACCCTGTGGAGTTGGACCGAATAAAAATAACCATTATGTAAATATGGTGTTAGCTATAACAGAATGTCTTTGATTTAACGTTTGCAAAACTGAGTTTTGATGAACTGAGTTTATAAACTGGATTTTGATTAAAATTAAGTTTATAGTAATTGATTTATATTTGGATATTTTATTATTAAAAGTAGTTTTTGGTAGAATGAATGTTGTTTGGATTGTGTCATTTAAACTGACTTTTGAATATGTAGTTACAAAAATGTCCTTCAACTTTTAGATAAGTAGGAAAAATGATTAATTCTTAAGAGTAATATGATAAAAGTAGTGATTGAAAAAACTAAAACTGAGTTTTGGCAAACGCAAAAACAATAAATTTTTGCTTCTATCCAAACCCAAATTTGACCCTCAAATTAATTTTACCAATTGAAAATCAAACATCATAACAAAATAACAAAATTAGTTTTGAAGGTACAGACATACATTTGCCCTTGGCATACGGTACTCCAAACATAGCATAAGTTGCTAGAATAATAGCCTTTATTCTCATTGCTAATGTGTTTTTGTAATGGTCAAAAAGTTAGTTAGTTGTTGTTCAAAAAAAAAGTTATTGAGTTGTTGTTGCAATTTTTCACCATATAGATTATAAGTTTAATTATTATATACTGACAGTGCAAAATCTTTTTATACAGACATCAAATCATAAATTGACACGTCATTAAAAAAACTTGACTTTTATCCTAACTACCTTAATAATCATTCATATCATGATTGGTGATTGATTGACAGTGTAAAAAACTTTACACTGTCAGTGCATAATAATTAAACTCATAGTTTATTTAGAAAATCAATTGACATTTAATTAATGTACGTATGTCATTAGATAGTTAACTAGGAGTTGTAGGTTGTGAAGTACTAAACTCAACATTTGAAACTTAAGGCTCATGTTGTTTAGTCTTTGTGTGGAACACCTAAAAATGTTTCTTTGTTTTTTTTTTTTTTTTTATATAGAAATAGGATATATTGACACTGTGCATGGGTCAAACTTTATATTCATTGTTGATTTTAATTTAATCTAACGACTTAAACTTATCATCCTTATTAAAGAGAGATTAATTAAAAGTAACTTTAATAAGGTTAGCAAAAAACAGTAACTTTAATAAGAAGAAAAAAAGAAATATATTTAATGAAGAGAGATACTAGCTAAGAATCTTGACTATCAATAATCTCCGTGCATAACTACGAAGATTAATCCCTCGAGTCGGATAGGACCATAAGGACGGCAAAGCTCTATATCAAGAGTTTTAACACTGTTGCATTCTCAGGGTTAGGATTCGAACTCGAGACCACTGGTTAAGTTGGAAGAGACTCGTGTCATCTCATCCAAGTGATCCTGGGTAAATCTCGACTATCATTAAAATTATAATACTTATTTAATAAACTTTTTTATATTTCTAATTAATAAATATTTTTTATATGATATCTTTTTTACAATCTATTGACACTATAATAAAAGAATCATAGTGTACAAAAAATATTATTGGGTATCGTATAATTTTATATTTATATATTATATTTTTTTTATGCTTTATATTTATATATTATATATATTAATGAATGTTAATAAAATGTATATAATAAATATAGGCATAAGACATTTTTATCTAAAAATTAATTCTCAAAAATACTAATTTCTTGGTCAATAATTTTTATTAGGTAAAATACATATTTTTTAATACTTATCTTTCATTAATAATGTAATAGGTAAATAATTAATTTAATACATATTTTATTAGACAAAATACGTATCTTCATAAATTTATTGGCCTAAAACGTTATTAGGTAAAAAAAAATCAATTCTTCACTATATTAAAAATATATATTAATAAGTACACCATATATATATATATATATATATATATATATATATATATATATATATATATATATAGAACTAATATAATACTGTAATATGTAACTAATAACATATAATATTTTACCATATACTTATTTAGGTAAAGTGAGAGAGAAAAAGGACTATAAAGATAATTAAATAAATAACAAATACTGATCAATTAAAAATAGAAAATGTTTATTAAATAAATATTGTAACTT
Organism: Ammopiptanthus mongolicus; assembly: GCA_039655645.1. Taxonomy (NCBI): domain Eukaryota; kingdom Viridiplantae; phylum Streptophyta; class Magnoliopsida; order Fabales; family Fabaceae; genus Ammopiptanthus; species Ammopiptanthus mongolicus. The sequence continues at coordinate 27,549,675 of CM077346.1, read as the reverse complement.
TACTTTTGTTTGTCAAAAAAAAACATTATTACTTTTGATTATTTTCTCTTTTCAATAAAAATGATAAATCTTAATTAAGCCATTAAATTAAATTAAGGAGAAAGTTAATCAATGTCATAAAAGCACTCGTTAAGGAATCAAGAGAAATAAGTTTTTATGAAGAATGATATACTTTATGGTTATCCTAACGAGTGCCCTCAGCGTACTGGTTAAAGAATTCATAAAAATCAGTTTTTTATTGAAAAACGAAGTATTTCACATCTTTACATTACATATTAAATACATTAATTTTAAATGAAAATTTTCTTTTTTTGATTTTCTAACCAGTACCCTTAGGACACCCATTAGCATTCTCTTATATTTTATTAATCTTAGAAGTGGTATATTTTATTGTTTTTTCACAAAACCTTATTATTTTGTGGATTCCTTAACCAATATACCCTAACAAGTAACAATACCCTTAAATTAAAATCAACGAATAAGATAGTGTAAGAGTTAATTGATACTATCTCCTGTGTACGTATAAGCTTCACTTGCACTAATACACATGCAAGTAACACCGGGAGGCGGGAACATCTCTATAAATAGAGCCACCAAATAACAGAGTTAGCATCCTTAGTTTTAATTAATAATTAATAATAATAATTAAACCATGAAGTCCACACTACTTACCCTCTCCTTCCTCCTCTTTGTCTTCGCCCCCAAACTTTCACTAGCATTCCCGAGGGTATCACATGCACAAGTGAGTGATCTCAATGATTATGCCGTTTTTGCGGATCACGAATTATATCTTTTGCCAAATACCTATCCCCAGACCAGTGGTGGAGTCAATCTCGGCAAAACTGGAGACTCAACTTGCCCAGTTACTGTCCTGCAAGATTACTCATACATTAATGACACTGGCCTTCCAATAGTATTCAGAATTCCAGGGTATAGCTTAGGCCCTGGTGAGATCTATACAGGTACTATACTATATATCGGAAAAAGATCCTCTAAAATAAGAAAGTAAGGATGTATTCACTCTTGATTGGTTAAAGTGCATTGGGATCTCAACTCACTTTATCTAATCAATATACACCCTTACTTTCTCACTTTATATTTTTTTTCTCACTTTAGAGTAGTTTAATCCATATATATCATAGTTAGAATATACTTGTAGTGCGATTAGTGTTAGTTAGATCAGTATAATAAATCAGCGAGTTACTTTAGTTATTACTACATTTTTGTTTAAGTACTCATAATATTAACTTATTATCAATTTTCACCGTTAAGAAAATTTCTGTTTGATGTCTCTTATTTTTCTCAAATTGTATATAATGTTTTTCATCAGGCGATACACTACTAGATATTGAGTTTGCAAATAAGTCTAATTGTGCTGAATCGTCTAAGTGGGTGGTGTTTTTTGATAATGATATACAAAAGGAATGTGTGGGTATTGGTGGTCCTAAGGACCATCCAGGCAAGAAGACGATGATGACCGGCAAGTTTTACATCGAGGAATACAGAGACAACTACAAGCTTGTGTTCTGTACCTTTGGGCCACGTAATTGTTCGGATATTGGAAGGTACGATAATAAAGAGAATGGAACACGTCTTTATCTGACTGAACATGAGCCCTTCGAAGTTAAGTTCTTACTGCTGCAACCCTTTTTAATTAGGGCCACAGTTTGAATTGAATGAAATCTCAAGGCTAGATAACTTTGAATGAATGTAATTTTAGTTCTTTTTGTGATGCGTTCTCTGCTTCACAAATTAAATCTCAATACAAGATTGAATAAATGGTATAACGACTTTGGAAGTGTTTAATAAGTTGGTTTTTGATCAAATTGATGTTATGGAAACTCTTTACGAGTTTGGTGTACTTTGAAGTTAATTTTATAAAAAGTGATTGTAAATATTTTTACATTCAACCTATCATACATCATTTTATATAGAAAAAAACTCCTCTAAAGTGAGTTTCTATCTAAAGTGAATAAATAAAGGGATTTCCACACTTAATTTGATAAAGTATATAAAAATTTGAACCCACTAAGGGTGCGTTTGGGTATACAGCTTATTTAAGCGTTTATCCAATAAGATCTTTTTTAAATAAGCTAAAAACAACTTATTTTCATAAGCTTCTCTGACAAGCTTATGGAAATAAGCTAAAAATAGCTTATAGAAAGATCATAAATTATTTGTATAAGTTTAATTCCATAAGTTATTCTTATAAGCTATTCCAAACGCACCCATATTGTGATTTTAATGCAAAGTTTTTTTTTTTTAACTAAAAAAGATATTCATTCATTCAAATTGATAAAATACATCGAAAAGAACATAAATTCAACATCGCTAAAAACCAAAAAGGGTGAATCTGCGAACAAACTCATACCATACAGGTTAATAGCATAAAATGAAAAAATACCTACAAATGTATCGAAGTGATCGGAATACCCATGTCTCCGGATCTTAACGTTGACGTCCAAGTCTTGATTAAATCTGTAATGGATTGAAGCTAATATGTCAATCTGAATCAAATGAACACCACAACAAGACGGGAAACCAAACAACGCCGCACTAAGACTATGAACAAAACAATGCCGTATTCAGACGACGAAATCACGAAAAAACACGAAAGAAAACCAGATCTATGTGGAAAAATCACTTATTTAGATAAAAGGAGAGAAAAACGATGTAAAGAGGTAATTCCAGACCAAAAAATGATCCAAAATCATCCTCATCCAATAGACGAGGAAGAAGGAAGAGATGAGTAAAAGGAAGATTGAGAGAAAGAGAGGCGGCCCTTAGAGAAAACCCGGTGTGCAACTGGACCCTTTTTTTTCAAATTCAAATTTATTGAACTTAATATTTCTTTTTATTAAATATGATATTCCATTTTTTTAGTTATGTTACTTTTGATTATTTCTAAAGATTGTTGTTTGGTACGAAAAAGAATTCGTAAAACGAGGTATCAATTCAAAGTTTTATTTGTCATGTAACAGCTTTTATGAACAATCAATTTGATTTTGTTCTTTTCTCAGCCGTGATTGGCCAGCACAATATGTAAAACGTGTTCATGAGAATTTTCACAATATATAATAGTACTCTTCTCTTTTCAATAATACTAGTAAATGTTAACCTGTTCGATTAAATTAAAATCAACAATTAAGATTTTGATATAAGAGAATCAACACTTAGGATTTGTATATGTTTACTTGCACAGATAAACAGGCAAGTAACACCGGGAGCATCTCTCTATAAATAGAGCCACACACAAGTCACCAATTAACAGTGTGTGCATCCTTAGATTTAATTATTAACAAACCATGAAGTCTACACTACTTATCCTCTCATTTCTCATCTTTGTCTTCACCGCCAAACTTTGACTAGCTTTCCAAAAGGTATCACATTCACAAGTGAGTGATCTCAATGGTGACGCCGTTTTTGCGGATCAGAAATTATACCTTTTGCCAAGTACATATCCCCAAACCAGTGGTGGAGCCAAACTCGGCAAAACTGAAGACTCAACCTGTCCAGTTACGGTCCTACAAGAGTACTTAAACGTTAAGGACACTGGCCTGCCAATAGTATTTAGAATTCCAGGGTTTAGCTTAGGCCCTGGTGAGATCTATACAGGTACGTATATGTACAACTATCATTGTTAGAATATAGTTGTAGTGCGATTAGTGTTAAGTTATAATATTAATTAGTTTCATAAAATTAGCAAGCTACTGTAGTTATACTTTTCTTTAATGTTAGCAATACATTTTTAAGACATTTTCTATTATTGGATTCCTGTGGACCTACTTAATGAAAAGTAAACTTATATGATTTAGTGGATTCCACGTGAAATCCATAATAGATAATATATTAAAGAGTATGTGTTAAAGGGTGTATTGCTATCGTTTTTCACCATTAAGTAAATCTCCGCTTGAGATTCTCTTACTTCTCTCCTTTTGTATATAATGTTTTTCAACAGGTGGTACACTACTGGATATTGAGTTTGCAAATAAGTCTAATTGTACTGAATCGTCTAAGTGGATGGTGTTTGTTGATAATGATATCCAAAAATCCTGCTTGGGTATTGGTGGTCCTAAGGACCATCCAGGCAAGCAAACGATTACCGGCAAGTTTCATGTTGAGGAATACAAAGAGAACTACAAGCTTGTGTTCTGTATCTTAGGGTTAAATAATTGTTCGGATATTGGAAGGTACGATAATAAAGAGGATGGAACACGTCTTTATCTGACTGAGCATGAACCATTCGAAGTTAAGTTCTTACTGCTGCAACCCTCTGTAATTAGGGTCACAGTTTGAATTGAATGAAATCTCAAGTCTAGATAGCGTTGAATGAATGTTATTTTAGTTCTTTTTGTGATGCATTCTTGTTTGGACAAATTAAATCTCAATACAAGATTGAATAAGTGGAATAACCACTTAGGAAGAGTTTAATAAGTTGGATTTTTTTTATCAAAGTGTTATTTTGGAAACAATTTATGAGTTAGGTGTACTTTTGAAGTTAATTTTGTAAGTAATTATTACAAAAATAAAAAATTTCTACTGATATCAGATTTATGATTGATTAATAATGTAACAAACTTTTATGCTATCACTAAATTCTAATTAAATACTTTTTTGAAACCATTTACCTATTTTGAGTGATTTTTGCCACACGGAAATTTTTTATTGGTCAATTCTCTAAGACTTAGAAAATGGAAGGATAAAAGTTATCTTGTCCCATTATAATATTCATCTTAATTAAATGAATAAAGTTAGTGGATTATGTTAAATGATTCTCCCATCTGATTGGATCAATTAAACAAAATAAAATTAATGAGTTATATTAAATGGTTCCCCACCTTAATTTGTTGCGGGCGTAAAAGTTGCTAGTCCACATGATGCATCTGATGGTGTCATGTGAATTGATGTCTTTCCTATTTAAATAATCGTGACACGTAGCACAGTATGATTAGCTGGAATTCAAAATTGAAAAAATAAAAAGAAAGAGTTGCGCAAGGATGCATTGTGAATTTTAAAAAACAGAGACAGAGATAAATTACAGAAACGAATCCTAATCCATTTATGTTGCAATGTCGGGAAATACTCCTTGCTCGAAAGTAGTCTTATTGGTTCACTCCCTCGGACCTGGAATTAGGGGTGGGTATGGATATGGATCGATCCATAAATCCGACCTATCCAATCCACAAAATTTGGATTGGTTCGGATCATTGGATTATGTTGGTTTTAAATGAAGTATATCCATAATCTATGAGTTAAGTATTAGGTCTGAAGATTGTGAACTCGAGCAACTCAATCCAACCCAACCCAACCCACTGAATTTAGGGAATATGTAACTAATGCATATTCCAACTATTTAATGGAAATTGTACTTCAATTATGCTTTGTATTCCAAGTTTTCAATCATGTTTTTGTTATTGAAAGTTTAAATTAACTAATGAAGTGGTGTTTTTTCTATTTTTTATTATTTCTTTCATTTTTCTGAAAAAAGAATATTTTACTAATAAACCCGATACCCGATCCAAACCAACCCGTATGAGGTCGGATTGGGTCGGGTTGAGTTACATTAAAAATTGTAACTAAATTGACATAACTCAATCCATATGTATTTGATTGAGTTGAATTTTTAAATACATCAAAATCGATCAAAACCGACTCACGCCCACCCCCCACCGGTAATAGTCTTAAATGATGTATCAATTTTCCAAATTTTGAAAATAGAAATATTTTTTTTTTTTATATACATTGAAGGACATAAGCATAAATAGAAATATTTTTATTATGATTTTAATTGTCTTTTATTCTTTCGATATTTTAGTTAGAGTTCAACTCTTATCATGTTAATAATGCGATATACTAGTAGGTGACAGTTATTTGTCTGTTAGAATTCTCTGTCATTTTTTTTCTACAAAATTTTTCAATCCTTCCAATGTGTTTTTTTATAACGTGCAAATTTGTATATGTTAAAAAATCAATATATAAAATTTTTTTATGGGAAATCACATTTTTAATTTTTCAATATATTGAATACAACATTTTTTAAGAGAGGATTATTATTATTGATTCCTTAATATGTGCAAACTCACTTTAATTTTAGCCAAACCTATACGTTATTTGTTGAGGTTTCAATCACATGGTTTGTGAAATTAGAAGTACAATTTTTTTAGTTTCTCAAAGTATACTCCGCGTATAATTATAGAGACTAATCTTTTGAGATACTTGATGATATTTAAGGATCGACATATCCCAACCAGATTTTTTTCATGCACAATAGTCACCGATTGAATCCCTCACCACTTATTTAAGAGGTCCAAACTCGTTATCACTCAGACCAACCGATATAAGATTAGTACAATTTTTCCCCATTTTAAATGACAGATACAATGCTCCGAATGAGAATCTAATTTTTAAAATTTGAAATGCAATTGTTGCAATTATTCCTGGTTCCAAATTTTGAAAATAGAAATATTTTTATGATTGTCTTTAATTGCTTTTATTCTTCCAATAGTATTTTAGTTAGAGTTCAACTCTTCCCATTTATTACCCACGTCTTGCTATTAATGTTATATAAGTATAACAGTTTCTATTTGAATTTTACGTGATTTCTTTCCTAGCCATTAAAAATTAAAAGGGAAGACCAAACCCTAGTGTGATACAAAATGAAAATCCCAAAAACACATAACCTAATCGTAAACCCCTAAGCAAAGCAGAAGAGCAGGGAAAAAATGTCATAAGAACATGTTGTATTATTAGTTGAATATAAGTGGAATATTTCAAAAGTTTAAACAATCCTCACTGAAGGTGTATATGTGACCGCAAAAATGGGTTTAATCTTTTCTATTTGAATGTGTTGTACATAGAGCTGGGTATATGGATTTAGGCCCGCAGATAATTCGTTTAGCTCACAGTCTGCGCATGCCTAGACTAGGCAAATTTCATGTTCTTTTAAATGCGAGCTTTTTAAATACGGTCTGGTTAATCCGTGAACTAAACGGACTTGATCCGCGGACTCGCGGATCAGTTCGCAGACTTACACAATATAAAAAAATCCTGCATTAGGAGGACTTACGAGCCCAAAGAATTTAGGGCCAATTTGTGATCCACCATTCCACCAAATTAGGCTTCCCTTCCTTTTCTCTTCCTCAACCTAATTTCAATTTGATAACCCTAAACCCTCTTCCTCTCCTATCCACGTGTGGCTGACGACCGAGTCCCTTGCCACATGCACGGCTGAGCCTGAAGGAGTGTCGCGCTGCGCCTGCGCCTGCACCTGCACCTGAAGGAGCGTCACGATGTGCCTCTCCTCTTCCTCTCCTCGTTCCGCCGTGTGCTGCCGCTTGAAGGAGCATCCTCTAAAAAAAATAAACAAATAAATAAATTTTAGAACTGACCTACAAAATTTGCTCCTCTATTTTTTTGAGTCCGTTACTACAAGAAAACAGCCATTTAGCTGCAAACTTTTCGCGTCGGCCACGACTCCGACGCTAATTTCGGGAGTTAACTTCGGCCTCTTAAACGCTAAGCTGTCGCTAGGTTGCAAATGTTTTTTTTAATTTTTTTTTATTACGTTAACATAGGCCAGGCCGATGCTGAAAGCCGACGCCAATGTTAATTTCAATCTAGCATTGGCCATGCGGACGCTACATTCAACGTTGACCTGAATTTATTAAGATGTTAAAACAAATAACCCTCGATTCAATCTTTCTTTTGTGTGTGACAGAGCTCCATCCAAAACCCATCGTCCACTGTTCTTCGCCGCACCACCTCGCCGTTGCCGTTGCTTTGTGTCCCTACGCCGTCACCATCACCGGTACGATTCAATCTTTGTTCCTTTCTTTCATTCTTTGTTTCTATTTCAATCTTTGTTTCTCTTTTCTTTCTATTCGCAGTTGTGGGTTTGGGTTTTCGGGTGTTGTGGGTTTGGGTTTTGGCGGTGCTTAACGGCGTTGCTGATGGCGCTACTGTGTGGCGGAGCTGTCGGCCACGCGGTACGGTGGTTTTGTGGTGGGTTGGCGAGGAGGTTATGGGCTGAGCATTCTCTGTGTTGCTGATCTGTTAGGGTTCTTTCTACTTTGGGTTTTTGCGAGAGTTTATGTGGGTTGAAAAGAAGGAAGGACCTTTCCTATTTGCGGGTTGTTCAGATATTTTATTGGTTGTTTTGTGATTGAATTTATCATGTTGTTTGCATGGAAAATATGAAATCTAGGGAGGTAGGAATTTTCATGCTGTTATTAACCAAGGATTTTATAGGACACGATTATGGTTTTAAGAGGATTATGGATTAAATTTGAATGTGATAACTCTAGTAAAGTAGTAATAAGAGAACTGCTCAACTGTTATGTGTGGTTTCTGCTGGAAATTAAGCTGTGAGTTTGTTTTTAAACTGGAAAGTTACATAAATCCCTTTGCAGATTTTATTTATTTATTTATTATCCTTTGAAGAATGTGTTGGATGGTGTTCTTTCAAAGTCTAAGCACTTGTCATTTTGAAATAAATTATGGCCAGTTTCATCCTTTGTTCTATGTATTCAGCCAAGCCTGGTGACTAACGGCTGGAATCTCTAAAGCTTACTATTATAGTGACCTTAATATTCAAAATGGGAGGAAAAGGAAGCTCACAGTGGGGGCTGACCAAATATTTCAATTTGGTTATGTGACCCATCTTAATTAAGATGTGTGTGATTGAAGGAAAATCAATTAAAGAGAGAGCAAGAAGAAAGAATGACATACGAGAATCATGGAAAAAGGATAGGAAAGAGAAAGTTTGAGAATAAAAAAAATGCAGTAATTTCGGTATGTTCTGTACTTGTAACACATAATGTTCTGTACTTGAGAAAGTTTGATTATAGCACATAATGTTCTGTACTTGTAGCTTAGAAGTTTTGTTTTTTCACTGTTAATTCTCTGACCATTATCTTTTTTGTTTATGATCAATTCCAATTCTGTTTGATTCTCCCTACACATTTTAGTTGTCCTATAGTTGTTGCTTTCTTTTTTATTTTCTCCTACTCCTCCTTCTTAATTTCTTGTTAGCTGTTACAAATAAATTGGTCAAAAAGTAACCTACTAATTAATTAGTTTTTTTTGTTATTGCTTGTAGTATCTATAAATTTGAAAACAAGGCCATAACATTAGTTTAAGTCTGCTAGATTTATTTATACCTTATTTATTCCTTGTTGGTTTATTGGGTTAAACTTGCAGTGAAGCATTATTTGGGTGACTCTCATTGATAAGATTATTTGGGCTTGTGAATTTCCTTATGAGTTTTGTTATAATCCAAAGAGATTGTAGTTGAACATTATTAATTGTTTGCTTTTATTGGGCTTGTGAAGCTTTATTTGGGTGACTCTCATTGATAAGCTTTTCTTGTTATCATACAAAGCTTTATTGTATTTTACATGTGGTCTTGTACTATCTTAGAGCCTATATTTATTAGGATCAGAGTGTTTTGCATGAAATGAGTGCAGAATTCACATTGGAAGGGAGTGGAATTTGGAATTTGATTCACTTAGTATTAACTTGCTATTATCAATGATGCTGCAGATTATGTGTCCTTATACTGAAATCATAATTCATAAGTAGTTAACTATAATTTGATAGTTAGAGGATTCTTTACAAAGCTGTTACATTTATTAGGAGTCATAGTTAGCAAATTATGTTGTTTGGCTCTCCCACTTTCTTTCTTTTCTTCTTCTTCTTATATTTGCTTAGTTACATCGTTGTTTTCACTATGATATCACAACTATACAACCAACCAAAACAAGGACTGAAGGTGCTAGTCATGTTAATTACACCTCGTCCATTTAATCCAGGTCATCAATAGATTCAACCTCCTCCTCCTCTGACAGTTTAAATTCATCAATCTCTTTAAAGTAGTTTTTCTCTTTTTCAATAAAATCTTGCAGCTGGGAATCTTTGGACATGCCTTGTTCATAAGACACGACACGCTACTTCTGACAACTCATAAAAATATGATCAAACACTTGAGCCAAATATCCATATATATATATATATATATATATATATATATATATATATATATATATATATATATATATATATATATATATATATATGAGTTTGAGAGAAACACTAGATGTGATGTGACTAACTAACTAAAAGAGAGGGATAATTAATTACCAAATAGCATTAGAGATATATGTTTGGAATAGGTCTAGTATCGACAAGATTGGCCACTCTCTTCTTCTTTTTATTCTTCCTTTGTTAACTATAACTATGACAAGATTGGCCACTCCCACATTGCACGCTACCTATTTGATAAAATGCACAGATTAGTTACCTTTGTTTTTTCCCTTTTATTATTTGCTTCTGTTAATGAGGATGATCGTGGAATTTTATTGCACTGTAAGAGTGTATGATAATTCTAACACATTTGATCATTTTTTGAATCTGTCAGTGCATATGATTTTAAGAATGATGTTACTGTTCTGCCATCTTTACTTTGGTGTTGAAATCAGATCCTATGATTTTACAATTACCTTTTTCAGGTTGGTGATTTGGTTTCATGTTGAACTTGTGTGTGTTTTGATTTTTTTCCTACTTGGTCAATGCTTTCTCAACCATTTTGCATTGTAGTCATGTGCAGTAATAGGCATCAGTGTTAGTTCTTTTTATAACCATTTTTCTAAATTCTCTCGAGCAACAGAGGTCCTGCAATGCTCTTTGGTAACTCATCTTTTTGCTACCATTGTTGTAAAACAATTACCTAATGAATTAAGCTGAATGTGTTCAGTGTTTGCCCCCTTTTACGCATAATATTTCTTTCTTAAGATAATTTGGTTTTGAGCTGCTACTGAGTTTTTGATGAAATGCCCAAGTTGCTAAACTATGTATACTTGAAGTGTTTATACTTTATATTATGATTGGCATCTATGTAATGGGCTGTTGTGGTTAGACAAGAGCTTGCTAAGCTGAAGAAGAGCGTGTCTTAGGCATAACTTTATGTGTAATTTTCAAATTTTATTATGAATTTCCAACAGCCTTGTGAATTGAGTTTACTAGATGCTTTTTTCTCCCATTGTTAAATAAACACAAGTTCATCTAGGCTATATTGCATATGTGGTCTCTGTTACAGTGAATTGTCTATGATGTGCATTATGTTGTTTGTATATAATTGTACACATGTACAATTTATAGATGAAAGCAAGGGAGCTTAATTTCTAAAAAATTGCATGTAGAAAAATGTTTCTTTTTGTTGCTAACAGGACGAGTATCGCGAATGTCTGAGCCAGACATAGCGTAGGTTGATGACGCCTCCACGAGTGGGACGCAAGAGGTGGATGGGGCGAGGAAGCTTGACTTGTGGCGGGAGATTGCTTGGGGCAGGACCCGAGACCGATGTTATGGCACTGCGGACTTGTCTTTGAACGTCCGTCGTGGTGTATCTTCACTAACTCAGGAGTCTCGAGCACCTTCTAGTCGCAGTAGCAGGTCTGAGGGCGACGAGGTCGTCAAAGCTAGGGAGGAGGCTGCCAGAGCTACGAAGGAGGCCGCCAGAGCTAGGGAGCAGATTGCCAATTTGGAGGGCCAGTTTCACGTTGTGATGGAAAACTTAGCAGCTTTGGAGCGCGGTGGTGGTCGTCAGCATCGTCAACATGGTCGACGTCGCTGATTTTAACGACCGTACGGTGGATGATGCATCGTCACATGGTCGACGTCGCTGATTTTTCTTTCACTTAGTATTGACTTTGATGTGTATTTTCCAATACTTTGTATTAAGCACTATTTACTTTGATGTATACTTTTCTCTTAAATACTATTAAAGTTAAATTTTATGTTGATTTTGGTAATTAATGTCTTTGTTGAGTTTTATGTTTTTATTTTACATTTCCAGGTTTTATAATTCAAAACTACTAATTTATAAAATCTGTAATATATATATATATATATATATATATATATATATATATATATATATACTTAGCGTCGGCCAAAGCCTACGCTAAACCAACGCTATGGCACAACTGGTTTGCGTCGGCCTGGCCTTCGCTAAACAATTGTGTCATTGCGTTGATTTAGCGTAGGCTTCGGCCGACGCTAAGTTAGCGTCGGTTGTTATGGCCGTTCGCTAAACGTAGCGACGAGCTAAAAAGCGTAGGCCACGACATCGTTGCATAGCCAACGCTAAAGTGGCCATTAGCGTCGACTTTTGGCTTTTAGCGTGGGCTTTTTGCCGACGCTAATTGCTGATTTTCTTGTAGTGCGTGAACCAATCCATTTAACCCGTGGATTATGCGGGCTGGACGCAGACTTGATAAATACAAGTCCATTTATTTTGCGGACTATTTAGTCTGGTCCATCAAAGTGCGGACTAATGCAGACCGGATCGGACTGGTCCGTATACTCCGCTCTAGTTGTGCGTGTGATACCAAAAAAAAAAAAAAATTGATAGTATCTTTTACTTCAACGTGTTGAAATTGTTTTGGTCTTATCTTTTATAACAACTTCAGCAACTTAGATTTGTTGACTTGTTTTTATCCGGAACCGTTTTAAAAGGAGCTGTAACTGTTTTAAAGAATGTTATGATCCTATCTTTTCCTTTTTTTGGTGGAGTGTGCTGCAGCTAAACCATCATTAACGTCACAAAATTTTTCTACCATTTTTTAAGAAGGGTCTTTACGGTTTTTGCATAATGAGGACCACCGCTTCATCCTTTCAATTTTTCCGAACACAACCTTCATCTTTATTTCTTATTAATTTCTCTTCTTCCTCGGTTAGTATAAGAATTCTATGTTTTTTTGATACCTCAGTTTTACCGGGAGGGCCTATTATATTTTGGGGGATTGTCGTTCCAAGCGAATAAATCCTTGAGGACAGTGTCATCTGACACGTCTCAGGTTGTTACATTGCTACTGTTCGTGATTACAAGTTCGTGCTGCTAAAGATTGTTGTCTAAGGTTCCTGCTGCTAAGGATTATTGTCTAAGGTGCACCAAAACCCAATTGTGGCTGAACAATCACAAAAAATAATATCCCAAAAAAATCCATAACCTTATCGCTCAATAGGGCCAAGTTTAACAACACCATAGCTTTTAACATGCTGCAATTAGATTAACTATCACCTATGAATCAAACTCAATGGCCGCCAGAAGAAACAGCTCGACCATGGAAAGAGTTTTGACGGTGACGGTTTTAAGGCTCTGAAAAAGTTGTAATCGGTGCAGATCAATATGAACACATACTACACCAGAAAAGGGATTAAATGGCGCACCTTTAGTAACGTTTTTAAGTGAAACGCCATTAAAAAAGCAGTGGAGGACTTTAGATAGCACTTTCTCAAGGAAGTGCTTTCTCAAGGAAGTGCTATTATAGCACTTCCTTGAGGAAACGCTATCTAAAGTCCACCTTATAATAACGCTTTCTCAAGAAAGCGCTATTATAGGTGCACGTTAGATAACGCTTCCTTGAGGAAGCGTTATCTAATTTTCAAATATTTTTAATTCATAACTTCCCTCCTCTCCTCCTCACTTTCGCTCCAACCCTCTACTTCTCCCTGCCAGCTCCTTCCTGCGAACGGCACCGTTGCCCAACTCCTTCCTCTCTCACTCTCACTCTCTCATCTCAGTCTTGTTGCCATCGCGAACGGTAGTGCCTGCTCGTCACCCTCACCAAGGTCATCTCTCTCTCTCTCTCTCTTCCATTTCTAGGGTTTTCTTCAATACTTTTTGTTTGCTCTTTCAAATGCATTTCCTAAATCACTAAATGAATGCTCTTCTTCCCAATTCTCTTCTCTCTCTTCGATTTCTAGGGTATTCTTTCAATACTGTTTTGTTTTGATTTGTTTTTCCCTCTGAAAGTTGCATTCGTTTTTGGTTTTCTGAGACATATGGTGACAGTGGGTTGCATGTCATTTGGGTTTTGGTGGTTTTTGCATTGTCCTTGAAAATTTGTTCCCATTTCTGTTTGGTTTTGGAACCCAATTGGCTTCTTTTTTCAGAATTTCTTTTTACGATTTTTTGTCTTTAGTTGGAGAACTGAGATCAATGTTTTGGAGTCCTCATTATCTTTTGATTTCATTGTTATTAAGAATAGGAAATTAAACTCTCCATTTCTTTCTATTAGAACTCTAAAATAATTCTGAATTTGTAACCCTTTGTGCATGGAAAGTTATAGGAGAGTGACCTTTTTATAGATTGAAAACTTGAGGGGGGTGCTTAGCCAGATGAGTCAAATTGAGAATTTAGTCTTATCCTCCATCGGTGAAAACTTGGGGGGGGGGGGGGGGGGCTAGAATTTTGAAGATCTAAACTGCTGATCTTTTTTTTTCCTTAGAAAATATTAAGGTTTTCAACTTTGGGTGTCTGAATCAACATATATATATATATTGTAGAGAAATGAGTTGCTTTTCATGTTTTTCATCCCAAGAAAAAAATGTTCATTAACTGTTAAATATTTTCAAGTAATGAATATTATAACTTTTAGGCAAATTCAGTTTTATTTTGTCAATTGACTCAATTCTGTAACAAAATCATCTGCATATTCTCCCATTAGGTTTCTAGCCAGAGCTCTACATTATAATTCGACCCTTGTCATGTCCATTTATTTAATTTTTTCTTTTATACACCATGTCTTGTATTTTATCCTATGATATTTGAAAATTTGATTAAATTTGTGAGGCAATGTTTCTACCGTGTCTTATTATCATGAATGCTTAATTAATATAATCTTGCCTAGTTGAATTAGAGCAATGCAATGTTTGTGATATACATTTCATAGAAAGAGAAGCAAGTTCTGTGCTGAAAATTGGTCTCTCGAGGGAATGCTTGATGCATCATTTGTTTTGTACAGATAATCATTATCTCAAGGCAAGGGCCAGCCCACAAATAGAACCTAAAATAAATAAGGAAGCCAACAAAGAACTTTAGGCAGGAATGCCTAATAGGTGAAGGTGGATTTGGGAGGGTTTATAGAGGACGGCATGAAAAAACCAATCAGGTAGGATAATGACACTTAATTTGTATTATTCTATAGTTGTTAGCTTTTGTTGATATTGGTAAAATTTTGAAGGACTTGGCATTGACATTTGGTCATTTAACTATAGGAAGTAGCTGTGAAGCAACTTGACAGGAATGGATTGCAAGGAAACAAAGAATTCCTTGTTGAAGTATTAATGTTGAGCCTCTTGCACCATCAAAATCTGGTGAATCAAATTGGATATTGTGCTGATGGAGGTCAGAGATAATTGGTGTATGAGTACATGCCATTGGAATCTCTTGAGGACCATCTACTTGGTAAGTTTCCCCTTGGTTGTGTCATTTTTTGCTCAAACTTCAAATCTTGATATTTAAGGAAATGCCAGTATTTGTTAGAAATGTTAGTGGGTTATCACTCCACTCCATAACTCACCCACCCCAACCACCAAGACAGTAACTTCTATAATTGTTCCATTAAATATGTTTCTTTCTTTTGGATTGTTCTTAAGAATAGTTTGAGTTCACATGTCTCTTGCATCTATATTTTTTTTCGATTATCAGTATGGTGAAAATATTAATATGTACATAACTATCTATGAACTCTTTCAGAACTTTACGCAAGAAAGATGTTTCAGCTGCTTCTCTCTGCTTATTCTACCATAAGCATTCAAGATACTGCTTCATTTCTAGGAATGAACGAGGATTTCAAATTGTAAGCATTTTTGTGTTCATGTTTGTAATAAACATGGCTTATCTGTGTAAGGCAGTGCACAACTATGAATCATCTTGATTGAACATATGCTCCATATTTAAGTTGTGAGTTGTGATTTGATTGAATTATGTACTTCAAGTTTATTTAATAGCTTGATTTGTCTTCAATTTTGCAGGTTGATGGTTTGCTGAAGTTTTGGGTGCATGACTTTTTGGTATAGGCTATAGCCACTAGTGCAATAAACATGTTTAAAATCGGTTAAAAATATCATTCTAAATCGGTTATGGAACCGATGTAGAAACAGATGATGTAGAATGTAAGACCTTTTAACATCGGTTTTTAACCGATGTTGAAAGTTAACTTTCAACATCAGTTATAAACCAAACCGATTTTGAAAGTGCCCATTCAACAGATTAATAATTATTGAAAAAGATCTTTTCATATCGGTTATAATATAGAACCGATGTTGAAAGTTATAATTCAACATCGGTTTGGTCTTGTAACCGATGTTTAAAGTATATTTTCACATCGTTTGTAACTCAGAACCGATTGAAAATGATAGTTCAACATCGGTTCTCTATTGTAACCGATGTTGATAGTCCAATTTTTTTTTTTTAAATACTCTGTTTTAAACCAGTGGCAATCCTTAACCCTGTTTCATATATGTACAACCAGAACAATCCCAGCCAAAATAGAATCCCAACAATAACAGAATCCAAATCACTATATACTAAGTAAGCCAAACTATACTTTATTGCTTATGCAAAAGTCAGCTTTTGATTCAACAAACTCAACTAATTATATAATGTAATAAATTCAAACTAATTAATTAAATACATAACAAAGAAACAACAAAGAAATATAACAAATTAAACTAATTAAAGAAATAAAATGTCATCCATAAATTAATGTTCAGAAGTCATCTCAAGAAAGAAGTTTGCCCAACGCTCCTTGATGTCCTTAATGTCCTCTTCAGAGAATGCTTCCGGGTTGTCGAAAATCTGCACATTATAACTAATCAACTATAACTATACATAATTAATCTATAACTATTTACAAATGTTATTAGTTAATTACCTCCTTCCATCGATCTGTAATACTCGCGGAGACAATGTTTAACATCCACTTCATGACATAATATCCGCACTCCCAGCCGCCACGTTGCCTATGACACTACAAATGAATACACAATTTGAATATATAATGAGTAAAAACATAATAGTAACTATTTTACACTGCAATTGAATCTCGGGTACTAATTAATAAACTACTTACATTAGGGTAAATCCACCTAATAGGCCTGGGCCTACCACCATCCAAAACACGACTTGCGTTCATAGCTCTATCATAATTAAGAAAATGTGAATTTAAAGTATGTTATATATTTCAGAGTAATTAATAAAGCAAATGTAGTACAAATTAAATTAATTAAAAGCTTATGTTTCAACAATAAGCTTGATTTCTTTCGTCGGCTTCCTTCCCAACGAACAAAAGAAGACCACGACACTCATACAACGACAGATCTCTAAAACTTGAGACTCTAAGAGTTCTCCCTACCTGAACCTTTTCCGTGGCGCCTCATTAAGATCATATTGGCATACTCTCCCAAAAAAAAAAGAGCAGATCAATAATTGCCAATGTTTACTGCATTTGGAAACAGTTAGAGACAAGTCACAGATAATTATAAATCACTAGTAAAACTTGTACTTACAGATGGAGGTAAGGTGCTAGGTAGAACTGTTTTTTGCCTTCATCAAGCACATGTCGCATGTACGCAGTAATCTCATCTGACCTAAGTGTCTCACCCTGAATTAGTTGAGGGTCAAGGAATCCATAAAGATGGAGGTTACCCCTATTAATATACAGGCGATGCAGATACCTAAGATATTGAAATAAATATTAATTATAATAGTTAAAAACTTAATTAGTTAACTTCCAAATTAATTAGTTGAAATAACATAACTTACGTGCACCATAATGAGACAACTGTCATGCAAAGCATTTCACTATCAATGCATATGTCCATAATGTCCCTCTGGGGGATATAGAAAGTGTCGGGCTTGCCATCGTGTTCCAAATTTATAAAAGCGGACTCCTTCCCAAGTTTCACGGCAGCTAATGCGAGAAGTTCCAGAGCATCAAGTTCAACATCCTTGTCAATACCCTAAACAGCAAATATAGAACATTAGTAAACACGGTTAGGTTATTTCAATTGTAATAAAAAAAAACTTAACTTATTGAATGATTATATGAATACCTTTGATGAACCAGACGCCACAAGTTTTCTCGGATCCGACCTAGGCCTTTTGGGTCGATGATCTTTTCCATCATCCTAAACAATAGAGGTAAAGCATTAGTAAACACTAGTAAACACAATTAAGTTATTTCAATTGTAAATATAGAAAAACATAAGTAAGTGAACAATTACATGAATACCTTGGCTGAAACAAAAAACCTCACAAGTCTTCTCGGCCAAGGGATGAAATTACTGGGGGCCTGGCCAACTGTAATAACCTCCTCAATGGGCACAGGGACTAGAGCATCAACATCTAGAACATCTTCAACCACCACCCTCACATGATCATCCTCTAGTGTCTGGTGGTGTAAGGTATTTCCCAAGTTGTGTACCCTCCCAAATGCCACTACCCGGCGATCATGATGATCATCAACATACAACTCACATTGATCGTCCTCCTTATCAAGATGATGTGAATGATCACATGAAGCCATAGTGCTCACAGGTACAGACGGTTGGGCACTTGTGTTTTGATGGGAAAAACCCATAGATGCCAACTCTGAGAGAAGATCTCGTTTTATTTCTTCTCGAAGCTACGCCTTGATGGATTCAATATCATCCCTCTTCCGATGATGTGAAGATGGTCCATGGTATTGGGTAATGCCAACACCCCATCCAACACCAAGGACACGGCCTGGGTGGTCCTCTTTCCCAATCGCAACAACCAAGACATCTTTGCGTCCAGTAGACACAAAAGTTCCTTGTGTGCTTTGTTCGTCCAAGGAATCCTGCAACATACAATTGTCACATTAATTTGTGTAAGATGATGGATAAGCATGTTACAATTACAATTAAAATTGAATATATACTTACAATCTTTTCAGCAACAAGACGTGCCTCCTCGGATGTATATTGCCCCGATGGTCCTTGTCGGGCTCTCTTCCATGTATGGTGGCGTGGGGGTGGAGGTGGATCAACAACTTCTGGAGGTGGATCAGCCGTAGGATCAGCTTGGGATGCTTGTTCCAAAAGTTGTTTCTTCTTCTCTTCAATCATCTTCCTCCTCAGATTTTTATATCCCCCACGAGACAAACGATGGGGGTAGAGATTCTTACTCTGGATCTCCTGCGCCTTTTTCCTTTTCTCCTATTATAAATAATATCAACTGAATTCAGTATATTAATAAAATCAATTTGGTTGGTAAATTTAAACAATATAACTCAATTTAACCTGAAAGGCGGGGTCCAATCGGATCTGAACAAATCTATCCCATGTCTCTTGATCAAGGAACGGATACATCTCAAGTGGAGATTTGTCTGCACGCCTATGTATGTATTTCCCGCTTAGTTGTGTTTTAAATGCTCTCCAACGCTCACCCGCATACGAAATCCATTTTTTCTTCATACGCTCGGTATCCGGCACTTCAAAGGTGAGCTATATTTACAAAACAAAATGGAGAAATTAGTGTATATGAAAATAATATGGTGAAATAAAATATATACAACCAAAGAGGGTAAAAGTAAAATACCATGATACTATCCCATATCTGATCATTCACGTTCGTCGGTACATGGTCCCAATCCTCAATAAGTATACTAGCCTTGCTTTTGGCAAGGACGGCCACAAAACTCTTAAACAGATCTTCTATTGGCCCTATAGGTAAGCAATCTCCATCAAACTCAACCCTCATCCTTTGATTACCACTACGGTTGATGGCCAATTTTTTTAATCCTGTGGCGCGTCTACCTTTTTTACTTGTCAATGGGGTATCCGACCCGCTGCATGTAGGAGGGATGCCCGAGGGATCTGCCATGTATGCCTGTTTATACAAAAAATAATAAACTATGTCAGTAAAGATGGATAAATAACAAATATCACTTTAAACATAACTTACACTATAACTTAACATATAAATATCAAATTAAATAACAAAAAAAACTTAACTTATAATTATCAAGATAAACATAACTTAACTAATAAATATAACTTTAAACATAACTTACACCATGGTTAAGTAGTAATGTTCTCCCATATCCCTTCATGATAATCATCACGAATGGCATGTACATCGTCCGCTTCATTTTCCTCATTGAAAGTAGGCATCCGTGTTGAGAAAGAAGGAGTATCGGAAATATCGAGAGTTGAATCTTGATTTTCCTCACTACCATTATGCATGTTTTTTCCTTGGAGAACCACCGACCACCTTTTGTTAGAAGGATCATGGATATAAAACACTTGTCTTGCTTGGAAAGCCATGATGAAAGGCTCTTCTGTATAACCTACCTTGCCAAGGTCTACCAATGCAAATCCTAACTCATCGATTTGTACACCACTGTTACTGTCAACCCACTTACATTTAAAAACAGGTACTCTAAATTTAGTGTAATCGACCTCCCAAATCTCTTCAATGACTCCAAAGTAAGATATGGATGCCATAACGGGGTTTGTATCTTTTGAACTAGAGAAGTGCATAGACTCGGCTATAACCATAACCCCACTGTTTTGCATGGTACTCTTGTCATCCTGGGACTTTGTATAGAAGGAAAATTTATTGATATCGTATCCACTCCAACATATGACATCAAAGTTAGGCCCGTGTGCTAACCATTTTAATGTATCAGAAGCAGTATTATCCTCTGCAATTTGATCTTTAAACCAGTTTAAGAAAGTCTTATTATGCTTGTTCAACAACCATTTTTCGTTCATTCGAGGGTAATTTTGCTTGACAATGGTTTTGTGATCACATAAGTAAGGATTAACCTCATCGGTGTTATTCAATATATACAAATGTGCTTGAAGCACTTCCTCTCGACCGATGCTCTTAACAGTAATACCTCGTGTACCCTTACCATCACATCTTCCCTCATGACGAGACTTAGGAAGCCCTACAGGTTCCGCTTCTGACATGTAGTCTGTACAAAACTCAATAGCTTCTTCTGCAGCATACCTTTCAACAATAGATGCTTCAGGACTGTGTGGATTCTTCACATACCCTTTTAGTATCTTCATGTATCGCTCAACTGGGTACATCCACCTTAAATGAACGGGGCCACACAATCTAATCTCCCTCACTAGATGAACAATTAAATGAACCATGATGTCAAAAAATGAAGGAGGAAAATACATCTCCAATTGACACAAGATAATAGCAGCCTCAGTTTCCAACTCATCCAGTTTTCGAAGGTCAATGACTTTGCTACATATAGTATTGAAGAATAAGCACAACCTTGTTATGGCTTGTCTCACTTTTTTAGGCAAGATGTCACGAATAGCCACTGGTAGTAGTTGTTGCATCAAGACATGGCAATCATGAGACTTTAAACCAACTAATTTGAGATCTTTCATTGAGACAAGCCTCTTAACATTTGAAGAGTAACCCTGTGGCACTTTGACGCCCCGCAGACACTCACAAAAACTTTTTTTCTCTTTTTTCGATAAAGTATGACATGCTGGGGGCAAATAAGTCCGCTTAACCCTACTAATTGTGGAGCTAACTGCTCTCGTATGCCCATCACAACTTGATCTAAACGAGCATTGACACCATCCTTTGTCTTGCCTTGAATGTTAAGAAGCGTCCCGACTACACTATCACACACATTTTTCTCCACATGCATCACATCAATACAATGTCTTACATCAAGTTTGCACCAGTATGGAAGATCAAAGAAGATCGACCTCTTCTTCCATATGTTTTTCTCAGTAGCCTTCTTATGGGTCTTTCCAAAGATAACATCCATGTCCTTAACCCGTTGATAAACTTGATCTCCGGTTAAGGCTATCGGAGCAATTTCATTCTCGTGGCATCCATTAAAATCTTTTCTCAATCTACGATACGGGTGATCAGGTGTGAGAAATCTTCGATGCCCAAGGTAAACTGTCTTCCTTCCATGTTGTAGTTGATGGTAGCATGTGCCTTCTTCACATACAGGGCATGCTTTATGCCCCTTAACACTATATCCGGACAAGTTCCCGTATGCTGGAAAGTCATTGATGGTGCAAAATAACATGGCACGCATCTTGAAAGTCTCATTGCAATACCCGTCAAACAGATCAACGCCTTCCACCCACAGCTTTCTCAAGTCTTCAATCAAGGGACTTAGATAAACATCTAAGTCATTTCCTGGTTGTTTTGGGCCCGAAATCATCATAGATAACATAATGTATTTGCGCTTCATGCACAACCAAGGAGGTAGGTTATAAATTACCAGGAGAACAGGCCATGAACTATGAATACTACTTAAGGTGCCATACGGATTCATGCCATCGGTAGCAAGTCCAAGCCTAAGGTTTCTTTTCTCATCGGCAAAATCCGGAAATAAACTATCAATTCTCTTCCATTACAAAGAATCAGCCGGATGGCGAAGCTGTCCATCACATTTTCTCTCATCTGAATGCCACCTAATGTTTTTTGCGTCATTTACATTAGCGAACAATCGCTTGAACCTTGGAATTATTGGAAGATACCATAACACCTTCGCAGGAGGACCCTTTGTGATCACATCACAATTTGAATCACCATCGTTCACTTTGTAGCGTGATACCCCACACCTTGGACACTCGTGCATCTTTTCAAAGTCATTCCTGTACAATATGCAATCATTAGGACATGCATGTATTTTCTTATACTCCATACCCATCGGACACGATATCTTCTTCGCCTCATAGTTACGGTTCGGCAATGTGTTACCTTCTGGAAGCATGTCTTTCAACAACTCAAGCAATTCGGTGAAGCTTTTATCACTCCACCCATTTCTCGCCTTCACAACTACCAATCTTAACACCGCTGATAACCGTGTGAAATTAGAGCACCCAGGATACAAAGGCTTATCTGCATCACTGCACAAAGTATCATACACATTTGCTCGTTGAAATGACTCTTGTCCAATATCGCGGATCACGTCCTCTAGTCGATCGTCCATATCTACGTCATCAACCTCCTCTCTTTGGGACACACTTGGTTTGTCTAACAATTCACCATGCCATATCCATCTTGTATAACTCTTACATATCCCTTCACAAATAAGATGCTCTCGTATTTCTCAGCTTCCAGTCGTCTCTCATTCAAACAATTAACACAAGGACAATAAAACCTTCCATTACTATCGGGAACATTTCTTTTAGCAAATTCTAAAAACTCTTCCACTCCATTCTCATACTCATGACTTGCGCGTCTAGCATCGATCCAATTACGATCCATAACTACAACAACACCAACTTCACTTAGTCCAAGATCTTCAACTCCTTTTTATCACAGGGTATGGCCCTATCCCATTCGAGAAGAAACTTCTTCAACACTCAGTTAGCAGTTAGTCCTTAACTTTCATGCCCATACTTAACGAAATTTCGACAGCATTTCCCATCGGTCTCCGACGTACACGACTTGAACGCGGTGACATCCACCGCGACAAAGTGTGCACCCGGAGAACAAAAGGAAATGCAGCAGACCGAAATTTCTTCAAATATAAGATATGAGAATTAAGGAATAAGTATTAACCAAATGAAGAATAAGTTTTTCCCCAAACTGTCCAACTTGGACAATTCAAGATTCAATACAATGAGTAGTACCTTAATAAAGTACACATATGCTCATTAATATTGAATCTCAAACGGGAAACTAAGGTTTTACTAATTTATCAACACTAAAAGATACTCCAACAGTCCAATCCCTAAGTTAAAGCAACAAACAAAACATTGGAATAAAATATCTTACTTGTGCTCAGAGTGAGGAGATAGAGAGTGATGAGTGAGAGGGCGCTCGAGATGGGTTGAGGCTTGCCTTCACCCTAAATCAGAAACACAAAGCAAAGAGAGGGTTTGAGAGAACTATGAGAGGTTTTTTAAACTAACATTTAAAAACCATTCATGTTGAACTAAAAACCATTCATGTTAAACTAATAACCTGTCCTGCTTCTCTAGTTTGGTTTAATATACACTTAAATAATTTGATTTGAGTTTGTAGCTTAACATGTTTTTCAATCAGCAATGAAGGGTGCCAAAGAAGACCGTTTTGTGTACATGAATTTATCCCGTACTATTTAATTTGTGTCATTAGTATTGTTGTTACATTACAATGCTTGATCTTTTCGTGATAAGCTTCAATGTTAGATGTTCTTAACTTTGTATGATTATTAAGTATTTTACAATCTGCATATCGAAATTACATTAACTACTTTGTTTTTCCTTTTGCAAAGCCAATACTAGGTGCTGAAAAATATTTTCACTCCTCAAACTAATCTTTTACATTGGAGGCAGAATGATAGTTTCACTCTTCAACCTAATATTTTTATGTTGTGTTATCATGTACTGCAGGTCTACTATCTATAAATCTACATGTCATGGAGTATTTCGACCTAATCTACAAAATAATTCTTGACTTGACATGACTGAATTTTCAGGTAACACTATGAGCAATTTTACGTGGGCAATCAAGCAGTGTCATCTGAACACTATTGGCAATGTTGTGTGGGTAATCAAGCATAGTCATCTGCAAAATTGTTTGGGAAATTGAACATTAAGGTGAGGAACTTTCTAATCTATTTCAAATTATTCATTGTTGTCATCTCTTTCAATTTTTGGGCTTTCTATTAAAGGATATTGCTACTTA
This sequence comes from Ammopiptanthus mongolicus, assembly GCA_039655645.1. Lineage (NCBI taxonomy): Eukaryota > Viridiplantae > Streptophyta > Magnoliopsida > Fabales > Fabaceae > Ammopiptanthus > Ammopiptanthus mongolicus. The sequence continues at coordinate 27,525,194 of CM077346.1, read as the reverse complement.
ACAAGGATTGTTGGTTATTGCATTCGTGGTTAGAATTGAGAATGTTTGTTGTCCTGGTGCTCAAAAGACAAAAGGAAATGGTGAAAACAAGGTGCTATGTCTAGAGGACAACTTAGAGGATGCGCAGGTTTTTTTGCTTAAATGCAAGAAGCATGAAAGGTCCCTGCTGTGAAAAATTGCGTCAGTGGATATGCACAATTGCTTTTATCATCCAGAATTGACTTAATAGCTTATAATGGGCTTGATTGGACCATGGTCTCCTCTATGCTTGCCTAAGTATCACTGCTAGCTCTAAATTAGCGCATCACATTTCTTAAAATTAGTCAAACATTTTTACAGTTTATAGTTTTATGTTTCCTTGCATATTTACTCAAGTTGAATCAACCACATTTTCAAACTAAATAGTAAATTCTAATACATTAATACTTTTTCTCTTCCTTTCTCCCTTTAATTTCATAAGAAAATCTAATCAGAAGGAGAAGTGTTTTTCTTCATTAGAATGTCACGTATGGATTTCCTGCCAAGTTACATGTCATACTGTAAAACTAATCAAGTTACATGCCATACTGTAAAACTAATCAAGTTACATTGCAAAACCAAAGTAACAGGTAGCAGACAACAACAAAAATGTAGAGAGAAAGAAAGAGAACCTGGGCAAAGTTTCTCCACCGAGGAGAGGGTGAAGTCGTGGGCAAAGTTTGGTACAGAGGTTCAGAGGAGATGGTGAAGCCGTGCACGACTGGGCAGTGTATCAGCGATGAAGGAGCAGCAACGATTTGTGAGGAGAAGGAGAAGGATGAAGGATGGTGCTAGGTTACGGTGGTGAAGGATGAAGGAGAAGGAGCAAACGAGAGAGAGGGCAAACAGTGAGGAGGGAAAGATATGAAAGAACGTTGGAACGTGAAATGGGTTTAATGAAGATTTGAAATCGGTTGGTTAATAGAACCGATTTTGAAAGTTTAATAATGAGATCGGTTGTCAAATAACCGAGTTTGAAAGTTTACTAATGAGATCGGTTGTGTAATAACCGATGTAAATACTTGGCGGGAATAAATAAATAGTTTTTTATTTAAATTGTTTTCATCGGTTGAACTATGTAACCGATGTTAAGTGTTTTATACATCGGTTTCTTTCTGAACTGATGTAAATAATTTTGAACTTATTTTCAAAATTGTCACCGCCTCTTTTTTTAAATCGGTTTCTTTTCAACCGATCTAGAAACCTGTTGGAGAATCCATATTTTGCACCTGTGGGCTAGTTGTTTGAATTTGTATATATGTACTAGAATAGTTTTTTGGTTAGTATAGTGTTGATTGTAACATTAATATTGTTATGTATTGTAACATTTGTAATGAATGAAATGAATTTATGTATACTATGTCAATTATTGTCCCAAATATTGCTTATATTGTCCGCGTTTTGCTGAGTGTAGGAAAAAGTAAGAGAAAATCAAAGTAAATAATTTTTTTAAGCTAAACAACAAAAGAAGCCTCGTTAAAACCTTTAGGTGCAAAACCCTCCTTAGGGATAAAAACACCTTAAAGGAAAGAGCACTCCTAATGCTTTTTTATTAATAAGAAAAGAAAAAATACAAAGAAATCATGAGGGGACATAAACAAAAACCCATGCAAAGAAAAATCATCTAAACCTATAAAAAGGAAGACTAAACCTATTTCGGAAAAAGTCTTCCCTAATGAATAAAGGAATAGAATCCCACCAAATAAAGTCCTGTATAGAAAGACCATGTGCTGCCAACCTATCTGCACATGAGTTACCCTCCCAAAAAATATGTGAAACACGAAAATTCATGCTTTTTACAATAAGAAGACAATTAATCCATCTATTCCGAAGCTTCCATGGCACAAAATTGTGAGATTTGAATGCTGAAATCACCAGTTGGGAGTCATACTCTAGCCAAAGATTTTTTCAACGTCTCAAACTTGCTTGCTCAATTGCCATCATTGCACCAATCAATTCAGCATGTAAAGAGAAAGTGACACCAAGATTTGCAGAGAAACAACTGAGGGCTGCTGTACTATAGTCTCCAAAAATACCCCCACAAGCAGACCAACCAGGAGCACCTTTTGAAGCACTATCTGTATTGCATTTCACCCAATTATATATAGGAGGATACCATATAATTTCCTTAATAGAAGGAGCTCGAGAAGCATGGCCAAGAACATTAAATTTCTTCAAAATAGTAAACTCCATCATGGAAGAAGACATGGTGCTAGCAGACAAATTAGCAACTAAAGAAACACCTGCCACTATCCGGTTAAAAGCTGAATTAAAAGAAATAACCTTGTTATCAAATCTCAGACTATTCCTGCACTTCCAAATCATCCAGAAAGAAAACAAAATTGCAGCAAGAACAAGATCTCGACCCTGTAGACTCCAATCTCAAGTAAATAATTAAAAAAAAAAAAATAGGGAATAGATAGAGTTTCCCTGAGGAAGCGCTATCTAAAGCAGGAATAGATAGCGCTATCTATTCCTGCTTTAGATAGCGCTTTTTAAGTTCTATTGTTTCTTCAACCTTTAATAGCGCTTAAAAGCGCTATTCAATACCAAAAATAAACGCTATTAAAAGCGTTTTCAGTTGTAGTGACAATGGAGTAAACAATGTTGAAATGAGTGGTAGCTTTCCAAACAACACCAACAAGACCGTTGAAAGCAGCTTCCAGAATGAGGGGTGAAAAAAGCATATGGGGCAAGCATATAGGTCGAAAATATTAAACCGGTCAAGACAAATGAAGGGGGTGCAACTTTTTAAATAAATAAGTTGTAATTTTTTAAAAAGAAGTGAAGTTACTATTTTACCCCCGGTAGTGGCTAAAGATTAAGGGTCCATTTGGATGAGTTTTAAAAAAAAGACTTTTATGATGTAGAAGTAGAAACAGAAGTTATTTTGCATTTGGATGTAGTGGTGGAGAATCACTTTTAAATCATAAAAGATGTTTGGATAAATCTACGTAGTAACACTTTTAATTGTGTAAAATTATTTAAAAAGACAGGCAAAAGCACTTTTTCTATACTGTTTGGATAACAAAGCACTTATTATAAATTATAACAATTTTAACTCTTTTTAAGGCTTAATTGCATTTTTGGTCCCCCAGGTATCATGATTGTGCAATTTTGGTCCCCCGGGTTTTAATTGCGCCAATTGGGTCCTCCAAATATCACGATTGTGTAATTTTGGTCCCTCAAGTTTCAATTGCGCCAATTGGGTCCCCCACGTATCATGATTGTGCAATTTTGGTCCCCCAATTATCACGATTGTGCAATTTTTAACGTCAGTAGCCTACATAGGACACGTGAGGCTGATTTGACACTTAGTGAAGTCAACTTAACAGTTTACGGGACATTCTTATAAGACATCATTGACATCTCACACAATTTAATGATCAAATGCACATCATTAAGTGTCACATAAGAATGACACGTAAGCTGCCAAACTAGTCTCATTAAGTGCCAAATCAGTTGCACATGTGCTTCGTAGATTATTGATGTTAAAAGTTGCACAATCGTGATACTTGGAGGACCAAAATTGCACAATCGTGATATTTGGGGATCAAAATTGCACAATTATGATACGTGAAGGACCCAATTGGCGCAATTGAAACATGGGGGACCAAAATTGCACAATCATGATACTTGAAGTACCCAATTGACGCAATTAAAACCCGGGGGGACCAAAATTGCACAATCGTGATACTTGAGGGACAAAAAATGTAATTAAGCCTTTCTAAATATAATTGAAAATTTTGAAATAACCTTTTATCAAAATTCGTGTAACATATTAGAAAAGATAAATAATTTTTTTCCTTTTATATGTTTTTATGAAAGTTACTTTTTTTTCATCATATTAAAATATTAAAATAGAATCTCAAATGAAATGCACTTCGATAGGGACGTTCGGGAGCAAGTGTATCGCACTGTTTTTTTTTTTTTTTTTTGAAGTGTATCACATTTTCAGGATCTGTTTGGATAAATGACTTAATTAAGTGTTTATAGGATAAGCGCTTACCATATAAGCGCTTACGTATAAGTTATTTCTCTAATCAAAGAGAAAATATAGTCAAACTGTTTTCATATAAGTTATAAGCTATTTTCATAAGCTATCCTTAAAAGCTTATCAAAATAAACTGAAAACAGCTTATGAACATGTCATAAGCTATTTTTATAAGCTTTCACAAATACTCTGACAAGTGCTTATGCCAGTAAATAATCTTAAATAAATTATTTTTATAAGTTAATCCAAACATGTGGGACGACACTTTAATTGGTTTGAAAAGCTTTTTATGTTTACGTTCTTCAATAACATAGCACCCTGCGAATATACTCATTTATTTATATTCACGTCTGCGGCAAAAAACAGTTGTGTTTTTCTTCTCAGAGAAGAAAAAAAAAAACGGGGACGTCATTGGTCTTGGTTTTTTCACCTTTTTTCATTTTGACGAAGAAGAGAGCTTGGGGTCCAGCAGATTTGGAGGAACGAGAGAATTTTGTGATTCTGGAGTTTTGAGAAAAGAAACTTTGGAGGAACCAACGAGAAATGAAAGGCAATCAGCGTGTCAACTTTTTTCATTAAAACAATGTGCGTCTCTTTCAGGGATTCACATTGCCTCCAGTCACCCTTCTCTTTCAGTGGGTTTCTCCATCTTCTACCGCAAATGCTAATTTCAGGGGATTTTGGACTCATTTGGTTTGTATTTTTATTTTTTATTTTTATTTTTTGAAAATTGTTTTTATTTTCAAATTTTGAAAAATTTGAAAACGTGTTTGTTTTGACTTCCTGTTTTCTGTTTTCATTTCTTATTTTCAAAAATTTGGGAATGAAAACATTGAAAACAACTATTTTTTATTTTCAGATTTGGGTCCAATTCAGAAAATATTTTCTGTCACTAAACTCAATCAAACGCATTTTCAAACTCATTTTCTATTTTCATTGAAAATGAAAACAGGAAATGGTCAAACCAAACAGGCCGAGTGCGTTTGTTTTGGATTATTTGATCATAAAAATTATTTTTTTAAGTTAAAAATTATTTTTAGTGATTTTAATTGTATTTGTTTTAGATTTTTTAGGAAATCATTTTTATGGATAAAATGAGAAGCTATTCCAGTTAGCTTCTCACTAAAATATGATTTTATAGAGGAAAGAGAAAATATGTTTGTTACAGATTATTAAAAAATGATTTTCATTTAATCTCTAAATTATTTTATATGGAAATCATTTTTTTCATAATCTGTAACAAATATATTTTCTCTTTCCTCTATAGAATCAGGTATTAGTGAGAAACTAACTGAAATAGCTTCTCATTTTAGTCATAAAAATGATTTTTTTTAAAAAATGATTTCCTAAAAAATCTTAAACAAACACAATTAAAATCACTAAAAATAATTTTTAACTTAAAAAAATAATTTTTATCCGTAAATAATCTTAAACAAACTCATTTTATATCAATTGTGTCTATACTCATTTGATTGTTCGTATGCAATTAATAATTTAGTATTAAAAATTACAAATTGATTACCAATAATATCAGGATTCCTCATAATAGTTTTAGACTATCCAATTATTTTCTTAATTCTATTCACATTCTAAATTTTTTCAAATCTTTTTCTTTCCAGAATTTCAATTGATTTTAAATTATTTTATTTTCAAATTATTCATCATAATTTTAGATTATTTCCTTTCCAAATTATTCTTCAATCATCAACATGTTTATATATATATATTTATATATATATAGTCAGGATCCGTTGATACTAGATGTCAAATATTTCACTTACATCAATTTTTAATCATTAATTTTGATTTAATCTAATGGCTTAAACTTATCAACTTTATTGAAGAAAGAGAATAATAAATATAAAAATAAAAAATAAAATGTACTTAATGAAGAAATATTTGAGTATCTTAAATTTTATTAAAATTATAATATTTATTTAGTAAATATTTTATGTTGTAATTTATAAATTATAATTATTTTATTAACTAAAATAGATAAAAATATTTTATTAAAATGCATATATATTTTTTTAAGTGCAACGTTATTTTAAAAAAAATGCAGATCTTTTACTAAAAGTTTTATAACAACTATTTACAAATTAAGTTTTACTCATTAAAAAATAATTATTATTATTATTAATAAATAATACATAAAAAATCAAAATATACAGATTGTTTTATTAAAAGTTTTATAATAACTATTATTTTTATTAGTAAAATATTTGTTTACTTTTTTATTTGTTTTATATCTACATATAAAACTATAGTTACTTTTATATCTATAAAAAATTTATTGTTTTGCTTAAATTATAATATCTTGACTTTTTTATTAAAATATGGTATTTACATCTTAAATTTTGTAAAAATTATAGTATTTTTTTTGTTTTTATTTTATTTTATTTTCGCTGGTGTAATTATAGTATTTGTTTATTAAAAATTTATATTCTTTATATATATTTGATGTCATCAATTAAATAATTTTTATAATTTTTAAATGTTAAATTTTTTAATATATTAAATTCTTAAAAAAGTCAGATTATTTTTATTATTAAAATATTTTTATTAATTTTCATTTGTATTATATATAAAGTTACTATTATTATTTATAAAATTAAAAAATAATGCATAAAAATATAAAAAATTAGAAAATATTATTAAATTTAATCATTTAAAAAAATACTTTAAAAAATCAACTAGATCAAAATCAATTACAAATTTAATTGATATTTTAGTCACGTGATATTTTTAGAAAAAAAATGCAGATACTTTTTAATTAATTGCATATTATTTTATGAATTACAAATAACATTGCAACGTTATTTCACAAAAAATGCAGATTTTTTTACTAAAATTTTTTTTTATTTTTTTCCCACATCTAAAATTGAATAATATTTACTAATTTTTTTATTTTTTATGCATTTTTTTTAATTTGATAAATAATTAAATTAGATATAGTTTTGTACTTAGATATAATACAAGTAAAAAATTATTTAATATTTTACTAATAAATATAATAGTTATTATAAAACTTTTAGTAAAACAATCTATATTTTTTTATTTTTTATGTATTATTTTTTAATGATAATAAAGTAATTTTTAATGCATAACAATTAATTTATAAATAATTGTTGTAAAACTTTTAGTAAAAAATCTCCATTTTTTGTAAAATAATGTTGCACTTAAAAAATACATATGCATTTTTAGTAAAATATTCTTCTATCTATTTTTTGTTAATAAAATAATAATTATTTATAAATTATAACATAAAATATTTACTAAATGAATATTATAATTTTAATAAAATTCAATATACTCAAAAAAATTTTCATTAAATACATCCTATTTTTTCTCTTCGTATTTATGTTAATTTTAATTATTCTCTCTCTTTAATAAAATTGATAAGTTTAATCCATTAGATCAAATCAAGATCAATGGTTTCAAATTGATGAAATAGAAAATTTTGACATCCGGTGTCAACGAATCGTGACTCTTTTATATATATATATATATATATATTAATAAAATAGGAAGTCAAAATCTGTACATGTAGGTCTCTTACGAAGTATATCACCCCAAGTTATTTTTTCCTTCCGAAACCAAGCTTATATATGATAAGTTATATACTTCTCACGTATTTTTTCATTATTTTACTTTTAAAAACAATTCAATTAAATGGATTCAAGTGAAATCTGGTGTTGGGAGAGTTAGTAATTACATGACTCTCCTCCAAGGAAAAGGACTCAAGTTTAATTCTTAGAGTCACCCAATTGGGAGGCAGCCCATCCCCGTGTATAAAAAATCTGACTTCCGTCACTGCCAAACCGGGGATTAGTCTCATAGCCGGTCTAAAGGATCGAAGCTGTGGGAATATCTCGGTGAACCCGTTGGGGAGCCAAAAACTCTAATTATGATGGGTTCTGAACAAAAAAAAATTGGATTCAAGTGACTTTAATAATATATAGATTCAAATTTAAAGTTTAAAAATTTCTCATTTAAATTCATTAGCGTGTATGTTAACCTATAAAGGATTGATTGCATCTAATAATATATGAATTTTAATAAAAAAAAAACTAATTTAGTAAAAAAAAAATTAAAAAAAAACTAATACAAAGGATTCACAGTACATAAGTTCTCTCTCATATTTGCCGCAACCACATCACAACGGGAGCGACGAACCAAAATTAATTGATTACAAAAAAATGGAGTCGCCACCAAAATTTATTTATTAGGGAAAACATTGGACAAAACCTTTTAAAAAAAGAATGGTCTTTAAAACCAGATTTAGAGTTCGGGAGTCGATTATATGTAGGGAAGGTATTAACACCCCACAACATCCATTTAAAAAATGATTACCTATAATTAATTGTGCAAAATTTTATGTTATCTTTTAAAATATTTATTTTACCCCTTTTATTAAGAAATTAATTAAGAAACTAAAAAAAATAACTTTTTTATTAAATTTTATTTTTGGGCTTAACAGAGATGGTCCCTGCTCCTACGTATCCTTAGGTGTGATGAGTAATTCAAAGCTACGTAGTTCTTTAAAAAATATTTGTGGGTTTGATTGATTTTAAATATTTTTAGATAAACTTTGATTAAGAAATTTCAGTATCACCAAGTTGTCACAACTCAGGTGTCCTAAGTTAATAAGATGTCACATCTCAGCTAACTCTTTTATTTAATTTAGTTTTTACTCTATTTTTAAAAGGCTTAGGATCACCAAGTTGTCACAACGCAGGTATCCTAAGATCAGGGATTAACAAGATGTCACATTTCAGCTAAACCCTTTATTTAAATTAATTTTTATTTTATTTTTAAAAGACTTAGGATCATCAAGTTGTCACAACTCAGGTGTCCTAAGATCAGGGATTAATAAGATGTCACATCTTAGCTAATCCTTTTATTTTTTTTTAAAAAAATATTTAACTTTTTTGAAGTAATTTAATAAAACATGTTGTGATTAATTGATATATTGCTGTAAAGAAATATTTATACTTTTGCAAATAAGATATATGAGTAATAATAGTTGTAACAAGTTTGAGTAACAGATTTTTGCTTATGTACCCAGACCCAAAAAACACAAAACCAAATACAACGTTATGAGGCAATTTTATGAGTTTATAGCGGATAGCTTATAGCGGATGAGAAAGTTTGGTAAGCGCTTCTGTCACGAGCTTATAGCGTTTTTTCACGAGCTTATAACGTTTTTTCCAGACGCTACTTGAAGTAGAGTTTGAGCTTATAGCGTTTCATTTTTCTTTTCACTTTTATCTTTATTATCTACATCTAATTCTACCTTTATTCTCTTCTCTCTTTTATGTAAAATAATTAATGAAGATGTCCTTTTATGTCTTTTTATATTTTTCAGCTAGTTCAACCGCTAGTTTTATCAAACACTTCCACAAAAAATAAGCTACCTCATCCGCTATGCGCTATCAGCTACCTCATCCACTATCCGCTATAAATTATCCGCTATCAACTAACTTATCCGTTAACAACTAATTTTACCAAAACAGGCCTTATATATCTTCTGACTTAAAAAACACCCACAAACCCAAGCCCCACATTTGGATACTCAGAAGACAAACAAATCAAAAAACAAAGAAAAAGGCAGCAAACCCACGGGTCAGAGACTGCAAGCAGGAGCCGGTTGTGGCGGCTGGCCGGCGGACGTAGTGACGGCGGGGCGATGCCGGTCGCGCGGCGGCGTGACTGAGACGAGGCGAGTCCAGACAGTGCAGCGGCGACTGGGTGCTCTCGGTGGTTCGCTGCTGGTGCGAAACGGGTGGCGGCGGGGCTCCTAGGTGCAGCGCACTGCGGAGGGCGGTGCTGTCTGTGGCTGGCTGGTGTGCGGCGGTTCCGGATGAGCTGCGTCCGGCGGAGGGCGGTGCGTGGAGAGCAGCCAGATAGAGGGCAGCGGTGGCTGTCTTCAGGTGGTGTGGTGATGCTGTGATGATGGTGCCTTGTGTGAGTTTGGAGAAGGTGAAGAAAAACTGGGTAAATAAAAAATGCTTCTGGCCCCCTCTTTTTCAGAATCCCCTCCCTCATTTATAGCAATTCCAACCTTCAGATACTAAATGACTTTTCCTTATTGTAACCGACCGAAAATCATTAACCCATGATTTTATTGGCCATTAGAGGGCAATAATTCCCATTAATTTGATCTTAATGCCTCACTCCATAACTGTAATAGAAATAAAACCGAAAGCCAACCCCCCTTTTTTATTGTATCATTTGTTTATTTTATTTTATCATTTTTTATTTTTACGATTTTCAATTTCTAATAAAAAACTAAAACTAAAAATGAGTGTCCGTTGTTCACAATATTTTTCATTCATATTCATATTATTAGGTCGTTTGGTTTATCCTTTCATCTTTGTAATTTTTGTTCAATTTATTTGTCTTTGTTTTAGAGTTTCACCTTTTTGTTTTTTTTGGGTTGAACACACGGTACGAATTAATTATCTCAAGAGATTGGTGAATTAAGACTAGGCTTTTCTTCCAGGATCAATTAAAACAATTAAAGGATTAAACCTATATGCAGTTTTCAAACAAAACAAATATGTTTATGCAGATTCACTTTTTGTCAATCGATTACAAAATCGTGTAAGTCGATTGCAGGTTTAAGTTCAATCGATTACAACAATTTGTCAATCGGTTGCAGCAGGTTGTCTATTGATTCCTACTTGGTGCCAATTGATTGATGCAACACAAAAACTCTAGAACATAAGCGTTTGATTTATGGCTGGTTTATTCAATGACATATGATGCAAGACTGATAATAAATATAGAGTTTAGAGAAGTGCAAAAATTGATTTATCCTGGTTATATCACAATCACCGTAACTTATATCGACTCCTCACTCCACATGTGAGATTTTCCCCACTATCTTTATCAAGTTTGCAGGCAGTTGAAAAACCTTCACACTTTAGAGTATTCTTAATTTGTACAAGAGTCTCAAAGCATTCCTTACCTCAAGGAACCCCTCTTTAATTACAATGAACATAAGAAAATGAAACTCTCTTTTTTTCAAGATTTTTCTTCCTTGTATAATCAAAACTATCAATGTTTTTGTCTTTCAACAAAAACGAAATTGTATCACTCTAATATGGTGAATGTAACGCAAATTGCAGCACTAAAGAGAAAGAAACAAAAACTTATCGCACATTAACAATTTGGAAAAAAAAATACTCTCAATATCTCTCATATTTCTCAACGAAATCTCAAAAGTATGATGTATGATCAATAGTTAATATGAGTTTCAATGATTCAAGCCTTATATATTGATTCACAATATGAAATTAGCCTTATCTAATCAATACGAATTGATATTCGTAACATTATTTTACGAAGGTTTTGTTCTAAGGAAGTGACTACCATTATCTATCTATTACACAATTTTCTTCGTCTTTTGTGATTTTATGCTTTATTCCTGTTGGTATGTTTGAATTAGCTATTAATCCGTTTCGTGTTATTTAGCATTGCTTCTAATCAATATAAGATGAGAATCATTGATTTCTATCATGGAAAAATGTTTCCAAACAAGTTTGAATATTAACCATTTGATGATCTTTATGAAAAACATTTTAATCAATTTTAATGATAATCCTTTATCCAAATTACAAGAAAAACGTTGAAATTTGAATTTGAATCACTAAGAACTACCTAAACAAAATTCTCATATAATTTCATTAGAATTTCATTTAAAGAAATATATTATTTTAAGTTAAAACATCTGTCAACTGATTGCACTATCGTTGTCAATTGATTGATTCATCAAAAAATCACCTCAATCGATTTCTGAGATGATCCGCCATCCCATTGGAGAACCTAAGATATTAACTAATCTTAATTGTTTTATAATCGTTAGCGCCTTGTTGATACGAAACGAAGCGAAAAATTAAGGGCGGAGGCGACACAAAATTAAGGCACGCATCATCTCAGAGTACACAGCTTTAAAATATAAAAAAATATATTATATACATCAGTTGCCCCGTCAGTAGGTCTACAGTAATAATGTATGCATGCAAAGTGCGTTCATACAGACGGTAATCAAAATACGTAAATAGGCCGAGAGATAGCTCTCCGGCTAACCACGATCACTTCCCAACCCCTCGATGTTAGGATCCTCGACTTGTCCACCGGCATCGGGCTCATACGGAATGTCATCCAGTTCTTCGGCAAGTGGTTCCTCCATGGGGTCTTCCCATAAAATAAAATAACACATATAGAAAATAACGTAAGATAAGAAACATATATCATCAATATGGGAGATGAGCATCAGTACAACATATATATACATGCATCACACAGCACATATAAACCATACAACACAACATCACCCATCTCTTAAGTCATACATCACAATCATCTCAAAAGTCACTCCCTCAGATAAACCTATAGGAGGGATACTAATCCCTATGTATATGCTGACTTCTCTATATGCATGTCGGCCGATACATCACGTCCCCAGTTGGACATCCTGCCTCGAGATTAAAAACATCACATCCCCAATTAGACATCCCCAACAAACATCCATCGCAGGTTGATACCGGGACCTCACAGCTACGCACTCGACCACGGCCACAACCCACCGCATCCACATCAACATCAACATCAACATCAACATCAACATCAACATCAGCATCACGACGCTTTGCGTCTACGAGTCACAGCTCCATGGTCGGGATCACGACGGTATCAACCCGAACAACATCAACACTCACCATACTCTCATTGACACTCAACCAGCCAATCACAATAAAATATCACAACAAAAATTCTTCCAGTATAGATATCATCACAATGTCAGACAACAGTTCATCACACAGGCAGTTCAACAAAATAAAACCAACAAATAATCAATTAAATAATTCAATACATCAACCTCAATCAATCACATCATCCATGTTATCAACTTAGTGGTGATAGCCCAAAAGTAGCCACACCTAGGGTCCAAGCACTTTATCCAGGACTCAACCTTTAGTAGGGTTTAAGGGTTCCCCTACACACACACACACACACACACACACACACACACACACATATATATATACACACACACACTAAACTTGCCTTCCCGAAGATAAAGTTCTTTTCCCCACTTTAGTGATGCTCATGTGCGGCTCCGGCTGCTGGTCGGCAACTATCAATCGGGTGCGGGGTCGAACGTTCGAACACTGCTCGATTCTATACCACAAAACACAACCAGAAATTAATACAGTTAATTAAAAAAAATCCCCTAATCCCTAGGACTAGGCTGCTGCTCCTATTTAGTTAAATAGGTTAGAGATGTTGAAATTCCGTCAACTTTTGGATCAATGACCCTCAATTGCAGACAATACTAGTGTAAGTCTTTTTACTCAAAAACTTGAAGCAAAGCCCCTAGTTCTCTTACAGTTAGGTTCGGCCTCTTCATGGTAAAATAGGCGAGGGATGTCTAAAAATTCCTAACTCTTGGATCAATGATCCTTAAGCATGCACAACACTAGAGTAAGTCTTCTTACTCAAAAATTGAATAAAAAATTCAAGCTTTCCCCACATATAGGATTCGGCCTCTCCATACCCATATGAGCTATAGAGTTTTTTTTATTACAAGCTCTTGGATTATGAAAGAAGGTAAAAAATTTAGCTCATAGAAATTGGTTTGACATTAAAAGGATTTTTCTACAATTTTTCATGGATTTTTGAAGTTTGAAGCATAAACTTGAAATTATGAACTTTCAATGGAGAAAAATGAAGATTGAGAGCTCAAGAGTGAAGTCCATACCTATTAGATGATAGAGGAGGATGAGATGATCAACTTTGTTTCATAAAGTTTCTTGAAAATCGTTGTAGAAGCTTGAGAAAAAATGGAGGAAAGTAAGGAAGAAAATGGAGGAGAAGAAGAAAGGAAGGAAGAAGAAGAAGATGGAGAGGAGAGAGAGAAAGAATGGGCCGAAGAAATGGAGAGAGAGGGGGGTGAGGTCACTTTTTAGATATTTTAGGGACATATATGTCCTTTAGGAAAAAGATTAAGGGCATTTTGGTCTTTTCGCGTCATGGCACCCTTCCCGAGGTGATGTGACTTGATGTGACATCAAATTTATCCATTAGCGGGTCCCGGTAAATCCCTTTACAGCTCCAAACGTCTCTCGATTCGAGTTTTCGTCCGAATATTTTATATTATTTTCATTTCCGAAGGTCAGGACACATTTTTTCGAAAATGTAGGAAACGTGATTCTAAGACTAGCTGTCTCGTTCACGGGTCCAAATTAGGTCTTAATAGTAATAAAACACTACTGTCAATGAAAAGCGCAGACCAGCTCCGTCTGAGTTTTAGACCCAAAATTTAACCATAGCTTCCTATGATGTCGTAGAGCTTGACTATGGTCTTAATTTATTTTATTTCACATTCTAGACCTTCAATAAAATACAAACATATAATTATTATTTAATTAAAAAAAAGGGGTGTTACTATTTCAGCCAACGTTTCATACTGATTGATCTTCTCTAAAACATGAGTGTATATCGATTGCACCTAAGTGTCACTCGATTGAATCTTTGATAAACTTTCTAAAAACTGATTTTGGCGTATTTTAAAAACTTTTTAATTGGACTTAGTTAAAAAGCTGATTTTCTGTATCAGAAAGATATAAAATCAATTCCTTTTAAATTCCTTTGATTTTATCAACTTATTAGGATTGATTTAAGAGATTATTGTCATTTATCAAGTCTAATCAAGTTTTGTCTTGCTATTTCAAAGATTCTAGACATGAGTGATCTTCCCTTATATTTCCAATTTTGATCCTCCGAGTTTCTCTTTGATAATTGTACTTTGATCACTTTGATCATAATCTTAGATGATGTAAATTTCAATCAATAGAGTGAGTTTTCAAACTTCCTCAAATGTTAGTTTTCAAAACATTCTCAATACATATTAGGCTAAATTACATTTTTTGTTCCCCAAGTTTTTCATTTTGACAAAATAATCCCTCAATTTTTTTTTGGCAAATTTAATCCTTCTAAAATTTAAATGTTGTGAATTTGATTCTCATATTTTTTTTAATTACACTTTTGGTCCCCTAAATTCATGGATTTTTTGCACTTTTGGGCTTATATTATTCCCAAATCCATGATTTTTAGAGACTAAAAATACAAAAAAAACCCATAATTTTGGGAACCAAAAGTGCAATTAAAAAATATGGGGACAAATTCGTAACATTTGAATTTTGTCAGGACTAAATTTGCCAAAAAAGATTTTGGAGGGCCATTTCCACCAAACTAAAAAACTTGAAAGACGAAAAGTGCGATTTAACCTACATATTTTGAATGCAAATCTTTTCTCATTCATCAAAATCAAATGTATATTCATCAATGTATATCCACACTTATCTTCTTTCTCAGGTAAACTTTTATATTTTTTTTCATTCTTTGTGTGTAGTTTTTTTTCTTTCTAAATTCAAAATAAATATGATTTAGACTATACACGTTTTTCTCTGATATTTTACACTTATTCATGTTACATTATTTGGTTTATAGTTTCATCATTTTCATTTTGATTCTGTTTGACAAAAATAACTGAAAATTTAGTTTATAGTTGATGAGCTAATTTTTAGCAGAAAACTTATATAGCTGAAAAGCTAACTGATTGAATATGAAACGTTTGATAAAATTAGCAGTTGAACAAGTTTATAAATATAAAATGACATAAAAATAACGTATTTATATGATTTTTATATAAATTCTTTTGGAATTCCTATTAAAGCTTTATAAACTTTTATATAATATTACATTATAAAAATGGTTTAAAGTTGAGTATTAAATTAAGTTTATAACATGTTGTTGATATATATTCGTACGTAATATTCATCTAATAATTTTTTATATATAATCTTCTAATATTAAATTTAAATTTATAAAATATTTTAGATATATAACATTGGCATTGCTAATTTTATAACTTTTAATGATGAGATATTGGAAATATTTTATATATGTTATAAATATTTTTAATAATTTTAAAAAATGTGAAAAATTAAAATCTCATGCTCAATTTTTTTTTGATAAGCATGCTCAGTATTAATTTAAATAATATAAATTATATTTAATACATAATTACTAGTATGATTGTGAAAATGAATAAATCTTTAAAATGCCCATGTTTGTAATATATTTATATTTAAATTTATAAATGTAGTTAAAATGTAACATAAAGAATAAGCATATGTACATAAAAAAAAAATGAATGAGCAGATTAATTTTGAAGATTCTTTTAATTTATAACATGCAGAATAAAAAAAATAACATGCAGAATAACAATTATTAATACTTTTAATACTTTAATTTATTTCAAACTATTTGTCATTTTACTAATTAGAATATTAATATTTTTATTTAAAATATTTTTATTAAATAATATAAATGAAATGACAT
Organism: Ammopiptanthus mongolicus; assembly: GCA_039655645.1. Taxonomy (NCBI): domain Eukaryota; kingdom Viridiplantae; phylum Streptophyta; class Magnoliopsida; order Fabales; family Fabaceae; genus Ammopiptanthus; species Ammopiptanthus mongolicus. The sequence continues at coordinate 27,508,768 of CM077346.1, read as the reverse complement.
TTTATATAAATTTTATTTTATGAGGTATATGAGCCACATCAAGTAGAAATTTCGTTGAAATAATAAGAGTTCAAGAAAATGAGCTATAAGATATAAAAAATAAAATAGTTTATGAAAAAAGCTATAAGCTAATGAGATAATTTTGTTTATCAAACACCTTTACTTTAATCAAACAAACTTATAAATTACTCAAATATGTTATAAACTTGCTTATTTAACTTGCGAAATGGAGCCAAATTTGAGTCAATTCATAGTTCCCTGTTTTACATGTTTTGAAGGTTGTTTTGATTTGAATCATAGTTTAAAAAATTTAGCTTAATAATAATGCGATACACGATATAATATAATTTATGATTAATATAAAATATATAATTAATTAAAAAATAATTATTCTAAGAATATGATTAGTTGTATAATTAATTTGATCCTATTTTAATTTTTTTGTTTCTTTTTACCAAAAGCCATAAGCTCGTTAAAGCTAAATTTACATCCTATAAAATTTTAAATAAGACTTGATTGTAGAAACATATTAAAATAATGGCCCACGATAAAAAAAAAATGCTTTTTTCCGTCAAAAAATATATGTATGCTTTATAAGTTTATATTATGTCAAAAGAAAGTTATGAAATTAAATAATATTTTGATTTTAAAAAAAATTAATTAAAGTTTATGCGCAAAAAAAATTAATTAAAGAGAAAGAAAATAAATTCGAAAGTTGTAGAATATTATATTTTTATATATAGAGCAATACTAGCAATATATTCTTTTTAACATTATCTCCAACACACTTTTTGTGATTTGGTGATTTTATGCGGAGCCCACTATATAGAGAGTGTACCCATGTTATTTAATGAGTCCCACATAAAAATCACGTAGTAACAAAGGTTTTGTTTGGTAAAAACTAGCTGATAGCGGATAAGCTAACTGATAGCGGATGAATTTATTGCTGATAGAGGATAATAGATAAACTAGCTTATTGTATTGGAAGTGTTTGATAAAATTAGTGGTTGAACTAGCTGATACATATAAAATGACATAAAAGAACATGTTTATATGTTTCTTTCATATAAATTATATTAAAATAATTATTACTTTTAAAACTTGAATTTATTTTAAGTTATCTATTGGTTGTTTTTATGCTATTTTAAATATTTTAAATTATTATATACGTTATTTATGTATTCATAGGTGACATACATAGATTTAAAAATTATATATGTAATTTATAATAGATAACAAAGAAAACTTGAACATTCATAATAAAAATATAATTAAAAAAATAAATATAGTATAATAATTAAAATAAAAGTTTAAGATCCATTTAGGATTATAATATTTTATTTTATTTTATTTAAGAGAGGATAAATGAGAAGTTTAAGTAAAATTCGTAAGGATAAAAATGGAAAAAGATATAATATGAGACGATCCGCCGTCCCATTAAAAAGTCTAAGATATTAACTATCCTTAGTCGTATTATAAACGTTAGCATGCCTTATTAGTATAAAGCGAAACGGAAAGATTAAATGCAGAAACGAAACTAAATTAAGGCACGCAACATATCAAAGTACACAGCTCCGAAACATAAGATATATATATATATATATACACATCGATTGCTCTGTCAGTAGGGATACAGTAGTAGTGTATAAATATGGAGTACATTAATACAGATTATAAGCAAAATACATCGAGAGAGAAGAAAACTCTCATGCTAGCAACTTTTCTGGTACATCATTCAAAACCCCTCGATATTAGGGTTCATGGCTCGTCCATTGGCATCAGGCTCGTAATGAGTGTCATCCACTTCCTCAGCAACTGGTTCCTCCACAGGGTCTTCCCATAGAATAATAGAAACACATAGAGAAAATACAGGGAGATAAGAAACATGCATCATCAAACATGGGAGAGGGACAATAGTACAGCGTATAAACATGTAGCACACAACACATAGAAAACATACAAGACACCAACAATCATCTCTTGGGTCATACAGCACAACCATCTCAAATGTCATTCTCTCAGATCAAACCGCTACGAAAGATACTAATCCCTATATGCATGTCGGCAGATATATATCATCACATCCCCAGTTGGACATCCCCGTCGGGATTAATAACATCACATTCCCAATTGGACATCCTCGTAAGGATAAAAAACATCACATCCTCAATCGGACATCCCACCTCGGGATTAAAAACATCACGTCCCTAATTGGACATCCCCCATTGGGACAAATATGCTATGGTATGAAATGCTATGATATACAACAAACATCCATCACAGGTTGATATCAGAACCTCACACCTAAGCACTCGGCCACAGCCACGATTCATTGCATTCACATCGACATTAACATCAACATCAACATCACGACGCCTTGCGTCCACGAGTCACAGTTCCATGGTCAGGACTACGACGGTATCAACCCGAACAACATCACAATCTCACCAAATTCTCATCAACAATCATCCAGGCAATCACAAGAATAAAATATCACAACAATAAGTATGCCAATATAGATATTATCACGTCGACAGATAAACAGATAATCACATAGGAAGTTCAACATAACAGATCAACAGATAATCACATAGGCAGCTCAACATATCAACCTCAACAATCACATCGTCTAAAGTATCATCTTAGCGGTGATAGCCCAAAGATACCTACACCTAGGGTCCAGGTACTTTGTCCAGTGCTCAATCTCTAGTAGGTTTAAGGTTCCCCTACACATGTATACATTCTTTATTACGCTTACCTTTCCGACGATAACGATTCTTTCTCCTCACCTAAAACTGCTATGCACGCTCGCCTTCCCGTCCAAGCTTTCGAACACAGCTTCGCAATCGGCACTTTAGCATGTTTTAGAATGATCGAACACAGCCTGATCCTTCACAACAAAGCACAACCAGAAATTAATAAAATCCAACCAAACTCACCTAATAGAGGTGGGCTATGGTTCGACCCTTCACTAAGTAAATAGGCTTGGGATGTTAAAATTTTACTAACTTTGGATTAATAATCCTTAAGTATGATAGAGACATAATCCTCAATTACTTGTCAAAGATTTGAAGCAAAACTCATTCAACCAACAAGGATAGGGTTCGACCATCATAGAGATAAATAGGCTAGAATTTGACTTGGTTTTCTAATCACTTGGATTCAATGATCATAAGAATGAAATAGGTGCAATCAAGTATCATTTAACAAAAATTGAAGCAAAAGCTAATTTTCCCCAAAATCTTAGGGTTCGGCCACCTCTAGCAAAATAGGCTAGGCATGTTATTTGATTACATGCTCTTAGATAATGATAAAGGATGATGATACTAGTTCATAGAAATCGATTTCACATTAAAAAGATTTTTCTATGATTTTCTAGAGATTTTTGAACATTGGACTTAGAAATTGAAACATAATGATCATAGCTTTTGAAGACAAGAAATGAATGAAGAGCATGAACTCATGGATCAAGGAGACTAATCATACCTCTTGAGTGATGAAAATGAGCAAAAATTCAACACTTTTCTTCACAAAATTGGTTAAGCTTTATTTTGAATGGATGAGAGAAAGTTAGGAGAAGTTGATGATGAGAAAAAAAAAATGGAGATTGGTCTCCATGAAGGGTGAAATAGTTGTGGGAATGGGAGGACTAAAGGGTCCAAGAATTGTTCGCTGAAGGATAAAATAGTCTTTTCACTTAGGGACAAAATTAGAATTAAAACAAAAAGTCAAGGTCATGATGGTCTTTTCACCTCACAAAATATCTAGATATTTTGATGATGGTGATGAGTCATGAGGGCAATCATTGGTTTTCATGAATTCCTAGGAACAAAACGGTATTTTCACGTAAGTCATGTAATGAAAAATCCAGGGGCATTTTGGTCTTTTCTCAGTGTGAACGCATTCAGATATTTTAGAACGTCATGATCACATGGTAAGTCACTGGCACGCTTTCTTAGGTATGTGACCTGATGTGACTTCAAGTTTATCCGTTAGCGGGTCTCGGTAAATCCGTATTTAGCTCTGTTAATTACGTGATTTAAGATTTCGCCTGTATAACTTATATTATTCATCTTTTGGTGAAAAATATCAAATTTCCCAAAGTTGTTGGAAATTTGATTTAAAACCTAACTATTTCGTTCACGAGTCAAAATTAGGTCTTCAGATCAGTAAAATCTTACTGTCAGTGAAAAACGCAAACAAGACTCTGTCCGAATTTTCAACCCAAAATTTAACCGTAACATTCTACGATACCGTAGAGTATGAATATGGTCGTAGTTTATTTTAAATCATTTTCTAAAACTCAGATAAAAATATAAACTCATTCATATAATTTATCGATCTTAAAAGCAGTGAAAAATCGGAATGTTACATAATTGACATATATTTTTTACACTATCAATCAATTAAAATTTAATATATCATTAAAAATAATTAACTTTTATCTTAAATATATTAAAAATCACTAATATCATAATTTTTGATTAATTCACGGTATAAAAAACTTCACGTTACGATGGATACCTCTTAACCTCCTTAAAAACCCCATCTAAGAAATTCTTAAAACATAAAATCTGAGGCAAATCTAAAATTGGGAGACCAAACTATATTTTAACCAAATAATCTTTGAAGGAACCCTTCATTATTCACCTTGCTCCACTTGAAACACTGCACATCAGAAGAAGGCTAAGAGGAGAAGCCATCGATTCTGTAAACCACTCAGAAAATCAAATCATTTCTTCATTTTCTTTGTAACATCTTCTATTCTGTTCTCCAACTGTAAGTCACCAACTACTTTTCTTCAATTCATTTCTGCACTCTACAAATTCTTTTTTATTTTTTTTTTTTTTTCATTTCTGCCTCCTTAACCAACCTCTTCTATACAAATATATAAATATCTCAACCGAATCTGCTCTTATTTTCACTTTTCAATCCAACTTCAACTAATCTAGGGTTACCGTTTTTCCTTTTTTTTTTTTTTTAATCTTTTTATATTAACATTTTAGGGTTTCATTTTCCTCTCAGAGCCTCGCCGGCACAGCCAACGTCGCCGCCGGCAATTCCGACAACGAAGGTAGCCTCTCTTTCTCTCTCTCGGAATTTGCTGTGATTACCAGAAGCTTATAGAAGATTCTGTACCGTCGAGTTTTGAGTTCTCGAGCTTTTGGGTAATTCTCGATTCTGTTTATTACTGCTTAGTTCAGCTGAATAATTTTGATTTTCAATTTTTCAGTTATGAGCTTGTGTGCCTTGTGAATTGTGATTGATTATAGACAACTTGGATTAAGGTTCCTTCTTGTTTTTTTTTTTTTTTTTGTTGTTGTTGTTTAGTTATATGTGGATTCAGTTTGGGTGTGGCAAATGTGAGAGCATAATGTAATTGAATCAAATGTCATTTCTTTCTTGAATGAAACACCGATACATGATAAGTCATTCAATTCCAATCCGGTTCTACAAAAACTTGGTTATGAGCAAATAACATACTATTATTAGTTGTATTTGTTAAATTAACATGGGTCTTGTGGTGGTGCGCAACACTCAAGCATTGCTTTGATTATTCGCCTGACTTGGTTTGGTCCCCTCTTTAAAACTGTGTAGCGCTTGTATATTTTGTAATTTCTGACCAATGAATAGGTGTTGCGTTGCTGTGCTTGAGTTTGCTGTAGCATGGCCCAAATAATGTTGCTCAATTTATTGAATTCGAGTTGCTCTATACATGTTAATGGTTATTCATTTCTTAACTAAAATATGCTTTTGCCTTATAGGATTCATTGTCATGAATGAATCGCTTTCCAAAGCAAACGGGGACTCAAACTATGCAGAACAAAGTATTTTTTGATAGAGAAATGTTGATGTTGTATTGCAACAAATTGCTGAGAAAGTAGGCAAGAGTGTCGAGAAGGCAGGCCTGAGAAATGGAGTGCAATAAGGATGAGGCCACCAGAGCTAAAGAAATTGCTGAGAGGAAGTTTATTGCAAAGGATACTTTTGGTGCAAAGAAGTTTGCTTTGAAGGCCCAAAATTTATTTCCTGCTCTTGAGGGTATTCCTCAAATGTTAGCAACACTTGATGTGTATATTGCTGCTGAGAATAAAATAAATGGAGAAGCAGATTGGTATGGTATTCTTGGTGTGGACCCCCTTGCTGATGATGATACAGTAAGGAAACATTACAGGAAGCTAGCTCTTATGCTTCACCCTGATAAGAACAAGTCGATTGGAGCCGATGGTGCTTTTAAACTTATTTCGGAGGCATGGAGTTTACTGTCAGATAAGGCTAGAAGGGCAGCATATGATGAGAAGAGAAATGCAAAAGCACGGAAAGTTTCTACTAAGTTTGGAGGTTCATCAGCACAAACAGGGGTTAATGGCAGTTACAATTTTACTAAGACTACCCCTTCAAGTGCAAGGACTCAGAAGAATACTGGTAAAGAACACACTTCATCTTCTACCCATAAATCAAAATCAAATACATTCTGGACTGTTTGCCATCGATGCAAAATGCAGTATGAGTATCTCAGAATTTATCTTAACCTTAAACTCGTGTGTCCCAACTGCCATGAGCCATTTTTGGCTGTAGAAACTGCTGCTCCACCTTCAAATTGTATTAAACCTGAAACATCGTGGAGCTTTAAGCATCATCAGCAAAATTCTAATCACCAAATACCCAACAAAAGCAAGTCCAATGCCAGAAAGAAGATGCCAGCCCCAAATGTTGGAGCGGGGGGTTATCGTAAAACTGACTCTCATAACTATACCAATTTCAAATGGGCTCCATTCGCGAAAACTTCTGGTGTCTCTAATGTGGCTCAAGCTGCTAGTGTGGTTCAGCAGGCATATGATAAAGTGAAGCGAGAACGTGAGGAGGCACAAGCAGCTATGAAAAGAGAAGAGGCCTTGAGAAGGAAGCAGCATGCGTCTAAAAAAGGTTACTTTAATTCTGCTAAGAGAAGAAGGGGGGGCATGGAGCATGCAAGTGTGAGTAACCATGGTAAGGAACCTGTAAATCGAATGGGAGTGGGAAATGGTGCAGTAGGAGTATCTAACTTGTGCAGATCTAAACAGGGTAAGTTTGAATATTGTAGGGTAAGTGAAATCAATATGAGCAGTGGTGCAAAAGATGCCTCCCTGGTTGAACTTCAGAATCTTATGGAGAAAGCTAGGAAAGACATTCGCCAGAAACTCAGGGAAATGCAGTCAAATATGGTTGATAAATCTGTTGTGAAAGAGAGTGGAGATGGCTTCCAGAACGCAAACGAGGAAGGAGAAAAGTCTTCAAGAAACTCAGAGACATGTTCTCAGAACAACATTGGGAAGTCAGAAGATAGAAAGAGTGGATCTGAAGCCGTCAAGTCATTTGCAGTTACTAATATTGCCAAATTTGGCACAAAAGTTTTGGAAACAATGCCAATAGATGTCCCAGATCCTGATTTCCATGATTTTTACAAGGATCGAACTGAAAGATCTTTTGGTGAAAATCAAGTATGGGCTGCCTATAATGATGATGATGGGATGCCTCGATATTATGCAATGATCCACAATGTGATCTCTCTAGATCCATTCAAGATGCAGATCAGTTGGCTCAAGTCGAAGACCAACAGTGAACTGGGCCCTCTAAATTGGGTTGCTTCAGGCTTTTCAAAAACTTGTGGCGATTTCAGAATAGGCAAACTTGAAAGCTGTGACTCCACCAGTATTTTTTCTCACAAGATTAGGTGGAAAAAAGGTAACCAAGGAGCCGTTTGTATATATCCTAGGAAAGGGGATGTTTGGGCCCTTTATAGGAATTGGTCTCCTGATTGGAATGAGCTAACAGCCGATGAGGTTATACACAAGTTTGATGTGGTTGAAGTACTTGAGATTACTGAAGAACAGGGTGTAATTGTTATTCCTCTGGTCAAAGTGGCTGGGTTCAAGACAGTATTTCACCATCACTTAGATCCGAGAGAAATCAGGATCATTCCAAGGGAAGAGATGTTTCGGTTCTCTCATCAGGTCCCCTCATACTCCCTTACTGGTCAAGAAGCTCCAAATGCCCCAAAGGGTTGCAGGGTGCTGGACCCAGCTGCCACTCCATTTGAACTTCTTCAGGTGATAGAAACTGTGAAGGAGGAAGACATGATGGACAGTGAAGACACTGTTTTAAAAGAAACAAGTGATAACATGAATGAAGCTGATTGCAAGGAAATGATCGGTGATATGGGAGAGCTTGGGGAAGAAAAAGAGGGGAATAATAAAGATATCCAGGAAATAGAAACTCTGAAAGAGGACAAAGAGAAGAACATATGCGGAAACATGTAGCAGTGAGTTTGTGTAGCACGCTAAAGGAAATCAACTTGAGGACTGTTTGGCTCGTTTAAGAAATGGAAAATGCTAGATAGCTGAATTAACTTGACAAAATAGGAGCCAAAACGAGTTGCCATTGTGATTGACTCTTGGATGGATGAGTGGTTCCTACCACTCTGTTTTGTTCAACAATGACCATCGAATATGTCTGAGTTTTGTCAAAATTTTTCCATGTACTACCACTCTTAAAAATACTGCAGGAAGATTTCTTTTCTGTTCTAACCTTGCAATTAATTACTATCTTCAAAGGTTGAAGTTAAATGGTTCAGCTCCAGGTCATGCCAAACAAAGCTAAGTATTGGAATGATGAGGCTGTGCCTTATGCAGAGTTTTCTTCTATATTAAATGATCGGTTGTCTGAGGAAGACCTTCTGTGCATAAGGGTCTGGCTCCAAGCTTGCTTTCCTTTTTATGTTTTGGTTCCTACTCAATTTTGTTCTGTAAATCAGATTTGGTGTCATGTTCATCAATCGCTGTCCATATATTTGTAAGATTTTTAGCTTCCGTTAGTGATTAATAACAGTGCGTTACAAATTGATTCAGTTTCTTAAATGATGTTTGTTTGACTCATCTTTATAGGATAAATACATTAGATCATTCTGGATATTTTCCTGTTTCTAATACCTGATTCTTGATTTATCTAGTGTTCTTATTCTGCATCTTGTGTGATGTGTGAAGAAAAAGAAAAATTCGTACAATAGTATGAATTATTTGAAGAAAATCTGAATTGTTAAAAATATCCTTTTTAGAAAAAACATAAAAGACCCCATCACCCAAATCGAGTCAATTCACTTGAGTGAACACTATTTGCTGTCCCTCTATTTGTTAAGAAATTAAAAAATAAATATACTAAATTATTAAGTTATTGACTATTCCAGTAAAAAAAGTTATTGACTATTTAAATTAAAATGCCACAAAAAGTGGGACAGCATACATTCATCCTATATTTTTTAAAAATCAAACTGACGCATGTAACCCGAGCCTAATACCATATACAATATCAAATGCAAAAGCTTTATGTCCACGACAACAACAGAAAAGATAAGAGGCCTTATATTATTAGTAAGGTCTTAAGTTTGAGTCTTGCGAATGGGAAAAATAGACGTTGAGAGATCTTTATTTTCTTATATGGATCCAAATTTAAAAATCAATCCAACTAGAAGATTGAAAAGAAAAGTGGTTCAAGGTTTAATCGATTCAACCGGTTTAACCGGTGTCGAACCGGTGTGTATATATACATATTAATAAAAAATCAGTCGACAAATTAAATTTCAACCCAAATTCTAGCTTTCTATATCAAATCCGAATTGTTTAATTGTAGATTCAATAAACAGTTATAATTTTGACATTGAACTATAATAATTGTAACATGTAAGAACCCTCAGCCCATGTGAATCAGGTCTGGACTGGAGCCCCCCACCCCCAAACAAACAGGACAAAAAGTACCTTCCTAATTTTTTTAAATCTGGCTGTTTTTGAAAATCGCAAAAACCGCTTTTACACCGATTTAACCGGTTTTATACTGCTTTAACCAGTTTTTGCATGGTCAAATCGCTTTTTCGATTCTCTCATCCCACTAGAACCAAGGAGGCATCTAATTGATGGTCCAACCGATTGAATTGTTCCGATTGGACTAGTTTTTAAAACATTGTATGGGTCCATCCAACTCGACTCGGATTAGTCGAAGCCCAGTGTCACATCCGGATGTTGAGGGTTTAGACCAAAATTTTTTTAACTTCTCCATAGCATATAATCAAATGAAAACAATTAAACACTCACATAAAATCTTGTATAACCTTAGAGTATTCAAGTATATTGTATTAAGTTAATCACGATATAAATTAATAAATAATTATTTTATTTAAAGTTTATAGAATTTATCCCCTTTGGACAAATCATAATAGGAAACTCCACATCATCAAGTAACTGACCCTCCTCCTTTGCAGTGAAACGGAGCAAACAAACAAGTGTAGTGTAGTGAAGTGAAGGGAAGTGAACCGTGTGAAAAGCATGCAAAACCAGTGGAACCTAAACGAACATGTGAAGGTGATATTAGGAAAAAGCAATCACCTAAACCATCTGAAGCAACTCCAAACCTATCTCATCACCTTGGGTCACTCCCAAACCCACTTCTACGCTTTCAAGCTCCTTAGATTCTGCACTCTTTCCCTCTCAAACCTTCACTACGCTCGTCTCATCTTCGATCACCTCAATTCCCCTAACATCTACCTCTATACTGCAATGATCACCGCCTATGCCTCCCACCCTCACGGCCACGCTTACGTCATCTCCTTGTACCGCAACATGCTCCGTCACGGTGCCCCAAACCCCAACCACTTCATCTACCCACCTGTCCTGAAATCGTGCCCACATGCACTGGAATCGCGTTGCACCGATTTGGTGCATGCCCAGATTTCAAAATCGGGTTTTGAGGAATACCCAGTTGTGAAAACGGCTCTAGTTGACTCTTACTCTAGGTCTTTGGGTAATGTGGGGAATGCTAGGAAAGTGTTTGATGAAATGTCTGAGAGAAATGTTGTTTCTTTCACGGTTATGGTTTCTGGGTATGCGAGAGTGGGGGATGTTGAGAATGCTGTGAAGTTGTTTGATGAAATGCCAGAGAGGGATGTGCCCTCTTGGAATGCTCTGATTGCAGGGTGCACTCAGAATGGGTTTTTCTCTGAGGGGATTAGGTTGTTTAGGAAAATGGTTGTTTTTGCTATGGAGAAACAATATCAATGTAACAAGCCGAATCCGGTTACGGTGGTTTGTGCGCTTTCGGCTTGTGGCCACACAGGCATGCTCCAACTTGGGAAATGGATACATGGTTATGTTTACAAGAATGGTTTTGTTGTTGACTCGTTTATCTCAAATGCTCTTGTGGATATGTATGGGAAATGCGGGAACCTTAAACAGGCAAGGAAGGTTTTTGAGATGAATTCGGACAAGGGATTAACTTTATGGAATTCACTGATTAACTCATTTGCACTCCATGGGCAAAGTGATTGTGCGATCGCCATTTTTGAGCAAATGAGGAAGCATGGTGGTGATGTAACACCAAATGAGGCTACCTTCATTGGGTTGTTAAATGCTTGTACTCATGGAGGACTAGTTGAAAAAGGTTATTGCTATTTTGAGATGATGATTCGGGAGTTTGGGATAGAGCCTCGGATTGACCACTATGGGTGTTTGATAGACCTTCTTGGTCGAGCAGGCCGATTTGATGAGGCAATGGAAGTTGTCAGGAGTATGAGCATGGAACCAGATGAGGTCATTTGGGGTTCTTTGTTTAATGGATGCAAAGTATATGGCAATACAGATTTGGCAGAATTAGCAGCCAAAAAATTAGTTGAAATAGATCCACATAATGGTGGTTATGGTATAATGTTGGCTAATGTATATGGGGAATTAGGAAAGTGGGATGAAGTCCGAAATGTATGGAGGATATTGAAGGAGCAAAAGTCTTATAAAATTCCAGGCTGCAGCTGGATTGAGGTTGATGACCAGGTTTATCAGTTCTATTCTCTTGATAAATCTAATCCAAAAGCAGAAGAGATGTACAGTATCTTGGAAAGTCTCATTGGTTTTAGAAATGAAGTCAAAGTCAAACTTAGTCCTTAATCTCTTAAATTCACCTCGCTAGATTTGGAAGAGTTAAACAAAGAAGAGAGGAAGAGGCAGTGTACTACCGAAAATAGAAATCCAAAACCGATCACAAAAGCCGATGTTGTGCTTTTTACTGATTCCTGGTACATACAGTCACACAGCCAAAGATTTCTATTGAGATACCTAATTTTTTGATGTGATTATTCTCTGTTTTATTGCAGTTTTGAAGATTTAAGAAAAGACAAGTGGAAGGAAAGAAACCTCAGTTGATTTTGTGTTCCTGGGATTTAGTTAATGCAGAGCAAGATCATTTTTGTTTAGAGGCACTTTACAAAGAAAACACAGTTTAGAGAGAAAAACAGGAACTTCTGATTCATTTGCACCTCGTGAAAGGTCATCTCAATGAAAATGATGTCTCACTGAGGAACTGCTGTACAGTATTCTCGACTATAGCCCTTGTCTTCCATATGTTTTATTCATTTTGGTTTGACCACAGAAAAAAAAAAAAAAAAAAAAAAAGCGATCCAGTATACAAGGCTCATACCTATGGGAATTGAGGAGGATAGATGTATATAACCTTATAGTCTAGGATTTGAATCAGTGATCGGGATTTGACCACAAAGAAAATATGGTTCAATTTATTCTTTTGGTGGTGCAGGATAGAAAATGGGATTGCCAATTTTTCAGGATGTTTTAGTTTAGACACTTCCTGGATCATGTTAACTTGCTTTCTGCATCTTGTCCAATTATATTGTTCTTTCTTGCTTGATACTGAACAGTTTTTGGCAAGGTAGCATGACTGACTTACTCACACCCTTTGTCTTTGATTCTCCGGAAGTCATATTTCAAGGATAGCTCTACCAGTATAGGATTATTATTTGTTGACTGCAAGTTCATCTTTGGTTCTGTTTCGTCGATGACTACCGACTCTCGTGTATGGACACGTATAAGCATAACAAATTGCTTCACGTACATACACCACAAAACGCCTTTTTTTTTTGTGCTGAATGCTAGATTATTTATTTTACATCATATATGTTAGAATCTTCTAGAAACCTCTATTAATCTGCCCCGAATTGTCCAAAGGGAATAAACCATCATCCCTCGTTTTCCTCTTCATATTGGCCCCATATTACTGGTATCTGTTCGTTTCATAATCATAATATTTTGAGGCCAATCCGTTATTAAAATTATTAATCTAGAGAAATTATTATTCTGAGCAAGACTGCAAAATAAAAGTGATTATCATTATGTCATTCCTTTATTAACAATATTATTCTTGAGAAGTTAAACTGCTGAATAAAAGTGAGCATTAGGAGATCGGTAAAAGATGTACAACGATGGAGCCACTCATCATCAAACAAGATCAACAAGTAACTTGTTACATGAGAATAACCATAGGTCTTACTAGAACCCTTTATTCACAAAACACTACTAAAAACCCTTTCTTTATATTACTCTGAATTCAAAAGGAGCATGATTATCATTCATCAATAATTCAAAGCTCCTGCTTGGCTAGCTGCTCATTGTCATCTGCAATGCTCACCACCCTTGGACCTTTGATCTTATCAGGTAACAACTTGTCCAATGTCAAAGTAAGCACCCCATTCTCCAGCTTAGCCTTGACAGAATCTAAGTCCACATTGTCTGGCAACCTGAACTGCCTCCAGAATTTGCCATAGGATCTCTCCACTCTGTGCCAGTGATCCCCATTCTTCTCCTCCTCCTTCTTCCTTTCTCCACTCACTCTCAGAACCCTGTTCCCTTCCACTTCTATCTTAATCTCATCTTTCTTCAACCCTGGCACGTCCAGCATGATAACATGTCCCTCTGGTGTCTCCTTCCAATCTACTCTTGTAGGTGAAAGAGGCATGGATGACTCATATTTGTCAACCCCAAATGGGATTTGCTCCAGCACACGAAACGGATCAGGGAAGCGATCAGCCCAGAGATTGCCAGGACTATCTATAAATGGTAGCAGAGACCCTTTTGCTTTGGATGGAAAACTAGCAAGAAAAAGCAAGATAAGTGGCACCAATACCAAGTTCATTACTTGTTGCCTCATTTGTATATTGGCAATGTATTCTGTTTCAGTACTAATAGATTAGAATGAAATCTTTGCAGTTTGTGTTGAAGATAGAAGTACAAGATTGTTGTATATATATATAGGGGGAGGTGGCCAAGGGTTGGCGTGGTTCTTGAAAAATCTATGCCATGCCATGTGTACTCAACATGATGAAATGAAAGCATTTTAGTAAAGTGTAGAGAGATCAAGAAAGTTCCAGCTTAGGATTATGACTTTGTATTTGGCAGTGGAAACGGGGGTTCTCAAGGTAAAAGAGGGTGCTAGAGTTTTCCAACATGTTCCAGAGGCTTCATGTGTAACAATCATCTTCTCAGTAATAAGAGTATAAAAAAAATCTTATGCTAGGACCAGAATGTTTTTAGTTTTATGATTGAAAATTTGAAATAAAAGAGATTTTAGTGCAAAATATTTAAATTTTATAAACATTTTCTGACTGAAAATTTGTCAAGATATAAATTTAAATTCAAATAAAACTTTGTTAAAATATTTACCAAACATTCTTTTAAATTTTAATTTTAATTTTAGACGAGTTTCGTGCAAAATAGTCTAGATGTAAACCAATCGTTTAATCCATCTTTTTTAAGTATGGTTTTTATTAAAAAAAATTATCATTTTTAAGTGATGTTTACTCACATCAATAAAATATACACTTGAATGAAATCATCTATATGAATGTTAAGTGGGGTTGTTTATATGAGATTGTGGCATAATTTTCAGAACACTTATGAATAACTAGGTGCACACACATGGTTTATTAGCGTAAAATAACGTCAACAACAAGAATTGTAGGGTGTAGTGTGATTGATAGACTTCTAGCCTATATCAAAGTGCTTTGACTCATAGAAGTTTACTTCACCGACTCACTTGTATATTATGTGTTATCAATCTAGATCTAGTTTATAGTGTAAAAGATATTAGATTCGATGCATTTACACTCATGGCATTAGCCCAAAAAAGTTTTTTGTTAAAAATTTTTCTTAATTGTTTTCTTTAAATTTTTTAAATATGTGAGAGATTGTTGTATATTTAAATTTATTTCAAAAAGTTAATTTGAAATTTGAAATTTGAAATTAAATTATCTTTTTATTACCATTTATTTTTTCTCTAACATGCTGTGTAATGGTTTTTATTAAATTGTCTATTTTGTGTTCAAATTTTTCAACATATGGTAAAACATGAAACTCCCAAATCATCATATTCAAATATGTTTTTTAATATCATTAAAATCAAATTTCATTGCAAGTTTCTTTTCCTTGTTTACGTTTAGATGTTCAAATATTAGTTTCAAAGGCCTTTTTATGGTGCACTCCATTGCTTTGGGTTGCACTGGTGCACTCAACTTTTGACCTACCATGATAAGTCACTTTTGTCTTTTACGGTACCAAACTTAATGATAGAAAAATTAGTTACTATATCCTGGGCAAGACTTTTTTTTCACAACATGATTGTCATTAATTTCATTTGACATTGATCGAACATTAGTTATACGAAAAAAAATATACAATTTAAGTTCCATCTTTTTCGTCATTATCATCAACATCTCATTCCGGATGTTGAGCAAAATTTTTTTTAAGAAAATAGTACATAATTTTAATTTGCTTTGAGCAATTGAATCAATCTATAAAGCACCAAGCATGATGATGGTGGTGGCGAGATTTCTCGCTGTCAATTATGTCTTGGACGGTGTGGAACTCTTCCACGTGGCAGGGAATGGTAATAGGGCCTTTCTGATCGAACCAATATTCTTCTTCAGCTTCTTTCAACAACTGCATGAACAATGGGTGTTAGAAGTAGATCACAGAAACCACAAACCTTTGTGGTTCCTTCCCTTGTCCCACGCTGGGCAAGATGTGAACAACCACCGCTTGAAACCCTTGAGGCAAATCCACCGCCCAGAGCCTCGGTGGCGGCGCCATCACATCCACATCAGAAATCCGACCATCAGAAACCACACAAACCCTTCCTCCTTCAGCAGCAAGCTAATCAGCCCCTTTGAGCCTCTCAGACTCCATGACCTCTTCCCAAACATCTTCTTCTGCCATGTACTTCCTCAAAGAACCCTTCACTGTGCATAATGTCACCCTCCACCCAATCGCATCAATTGCATCTTTGCTAAACATTCCATCTTTAAGGCCCGTTTTTCTCTCCCAGGCCAGGAGGATGAGGTTGCCAGAGATGGATATGGAGAGGCTGCCGGAGATGGATACGGATTTGAAAAATATTAGAAGGGACTAAATGATAAATATTCAAATTTATTTAAGGGACTTCAAAATAAATTTTAGACTTTAAAACAACTTCTTTACAAATTATAAAATAGATTAATAAATAAATTAATAATTAACAGGTCACCTGTTGGTGTAAACCCAAGTAGCCAATCTATTTGGAATAGATAATCATTTATATCATGACTTTGATCATATATTTGATATATGTATAAGGTATTCATTTATTATGTTGTATTTGATGATCATATTTATAGCATAATAAAGTCCTTGGAATAGACAGTTCATTTAATGGAACGTCAAGTATGATTTGACCGTGAGATGTCATTAAATTATAGAACATTATTCTTAAAATATCCATAATCAAGTATTATTATTAATAAGGATAATAATAATACATTGAGACTATTAGGTGAGTGTACTGATGACCACATCTCACGGGTTATAGATATAAGATATCAAGTCTTCACATAGGTATAAATATTAGTGGAATATTTATACTGAAGTGGCCCGCTATGAGAACTCTGCATAATAGTTATGTAAGTGTCGTAAGCGATTCTCATGGTGACTATAGTGAAGTAGTCCTTCGACTTGAAGTCATTACGATTCCTAACATATGTAGTTGTAGGCTTTGATACTATTAAACGTTGTCTGTAACAGGACAATTATAAAGATAGTTATTGAGCCTTCAATGAAACATGTTGAGGAATGTGAGTGATGTAGATAGAATTCGTCCCTCCTACATAACATGGGTAATGTCTATAGGTCTCTTGATGGTATGCAACGTAGAAATGCATAGTCGTGCTAAGGTGGGACAATATGAGATATTGGGTCCACATGATCGTACGTCAATTACTAGATCAAGAAATAAATAATTAAACTTAACAAGGATGACACATTTATGCCTTATGTCCAATCAAGACATTGAGACGAAAAGACGTTGACTTCACATTATATACAGTTACAATATAATTTTAATTGTATCACCAATATTTTAATCAATTGGGTAGTAATGATGTATTGCTAGATGCCGCTCATTGTTTATAATATTAATTAATTATTAATGTGATTAATAATAATTAATATTATTGCCAATTAATTGAGAACCTATAGGGCCACACGCATAGAGCAAATGTTCAAAGAATTAACTTAATTGATTAATTAAATATGATTTAATTAACAATTAAATGGGATTAGTTTAATTGATTAATTAAATATGATTTAATTAATAATTAAATATTGGGCATGTAGTGTAGAGTAGCCCAACAAGGCTAGTTTAAGTGGGTGACAGCTATTAGTAAGCTGTGCACATCACTTAAGTGATACACAACACAGAGCACTCATAAAGGCTGCTGTACACTCTAGACAGTCGTGCCCTCTTTTCTCTCTCTGTGTGTCGCGCCTCCCCAATCCTGATAGCTATCATTACGCTATCTTTGACGTTGGTTTGCTCACATGGACTGAGTAGAGATATTGCTACTTTGCAATACTGGTGATAGAGAAGCCCTTCCTTATGATGGTTGTGGCTGGATAGTTATCATAATCTCGCAATCCGAGATTTGTTAACCGTTGGATTGGGCTGAAATTTGGACAGCAGGTTCGTGACATGTGGTTCTACATCTTCACCGTTCAGTTTTTCGATACGAAGTCTGGAGCGAAAGTTATGAGCATCGCATAGTAGCAGCGTTTTTGGCTTACCAGTGTCGTTGGTGCGCTCACAATATAAGCGGTAAAGCTACGATTCAAGAGGTAAACACAATATCCTTGTGATTTATTTGTAATGCGTGGTCCTTTTGTAAAGGGGTTTTTCCGCTAAAGAGGCTTTTGCAAATTATTTTTAAAAATTATTCCTCTTGAAATCCCAACATCACCAACTATCACCATTAATTCTATTTTAAAGCAGATCTAACCATACTCAAAGTTGGCGTGCACAAGTGCACCCCAACTTTGGAGGGCATCGTAATAGGATGAACTTTATTAATTAGATGCTGACCATAATGTGCATCACAAATGCTATTTATTGGCCTTTATTCTATTTGAGTGAGACTAGCAACATGCATTTGGAAACGCGTTTGGTTCAAATTGCAAATTTGAATGAACATAAAACGGTACAAAGCCGTAAATCTCTATGATATTACTAGAGCTATCAATATGGATTAGAACCCGTGAGTCAATTTGATCCAACCCGACTCACCGGTAGGTTGGATTGATAAAAAGTAGATTCACATTAATCCCAAATTATTTTGGTCGGGTTTAACCCATGATGAGTCGGGTTGACTAAGTCGTTCTTCTATTTTTTTAGTTAGCCCAGGCCAAATGGAAAAAAACCAAATTCAACCCACCCTGACCCAAACTTCTTTATGGGACTGGAATTGTGAAGTCACAATTGTGACCTAATCTCCCTAAACGCAAAACAGCAAAACATCATCGCAGAAACCGTATATATATATATATATATATATATATATATATATATATATATACTCCCCATATTACCAATATTCCAAAATGATCCTTGAAATTACAGAAAGTTAATCAGATTCGTCCATCCGTTGGTATTTGCATGGACTATAATGACATTAAGTTGGTAACGTCAGGGATGCATTTGCTAACAGGGCCGACCCAACACCTATAGAGACTTAAAGCAAACTTTATGGTGAGGTCTTTTTAAAAAAATTAAACCAAGAATTTTTTCATACAAAATTAATTCTTTTGTGCACAAGATGAACCTTACACCTAATGGTAAGTTTTTATACCAAATGGACTAACTTATGTTTGTTAATATATTATACATATCCGAAAGCTAATATAAAAAAAATACAAAATGAGCCTTTTTTTCAAAGAAAAAATTGTTTTCTTTTGAGAGGCCTAAAACAAGGGCTTCACTTGCTTTGCCCTTAGGCCCTGTTAGCTAACGGATCCAAATGGAGGGACGAACCTGATTAACATTTTGCAATTCTAAGGATCATTTTGGAATATTGATAATATGGGAGACTAAGTTGAAATGAACCTATAATTTTAGGGACCAGATTGGATATTTACTCTATATATATTCTACTATGACCAAAAGCCAAGTATAAATATGGTGCATACACCTGAATCTAGCTCATGTGCCAGTTTTAATTTTACAAGGAGTTCATCCCATTCCCAACCTCAATTGCTGATAGCTTCTCAATAGCTATATGATGTTTTTGGATTTTTTAAATTTAAGTTTGTTTGTTTTTTTGTCTACATTTTTTTTATTTGAAGTGAGCCAACCCGTTTAACCCACCAATCCGTGATGGTTCGAGCCGAGTTGATTATTTCCTGAGTCACCAAGAAAGTGAGCCAACTCGGCCCAACTCACTTTAGTGCTAACCCGTAGTGAGCCAACCTGGGTGAACCGGGTTAACTCACTTTGACAGCTCTAGATATTACTTGACTCACGGAAGAGGAGAGATTGTGGAGAACCAACCACGATTAAGGACGTATATTCTGATTTGATATACCGATATTAACGTGAGATATAAAAAAGTGCGATTGGAGTTAAGACATGGATCATTTATAGGTATGGCAATAGGTATCTTAGCCGGTGGGTACCCGCAAAAATTATCCATGATGGATAGGATAATTATCCGTACAATGGGTACGGGGGCGGGCGAGGATAATTACCCGCAAGATTTAATGAGTATGGGTGCGGGTACAGGTACATTAGTACCCACCCCGCCCCATACCCGCATATCTATATATTAATATTTTTTAATTATATATATATATATATATATATATATATATATATATATATATATATATATATATTAATATATTGAACTTGGGTAACCTCTTTGGTGATCTTGGAACTAATTCCTCCGTGTGAAAGATGTTTTTCATTCGAAACTATTATTTGTAAAATAGATACTATTCCCTTGTTATTAGATCAGTGAACTTCTTTCTTTTGTAATTGGACCAATTGCCTAGACAATGTTGGAATGGCTGATGGCCGAAAACTATGCTAATTCAAAGGTTTGTTGTGCTGTGAAATTATGTGGGTTTCAATTACTGAAATTTACTGCGCGATATATATATATATATATATATATATATATATATATATATATATATATATATATATAAACAATTGATTGAATTGAAATGAAAGTTACCTTATTACTTTTCTATTATTCCTGAGTTCCTAACGTCGTTCGGTTGTTCATCACTTGAGTTCATATCGTTCCTAAGTTCCTATTCTTCCTAATCCTATAGATCCTAGCGTAGGACTTTAATAATGTTCTTTTTTGTTATATACTATCATGATATTAGTTTGAGAACATACTAGAATACTATGTCTTGTTCTATATTATTATGATATTTTAGACTTTAATAAAGTTTTTATTTATTTATTGATTTTCTAGTTAATTAAAGTGCGGGTAATGGGTGCAGGTATGGGTACTTAGATTAGAACTGTCAAAACGAACCCGGCCCGACGGGCCAGCCCATTTTGCCCGATAAAATGGGCGGGCTGGGTTGGTAAAATGCTAGCCCAGAACAAATTTAGCCTGGCCCGGCCCGATCCGAAAATTTGCTGGCCCATCATTTGTTGCCCCGTTTCGGGCCGGGCTGGCCCGTTGGCCCGCGAATTGAATTTAAATTTTTTTAAAAAAAATTTATTAATTTAATTTCATTATTTTAATATGGCTACAAAATTAAAAGAGAGAAAAACCTAAACTCTTTCAGTTTTCTTTAGAGATGAACCCTAACCACTCTTCTCTTCTCCATCTGGAATAGTGAACTTGCGCTGCCACTGGAAGTTCAGATCTCGCCGCCGCCGTTTTTGCCATCGCGAGCCGTCGTCCTTGGCATCGTCGCGCGTCTCTGCTTCCTTTTTCGGCCATCGCGCGTCTCTGCTTCTCTTCTCCGCCGTCGCGTGCCTCTGCTTCTCTGCATCGCGCCGCCGTCCTTGCCATTGCCGTGCATCTCTGCTTCATTTCTCGGCCGTCGCACGCCTCTGCTTCTCTGGATCGCGCCGCCGTCCTTGCCATCACCGCGCTTCTCTGCTTCGTTTCTCGGCCGTCGCGCGCCTCTGCTTCTCTGCATCACGAGATAGTGTTTGTTCTTTACTTTCAATTTTTAAATTTTTTGGGTACAGTTGATAACAAGTTCTCAATTTGATGTTCTTAGCTCTTATTATAAGTTGTGTTTTGTGACCTAGATTTTAGATTTTGCTGTTAATTGTTATTACTACTACTCCTGTTTGCCTGTGACAAAATTTTGGTACGGATTAGTACTACTTCTTCTTCTTGTTTTAAATCATTGATATTGATTATTGAATTTTCTTATTTCTGTTTCTTAAATTAAGGCCAAAATATGCTTATGGGTTTCATCTTCCTCTTTCTAATTTGTTTCTTAAATCATTGATGCAGGTGCAGTATTTGAATATGAGTAATGCCGAGGTTAATTTTGAAGAGGATTGCATAATTTTAGAGGGAAATGATCCACAAGCACCTGCTACTACTGTCAAAGAGGATGATAATGTTGAACCATAGAAGAAAAAAGCTAAAACTTATACCTCAGAATGTTGGAAGCACTTTGACAGACTTCCTCTGACTGAGGATGGAAAGGAAATGTGTAAATGCAAAGCTTGTGGGAAGGAATTCACTTGTTCAAGTACTGCAGGTACATCTCACTTAAATCGTCATATTTTGAGGTGTAAAAAAATTCCTAAATTTGATAATGTGGGGACTATGATGCTTGACTATACTACTAAAATGAGGTCTAGAAAACTTGATGACAAGGTTGTTCGTGACATGATAGCTCAAATGATTGTATTGCATGATCTTCCATTTCAGTGTGTTGAGTGGCAAGGATTTAGATCATTATGTCAATATCTTTCTTTTGGTGAGGCTACTAATATTTCTAGAAATTCCATTACTGGGGATGTAATGAAGATTTACATGCATGAAAAACAACAATTGAAAGGTCAATTAGCTAGACATAATGGGAGAGTGTGTTTCACCTCTGACTGTTGGACTTCTTACACCACTCGTGGTTATATCACTTTAACTGCTTATTTTATTGATGAGAATTGGAAGTTAAATAGTAAATTGTTGAGCTTTTGTCATTTGGAACCCCCACACACCGGTCATGAGCTATCAAGAAAGTTGCTTGAACTTTTGAAAGAATGGGAAGTTGAAAGAAAAGTTTTTTCAATTACTTTAGACAATGCTACCTCTAATACTAGCATGCAAAGCATTATGAAAAAATCACTTTGTATGTCAAGTAGTTTGTTGTGCAATGGAGAGTTCTTCCATATTAGATGTTGTGCACATATCCTAAATCTCATAGTTCAAGAAGGATTAAAGGTAGCAAGTAATGCATTATACAAAATTAGAGAAAGTGTAAAATATGTGAGGGGTTCAGAATCAAGAAAGATACAATTTGTTCAATGTGTTGAAGAGATTGGTGGCATTGATAGTAGTGTTGGCTTGCGTTTAGATGTGCCCACTAGATGGAACTCAACATATTTAATGCTTCAGAGTGCAATTGTGTATAGTCATGCTTTTGCTTGCTTGGATATAAAAGATGAGTATTATAAGTATTGTCTAACAAATGAAGATTGGGAAAGAGGAATGAAGATTCGTCAATTTTTAGAGCCTTTTTATGAAATCACCAATATATTTTCCGGTTCTAAATATCCTACATTCAATTTGTACTTCATGTAAGTATGGAAGATTGAGATTCTATTGAAAAATAATAAGTCAAGTCAAGATCGTGTGATTAGCGAGATTGCTACAAATATGATGGACAAGTTTAATAGGTATTGGAGCGAGCATAGCATAATTCTTGCCATGGCATGTGTTCTTGATCCTAGGATGAAGCTTAAATGGCTAAAATATGCTTACTCTAAACTTTATTCCAACAACATCATAGTTGATGAGAAGTTGAGCATTGTGAAGAATGCTTTGTATAAACTTTTCAATTATTATGTCAACAACATGGAAGCTCCTCCTTCTATGACCGATGCAAGTACTTCAACGGGAACTTATAAAGAAGGGGAAGGTACTTCAACACTGACATCAGATTATGATATAAGTTCATTGCATCTTATTTATGTTGCATCATATTTTTCATCTCTAGTTATCTTATGCAAGATTATCTGTGATTATGAAACATAGCCTCCTAATATTAGGTATACTTTTGTGATAGGATTTTGAAGAAGAAGAGAATGCACAAACTTTGTTAGCTGGAAAATCTGAACTAGACACCTACTTGGAAGAGTCAAAACTTGTGGGTCACAAGGATTTAAATGTTTTGGAATATTGGAGGGATAATAGTGGTAGATTTGGTGATTTATCAAGGATGGCTAGTGATGTATTGACTATTCCAATTACCACGGTGGCATCTGAGTCCACTTTCAGCATTGGAGGTCGTATTTTGAGTAAGTATAGAAGCTCTTTACTTTCAAAAAATTTGGAAGCTCTCATTTGTGCTCGCAATTGGTTACTTGGGTTCTCACAAAATGGTAAGAATATATTTTTTGAGTCTCTTATATAAAATTATTTGTTATAGACTTTTAGTTATTACCTGGTAGCTACTATTATGTGTTATTGGTATGGTTAAATGTATGTTTTTATGTGTAGGAGGATTGAGTTCTATTGATGGTGCGAATGAAAAGACAACCCAAGTTAATGACAATACGAAAGCGAATGAAAGGACAACCCAAGTTAATGTCAACAATTTGATTGAAGAAGAAGAAGAAGAATGAGAATGAAGAATTCTTTTGAGGAGAAGTGGATTGTGCTTATTTGCATTGGTTTTATTTTGTTTTGAAGTGAAATGTACTATTTTGAATTAAACTGGGAAACTGAAACTAAGTTGTTCATTTCGAATTGTTTGGTTTAGTTTATGTGGCATTAACTCTAGCTTTTATGGTATTTTGTGCTGAGAAAGAATATTCAGATATGAATATTGTGTTGCAATCACCTATTGAGTGCCTTCTTTTCATTTATGAAATTGCATTGCATGTTGGTCACTAGGGAGATTCAATTTAAGAATAGCATATGGTTGAATTTTTTTATGTAAACAATGGAATTTTTAAAAAACAAAATAATTTTTAAAAAAAATACTAGCCCATGGGCTAGCCCGTTTGGCCCGCGGCCCGTTAAGGGCTGGGCTAGGCTAACAAATTGATGACCCATTCTAAGAGTGGCCCGCCTCGGCCTGGCCCGAAAAGTACCTTGGCCCGACCGGACCGGGCCGGCCCGTTTTGACAGCTCTAACTTAGATACCCAACGGGTAAGGATACGAGTACTTCAGTTATTATCCATGCGGGTATGGATCCGATACATGTATTTTTTTTAAAACCCAGATATGGGGACGAGATACTATAGTGTCCTATCCATTTTCATCCCTAATCAATTAATGAGCTCGAATATATGAAACTTTAAGTTCATCATTCAATATTTTAAGTTTAGCTCTTGAGTAGAGTTATTGCACTTATTCAATGCTTGCATTGAGATATAATTTTTCAACAAGAGAATTAATGCCTCGCAAAAAGAACTAAAATTACATTCATTCAACGCTATATAGCCTTGAGATTTCATTAATGAATCAGCAGTAAGAACTTAACTTCGAAGGGCTCACGCTCAGTCAGATAAAGACGAGTTCCATTCTCTTTATTATCGTATCTTCCAATATCCGAACAATTGTGTAACCCCGAGGCACAAAACACAAGCTTGTAGTTCGTATTGTATTTCTCAATGTGAAACTTGCCAGTCATCGCCTGCTTGCCTGGATGGTCATTAGGACTACCAATACCCACACATGATTTTTGGATATCATTATCAACAAACACCATCCACTTAGACGATTCCGCACAATTAGACTTATTCGAAAACTCAATATCTAGTGGTGTACCACCTGTTGAAAAACATGATATACAAAAGGAGTGAAATAAGATAATCTCAAACTGAGATTTACTTAATGGTGAAAAATGATAATACGTTAATAATATAATGACTTAAATAATCACAAATATATCCAACTATGATAGTACGTATTACCTGTAAAGATCTCACCAGGGCCTGGGGTTATCCCTGAAACTCGAAATATTATTGGCAGGCCAGTGTCATCAACGTTTAAGTATTCTTGCAGGACAGTAACTGGGCAGGTTGACCCTCCGATTTTGCCGAGTTTGACTCCACCACTGGTATGGGGAAAGGTACTTGGCAAAAGATATAATTCGTGATCCGCGAAAACGGTGGTATTAAGGATATCCACCACTTGTTCTACATCCTGTGAGAAAGCTAATGGAAGTTTGGCGGTCAAGACAAAGACAAAGAAGGAAAGGGTAAGTAGTGTAGGCTTCATGGTGATATATGGTGACTCTGCTATTTGGTGGCTTATCCATGTGGCTATATTTATAGAGATGTTCCAAGTTTACTTGCATGTGTATTAGTGCAAGTGAAGTATGTAAATAAGAGAGATTGGATCAATTCATATCAGGTATCAAATCTTACTCTTATATCAAATTTTAATAGTTGATTTTAATTTAATTTAACGGCTTAAACTTATCATTTTTATTGAAGAGACAATAATCAAAAGTAACATTGCTTTTTTTTTTTGGACCAAAAAAGTAACATAACTGAAAAGAGAAAATATAAAATATATTTAATGAAAAAAGATACTAAGTATCTTGACTTTTCTTTAAAAGTACAATATTCTTTTTAATAAATATTTTCTATTTTTAATTCATCGATATTTATTATTTATTTAATTATCTTTATAGTTTTTTTCTCTCTATTTATTAAAACAAGTGTATGATAAAATTTTATAAGTTATTAGTTACATATTATAATAATATAGAGTTTTATTAATATTATTATTATCATCATGAAGAATTAATTTTTTACTTAATAATGTTTTAGGCCAAAATTTTATGAAAGATACATATTTTGTCTAATAAAATACGTATTAAATTAATTCTTTTACTATTAAAGAAAGATACATATTTAAAGAATACGTATTTGACCTAATAAAATATTTTGAGAATTAATGCTTCACCTAAAAATGTTTTATGCCAATTTTTGTTATAAATATTTTATTAATATTTATTGATATTTTATTACATTTAAAAGATATAAATATAAAGTGTTTATTAAATAAATATTATAATTTAATGAATAGTAAAGATGTTCGTTATTTTATTTTAAAATAATTTATTTTGTACTTTTTTTACTGAATAATTTATTTTATGCTTAAATTTAATAGTTTTTAAACACTTTATTTTAATACACTTTTATAATTAATTTTTTTGCATCTATTTAATTGATTCTTTATATTTCCTTTTTTTTTATGCTTTTGATTAGAGTTATCGTGTTTTTAATGCTTTGTCATTTAAGGCAAAATGACAACATGAGGTAAGTCTACGGCCATATACAAAAAAAAAAAAAAAAATGTTAGGTGAAGACTTTTAAAAAGTTCATATAATTAAAGATACCAGTTTAAGACTTTTAAAAAAGTTTATTAGGTCTGTCAGATCGACCTATTTAACAAGGTCTATTGGCCTATTTATACCTACTTGGCTTATTTATTCATGGAGTGCTAGTAGACTATTTATCAGTATAGACCTACCGACCTCTTTATCATTAAAGGCCTATAAGCCTATTTACAGATGAAGGCCTATACACTATTTATCGTTATAGGCCTATTTAAAGATCTTTGAAAAGTTGGTCTTTAAATAAACTTTTAAGCTATATTATATCATAAAAATTGATTTATATTAGGCTAATAAGTCAGATTCAGGTCTTAAGATTGAAATACAGACCAAACTTATTTATGTCATGAACTGACGTATTCCCACCCTCGTGATATATATTGCAATCTCATGCCTTTTAATGCAAATTGGTTTAACAAAAATCATGAGAAATAAATGCTTTTAATCTGCTTATTATTTAGTTTTTAGGGGTGACTGTTTCTATTGGCTAAATACAAAAGATTTGGAGCCTCTATTTTGAAACTCGTCTTTTTTTAAAAGCTGTTTTTCTTTTAGGAGAATCCTCTCAACGTTTCTTTATGTAATGTATATTAACTATTCTTCAAAAGATGGTATTTTAACATATTTTTTTTGTACAAAGTCTTAAATTGACCTCGGATTTTGTAATTTAAGTCATGAAAAAAATTTTAATATTAATTTCGTTAATCAAATTATTTTTTATCTTCACCCCCAATCATTTAACACAATTAGACAACCTGACATGATATATTAAGTGACACCATTGGTCACTTAACCGCATCGTTGACAGTGCTACTATTACCAGAAGACACGAAATTCTCCATTGCCGATGTTGTCTGAAAAGAAAATGATGACACCATTCATAAAATGGCAACAACAAAGAGATTATTGAATCAGTTATCAATAAGTAATATCAAATACTTGTTATAGATTCTTTCTAATGCTATACATTTCATGAATCATATTATTGATTTAAGAGACTAGCATGAGGAGGGTGTTTGGGTAACAATAATCTTACCCGTAAAAACTGTTTTTCACTAGAAGCTGTTATGTTTGGATAAACTGATTAAATTTCAAAAATTATTTTTAGAGAAATTAGAAGTTTGAAACTTATTTAAAAAACTGTTAGATTATTTTTAAACCAATAACAATCTTCCTATTTCACCATTACAAAACTAACTACCAAACAACTATTATTAAATTATATAAATAATTTCATACCATTTTTAGTAATTTACTATATATAAGTGATTTTTTTACACAATCCAGACGAAATAAATTATTTTATAATCGCTTTTCAGCAAACACATCCAAAATAAAACTGATTCTATTATAATCGATTATAACAATAATCCATTATCCATATAATCGATTATTGAAATAATCGAATTTTCGTAGCCGATCCAAACACACACTACATCACAAAAACTGCAACCTACAAACTAAATATGCCATCACTGTATTAAAAAAGTCTTCAACCATTTCTAAATTTGCAATTTGGTTCTGTAACAATAAGACACCTTTCAATGTAACAATTCACTAATAATCCCAATTACAACCTCATGCATAATAAAATAGTTAATTCAAGGTTAAAGTAATAATTTGGTCTTTATAGGTGACAATGATTCTTAATTTAGTCACTATACATAAAAATTATTAAAAAGGTCATCATACATGCAATCGTTACCCACTTGGTCCTTTCCGTTACCTTGTCGTCTCTAATGATCCGTTAATTACTACGTATAAGGACTAAATGAAGAATCTTTGTCTATGTATAGGGACCCAATAATTTACGTTAAAGTAATAATTTGGTCCCAACATGTGACACAAATTCTTCATTTAATCCCTATATGTATGAGTTAACAGATTATTAGATACGACAAGGTAATAGGAGGGACCAAATGGATAACGATTGCACGTATACGAACTTTTTTAATATTTTTTTATATATAAGAACTAAATGAAAAATCAGTGTCACCTATATGGACCAAATTATTACTTTAACCTTAATTCAACCATATATTATATCTAATGATATATTATCTCTAACATTGTTGAGGTATACATTTTAGGCACAATCCAATAAATTTCAAGCAGGTCAAAGTTTAAGGTGATGCATGTTCCTTTGGTAAATTTATTACCTCATGTTCCTTTGATATTTCCTCCCAAACATCAACCATCCTTAGACCAAACTTCTATCAAATGCACCAACGAAGAGATACACAATATGCAGTGAACCACATCTCACTTAAGCAACTTTATCATATTAATGCATCAAGTATTAATATGCTGCAGAGACTTGCATCTGTTAGCAGCAGCGAGAGAACAAAGATTGAGGCCTTCTCTGCCTATGTATGGCGGATAATGTTTGGTACCCTTGATCAAAGCCATGAAAAGTGCAAGGCTAAGGAACCAAAAATTCAACCTTTAAAATCATGTTTCAAGCTCTTGTTCAGCATCTAGACAAATTTATGATCATACATTATATTCTTTTTATTTTTAATCCTTCTCTGAACTACCTGTTTTATGTTTAAGTTTTTAACTCACTTATAGAATACAACACACAAGCGATTAAGATGAATTTTACTACCTCAATTGCACATCTATCTAGCTACGTAGAAGTAGAGTAAATTAATAGGCAAGCTACCTAATAAGCTAAGAACCTTCATGGAACTCAAGCTTTATTCTTCGACTGCACGTGGATAGTACTTAATCACATTCATTTTTCAACCTTCCTCTTCTTCCAAAGAGCATGAAAATTAAAAAGATAAAAGATAAAATGGAAAGATAAAACTGTATACACCAGAACCCCCAAGGCAGCAAACTGTTGCTGAAGGAAGTACTTATTTTTGTTTTCGGTACACAGCTGAAGGAAGTACTTAATCACATACCTTATAATGAATGAAGGAGGTCCTGCATAATAGAGTAAAAGGAGGGTTTTCTCCCCAAGAAGCTTAAATATTGCCATTAACCTTCAAATAAACTCTCCACGGCAAAATCTTGACCAAAAAAATGATCCCCACTTATTTTTAAAGATTTTCTCTTTCAAGTATCTGGGACCATTTGTTAGGACTAAGGAGATCAAATGTATAACTGGAGAGAAAGGCCATCTAATAAATACTCCTGCTACTTCTACCAAAATCTTCAACGAAATCAAGTAAACTGGAATGATCAAAATGACTGCATGACTTCATTCTCTTAGTATAAATAGCATATCATAAAAAAACAGCCATAAAAAATGCACTCATAAGGAACCAAAATCACAAGGCTAGACATGTCAAAGGGTTGACACACCAACCTGAATACAGTTGGAAGGCAAGGTGCCATAAAAAATGCACTGATGGGAAGAGAGAAGAGTGAGAGAGAGCACACGTTTCTCGAACACCAGGAGTGGAGAGGAACATAGTCATTATGTAAGGTATTCACACAAAATCCAACAAATACCATGACATAATACACTATTATTATTTCAGACATTCCATCGAACATGATGGGTACAATGAATTACGAAATAATAGAACACGTGCATGGAGTTAAAAAAAAACACACCAATGTTACAGTCCCACTATTCGAAAGTGACTGAAACAAACAATACAGATCAAAGCTTGGACATACATTGAGTAAAAAAGAGAAAAAAAGTACAAAATGATATCCTACAGAAATGGCTTCGAATAATAGCGACAATGTGAAACTGATTGCAACTTAACTTTGAAGGGCTCATGCAGTAAGAAAAGGCATATCATTATCATTAGATTTGGTAGCAATTGCAAGTTGCAACTGCCTAGCAGCAAGGACAAGAAAAGATTGCTATGAATGACATTTACAGCTAAACAAAACTGTCACAGTTAACCATTGAAAAAATTAACTGCTATACATGTAATTGATTCTTCAGTATCTTTCATTTCTGATGTGGAAATAACACCATCTTGCATCTTGCAAATGTGAAACTGATTGCAACTTAACTTTGAAGGGCTCCCAAATCTAATGATAATGATATGTCATTCAATCAACACGAAGAACTTAACTTTGAAGGGCTCATGCTCGGTCATATTGTATTCCTCAATGTTAACTTTGAAGAACTTAACAGATCTCAGCTGGCTCTATTGCTCTAATGGTGGAGTCTGAATTTGATGGCTTTACAAAACTTGGAAGTTGGCTCGAGATGAACAAATTAAATCCCAAATCTTTACAATGGGCTAGCTGTAACTATGTATGTCGGATGTTTCTGATTATCATTTGGATGGGGAATGAGTCTCGGTGGGATGATTGGTGATTCAGCAATTTATGCATTACTCAGCAATATTAGTTGACAAAAATATTGACTTGATGTTCTGAATTTGTTGGGTTAGAACAACGAATGAGGCATTATTTTACTCAAAATTTTATGATCATTATACCAGTATAAAATAATGACCAAATATTATAATGGTATATCTTCTTAAACATTTTATTTGGCGGAAAGAGTCAAACTCTTCATGTTGCAGCATCGTGCAACTAACACTTCCAATTAATTTGAAGGTTCAACTTATATATAAAAGACGACAAAGAAAAGCACATATAAAAGAAAATTTGAGAAATTTAAATAAAAAAGAGTGCAGATAAATAATGAAGAGTAGGCATGTAGCTAGTAGAACTTGGGTTGCATTTTATTCACCTTTTCTTTTACCTAGTTGGTTAATACAAAAGTAATTCAAACAACATATTTATTACTACTTCACTTAATCTTCCTTCAAAGGGGTCGAAAGAAGTCAAGGAGAAAATAACTTGGTAGCTTAATGTTTTAGTGCTTTTCCTAGATTGGAGTTGATCTAGAATTAATTTGACATTTACCCTACTGGGAGCATCCACAACAGAGGAGTAGACTATTTCATCCTCTTCACCAACATTTCTAGCAGTTTTGCTCACGTTCACGGTTCCACCTCTCCCATTGAAGTTCAAGATTGATATGGAAGGGTAGTTGATGTTGGGGATCAGAACTCGAATCTTTGAGGCAACTGAAACTAGTAGAGGCCATTCTGAATGACCTTAACCGTTGCTGTATTAAATCCAATTTCACAAAAATAGTTTAAGTAATCAATGGTGCTAGCTTCGTAAACTAGCCCTAGTTGCAATGGTTCCGATGTTGTTATTTCCCCTGCTCCATAGTCATAAGGTGTGACTACTGACCCCGAGTCAGCTGTTATGGGAGCCTTCATATTGTTGGTTGGAGATGCTGCATTTAGAAAGATGGGATAAGAGTTCATACGTTGCTCCTGCATATAGAAAGAGGCCATGATGCAGCAACATCAATGGTCATGATGCAACAACAATGCACTAACTCCTATCCTATCTTTCTAAGCAGCATCTCAAACCAACAATATGAAGGCTCCCATAATAGCTGACTCGAGGTCAGTAGTCACACCTTATGACTATGGAGCAGGGGAAATAACAACATTTAAATCATTGTAATCAGGGCTAGTTACGAAACTAGCACCATTGACTACTTGAACTATTTGTGTTACATTGGATTTAACCCAACAATGGTTAAGGTCATTTTCGGAACTGTCTCTGTTTGCCCCAAAGATTTAAGTTCCGATCTATTTCCAACATCAACTACCCTTTCATACCAATCTTCAACTTCAATGGGACAGGTGAAGCCGTGAACGTGAGCAGAACTGTTATAAACGTTGGTGAAGAGGATAAAATAGTCTACTCCTCCATTGTGGATGCTTCAGTGGGATAAATGTCAAGTTAATTCCAGATCAACTCCAATTTACTAAAAGCACTAAAACACTAAGCTATCATTTTTCTCTTTGACTTCTTTCTACCCTTTGAAGGAAGATTACGTGGAGTAATAATAAATATACTGTTTGAATTCCTTTTGTATTAACCAAGTAGTTAAAAGCAAAGATGAAAAAAAGGCAAACCAAGTTATACTAACTACATGCCTACTCTACATTATTTATCTGTACTCTTTTTATTTTAATTTTTCAATTTTTTTATGTGTTTTTCTTTGTCGTCTTTTTATATATATGTTGAATAAGGCAGAGGAGGATCTTCCCCTTCAGTTTATTTCCATCTAACGCTCCTGGGAGGCATTGCCTGCGTTTGAGAAATATGTATGAGGAATTGAAGTCAAATGCCTTGCTCTGATTAGCTTCCTGATCATGGATGCCTAGCTGTTAATTACTCTAATGGGATGAGACCCACATCAAATATGTATGTATAATGAATCGAATCAAAAGGTTAAAAAACCCTTGCTTACCTGTTACAGTTAGAGAAATTGAAGTCAAATGACTGTATGCAGGTACCATTGCAACGGGATGGAACAGGGTCCATACACCCTTGTCGCTAAAACTAGCCGCCTCTGGCCATATCACTGAAAATGATGAAACAAAGTAATCAGCTATATATATATATATATATATATATATATATATATATATATTCAATTGATCATTATAGACTACTGCACCTTCTGTTTCTTTTTTTGTTCTTGGCCATGAAAGAAATAGGCCTATACTACTAGGCCTAATACTACTACACTATAGGCCCTATACTTACACAATCAGACGCATATACTACTTCCTATACATGTATTCTCTTGCTATTGAACCCAAATCCCAATATTCTCTTTCTATTGAATTGAAACCCAACATCAATTAAAGTTGAAATGTCAGGGGCCATCCTCTTCTTTTACACAAAAGCAGATCTTAATTAAATTCAATTTTGTAAAACAGAAACCCTAAACCAAGCCGCCACTTTGTGTAAACTGTAAAGAAAGGTTCCCTTGGTTTGCGATTTCTTAACACTGGGTAACAACAGTATGTATATATATATATATATATTTATCATCATATTTTAATATGAATAATAACCTGTGTCTACCACGCCAATGAGATGAGAATGACGAAGTGGAGAGTTGGAGTCGATTCTGAGGTGAGATTCCAAGTGGAGGAAGTCCCAGAAACGAGTTGTGTGGAGCTTCAAAACGGGGTCAAGGAAGACAGGTACCCGAGCGATTGAGGCTTCTCATTCCTTCACATCAAAATTGAATTTTGCTGAGTTTAGCCAAAACACTACTGAAAGTAGAACAAATTATAAAGTAAGAAACAGAGTGGTATTATACCTTGTTAGTACCGAGTTCATAATAAGTGCATGGGAGTTTGTTGCAGTTGAACCCGCGGCTCCCATATACACGATATAAACTGAGTTCAGATTGTCATCATCACTAGTACCACTCCCTGACTCTCCGAGAATCAGGAAGACGGAGCAGAACAATAGCAAGAGAACTGGAGTAACTGCCTTTCATGTTAAACTACTGCTGCTATTCTTTAGCACTCACTTAATTTGTTGGTGTTCAATTTGTAAAAGTGTATAAAAGAGCTCACTTATATAGCATGCACGCACACTACCATACCATTGAGATTGAGGAGCTCATCATCACTTATATGTCCTCGTCAATCTGCACATAAATAAATTATTCCTTACCAAAACGGGTGATTGCAGGTCCACTGTGCGTAATACTCCTTAACCACACAAAAGTGCCTATTTTCTACACACATCTAATTACGATTATATGAGTAGATGATGTGACTTCAAACAGATTGATGCGTAACAACTAAGCATCTTCCTATCTTAACCACATGCATGGATCAAGGACTCCATGGCACTCCATTAAGTTCACCATTTGTGGAGAAGTGGATGTCTTATTCGGCAAGCAATTTTTGTAAACCATACCCATATATAGAGAAGGTGTTTAGTTTCTCAAATCTCAAGCCTTCAAGTGATCGAGTCAAGTTGGGTGCATATTCCCACATTAATCACACCCTATTAATTGATGTGCATAGCTGCATTGACCTCTTTGTTACTACTCCTTATTTATTAACTAGTGCGCAACAAAAATCTGTAAGCATGGCTATATATATATATATATAATATATATATATATATATATATATATATATATACACACGTGTGTGTGTGTGTGCTGTGTGGGGTTGGGAGTTTAGAATATCAAATTTTTAGACAAACTATAATAGCGAGTTGGTAGACTCTTCGTTAGGGGTGGCAATTTAGGCCCTATCCACTGAGTACCCGCAAAAAATATCTATGATGGATAGGGTAAATATCCGCTTTATGGGTATGGGTCCGGGTACGGATAATTACCCGCAAAATTGAATTGGTATGGATGCGGATACGGATACTCTAGTACCCACCCTGTCCCGCACCCGCATATATATATATATATATATATATATATATATATATATATATATGTATTTATTTATATTATTACATATAATTATAACTATAATTAAATATAAATTTTTAAGAATATAATTAATCTAATATCAAACCTAGATAGTTCATTATAGTTCATTATATTTAGACGTTATTTTTAGTTAAATACTTTGATTTGTAATGTTTTATGAGTAAATTTGAAGGACTTTTGTACGGTTTTTTAATTAAGTTATAACGATCTTTTTGTTATTTATTGATTTTTCTTAATTAAAGTGTGGGTAACGAGTGCCGATATGAATACTTAGGTACCCAAAGGATATGGGTACGAATACTAAAGTTATTACCCACGCGGGTATGATTATGGGTACGAGTATTTTTTTTAAGCGCGGGTATGGAAACGGATACTATAGTATCCTACCCAGACCCTATCCATTGCCATCCCTACTCTCGGTGATTTGTTCTGTTATCATGTAAACCACGTGGCGAGAATTTGAATTTAACCCTTGAAGTAATAATAATCTTCATGATTGTGATTTAGACAATAATGTTAAATGTTAATGGCCATTTACAATTACAATTTGCTATAGTACAACTTAACAATATATCTTAGTGCAGTAAATTACTCTGAAATTTATATGTAAATATCTAGTTTTCTTAATTAATTAAGTTTATATTGCCACAACCTAATTGGAACTTAGAAAATAGCTCTATTAATTATTAAGTAATATCTACAACACACATAAATATATATTTATATACAAACTGAAACATGGGAAACTCATCCCATTGAGCATGAAACTTGAGGAACTGTGTGCTATGGCACCGAGTTGCAGGACAAAATCTGTGATTGCAACTCCTTTTTCCCACCGTGGTCTTGGGTGTGGGACAACCTTTGGGGAAACTGAATATGCAGAGAGAGGAGCAGGCCCAGGTAACAGCTTTCCATTTGCCACTGTGACCCGGATCGCCTGCAGTGGGAGAAACACACAGTTGCTGCAGTTGAGTGATCTCGGCCATAGATATTTATTTATTTAATGCTACCGGATCCGGTAGTATTTACGATTTATCTATGTGTTTCTTCCACTGCGGCGATCTGGGCCCCCCTTTTTTCTGCCATTGTAACTGCAGTTGCCTCACCGTTTTTCCGAGTCCATTAGATACCTATATATATTTTTTTTATATAAAGATACGTATATATTTGTCTGAAGATTAGAATGTTATAATAAATTTTGTACTTTCAATGACCAATGTGGTGGAGAAAACTTGGTCAAACATGCACCTTGAAGGTAAAGATGGTGGTCCAAAATGCCAAGGATTCGAGGGCTTTCGACCCTTGTGTTCCCAAAAGTCCAATTGGGGTGTTGGATGCTTTGTGCTTCAACTATAACAATGATGATACAAATGCTGGTTCATGTGCAAAATTCTTCACATAATAGCCCTGATGCTAAACCACCATAATAATTGGATGAATACTGCTCTTGGCAGTAAGTGTTGTAACACGAGTATCATTGTTATATATACTCGATTTGGAATTTTGTAACACCTATGAGGCATTCTGGATACTCCATTAAGTTTGTTCATTGATAACTAGCTAATCTCGTAACTGTAAGATTTGGATCATATGTTGAGTACTTATGATGTTTGTCCAACTCTATATGTTAGCTTGTGTGAGGTATGTTTGATTTCTATAAATACTTATTCGTGGTTAAAGTTTCAGTAGTCTTGAAGAATGTACTTTGACAAATTGTATAGCTTATGGGAAAGTAAAATTTCAAAATCCCCACTTCCTTGCTATAAGGGAACTTAGGATATAGATTTCACGCTGAAAGACTCAGTGAAGAGAAGACAACAAAGATCAATGTGATTTATGCAACTTTGCTGTGCTGGAAGTGTATCTGTGGGATGCAATTCGGGTGAAGTCATTTGCACTTGTCTTCTACTGCTATTGTGCACTGAGTTGTAAGGCTGAAGTTGAAAGAAAAATTTTCATTAGCTGGTTTCTTTATGTGCACAGAAGAAGATAAATGTGTTCTACCTCTGCCTCCATTTTTCTTGTGATGCTGCTGCTACTTTAATGTCTCTCTACATTTACTTATATCAGAGTATATCTTTCAAAACTTCTCAGTGACGAATCGACGATCATACTTTAGGCAGCTTTCTAATGGCTCCAATAAGGTGTATCTCACAAAGCATCCCAAAGAACAAGCTATATATCTTAATTGATAGATCTTTCCAAGTTGTCAACCTACATTTTCAGAAAGTAACTAATGGGTACAGCGTGAACTGCACATGAAATCCAGTCTACACAGTTCAGCTATTTGCAAATGGAAGTTGGAGAAGGAAAGAGCCCACCAACTTCAAATGATGTCTATCTATTTTGTTAATTTGTAGGCTAAAATCTTTATAAACTTTGACTTTGTAAACACAGAGGGAGTGACATCACTGAATACCCCCTGGTTGGCTATTTGCATTTGATTGTGTATGACATCACTAACAAGAGAAATAACATGAAACCTTACATTGTATTCTCAAAAATTGTTTATTATCATGGTCAGGATTTTCGAGTGAAATAATTGTATGGATTAAAAGATTAATTTAATTGTATAAGTTAGATTACTCTTTTGGTCCTAATAGTCTTATTGAATTTTTAAATAGATCCTTATAATTTAAAAGTTTTTAATTAGATTTCTATACCTTAAAAATTTTAAATAAATTCTTACTATCACTAGTATGGACTTAATTACAGAAATGCTAGAATTAACAAGGATTAAATTAAAAAGCTCATTTGAAATATAGGTAGCTATTTAAATTTTTTTAAAAGTATAAAAACCTAACAAAAAAAACTTTAAAATTGTAAGAGTTTTGTTAAAAATTGAGTTAAATTATAGGGAGTAAATGATGAATTTAACCTTATATATATCTTACCAATTTAGTTATACTTTTCTTTAAAAATAAGGTCTTACTAACGAGTGTCCTAAGAACATTATTTAAGAAATCAACAATAGATAAACTCATGACTAATGACCCGTAAATTTCATTAGTGACCAAAATCTATATACACGGGGAGCACTAAAAATAATCAACCCTTAGATTCTTGGATAAAGTTTTTCTACCGTGAGCTTGAATATAAAGTAAAAATGTAAAGATATACCTACATATTAACTATAGTGAGTTGAGCGCTCAATAACGTTTTAATTAATTAAAGATAAACATATTCTTACTTACTAACTTTAAATTCAAGCTCACTATAACAGATTCTATTTGATGTTATTTTGTTTCCTAAGTAATAATCGTATTCATCATGGTCAAAAATTTGATATTTGTTTAACTTTGAAAATATTCAAAAGATTATCAACTATTTCCCATTCAAAATTAGTGGTTCCTACAAACTTTCATTTTTACTTTTTCAGATAAACTAATAAATATTTATAATTGCTCTCCATCTTCTATTAATATTAATATTATATTATTATATTCACTTGAAATATTAGAAACACGTCAATCATGATATAAAAACAAAAAAGAAAATGTCAATCCTTCCTCCCCCACTAGTCTTCTCAGTCCAACTATGCAAGTAAAACTTTAATGTAAGATTGAGACATGTACCTTTTTTTTTTTTTTTTATAGTTTTCTCGACATGGCATTGACATATACTTTATTTTTATTTTTTTCTTTCTTAACTCTTATACTTTTATGCTTTTCCACATTGCAAATCCACGTCCTCTATGTTACCATTTGCAGTTTGCAGTTTGCAGGTTGCTTTTCTTTTATACTTTTTCATGTACAGTTTACTATCATTGTTATAAAAGCTATATATGCTTCGTTGGGTGGGTTGGGGATTTGTATTACGATTTTTTTTTAATTATTGTAGATATTGTTTATTAGTCAAGACTTTTTCTATGGTTATTACGGACAGATTATTTTTAATTATAAATATAGTCAAGACTAAACTTTTCAATAAGATGAAAGATCAATTTTTAATTGACAGCTTGCTAATATACATTGAAAAAAAATTGCTGAAAGTTTAATATAGAATCAATTATAAATGATTTTTGTGACATGCTGGATAAACGTTTTATATTTTGATAAATTACTTATGTAATTAACGTTTTGAAACATATAATTATGAATATTTTATATGAAACTAATACATATATATTTTTTTGGATGAATTTTGATTTTTATAGTTGACCCTCTTCATCATCTAAGTTTGACTCCGTCCCTAGGTATATGCGCTAGTTATTATACTAGTTTTTATACCTCATCAATGATGTATAAATTCATAATTAATCATGCTATTGAATGATTAACAGGTTAATTATTAACTACGAATTTACCTCTTAGACAATCTATTAACTATATCACCACGTAAATTTATACATTATTAATAAAGTATAAAAAATAATATAAAAAAGTAGTATAAGAAGATAATATTTTTATAAAAAAGATGTGCATTGACTACATAGGATCACAACAACATCGTCAGCAGTAAACAAATTATAAAATTATTATTATTTATGAAGTTTTTAAGAAAATATATTGATGAGCTCCTCGTGATGCACGAGGAGAACAGCCTTATCTTGTATTTGTTTGGGTGATGACATTGTAGATGTTGGTCTTTGCTAATGCTTCTGAGTACCTAACTCCCTTCAATTTGAACAGGGTCGAAAATGAGCTGGCGGAGTTACTTGAGCTTAAGTTCAATTCCATCAACATTTGCTTATTTTTGCTTTAGATTAAAATCATTTCGAATCCATGGTGTATATACCATCTGTTCATGCTACCAGTAGTCACGGGAGAAGTGGTTTTTGTCTAATTAAAGACCAACATTAATTACCTACAAATATTTAGAGAGAGCTAGAGAGCAAAATAGACAAAAGAAGGGATAAGGAACGCCAAGAAGCAGCTGCAAGAAGGGAACACATCACAAGAAAAGCCATTGTTCCACTTATTATTCAATGCTTGTGTTAGATTTTGTCAAGAGGAGAATGCATCACAAAATTAACTAAATTACATTTGCTCAACATATCTAGCCTTGAGATTTCAATCCATTCAAACTACAGACTTAATTCCAGAGGAAAAAGCAGCATCTACGAACACAATTTCGAAGGGCTCATGCGCAGTCAGATTTAGACGCCTTCCAGTCTCATTATTATCGTACCTTCCAATATCCAAACAAGTGGATGACCCTGTGACACAGAACACAAGCTTGTAGTTCTGTTGGTATTTCTCAATGTGAAACTTGCCACTCAGGGTCTGCTTGCCTGGATGGTCCTCAGGACCACCAATACCCACACATGCTTTTTTGATATCATTATCAACAAACACCACCCACTTAGACGATGTAGCACAGTTAGGTTTCTCCAAAAACTCAATATCCAGTTGTGTACCTGTTGAAAAACATGATAGAAAGGAGAGAAATTAATAAGATAACTCAATCGGAGATTTCATATAATGGTGAGAAGTGAGTAAAATAAGTTAATATTATGACTTACACAACAAAAGAAAACAATTCAAAACTCACTCAGGGCCTGTTTGACACGTCCCTTTTGCAAGCTAATAGCAGATGAAAAAATAGTCTCATTTGACAAGCGCTTCTGTCACGAGCTTATAGCGATTTTTCTAGATGCTACTTGAAGTAGCGTTTGAACTTATAGCTTATAGCGTTTCATTTTTTTTCCACTTGTATCCTTATTAACTTAATTTAATTCTACTTTTATCATCTTCTCTCTCTTTTATGTAAAATCATTAATGAAAATGTCCTTTTATGTCATTTTATATTTTTCAGCTAGTTCAACCGCTAGTTTTACCAAACACTTCCACAGAAAATAAACTAACTTATCCGATATCCGCTATCAGCTACCTCATCCGCTATCCGCTATTAGCTAGCTTATCCGCAAACAGTTAATTTTACAAAACAGACTTAGTTACATGGGCTTCAAATCTTTGGTCGGGGAAAAAGTAAAAAAAAAAAAATCACTTTTCAATCTGCCAAAACTCTTCATCTATTACTTTTTTTTTTTACTATAATACTCCTAAAAAATTAATTACTTCTTTATCCTTTCAAATCATCAGTGAAATTGATAATTACATATTTAAAAGTCAGTTTAATTAATATTATCTGATAATTTTTGAAATATCAAAATCACTTTTAACCATAAAATATACAAACAAAAATTAATTATTATAAACTCAGTTTTAATGAAAATCAAGTTTACAAAACTTGGTTCATCAAAATTCAAAACTCATTTTTTGCGAAGTGAGTTTAACTAAACACACCCCAAGCTACTTGTTGACTCATCAAACTAATCTAACACACATACAAGCCACACTCTAATTACTATGCTCTAAGTATGGTAGTAGTACCTGTAAAGATGATACCAGGGCTTATCCCTGGAATGGTGAATTTTACTGGCAGACCATTGTTGACCTCAAAGTAATCTTGCAGGACAGTAACTGGGCAGGTTGAACCTCCAGTTTCGCCGAGTTTGACTCCACCACCGGTTGGGCCCCAAATAGCTGGCAAAATATAGTATTGGCCACCCGGAAAAATGGGGTTACCATTGATATCTAGCACTTGTTCTACACCCTGTGAGAAAGCTAATGGAAGTTTGGCTGTGAAGGCAAAGAGAAGGAAGGAAAGGGTAAGTAGTGCAGGCTTCATGGTGATATATACTGACTCTGTTTGTTATTTGGTGGCTTACCTTTGTGGCTCTAGCTACTTATAGAGCTGGTCCAGCTACCAAGTGTTACATGCGTGTGGAATAGTGCACATCAAGCATATAAAAAAAAAATAGAGGGAAATTTGCATGTGTTCTCCGTTTTCTTTTAAAAAAATGTTTATCTTTTTTTTTTTTATTATATTAGTTTTACGGATAAGCTTAAAGGCTATAAAGTGAATAAGTGAGAGGGAATGCATAGTTAATTAACTAACGGACAAAATTTAAGCCAACTTTTATAAATATATTAGGTATTGTTTTTCAATTTGAGAAAGACATGTGTAACTATTTAGTAATGAAAATATAATATGTGTAAAAGTTGTTGTACATATTTTGTTCCTATTAAAAAACATCTAATATATCTATAGAATTGTATTTAATTTTTTCCTTAACTAAAAACATCATTGAATCTCAATACACTATATAACTAGTTAAGAGTGATCATTACTTGTTCACTGTATACTTAAACTCATTCGGAAGGACCAACATGTGGTTGGCTCGAGTGGTAAGAGATTCGATCATCTTAAGCAAGTGGTCGATGATTCGAATCCTGATTCTTGTGTATGGAGGAAACCTGATTGAGAAGAGAGTACCTAATAAAAAGTAATCACTGCTAACAATGATATATATTTCGTACCTATATCATGATTATAAAAAAAACTCATTCAGCAGGAACTTTTTTTATTTTTTATATCTAATTCATAAACATCTCTCATTTCTCCATTATTATTTTCAAAGCAAAATTAATTTAATCAATAAGAATTTTTTTCTCCAGATGAATTTCTCACAAAGTAGATTGGATAAGATGGTATTGATCTATAAGCGCTTGATTCGTGTATAAAACAAAATTCGCTGAGATCAAAATATTGGCAAACATCTATCTAAGCATCACGTGATAAAAAACAAATTTAGCCTTGCAATTTGATCTTATTTTCTTCATTCTTTTTAGCAAATCACTGGTTACTAAGGACTTGTTTGATTTGTATTTTAATTTTTTGTTTT
The DNA here is from genome assembly GCA_039655645.1 of Ammopiptanthus mongolicus. Taxonomy (NCBI): domain Eukaryota; kingdom Viridiplantae; phylum Streptophyta; class Magnoliopsida; order Fabales; family Fabaceae; genus Ammopiptanthus; species Ammopiptanthus mongolicus. The sequence continues at coordinate 27,466,076 of CM077346.1, read as the reverse complement.
TATTTTTTAAAAATTATTTTTATTTTTAAATTTTGAAAAATTTAAAAATATGTTTGTTTTGACTTCCTGTTTTCATTTTCTATTTTAAAAAATTTGAAAATGAAAACATGGAAAACAACTATTTTTTATTTTCAGATTTGGGTCCAATTCAAGAAATGTTTTCAGTGAAAATATTTTCACTAAACTGAAAATATTTTCACTAAACTTAATTAAACGCATTTTCAAATTCATTTTCTATTTTTATTAAAAATAAAAATAAAAAATGATCACACCAAACATGTGCTAAGGTCCCAGCCTCCTTAATTTGTCTGTCTCCCGTTTTCAATTTACTTTTTGCATGGATTTTTTTGTTTACATCAATTTTCACAGAACCCCTACTTTCGTTGACCCTGGCACCATCGGAAACATAACAGACAAAGATCATTATGCTCATCTGTCCAGTACCTTTCCTTTTCAATTTTAGTCTTTACCAATTAACGAATTTTTGAAATAAAATAATTTTTTCTTAAAGGCATTCTAGAAATGCAAGAATATCCTACAAAATGCACTGCTGTCCCCGCAATCCTGCATAAGTGCATTGTATGTTTGTCCTAATAAAGTTGGGAATGAATTTCGAGTATAAATTTTTTTACATATATTATGGCATTATTAAAAATATTTCATCCTTAAATTAAAGAATATAATAATATATAATTGATTGAATAGTATAAAATATTATATAGTAACAATATAATCCATCAAATTAAACTATTATAGCGCGTGCTTTTTATGTTCCAACTAATTTTAAATTATATAGACCCATTTATAATTAATGTATAGATTATAAAAAAATATTTTTATTTTACATATAGCAACCTATAAATTAATGAAAATAATATTTTATTTATATCTTGCCAAACGCTTATTCTCAATAATCCCAAAAAGGCCCGTCACAAAGAAGCACAAATTTATTTTTAAAAAACAAATAAATAAAAAGAGAGAGACACAAGGAGCTCTTTTTGGTTTATTTTTTTTATGTAACAGGGAGCTTCTTTATGATATCCTATAACGTTATATTATAATTTATCACACTCTTTTTTTTATATACCTTTTTATATATATTTTGAAACCATTGATATATTAAAAGATTTTGTTTTGCAAAAAATAATGAGTAAATAATCAATGATTATAAAATATGTATAAAAATGATGAAAAAAAGGAGTGAAAATATTATTACCAATTTTCATATTAACAAAAACCTAGCCACAAGGACGAGGAGAAAAAAACTAGGCATGAGTCCACGAAGAGCAGGTAACATCATTTTTAATAGTAAAAAAATTATAAAATATATTGATGAATGCTTAGCGAGGGAGGAATATTTTATTCCTCCGCGTGGAACACGCGACCTTTATGTTTAATGTGTTGCCCGCGTCTGTTCATAGTGAAAGTTAACTGGACTGGGGGAGATGGTTACTCTATTAAGGCCATTTTTTTTTTTTTTTAATCATGTTATAAATATGAAGTATCTATTATTATTAATAGTGATTAATCTTTATTAAAGAATTTATTGGACATATAAGGTGGGTTCTTCTCTTCAATCAGGTTTTCTCTATACACAAAAGTCAAAATTTGAATATCTGATCACTTGTTTAAGGTGTTCGAGTCTCTTATCACTCAAATCAACCACAAATTGATTCTATTAATTGGTATGCTATTAGTGAGGGTTTATAATTATATTTGCATGTATTTTATTAAGAAAGAGAATCACTGGTAGAATTTAAATTTAAAAGTATTTTTTAGTTTTTTTTTGTGTGGATAAAATATTTTTTTAGTTAACAATATCCAATCCTACTAATTGAATTAACTTTGATTAACTATTAACACGTTTTAAACAATTTTGCAAACTCCGTATATATATTAGGTCAAAAGAAACATCATTTTTCTTGTAAAACCTTGATTTTTCCATTAATAGATACCTAAAACATACTAGTATATAATTAAGAGTTTATGTAAGAGTAATGTCATTGATATTCTGAATTCTTTACCTATATTTTTTATTCATTAATCATCATTTTAATATTTTAAATATAATATATAAATTTATCATTGTTTAACGAAAAATATAAATAATCAATTGAGATTGTTAATAGGCTCACGTTTTATTTACCAAAAAAAAATAGTCTCACGTTTTTATATAATTGTCCATTGTTTTGTATAGGGTAAAATTTAAAAATTATATCCTTCAACTATGGTTATTTATCTAGTTACCCTATGAGTTTATAAAGAGAGTAAAATAACCATTTAATTTTTTATACGTTAAAATACATTTTTCGTTTCTCTAATTTTTCACTTTGACGAATGTCGTCTCTCTAATTTTTTGAAGTGGTTATAGTTATCATAGTTTTCTAATTCTGTAACATTCGTCCTTCGGTTAATCTATCATTTGAAAACTAATGGAATGTGTCTACCTGACAAACGTTTTCTCAAATGACACGTTCAATTTCGATTATTTATAATAAAATATGATTAAAATAATAAATAATAATATTTAAAATTTAATAACATATTTAAAAATGAGTCATTTTCTACCTGTAAATGCACAACACAATGGTGATCTTAATCACTGAAATTTAAACCCTAGTTTCTTCAATACGATGGCCATAGACCTCACAAAAAATACGTCCGAACTCGGAACACTACTCAAGACTCTTAAAGAAGATTCGAGATCTAGCATATCGACTCTGCAATGCAAGGGAGATATTCAATAAAAAAAATACAATATTACATATGCTTAAATAAAAATAATTTTAAATAACGAACAACAATTCTTTTTTTATGTTTTATAAAATAGAATTTTTATTTAGTGCATGATAAAAAATTTGAAGTTGGAAGTATCAGGGTAAAATAAATTTGAAAAAAAATATTAGTGAGAGTTGAAAAAATTAAAAACAATTGTTGAAAACAAAAGGAAGTTATTAGTAAGAGAGACAAAATTGACAAATATATTATCCTAAACAACAATTTTTATTGTAGCAAAAAAAAAAAAAGCTTCACAGAAGTTGAAATATGAAGAAACATACATACTTTTATATTTTTTCCTATGGATAAAAGATCTAATTGATAGTCTCGCTATAGCAACTTAAGTGGTAAGAGCTTGCTGGGACATCAGGTGAGGCACAGATTCGATCCCGTAATGCCTCCAATTTTTCCCTTCCCCTATATATAAGGCCTACGTATGCCTCCTACCGACAAAAAAAAAAGATCTAATTGATAGAGAAAGCATCATAAAGATTCATTAGCAATGAAATCAAATTTTAAAAATGTAATCTACATGGCAAAATTAAATTACAGCCGAGAGATATGGAGTTGAAAATTCCTTTGAATAGTAAGACATAGATTTATGATATACATTATACAACTTTAAAAGTTAAAACGAGGAAAATAATGAAAGGCTATCGTTTTGAGTTATGATTTATATAGATTATCCAAGCTCAAACTAACAAAAAGTTTCAACAACAATTTTTTTCCTTTTTTGGTCTGAAGTTAAAACAATAATTAAAAAGTAAAAGCCGAAGATGCTGACGTGCCATACCTACATATTTAGTAAAATAAAAGCCAAAAGTTAAAATAAGTGAATATAAAGGAGAGATGAGATACTGTGGTTGTGTGGACTTGGCAACTGAGAGGTGTGCTTAGGGTCTATCATGTTATATGCATAATGTGGAATTGTGATTTATAAAGAAGAAGAGACTGCCATATATATACTTGTGCCAAAAAAAAGTATGTTCCTGAATTATGTTTCCAGAATAGCCAAGTTATAAATCGGAAATATGTTTTCAAAATGCACTAGAAAATCATGAAGTAAAGTTCCGGAATTATGTTTCCAGAAGTATAAGTACATGAAAACATTCCGGACTTAAGTTTTCGGAAGTATAAATACACGAACAGATTCAGGAATTAAGTTTCCGGAAGTATAAATACAAAAAAACATTCCGGAATTAAGTTTCTGGAATGTGCCAAAAAATCAATAAAGGTGACTTCCGGATTTATGTTTCCGGAAGGTAGAAAAAATGATTCATACCTGATACCAAGGTAAGGATGAGGGAGTAGAAGATGGCTGCCTTCTAGCATCGTTTCTAAAGGCCAGGTATGCCCGAGACCTAAAAAGAGGCTCTTCTGCTTCCTTGGGCAAAGCATGGTCTCTGTGCCTCTTAGGCTATTAGAAACGAGACTAGATTCTTCCATCTCCCCACCCATTTCTTACTCTGAATCGTTAACTAGGGCTTTCTGATGCACAGGATCCTCAGAAGAGGCAAGTGTAGAGCATACTTACACCTTTTAGTTGAGCCATGAAGTAGTAGTATGGAAAGAGTTCAAGAAGGAGGAAGAGAGAGTTTTAGAAGCTAGACATTTTAGAGAACACTCTAAGTTTTATTTCTTGCTTCTACTTGCCAACTACAATACAAGGGACCTCTATTTATAGAAGAGGTCTATGGAATACAAACAAAACATTACAACCCACATCATGTGCCTTACAACGAAAGACAAATTACAGCCACAACTTTAGCATCTTTAAAGTAGATATTTATGACATAAAGTGGACATAAAGTGAAATACACAACATGACAACCTAACTTTATTAAAGTGGGACGCATCATCACTCATCATTATGCTTCCATAGTGGATTTTGTAGAGATTTTCCACTATCCCTTGATGATAGGTTCATGAGAAGGGGACAGATTTGGATCAGCTGAGTCATCATCTGAGCTATCTCCACGGTTTTTCCGAAAACAATTATTGATGCATTCATCAATTTCCACTGGTTCATTTGGGTCTTGTGAGTCTTGCATAATATCAATCTGGTTATGAGAGCTTGCTCCTGCTTCTGACTGAGAGTTTGAGACTAAATGATCATCTGGAATATCAAACTCCGGCATTCTTGGTTCTCCTAGGATAAATTCTCTTGGATAGGGTCCGAGTGATGAGCAGATAATGTTCTTATTGGAAATATAATTATTTGTATCAGATAAAAACATTCTTAATGAAGATAAAATGCTGGAACTCTGTGACGTGAAGTCCAGAAAAGTATGGTATTCCCAAGCATGATTCTTAGAAAGAAGTTGTCCCGACTGGCTTATGCAGTATGGTTTATGGATGATGAAAATGGTTGACACCTCATGGAATTTTGAGGCTGGGATGTTCCAAATATTATATTTATGAATTATTTTGTGCAATTCCTGTCTCCACCACAGCAATGGTGCATACCACTGAAAGAAGGTCCATAGATTGGAATCTTGGTTGGCTTCATTGCATAGGTAGTAGTACACAGTGAGAGGATGGAATTCAATAGCTGTATTATACAGGACTAAAAGACTCCATAGAAATCACATGGTCTCCTCTAGAAAGTGAGGGTAAATACGAATGAGATTTAGGAAAGGTGTTTGGAAGTTGAAAAGGCTGGGGATCAATGAGGGTTTTGCTTTTTGGAGGAAACGGTGAATATTAGTTTGGGCAAGTTCTTGTACCTCTACTGGAGTTGTAGGCTTCTTGGAACAGGGTGGCAATTCTTTTGGGTTTTTGGCAATTGTTGTGATGGGGAGAGGGATTCGGTGAGCCATGAAGAAGGGGATAGGCTTTAGTTTTGTGATGAGGTGGATAGGCTTTGGTCTAGAGAGAAGGTCTGCAATGGTATTCTTTGATCCATTGATGTGCTGGACTGTGAATTTATAGTGAGAGAACCACGTCTTCCAACGGAGTAATTGAGGGTCTGGGAGAATTTTGTTCTTGGATTCGATTACTTTTGGAAAAGATGAATTGTCCATCTGCACCAGGAACTCATAAGCACTGAGGTGGAATTCAAACTTCTGGATGCTGTATTTGACTGCCAGTATCTCCTTGTAGACAGTGTGATAATTCTTTTCTGACTCTTTGAACTGTCCATTAGCATGGCCACAATAAAATTTCTTATCTTCTATCTCCTCGATTAGCACTGCTCCCCAGAAATAGTCACTGGCATCTGTCTGAAGGATTCTTTTGCCTTTGTCAGGAATCTTCAGAGGTGGTGGATTCTGAGCGACCTCTTTTAAATGTCTCACTGCTTTTGTCTGTTCATGGCCCCAAGGGGTGTTTGCTTCCTTTTTTCTTAATAGCTTAGACAACTTAATATTATAGTCTGAAACCTTAGGGATAAAATTCCTCAAGAAGTTAATAATTCCCAAAAATTGTTGGATCTCTTTTTTCGTGAGATATTCATCTGGGAATTTTAGTAACTCTTGGGCTATATGTGGGCCTGGCCGAAAGAAACCATCTGAGATGGTCATCCCTAAGAACTCTATACTAGTTTGGCCCAATTGACTCTTTTGGGCTGAAAGCATTGCTCCATATTGTCTCGTCAATTCTGGGAATTGTTGGAGATGGGCCATGTGCTCTTCTTCAGTTTTTGAAAAAACAAGGATATCATCAATGTAGATCAAGGCATAAGAAAGAATGGGCTGGTAAACCTTTGTCATGGCTCTCTGGAATAGAGAGGGTGCTACTTTCAGACCATAAGGCATAACTATCCATTGATAGTGCATATTTGGTATGCAGAATGCCGTTTTGTATCTGTCTTGTGGTTTGATGCCTAGTTGCCAGAATGCTGATTTGAGATCAAATTTGGAGTATGTTTTGGCTCCTTTGAGCTGTGCAAATTCTACGACCGTATTTGGGACCGGAAGCTTTATGTCTTGAAGGAATTCATTTAAAGGCTTATAGTCAATGACTAACCTCTTCTTTCCTCTTCTTTGTTCTGATCTCTTTTCCACATAAAAGGCTTGACATGCCCATTCTGAAGTGGTTGGCTCAATAAGACCTTGTTTCAACAATGATTCACATTCCTTTTTTGCTAGTTGAAGGTCATCAGGGTTCATACCCGGATGGGCGGCCTTTGTGGGATTGATGTCTTCATTCTTTTTAAAAGGCAAATGGATGAAGAACTCTTCATTTTTCCACAGCGGAGAAGGATGTTGAAACTGACCATGATCTTCTGTGCAACAACTCATAAGGTCGTCTCTGATCTTTTCATATCCTCCTGGGACTTGTTGAAGTGCAAACATCTTTGGAATATCATTATAAGGATTGAAATAGTATTTATACCGGATTCCTTGAGGAAGAATTTGCAACTTTTTTGCTTGGCTGTAGATTTCCATCCCAATGAGAACATCCTTGTTAGGAAGCTTACTGCCTAACACTTTAGTCCAAACAGTGCATTCAGGGAAGAATTTGATCCCAACTTTTGTCTTAGAGATCAAGTCAGTTGAAAAGATTTTACCATCTGCAGCATAGAAGTATTCCTTATGAGGTTTCCACATTTCTGCAGGTAGGATTTCTGGATTCATTAAGCTCCTGCTGGCTCCTGTGTCCATGTAAGCAATGACAGGAATAGGCCTATCATATTTCGATGGTAGAACTTGTATTTTGACAAATGGCAATGGGGGATTTATGGATGCCTGTTGCATCCTGAGGCAGGGTTGTATAGCATAGCAATGCTGGACATCTTCATCAGATTAGCTGTCAGAGTCTGATTCTGAAGATTCATCTTCTTCGAGGGCAAAGATTGTATCTGCATCCGCTTCGTCTTGTTCAGAAAACAAGGACTCAATATCATTATGATCAATTGGATAAGCCTGTTGAAGATGTTGGATCATTTTTACTGCCTTCCTGGACTTGTTAGGATAATTTTTACAAAATGACCTTTCTGCTTGCATAAATAACACCTGTTTGTGTTCTTTTTCTTGAAAGGTTTTCTTTTGAAGAACCTTACATGTTTCTTCTTTCCTTTACCCCGTCATTTCGCCATTCTGTATATGTGGAAATGAGACTTTTTCTTGGTAGGACAGGAACAATCTTTATCTTTGCATTTGATCTGAAGGTAGGGCTTTCTACATATCTTCTGGAGTTTCGTCTTCCCTTCTACAATGGAATGAAAGAGCTTTTGTTGTTCACAGAGTTTGTCTAATGTAGACAGAGCCATTTGATAGATTTCTCCTAGGGAGATCTTTGAGATGTCTCTTCGTAAAGAGAGGATTATTCTTTGGAGTTCTGGCTGAATGTCAGCTGGAAGAGAAGCGATGAAGGTGTATTTGAGGTCTGGATTGTTGGAACCATTGAGCATATGATATCTCTGAGCCATCCTTTGATAATGATGATCCAAATCCTTCCTTTTTAGAGAACATCATCGCATTTCGAAGAATTCTTGCCTTCTTTGTCTTTCGATGAGTTGATAATCTCCTAGAAATTCTTTGTGAATGAGTCCCAGTAATTGGCCTGCATCTGATAATTGGGTAATTTGGAGCTGCCTGTATGGTCCAAGGCTTTGGAACCATTCTCTTAACGTGCCTGTCATCCTGGCCACGAATTCTTTGATTACTGATGAAAATGTGACACCTGGTTTAGTCATTTGGACATCTATCCAAGCACCCATGTCGTTAAGCTTTGACCACCATTTCTCTGGAGCGGCATCATTGAAAGTGAACCATGGACCTGAAGTGTGTCGATGACTGCTCTCGACTGGTTCTTCTACATACGCCATCGGGGAGCTTTCTTCACCATCATTGTCAGCCCTTGATTCTTCTTCTTCATGAGGATCACCTTGTGGGATTGCCATGTAAAGTGCAGAGACATCCATATAACGTTGCTCTGAATCATCAAAACCCTGTAGAGAATCTTCAGAAATCTGGGATTCAGAATCAGAATGTAATTCAAGGACAGAGTGAGCATTCTTAGAGCTTTGGATATGTTCAGATTGAGAGTCAGAGTGGTCTGACTGAGAAGGGTGAAGCGGCCTTATGGGAAGCATAGGGTGTTTGTTTTTGGCTATGGACGGAGATCCTTCTTTTGGTGGAGATGGAGATGGAGTTCTAAGGCGTATGGGTTCTGTTTTTCTTCGGGGATCTTTTTTGGTTTGTGATGAGAATTGTGGAGGGTTTTTGGGCTTGGATGGTTTTTGAGGGCCAGTCTCTGACTGCCTGAATACTTCATAAGTCATCTTGAAGCATTAAGAGTAGTCTTCTTCCGAAGGATAATTTGAATATGCAGGTTGTGGAGTATTGAAGGATGGTATATTAGTAGGGTAAGCATCATAAACAATCTGATGCTACTTGGCCATATCTTTCTCAATCTGATTGACCTAGTCTTGGAGTACCCGGATTTCTCTATCCTTTTTTACCATTTCTGGACCAATGTAGCCGACCTTGATGAGATGTCTCAGATCTGCATCTAAGAGGATTATTTTTCTTCTGAGCTCTTCATACAAAGCCTGTATCTGCACAGAAAATCCTTCCACTTGTTTTACAGTGGAATCTTGCTTGGAGGCAAGATTGTCTATTTTGGAGTCTATTCTTTTAAGGACTTTGTTCTGGGCCCTCGCATTGTGCGTTTGCCAGTTCAACACTTCTTCAGCCGGGGTGATCGGCTTCAAACCTGATGGAGAAACTTCGGAGGGAGTCACATAAGGCTTCATTGAGGTTCTGGTAGATTCATCTGTCCTTCTGTCCAAAGGCGGGAAATCCTCATCATATTTAGAAGGTGTAAGCATCATACAGGGACTTGTAAGACAGCTATGAGAAGATTCCTTTAATATGGATTTTGCCTTTTGATTTTGCCTTCGCTGATTCTCTTCTCTTCGTTTCTGATCTTCTTGAAGGATTTCAGTTGTTCTTAGACGGAGGTATTCTTCTCGAGAAGGACCGGCATGTGGGTTTCGAATTCCTACCCATGGTCGTCTTCGGGACTCATCATCTCTGTCGCCATGATCTTTGTGGCGCCTAGTATATTTATTCTGGGAGCATTGAGATTTTGCTTTTCTTCGCAGTATCCTTCGTCGTGCTTTTTCCATTCTTCTTTCTAGATCAGAATCGATATCTTCTTCTCTATATTCCCCGTAAGAACAATCGGAGTCACACATCTCTGGTGCTACATCCCAAATGAAATGTCCCTCAATGTGAGACACATAGAAATATTCACCGTCTGGGTAAATATAGTGGAGAGGAAGAGGTAGCTTGTCTTGTTTTTGCTTTACAACCGGAGTGATTGTTAAAGCATGATGTACTTGGTTTGCTAAACTCCTTTCCGAGATTGCTGAAAATTTCAGCAAGTTTTGCTTCTTCTGGGTGTTGGAAAGACTCTTGTTCTTCTACAGGTGGCTTGAAGACAGTTTTCACCGTTCCGTCTCCCAAAGAGAAAATATCTGGGGGAAGAAATGTATGACTAGGTCTGCTCAGTGTATGCTCATTTTCATAATTGGTGATCCACTCCAGTGGCATCAGTTTCATCAAATCTGCCCTTGGGATCTGTTTTGGGATCTGGATGATGGCTGGAACATCTTCCCTGGAGGCCACGATCATGAGAGCATCCCCTGTAGAATTGGGGAAATGAAGATCTAAAGCATGATCTTGTAGTCTATAGATCATCTGATGATGGAGTGTTGCCGTCATGGCTGTAGCTACTTGTTCAGCTCCGCTGATCTGGACTTGGACCTTCAGAAAAGTAGAGACATTGGGGTTGTGTAGTCGGACATTAAAATCTGGAGCTATTGTTAGGATCACGATTCCCGCAGCTAAAGAAGTAAGTAAGTACTATTCCGATCAGGGCATCCTGATACCTTACATATGTTGAGTTAAGGAGTGCAACTCTGGCTGTGGCTGGGATTCCTTTCCTTCCATGAAGTGTAAGGCAAAGCCTCACTGCTCCAATGTGAATATGGGTGTAGCCCTGACGTCTCCAGTGAGTGATGAGTTCAGGCGGAAACTCTAGGGTCACATATTGTTCTTGACTAGTGGCGCGAAGACCACACTGATCCATCCTGGTGCTCTGAATATATTCCTTGACTGGAGGTCTCTTTGTAGGGACTAACGATTTGAGGCTCCTAGTAATGGATTTGTTTCTGGCATAAAGACTATATGGGTTCAAGAGTGGGAGGTTGGTTTCTTCAAGTTTCGTGTCTTCAGGGAGAATAGAGACTTCTACTAGGTTGTCTATTCGATTTGAAAGAGTTTGGAGACAAGAGTTAGGTATAGATAACGAAGAAGAAAGTCTAACAGGCTCAAGGGGTTGAGATGAGGTGGAGGATTCCATGTTTGCAAGTTTCCTCTTCTCTTCTATCTTTCATACCTACTCCTTCATAGGCCCTTGTGACAAATATGGCTCTTGTGACAACGGCAGCAAATGGAGAAGAAATCTGAAGAAACCAAAGATGCAGACGAACCAAGAAACGTGGATCGATGTTGGTTTCTCTTGTGGAAACAAGAAAGAAGATAACGATGGAGTGAGAAGTCGTTTCGAAAAGAAGAACCAGGAAGATGGAAGATGAAGGTGTATCGTGTATGGAATGGGAAAGGGAAAGGGAAATAATGGGAAGGAAGTTATAGGGTATTTGGGGAAAAAAATGTTTAAAAAAAATAAAAAGTGGGTGTATTAGATAATTATGGGTGTAAAAAGCAACCCCCAAATTACACTAATCATCAGGACATAGCCTGTAGGGCCGAATAACCATCTTGGCTAGGAATACTGGGCCGGTTCGTGACTGGCTCAGCGAGCCCAACTCTCAGACGTTGACCAAGCCCAACTGAGTCTGGTTCTGTGGAAAGTGGCGATGGCCGAACCCAGTTTCTCACGCTTCAAACCCTCACCTCTCACTCACTCGTCTTACGTTTGCGACAAAAAAAAAAAAGACACAAATGTTGCTTTTGCGATTGCGAAGAACAGGTTCCATCTCTTGTTTTCTACACCTTCGACACTTTTCTAATTCTCTTATTTACCCTTCACTGTGCTTTTCTTCTTCTACTTATTGTACCCATGGTAGTTCTCATGACACATTAAACAGAACTCAGCTTTTGAATTCTATTAGGAATCTCAATAACGTTGGTGCTGCCTTCCATTTCTTTCACAAAATGGTTACAATAAACCCTTTTCCATCTGTTAAGGATTTCAACTTATTGTTTGGTTTCATTATGAGGATGAAGCATTACACAACCACCATTTCTCTGATCAAACACTTGTATTCTTTAGGTTTCAAACCTGATGTCTGCACTCTCAACATTGTTATCAATTGTCTCTGCCGTTTGGAGCACACAGGTTTTGGATTTTCTGTTTTAGGGATTATGTTCAAAATTGGTTTGGAACCTACCATGGTGACTCTTAACACCATCATTAATGGACTTTGTGTTGAAGGCAATGTGGCTGAAGCAATGTGGTTAGCTGATCACGTGGAAAAGATTGGATATCGATCCGATATTCGCACCTTTGGAGCGATAATTAATGGATTGTGTAAGATTGGAGACACATCTGCTGCTATTAAGTGTCTAAAGAAGATGGATGAGAGAAATTGTGAAGCGAATGTTGTAGTTTACAACACAATTATGGATGGTCTTTGCAAGGATAGGTTGGTATCCGAGGCATTGAGGTTGTTTTCGGAGATGACTAATAAAGGTATTCAACCTACTCTTGTTACTTACAATTGCTTAATTCAAGGCCTTTGTAGTTTTGGTAGATGGAAAGATGCTGCCTCTTTACTGAATGAGATGATGCATATGGGAATCACGCCGGATGTGCAAACTTTTACTATATTAGTGGATGCTTTTTGCAAAGAAGGGATGATTTCCGGGGCTAAAAGCTTATTGAGTTTCATGGTTCAGATGGGGGAGGAGCCTAATGTTGTTACCTATAACTCGTTGCTTGATGGATATTGTTTACGAAATCAAATGGAGGAGGCCATGAAAATATTTGATCTGATGGTTCTCAGGAACTGCTTGCCAACCGTTGTAACATATAATTCGTTAATCCATGGATGGTGTAAAGTTAAGGACATTGATAAGGCTATCTATCTCTTAGGTGAAATGGTTGATAAAGGATTGCATCCAGATGTTATCACTTGGACCACTCTTATAGGTGGGTTTTGCAAAGTGGGTAAACCACTAGCTGCAAAAGAATTGTTTTTTACAATGAACAAATTTGGCCAAGTTCCAAATCTCCAGACCTGTGCCATTATATTGGATGGCCTATTCAATTGCTATTTTCATTCTGAGGCAATATCATTGTTTAGAGAAATGGAGAAGATTAATCTGGATCTTGATATTGTGATTTATAATATTATGCTTGATGGAATGTGCAAAGCTGGAAAACTGAATGATGCACGGAGACTTCTTTCTTGTCTGCCAGCTAAAGGGTTGAAAATTGATGCATATACTTATAACATAATGATTAGAGGTCTATGTAAAGAAGGACTACTGGATGATGCTGAAGATTTACTTATGAAAATGGAAGAGAATGGCTGTCCGCCTAATAAATGCTCTTATAATGTTTTTGTCCAAGGGTTGCTGCGAAATGGCGATATTTCAAGGTCAAGAAAATACCTTCAAAGAATGAAAGGCAAGGCCTTTCCATTAGATGTTACCACTACAGAATTGCTTATCTACTTCTTCTCGGCTAATAAAGGAGATAATGCACTTCAAGACTTGCTGCAGAACTGAAGTTTGTGTGAATTTAATCTCTGTTTTCATTATTGATGTGGATTCATATCAAGTTTTAAAAACTAGTCCAATCAGACCAGTTAGACCGAGCTCTCGTAATGGTCAGGATCCAGCCTTCAAATTGTGTGGTTTCAAGCTCAACTGCCCAAAACAGTTCAAATCCGGATGGTTTGAAAGTAATTGAGTAGAAAGAACAAGGGCGAGAACATAATGATGTTTGTGTAAGAAGTTCCAATCTGGATCGCGACAATGATGGTGTTCTAAATGGTAAAGCATCCAAGAGTTCAGAGAAGGTTACATGTTTTGCCGAGACATTAACCCAATTCTACGCCAACAACATGAAGGCCTTGTTTTCTAGCTCACAATATTCTGGTTGAGCCATAATTGTATGTTTGGTGTATATACATATGTAGGTATGTTTCAAAGCACATATAGTTCTATCTTCTCCCAAACAATTATATTCAATGTTCTTTATTTTGCATGCTGAGCTCTCCAATCTCCCCTGGACTTCCATAGTTTACACCTGGAACATCAAGAGATATGTTTAAAATGTTCATAATGTATTTATTCCAGAAGGAATAAATTTAGCAATGGAATTTCTATTTCAAGATATCCCATTAATGATAATGAGGTAATGCTATTGGCACTCCAAATTTGCTATCTAAGCTCCCTACTAACTAATCATAATTTTAGTTTTTTTATTTTACAAAATTATCATTGGTTGATGAGGATTGTGAATAGGCAATGGAGAGGGCCAATAGCCTCACTCACCCACCAGAATGATATATAAAAAAGACGTCACTTCAGAGACATTCAGCACAAAACCTTATCTGTGAAGTATATACTACCAGCATTAACAGTGTCCCAAGTTTCACCATGTGATTTGGAAACATGGGTTGACACTTGACAGTGTGTTATATCTGTGTCAGTTGTGTTGTACCACTGTTTCCTAAGCTTCATACAAATGGATTTACTGAGGAAGATAATATGTGAACATTGTGGTGGAACGTGTACTTCAATGGTGTTCTTTGTTTTCAGGTTCCCACAGCAGAGCAATAATATTCTTTTGGAGAAGGGTGGCAGTGTGTTATACCAGTGTATCCTAAGCTTCATGGATATGGATTTACTAAGCAAGATAATATGATATTGTGAACATTGATTTGGAACTCTTACTTCATTGGTGGTGTTCTTTTACTGGTCGCCACAGTAGAGCTAGAGTATCCCTTTGGAGAAGGTTCGGCTATTCTTCATGTGCCAAAACTAATGAGTATATTTTGAGATTTCATTTGATGTAAAACCACAGATTGATCTCCTGATATTTATTATAGATCATGTTATTATAAAAAAAAAAAGCTTACCATTAGCATAGGTTGGATCTATCAAGTATCAATTGTTGGTGTAGTTTCATGAATCAAGTGAAACCACTCTGACCTTTCATCAACAAAAAAAAAGTGAAACCACTCTGACCGTGCTTGGAATGTCAAAAAAAGGAAATGGTTTGATTTTTAAATCAAATAGTGTTTGGAATCTTAATAAATAAGATTTTTTATTAAAAATTCCATGGCCTTCATTCCAGTTTGATTTAGAAATTCTATCAATTTTGATAAGATTTGTTAAATTTTGATTTGATTTGGTTTTCGTAAGTGTAAAAATGTAAAATAATAAAATCAAATCAAATTAATTTTTATATTAATAAGTTCCAAATATAAAATTTAATTATTAAATCAACTCAAAAAACATTTTCTTAATATGTTTCAAACATAAAATTTAATTTATAAATCAAATCAATTCAAATCATTTTTAATTTTAATTGATTCTAAACATTACCTTTTGGAAAATATTATCTTGTCAAAGAAAGCATCCATTGTGAGCAAGATATCCTTGATGACTATGACCTTATTTGGATAAAAAGATTATTTAAGTGTTCATATAAGAAGACCTTATTTGAAAAACGTCTATATCATAAACTTTTTTAAATTAAGTTATTTAATGTTTGGATACATACTTGAAAAAATGCTTTCGATAGTGAGGGAGATATAAGGTCGAGAGAGTATTGAAGGTGGGAGATGAAGAGTTCGGTATTCGTGGAATTTCAAATTATGATGGGGATATAAATATGCAAAAAAGCTCCCACAATGCTTTTCTAAGAAGCTTAAAACATTGACTGCATAAAATATGCTAAAATTAGTTTTTTGGGATTAATAAGTTACTTATTGAAGCTTTTCCAAACACTATTTTTTAACATAAAAGCACTTATACCAATAGAGTCTGGTTACCATCATTTAGGGATGTAAATTTTACCTGTATCCACGGATACCCGTGAATAATATACGCAACGGATAGAAAGTGGATACCTTAATGGGTATCCGCGGGTAGATTACACGGGTATTTTCTCTACTCGGTTATTAATGGGGCGGAGGCAGGTAGTATAATATCCATACCCGCGGGTACCCGCTGATCTAAAATTACTATAATACCCTTTTACATATATAAATAAATTACCCTAATTTTTTCACTACCCTTGTTATTTTTATGATTTTGGCCGCTGTTACACCCTACCTCTCTGAGTTTTCACTCTCATTCCCGAGCCTCACTCTCATCCTTTCAGAAGTCCCTTTTTGGTTTCACTTTTGCTTATGGATTAATGCTCATGTGTGAATGATGCAATATTTTAGGTTTGATTGAAAGGGGGTTAGAATATTTACATTTAAAAATATTAGGATAATGGATTGAAATGATGCTCATGTATGAATGGATTAATTTAGACACCCTTATGGATTAGTTTTACTATTTAATATTTTAAATTTTAATTTAATGACTTGTATGACTATACTACTGTTTACATATCATATTATTTAATATATTTACTATAATACTTTTCAAGGGCCAGAACTTCTCGTACCAGCGAGGAACTCAAATGTAGAATTAGGTTGAATTTCATGTGTGAATAAAAAAATTTGTGAGGTGTTGAATATCCATGGGTATCCATTGATATTCGCAAATATTGATAAATTTATTTAAAACTCGCAAGATGGATATCCGCAAGAATATGGGGTGAGAACAGATACGAAATTCATCCAACGGGATGGATAATGGGGGGCTACTACTCGTACCCACCCCACCCCATTTACATCCCTACCACCACTACAACTCAATCCCAACTTCCATTGTGATGAACTCCGTCATTTCGCATTTTCAATCTGCTTTTCTTTAAAGAAGACAAATTTTAGATGGCATTATTGTGATTAATGAAGTTGTAGATTTGGCTAGGTGGACTAGGAAGGAGTGTATTATTCAAAGTGGATTTCGAAAAGGCTTATGACTTAGTAAACTGGATGTTTCTTGAACATATGCTTACTTGTTTTGGCTTTGGGGATAATGGATATCTTGAGTTCGAGCTTGCATTTTTTCGGGTTCAGGTCTATAAAGGGTTGCGTCAAGGTGATCCCTCGGTTCCATTTCTTTTCCTCTTGGTAGTAGAGGGACTTATATAATGGTATCGATCGGAATGCGTTGGTTGTAGATAAATTCATTGGGTTCAAGGTAGGGGAAATGATTTGGAAATCTCGAATCTTTGGTATGTCGATGACATATTTGTTGATTGGAGAGGCTTCATATAAAAATTTGTGGGCACTACAGGCTATTTTGAGAAATTTTAATTTAGCATCTGCTTTGAAGGCATCTGCTTTGAAGGTAAACTTTCATAAAAGCAGAATCATTGGCGTTAATGTGTATTATCATTTTTCGTCTATTGTTGCTGATTTTTTATATTGCAAAATTGGATGTCTTCCTTTTAACTATTTGGGCATACCAATTGGAATTAATCTTAGAAAAGTTGTATCTTGGTAACCTCTCATTCAATCGGTAAGACGCAAGTTATCTCTTTGGAAGAGTACGCATTTGTCTCTTGGAGGTAGAATTATTTTAATTAATTATGTTCTTTCCTCTATGCCTTTATATTTCCTATCTTTTTTCAAGAATCCAAAGAAGACTTTACGATCTTTAATTCATTTTAAAAGATATTTTTTATAGGATGGATGTGAAGAAAATAAGAAAATTGCTTGCTTGAAGTGGGAGGCGGTATGTTGACCAAAAGCAAATGGGGTTCTATGGATAAAAAATCTAGTATTGTTTAACCTCTCTTTACTTGGAAATGGAGACGGAGAAGATTGAGTGAAAAGGATGTTCTTTGGAATAGAATTTTGACAGCTAGATATAGATCTTGCAGTGATGTACATGATGTATTATCATTCAAGATGTCATTAAAGAATTCTTATTTTTGGCAGAGGGATATTTGCGGCATTGAGATAAATAGAAATGTTTCTAATGGGTGGCTGAATGCAAGTTTAAAAAATAGATTGATGATGGGAGTAGTACTTATTTCTGGCATGATGGTTGGATTGGGAGTCAAAGTCTTAGTTCTTTATATAATAGATTGTTTAATATTTTAGAGGAGAAGAATGCTCTAATATCATAATGGGAGAGAGGAATGAGGGTGTGTGGAAGTGGCGTTTGACGTGGAGATGTCCCTTATTTGAGTGAGAAATGAATTTGCTATTAGATTTGAAGAACATGTTGAATTTTGTAATGATTAGGAGTAATTGTGATGATACTTCAAAGTGAAAATCGTCTCTTCGAGCATCTACACAACGAAATTTGCATATTGTTTTGACAATCCGACTGGTTGCTCAAAATTGGGGGTTGCATAATGATTTAGGTTTTTTTAAGCATTTCTGGCTCAAATCAATTTTGTTTATCGGGGTTTGATTTCTAGCAATGTGTGCAAAACCCACTTCTATGATCTCTACATCTCGAAAACGATTAGTCTTCGACTATCGGCTGGAGGATACTCTTATGCACACCAAAAAAAAAAAATTTGACGTACTAACTTGTTATTCAAAGAATCACTTTTTTAACAGAATAATTGAATAATGCTACTTTCATACATACACTCAGTGTCATCAAACTTGGACAGGTCATCGACTCGGTCAAGACACTAGGTTAGTGGGTCAGTGATCGAACCAGTGAGTCACTGGTTGAATCACATGAACCGGTATATATCAAATTTTGTAAATTATATATATATATAATACATTCATCATATATGTATCATGTAAATGTTGTGGCGTAGTAACACAATTCGTCTTCATCAACTTCGAGGACCTCACCTCAGATTAAGGATGACAATTTAGATCTTATCCGCTGGTTATCCGCAAAAAATATCTATAATGGGTAGGATAAATATCCGTTTTATAGATATGAATTCGGGTAGAAGTAATTACCTATATTTCAATGGGTATGGATGCAGGTATGGATACTTTAATATCCATCCCGTCCCGCACGCACATATAGAGTGATGACCTTGATCTTCCTTGGATTGTAATCTCCGCTTTGCCCAGGCTCGAATCTTGTGATGTTTAGAATGATAATGCTCGTTGTTCTCTTAGAGTGGAAATGGGATTGGTTAGAGATTTGTTGCAATTTTTGCGCCGGTGGGGTAGGTTGCTCGTTGCTCAATTTGGCTACATGATGCCTAACGAATTGTTGTTTGGTTGCTAATTTCTTTCTTACAGGTGGCGTTTTTTAAAGTTAGAATATCGTGGCTGGAACCTTTTTTGTTGTCTCTTTCTATTTTTAAAAGTGGTGTTCTGTAGATGCTCGATAAAGTTTGTGGTGCTAACATAATTGAATTGATGATCCTCGTTATGATGGCTTTAAATGCTATTTGTCATGTATTTTTTTTTTTTTGAATATTTTGTATATGAGTTAAAATACTTATCGTATTCTCTTTAATAAACTTGTTTTTTGCTTATAAAAAAAAATTATTTATATTATTATATATAATTATAATTATGATTATATATAAATTTTAAGAGGATAATTAATTTAAAAGTACTAAACCTAGGTAGTTCATTAGTGTTTTTCCAATTCTAGTTTAGCTCTGCAGTCGTTTTTCTCGAGCCAGCGCCAACACCATTCATCCTCGAGTCAGCGTCGTTTTGGATATTAAATGTGTTATTTACTAATTTTAGATGTTTTTATTTAGTTAAATAAATTTGATTTATAATGTTTTATGAGTCGATTTGAAAGATATTTGAATGTTTTTCAACTGAGTTATAATATTCTTTTTATTATTTATTGTTTTTTCGTAGTTAAAGTGCGGGTAACGGGTGCAGGTATGAGTACTTCGGTATCCAGAGGGTATGAGTACGGACACTAAAGTTGCTACCCACGCGGGTGCGGGTACGAGTATGAATATTTTTTTCAAGCGCGGGTATGGGGACGGATATTATAGTACCCTACCTAGACGCTACTCATTGTCATCCCTACCTCATATTGAATTCAAACCCACCGTTAAGTATTATTTGAATAATTATAGTGATAAACATAATTATGTTTTTTTTTTTTGATGATAGAAACATAATTATGTTATTAAGAGTGCTTATTTTATTATTGTTTTGACTATTATTTTTAATGAAAAATAGTTATACTTTATAACAGAATAATGACATCCATATTAATTATATGCATGTCTATACCAACATATGATTGGTTCGAGTGGTAAAGGACTCAGATACTTTTAGTAAGTGGTCAGGAGTTCAAATTCTGATTCTTTTGTATGGATAAAACCTGATAGGGAGGGGAGAACCCATCTTGTGTGTCCAACAGGTTCCCCGACGGAGATTAGTCACTACTAACGGTGATGAATACTTTGTACCTATAATACAGTTATAAAAAAAATATGTATGTCTATTGTAGAAATTAATCAATTGAAGAATAACTTTGAAAAATAAAAATTAACACAACTTAAATAAATGTGTGTTTGGATCGACCGGGAAAAATTGGTTATTTCAATAATCGATTATATGATGATCGATTATTGTTGTAATCGATTATAATAGACTCAGTTTTTTGTTTGGATGTGTTTGCTGAAAAAGCGATTATAAGATAATTTATTTCATCTGAGTTGTGTAAAAAAATCACTTATATATAGTAAATTATTAAAAAGGGTATGAAGTTATTTGTATAATTTAATAATATTTGTTTGGTAGTTAGTTTTTGTGTGGGTGAAATAGGAAGAATATTATTTTCAAAATAATATAACAACTTTTTAAACAAGCTTCAAACTTATAACTTGTCTAAAAACAACTTTTTTCTCATAAAAGGTTAAAAATAGTTGTTTTAAATTTTAATTCGTTTACTCAAACATACCAACTTTTATTGAAAAATAACTTTTACCATGAAAAACAGTTGTTTAGATAAGAATTAATCATACACAAACACCCTCTAAGACTTAATGAAAAATGTACTAACTAATAATTTTCTTTCTCAACAATTGCATCGCTTACTTTTGTGGTGCTTAACCAGTTAAGAATCTAATAGTTAAGAATCTATTAGATTCTTAACTGGAAACCACCGATACATGCATATCTTATTAAGCACCCCAATTTTGAGGGACGCTTCCAACTTTGTAGGGAAAATAGTTTTTTTTATCATATCAATTTAAGAACCGGTGGGATCCATTTAAGAACTTTTTGAAAGTTGCTGGGTTAGAGAAATGAGATGCTTAAGTTGTAAAAAGTAAAAATGAGTGATGTGTAAAAGTGAGACTCATTTAAGAATCCTAAAAAGTAAGAAAGGGGGTGCCCGGATAAAGTTGCTCTAACTACGCTGAATGATCTTAAAATTTTTATGTACAGGCAAAAGTATGGAGATAATAACATTATATAGTTGAAAATAACCTATTATATTTTTCTACTCTTCTAAACATACAACGGCATTTACTCACAGATTACAGTTCTTCTTTATGAAGCATGCAGAAGATATATCACCGTATACTCTTCTTTTAATTAATATGGTGTAATACAGGGAAAGTGATGTATTGACAGTATTATTTAGTTTATACCAAAATTATTGGAGAACTCATCATCCAACCTAGTTGATTCAAGCTCATACCTTTGACAACATGCTTGTATCAATACTAGATGAAAATGGATTGAGGAAGACACTTGGCCTACTGCATTCAATCTCTATATCATTAACAGCATAAGCATCTCCAAGCTTTTGTTGTGCTGGAAGGACCTGTGATTCATTGGGAGCTTCATCTTCAAATACCACCCATACCTTGCTTATTTTAGTCTCTAGTGTCCATGAAAAAAGGGATGGTGAAAAATTCATGTCAATTTTCTCTTCATTCTTTTTGCCTTCTTTTGCTACTACTTCCAACTCTGTTGATCTTTTGAAGTGGCCTGAAATGGGAGGCGGCTTTGAGATACTCCTCCTACTTGATAGACAGACATGTGAAGCTGCAAGTAGATTTTGGGGACTACCAAATTGATCCAATGCCATTATATGATCCATACTGATTATTTGAACAAAAGGGTATTCCAAGTTCTTGTTTTCAACTATTTTTTTGCAACTTTCATACAGATCATGAAGTTTTTGGCTCTGCAGAGAAGCTTTCTTGAGTATTTCACAGGCTAGGCCTCTGGCTGATGCTGCTAGATCAAAAAACATGTTGCCAAGAGCTGTAATGCCTTCAGAAAATATCATATAAACTTGGAAGCTTTCTCTCAAGGTGTTGCTCATAGCAGCTTGAGCCAAGCAATGATATGACCTCAAAATATCATGTGGTGGGGAGCATTCTAACACCCTATCAATGAGCACTTGGCATTTAGGCAATGTACGAAATACCATATCAATTGATTTCTCATCATATCGCCTAAATTCTAACCCTTTGGACATAACAGGTTCAAGTTTCCCTGCTTGGTTGATGAGCCAACTCAACCTTTCTTCAAGATAAGCTGCATATTTATGTAGGAAATTACCAACTGAAGGGTCAGAATCAGAATCATTCTTTGTAAAACACCTTATACTGATTTGTAGATGACCAGAGACATGTGCTTTGCATAGCTCTTGTTCAAAGGACCTGTTTCCTCCTCTAAGAAGGCGATGAATCAAGACAAGGGTCTTGAGTGCCACAAGATGATCCTTAGTTTTGGCTAGACGGCGAGAAATCCTTTCAGCAAGAAAAGGGATGGACCCTGGAGAGTTGGATACAAGGAAAAGGATTTCATGCATGTATTTGTCATCAATGGTGCCATTATCATGGCCAGTGGCACGCAGGACTGCAATCTCTATGCTGGAAAAACCATTGTGTTGATGGTGGTATATCATGGCCTTGCCAATAGAGGCTTGATCTTTCATAGAGCCAAGAGCTAGACGAAGCTTGGCTTGTATATCCACACCCATTTTCTTCTTCTTCTTCTTGAGGGGGGGGGGGGGGGGGGGGGGGGGGGGGACTAGAACTTTAATTATGCTACAAGACTAATGGAAAATTTTGCTATGTAGAGGTAAGTAGTAGTAGGAGCATACACATATAAAGGTGGTTGGGGTTGGGGACAGGAGTGAGTAGCCTTTTAAAATAGAAAATATTTTTTATGGAGCTAAATACACCTTAAGCAGATAATTAATTCACTACCTATGCAATTTCATTCACTAATTATTTAGATTGTGTCAAAATAAGTGTTGTTAAGTATAGAATCTAAGTAAGTCAAGTATAGCACCTAAGCAAATTAAGTTTTGATTCTTGTATTTGATATTTGAAACACATAATCAACATCTAGATGACACTTACACTTACATTTATATATGACATATTTATTTTTTCTCGAAATATGAGATATATACTTTGATATCCACTCACACTCACATTAGTATATGGTGTTTAAATGAGATATCTATAACAACATTTCCCATTCATAGAATTGTTATATATGGACAAGAACATTCACCATATAAAACAGTTTTGATTGTTTTATGTGATAGCTTTAGCAGCCTACAAACCCAACAAAACGCAATATCCTATATTAAAAAGGCAATAATCCACGTGCAAAGTCAGCGAGTATAATCAAATGGCCTCCTTTTCTTTTCTTTGGTCCTTTGAAGTGACAGAAATGCAAGATTAATGACAATGCCAATTTTTTTGCCAAAAAAAATGACAATTCTAAATTTAGTTTCCTAGTCATTCTTTTCCTTGACCATGATCATATTACTGGTGTGAATTGAGAGTTTGATGTAATTAAATTGGTTACTTGGTTAAAATCATTGAGATATTTTTTGGAACAATCTGTTGGAGTTAAATGTCTGCATATTCAAGAGTATATATATCCTTGCTACTCAGTTTGTTACGACATAGGGTTTTGTGATGTTATGCACATGACTGCGTTAAAGAAGTTGCTATGTCATATATGCAAAAACATTGTGCACACTTGTTGCGTTCGTTTCTTTTCCCCTTATTCCTTGTTGTAATATAGTCTGTACCTTTTTAAGGGTTTTTATCTTCCCCTAGCTGTACTTTTTTTCCTCTCTAACCAAACTTATTTTTCAAAAGGAATTCATGTAGCAATTAATTATTTATAGATAAGCTAGAAGTAAATCATTGGCCACAGCACTAAAAAGCTAGCTTAGTTAAGAGGTAATCAAAGGATAGTCATCGAGGTTTCCATGTCTTTAAGATCAATTTGATTGCTATCAATATCATAACAAACATGGAATAATAAAGTTTGCCTTAGAAGGCCTTCAAGTTTTGGGGGGTCAGGATGGGGATTGTATGAATGCAAAGACTTTTATGTCATTTTAAAAGAGTCAACGAGGAAAAAAGTGAAGGATGGTGGAAGGTGAGAAAGAACCACATTCTCTAAGAATACGATTCTGCCGCATCTTACTCTAATGCCATTAGCAACATACAAGACAATTTGACTTTGGGAAATCTTTCTTCTCATCCATAGGTTCTCCATTTATCATGCAACTTCTATTTTGCTTTTGGTAGGGAAGTGAAGCCCCACCCACTGGCACATAGATCCAAAGGAGAAAAGTGTTTTTAACATATTCTATTCTGCCAATAATAATCCAAAATATATCTGCCTAAAAGTACTGTTGAGGTCAGATCAGAATTTCGATTTGGAGCAAATTCAGATACAAAACATCCAAAGTCAAAAGAGAGAAATTCATGACTTTTATAGCCCCTTGTTGAAGAATAGTGGCTAATAAGAGAAGCTGCTAGAGAGGACTAATAAAACTACCATAAGTAGAGGTAGCATAATAGTTAACACACTTATACTGGACATAAATGAGAGAATAATTGTTGGTGCATGTCAGCCAACACTAAACACATCATCTCACATTAGTGTGAGTATGTATATAGAAAATAAAGTAGAATTAACTGTAAGAGATGATAAAAAACTGTACAAATATGTATATATGTGGATAATATTATTCTAAAAGATATAACATCAAATTACATGGACCGAAGCTGTAGTTTTAAAACTTGACCGAGGTCAATAATATTATCCAAACATTTTGAACTTGATTTCTTCCTGAGAAAATTCAGAAAAAGGAACTAGTTGTGCATCACATTTCTTCTACTAAACAAACGGCAGACATTCTCAATTTCTCACCGAACTAATTATTCATTTTATTTTTCAGCAATGTTGTTACATACTCAAGGTTCATGACTCTTCACCCATGAGTTTGCAGGGATACAGGGATGAGTTAGTTAAAAATCACTTAGGAGTTTGTTAGTGACAGTTGTGTACATGAGTAGTTAGTTACAATTGCTTATGTCTATATGAGACACAAATGTAATACTGAATCACAATCTTTTAAAAACCAAACTGATTGTTGAACCGGTGAAGGCATTAGTTCACGATTTATTGATCCAACCTTGATCCAACCGTGGTTAAATCGATTTTAATTAAATATATATTTTTAATTTTATATATCATATTCAATAAAAATTATGATTTTTTTTCGATTCACTGTTGGTTTTTTTCTTTTGATTTTGCCATTTTTGCACCGGTTTGACCTGTTCGGTGCCGAATTTTATTCTAATCGGTTTTAGGAGTCACCTAAAGGTATTAGGTACTAGTTCACTAGTTGACCCGACTGGTCCGGGTCCGGTTTTCTCAACACTGCTAAATCATAATGTGAAAAGCTTCTACAAGCTTTATTCTCTTTTTTCATTTTCTCTCTTTTCATTACTGCTCAAATCTCTTTATATTCGCAAGATTAGTATAATCCGGAAGCTGAACATTAATACTTAAGTGTGTGTTTGGAAATCCTTGGTTGAGGGTCTTGAAGTGTTTTTGCCAGAAGCTATTGTGAGTAGCTTTCATGATGAAGAAGTGCTTCCATTGATATTCATCGTATTTCCAAACACACACTAAATAAACACTCAAATTGCAATAAAATGCTTTCACAAATTAATTTCCTACATCATCACATAGTAAGCTTTCATAAAGAGCTTGGATGGAAGAACCTTGAAGGACAAATCCATTTTACATACAATTTATAAAATTCACCTTCTGGTAGGAATGTCCCGAACTTTGAGTAGCGCATTAAACCATGCATCCAATCACATGTAATATATATGCTGTTGGCGGCTGGGAATATCCATGGTGTGGAGGATTCCTCTTGTCAATTTTCTACTTGATACGCAGCTCATCTAAAAGAGTATACTATTAGGATTTGTGTGGCATCAATTTCAGAGCTGACAAAGTACTAATAGTGCAGTGCATATAAATAAAATATTCGTCTTTCACACTGATTCAGACTCGGTCCTGTGTAGTGTAAGCCATGTTCAATGTGCCTAGTACAGAGAATGTGAAACTGTTTATTATTTATATTTTTCTCAATTGTCACTGGTTTAGAATTCTCATTGATAAACAAAAGTCAAAGAAGAAGCAATATAAGCCAGAATCTCCACGACAGAAGAATGGAAAAGAAAGAATCTCAACCAAGTAGAGGACTACTGTACTGTACATGCCGCACAACTTTTTAATTCCACGTTAAATTGCACTTTCCACCTCCAAATTTTTATTTGGACGAAAATAATACCCTAACTTTTTTTTAATGGATGTCGTCCTCTTAAAATTCAAATGTTACGAATTTGATCCTCATATTTTTTTTAATTGCACTTTTAATCCCCTAAATTCATGAATTTTTTGCACTTTTGATCCTCTATTTTTTCAAAATCCATGATTTTTAAAGACTAAAAATGCAAAAATCTTAAAATTTTGGGGGACCAAAAGTGTAATTAAAAAATAAAGGGACCAAATTCGCAACATTTAAATTTTAAGAAGACTAAATTCGCTAAAAGAGAAATTGAGGGGCCATTTTTGCCAAACTGAAAAACTTGCGGGACGAAAATTACAATTTAACCTTATCTCTATTATTACTATTATTTGGTGTTAAACTAAAGCAAGAGGTCAGTCATAACTCATAAGCCGCTGCTTCGTGGAAACCACAGCAAAAGTTATCTCTAATATAAGCTGATGATAATTGTACACTGAACAGGTAAAAGCATATTCTTTCTTAGTTTAATTTAAGGATTTAATTGATATGCAACGTCGGAATAAAATTTTTTTACACAATCAATCAATCAGAAATTACCACACAAGTTAAAATATTTGACTCTCATCCTAACTACCTAAAAGTCACTCATACCATTTCTGATTAGTTGACAGTGTAAAATTTTACATTGACCGTACATTCCAATAAACTCTTAATTTAAATATACTCTTATATTAATTCATTCTGATTAAATGATTTAAAGATAAATCAATTTGGTATCATGGATGATGTCCAACATTCATCCAATAATAAAGGTTCAAAAAAGGTTTAATTACTTTCTTTATTTTAAATTTTATGAAAAATTCAAATAAATCTCTATATTAAAATAATTTAATTGGATCCCTAAACTTATAAAAAAAAAATATAATTGAATCTCTCATACACATCTTCATTAGGGTTCTATTACGTGATTCATCTAATCGTGTATTTGAGTCCCAAAACTTTACGAGAAAACTCAAATAAGTCCCTATACTTTTTGTGAATCCTAACGAAACCCTAACTGAGATATGTATAAAAGACTCAAATACAAAATTATCATGTTTTCAAGAACCCAATTTCAAACTTTTAAAGTTAAGAAACCTATTTAAATTTCCTCAAAAAGTTTCTGGACCTACAGAATAATTAAATCTTTTAAAAAAAAATCAATAACCAATGAAATATTTGATACAAAATCCAAATCCAAAAAAAAAAGGAAGAATACCATAACAATCCCCATGGAGCTTAGCAGCTCTTTTCCCCTCGCCCTGCCCTCTCAATCCACCGGGCCCTTCAAAAATATTCGAGTTTCTTTTTCCATGAACTGGCAATTCATCTTTGCAAAAGCTGCAAACTTATTCTTAAGACCATCAAAAAAATCTCAGAGCATTTTTAAATTTTTTTAATTATGATTAGCAAAAAATTAAAAAATAAGTAAAAATCAGAAAGTGGAGTTCATGCCTTCATGGTGAACAGTAATAGGAGAGACATCAATCCAGGGAATATGATTACATGTATGTTTCATATCCAATGAATTGGTGTAGTCTATTCTTCTGTGAGTGGATACCATTGAGTGTCTGAAGAAATACGATTAGAATCATGAATTACAAGAACAATTTGAACGAATGATAATCTTTCTGTAGAAACAACTAAGGAATAAAAGGCAGTACAGCATATATCCTGCCAAAAAAAATCAAGAAATTAATAAATACAATCTTTGTTTATAAAATCTACAAAGATCTGCATCATGTATTTCAGGTTGCCAACTTGATGTTCTGCATAAACAAGTAAAAAGAAAAACCGAGTACACAGCCAGAAACTCAATGAATTGATAAATATAGCCTTATTTGTTTACAAAATCTACAGAGAACTGCATCTTGTATTTTAGATTGCCATCTCGATGTTCCTTCAGCATACCATACAGCATTATACAACTTTACTGATTGAGTTCTTGAGAATGAGTTCTTCTCTAAACCAACAACTTCACAGAATGAGATCACTACAATCCGAAAATTAGGCCTGGCAATGTCACCCCGCCCTGTGGGTACCTAACCCGCACGAGGCAGGTTTAAAACCCGCCCCACTCTGCACCCTCCATATTATTAACCAGTATATTTTATTTAGCTACTAAACTGATATTCATGTGTTCAACACTTATCTTGAACAGATTTTTTGTTTATACGAGAGGAATGATTAATTTTAAGATTGTGATTCAATATTTTATAGATTTAGTGTAAAATATCCATAAATGCGGGACCGGTGACAGGTGCAGGTTTTGATTTTAAAGGTGTGCCGGGGTTGGGTTGAGCGAAAACCCGCCCTTACTCGCCCCATTGCCAAGCCCACCGAAAATTCATCCCATCCCCCCTCATTAGCTCCAGTATTCTTCTTTCAACCACAATTCTTCAATGGAAAAAATACCTTGTTATAGGTTCAAAGAGTTTTCCTCTGCAAATTAATGAATCCCATGCCGCAAACTGAGGGCTCTGAACAGCAAAATACACAATATAAAAGAAGAGAAATACTTTTTGAACATCATAATAGGGACACCATGGTGTCCCTTTGTTTTTGTGCTGTATTTTTTATATGCGTGTATACAAAGAAGATAAAAAGTAAGTGAGAGATAGAGATAAACACATACGATGTCAGATACGATGTCCAGAATTTGATGTTCAAATAACGTAGCTCATAAAAGAATATGTTAAATTAGTTTTGATCAGTAGTGGAAATTATAGCGAAAATATCTACCCTTTCTTTTGCACCAAGTTTCGATCCAAGGTAAGTTTGTCACGGGCAATAAGTAGTTTGCTTTCTATAAATTCTTGTAGTAAGCCACGTGTTGATTTTCATTGGAGTGTAGGAAAAGGAAATAACTAAATAACGATGCAGCTGTAAAGCCTGCAACAGCGTCTATTAAGGACTTGATTAGTCCTTAATAGCGTCTAGTTTCTATGCTTTTTTAGGTAGACTAAGTTTCTATGTTTTGAACTAATAGCAATAGCTCTAAAACTTGAGAACTCACTACTGTAGTAAAACTTCAGAATAACCTCCTATCAAGAAATATCTTCTAAAAGAACAATAGATAGCAACCTAATTTTCCATGATTTGACAAATTTCCATGCATATTGGATGTTTTCTCTTCTTTATTCCATAACTATACCTCTCAAATTTGTGGACGTGAATGTGAGCAGGATGTAGTATAAATTGTACCTGCAATTGGAATGAAAATTTGCGAGATTCTACTTGAGAGGCTTCATACCCTGTTCATGCTCCAAAAAGCAGAATCAGTTACTGTTTGTTAGATAAAACAAATAAATATAGATCTTTAGCAGGAAGCTGAGAACAAAATATAACAATATTATGGAAAAAGGAAGGTTTACAGAAAGACTCCTATCTAGTGTAACTTAATGACTAACATTACAGAATAAGGAAGCATACATAACACAAGAATTTTTTTTTTTATTTTTGTTTTGGATACCAAACAAAAGATGATGCCTTTGCCTTTTTCAAATGCAAGAAATTTCTCAGCATTCCGTGAGGTATAAGGTTAAAAAATAGAATAACTAGAATATATAAAATATTAAAGGTATAATCTCCATCAAAACGTGAGTCTTTTTCACTATAGCAAATAGAAAGATATAATGAAATAGGTAGCAATAAATGGGGAAGCGACCATTCCTTTCCAGCCACTGAACGCAAGAGAAAATGTACTGATTTTTTTTATAAACTTATTTGGTGGATGAGGTTACTTACTAGACACACAACTATAACAATAAGAGTAGTTTCCTACAGTGAACCCTGCCTCCAAGCAAATGGAAGAATATTCTACGGTCTTTTTAAGAAAGCCATAAATGTATTA
Organism: Ammopiptanthus mongolicus; assembly: GCA_039655645.1. Lineage (NCBI taxonomy): Eukaryota > Viridiplantae > Streptophyta > Magnoliopsida > Fabales > Fabaceae > Ammopiptanthus > Ammopiptanthus mongolicus. The sequence continues at coordinate 27,435,845 of CM077346.1, read as the reverse complement.
ACATAAAGACTATATGGAGACCAAAAGTGAAATAGGGGATATAAATAAGAATATTCAGCATCTGACACATATCAAAGAAATCAGAACCTCACTACTGGTTACCACTAGTTATTACACATCCACCCATATTTAATGCTATATACCTGTCTCCAAAAGTCCTTAAGCAAAGAGTCTCTCTAATGTTACATAAGCCTCTTCAGACTAGTGATAAGATTTTCAAGTATTTCAAAAATTAGAATTGCAGCTATATCTAGCTAAAACTAATTCCTCCTGCTACCAAAAACAATCAATGAACCCAATAAATACTCTCCAATACAAGATTTTGAATTAAAGAGGTATCTTGATTAAATGTAAATGAAAACAGTAAATACACCATATAACTGTATAAATAATCACAACCATAAAAATCCTATAGTTTCTGTCAAAAACTTTAATATGTGTTACGAGAAACTGCTGCAAGGTAGAGAAGGGCACGTCAGGTGTTCACCAAGAATCCCAAATGGATTGTTCCATAAGAAATTAAACAAACTACAAGGTAGTCAGCTTAAATACTATGTGACATGTACTTAGAGAAATTCTGCCTCGAGAGTGCAACTATCCATATTCCTCTAACTCGGTTAAAATATAGGAAGAATATTATAATTGTTAAGACTTAAACATCTCATGTTAGATACAGTTTACTATGCAACTATACATATATTACTTTTAATACATAATAACATGATAAAAACAAGTCCTATCTATAAATTGCAAATTTTTATGTTATTAATTCATTATATAAAAAAGAAGTCATGAGATAAACTTCTGCTCCTATTCCAGAGAGTCCATCAGGAGGTATACCTTTGATGCCCGCAGACCATTTACTTCCATTCTAAGTGAATCATCTGATAGGATTAATCGAGACAGTGCTCCAGTACTTAACCTGCAATATATTTAATAAACACCAAACAATTATAGAACTGTTCAAATAAATGTAATAGGTAAAGCCAGTGATAAAAAAAACATTTATATATCTAAAAGTAAATTATATCACATTATACTAGCATTAAGGGGCAATGGCTTCACGTTAAAATGAGAAGAGTGAAAGGTGAAACTACCATGTATTTCGTTTATCAACTTTCATATCAAGAATCAAATTTGTGGGCATTCGTTAGCAGGTAAAATCAATTATTCATGTAGATGTAGGTCAAACATATTTTTTCAGCAATAAGAGACCTTCTAAATCATAAAATTAAAACCTTGAATGTCATATTAACTAACGAGGCTTCACATGCTCAGCAACCCAGACAAGGAAAAAAAAAGAAATGAAAAGACTTAAAGCATATGATGTACCCAAGATATTTTGCAGCTTCTGAGATGGATCCCTCAACTGCAAAAATGAGATCCAATAGAGCTTGCATTCCCTGTTGTACAGGACCGTAAGTTATGTAGTTAAGTTGCAATTAGGTTTGGGATTCTGTAGAATGATTATCATGAGAGGAAAAGGAAGAAAAAATAAAAAGCGAAGGCCAGAGACACATGTCACAGGTATGAACATACCAATGCAAATTTTGGGTTATTGGGTCCAATCTGTGGACCATATTCGGACCCTCTAATGGTTGACTTGGGAGGGAGTATCTGAAGAAGCTCTCGAGGTGGTGAATAAGCATCAAGATCCACCGTTTTTCTGACTAGCTCAAGAAAAGAATTGCTTATTATAAGTAAAAGGACAATTTAACTCAGTCTAAGTATTTTCTGCACACAATACAAGATTCAGTACAAAAAAGGGGGGAGTGCACCTTCATTTATTTCGGTTGCTAATTATCAGTAAAGAAATACTCATTTAAGACTAAGTAGACTAATGAGCTTCAAGCTCATTGGCAAACATAGAAACCACAGTAACAAGATAATCACTAGACACACTTTGTAAATTCCAATGTATTACAACATGTGGTTACTTGGTTGAGTTTGGTTAACTCCGTTGTCTAGTTTGTTAGATTGGTTCATCAGTTAGTTAGTTTGGTTAGTAAGTTAGCCTATGTGGCACTTTTAGTTATTCTAGTTAGCTTAATTACCCTACGAGCTTTCTCTATATAAGCTCATGATGTAATGTGCAAACATAACTATCACTAGTGGTGGGAATAGGCCAAGTGGTCAATCGATGGCTTACGGCCTAGCCTATATTTGGCTTACATAAGCCTGACCTATTTAGCAAGGATGTAAAGTTTAGACTTGTTGAAAGACCCACTTAATTATGCATGCTAAGACTTACGCTTTTGAAAAAACCTATTTAGCTTACCGGGCCAACCTATTTATTTAATATTTATATAACTATGAATTTATAATATTCACATAATTTACTAATTATATGTTAGTATAATGTATTTATTTTATATACTAAAACAAAAACAACCAAACCTTTTCCCATTAGGTGGAGTCGGTTACACGGATCAAACGACGCCATAATGTTCTATTGTAAATCATGTCTATAGACAAATCATTGATTGCTAAATCCTTCTTAACAGTTTCGTCTATAGCTAAAGGCTATCATAGATAAAAATTAAAAAAATACAAGTTTCTTGGAAGACTTTCTCCTAATATATATATATATTTAAATATGTTTTTGGGTCATGTCAGTCTTTTAATATTTTCATAGATCAGTCTGATCTAAAAACAAAACAGCCTACTATGGATAACATATTACAAAACAAGTATAGACTATTTACCTTTGAGAGCAATAAGAGAACGAAGGCGATTTAAGGCGGAAGCGCGATTCTTGTGCTGGGAGCGATCCTCAGAAGCCTACAAGGAGAAGGATGAAGCCAGTTACCCAAGATGAGATGGGAATTTGAGGAAGAGAAAGAGATTTGAGGGAGTAACCTGAGCGATAATGGCGGTGGGTAGGTGCTTGAGACGGACGGAGGACTCGCGCTTGTTGCGGTGTTGACCACCTGGTCCAGACGACTTGAAGGTCTCCATATCGCACTGCCGCATCAGCTCCTCATCCGTCAATTCCAGATACTCTTTTACAGAACCATCATAGGTGCCGTAATTGGAGCACCGGATGTTGTTACTTGTAGCTGTTGTTGTTGTTGTTGAAGAAAGTAAGATTGGATGAGTCTTGAGGGGTGAGTGGCAAAATGGATGATGATGATGATGAAGAAGATGGTTTGAATGTGAACTACGGATTCTGCCAAGTGTGAGAGGAAACATGAAGCTTGGTTTCCATTTCCAAATCATTTTGTGCGCCATTCTTTGCCTCTCCACTCTCCTTCTCAAGAGTTCAAAGCATAGCACTCATTCCCCACGAGTTTCACTTTACCCAAATTCAATCCAACATTTTGATCTTGATTGCGTCATTTTATTCATTTATCAGTATTTAAGTTACGGTTTTGTTGTTTCAAAAAAAAAAAAATTACGGTTTTGTTGACCAATATTATATGCATAAGCTATTAAAAAAAAAGTTAAAATAGGTTCTTTGATCCTCTAAGTTTTTTATTTTTATTTTCTATATTTTGATCTTATACGTTATGTTTCGTTATCATGTTAGTCCTAAAAGCGATACCTAGAAGACAAAATATATTGTATATGACCCAAATGAAAAAATAAAATGTATGTTCTCTTTTATTATTTTTCATTTTAATCATATAAGTTATGTGCCACCGAACATAACGTATAGAATCTATTCGAAAAAATAAAACTCATAAAATCAATGTGAAAAAAAAAAAGTTTGACACAAATCAAAGTTTTTTTTTGTAATATAGATAAGAACCAAAAAACAAACAAAAAGGAATCAACCTATTTTCGCTATTAAAAAAAGAGTTGAAGATTTTTTTTTTTTTGGGGATAAAAGAGGCCAAAGCCCAAAGGAAGTAAAATTACACATAGTTGAAAAATTTATTAAAAGTTTTAGTTGATTTGATATATCATTAAAAATATTTGATTTATTATAATTAGTTCAAAAATCATATATAAAATAATTTATTATTGATTCACAATATAATTTATTAAAAGTTTTAGCATCGGGTTAACAGGTTAGGCCGCTAAAAACAATAAAGAAATTGGAAAGAATTATAACATAAATTGATTTTTTTTTTAAAACACATACAAACATCATCTAAAAATTACAAATATACTTGCATAGTATAAAGGCTTAGGCAAAGTGGCAAATAAACAAAAAAATATTATTATTGAATTATCAATATAATTAAAATTGTAAAAAAAATTAAATGAAAACGGGTTAGCCCGCCAACCCGTCCTGACCCGCCATTAACTCGCTTTATTGGCAGGTTAAGCGAGGCGGGTCGAAAAGGTTTGGCAGGTTGAAACCCCCAACCCAACTCGCCAAAAAAGGCGGGTTAAACGAGTTGGGTCGACTGGTCCAACCCGTTTTGCCACCCATAGTTAGTTCCATAGGCATACGCGACAGGAAATGATGTAGTTGGCATCTAACACGACAAGGCTTAATAGTCGTTTCGTCGCATCTCAACAAATGAAGCCTTGCACCCTTGCGCCATAATCAAATGTCCATCCTTTGAAGGTCAAATGGATGATGTAAGGGTTGTAGTCACCACCAAACCATGGATCTATATCTTGCAAGTCATGAAGATCATTGAACCATTAGCTAAAGCTTTGGTTGCATTGTAAAGCTACTATCGGAACTTAGAAAGTTGATTTGCATAGTCATAATGAAGTTCTATTTGCAAACCCTCCATCAACTTTTGATTTACATAGTCACCGTATTAATGGGTATGATAAGGAATAAAGGCAACAATCTAAAGAAAAGATAAAGATAAAGCGTAAATCCAAACAACATGATTTTCCACCTCATGTTGATGGAACTAGTGATGTTGACTGGACTGCACAATATGGTGCTTAAGGAAGTAAGCAAGCAATTAAGTAATGAGTGAGTCCAATACTCCTTGTGGTTTTTCCATATTTATAGTTGGGTAGTGTGACTATCTACATATACCTATGAGGAGCATATGGTCATCTCTTAAGAGGGAGGGACGACCACGTGGGGGACTTTATCCTGTGAAGGGGATGCAGGGTGGTGTGGTAGGTCTGCAAGCTCAGGTAGCAATCTGACGATGTAGCTTTGTCCAGTTGACTCCTAGAGCATGGTTTGGGTGGGACCAGGTCATCCTAATGGAGCAGGCCTTTTGGGCCGGTCCATAACAGTTCCCTTTTGGTTGGCATGACGCCTTGGCGTTATGCCAAGCTTTTGGCTTGGGACGAAATATTGTTCAATTGGCTTTAAAGTTGATGCTTGGCAGCCGACAAGTTGGTGTTTTATCTGTCGCCATTTTAGTGCCTTTGTGTCCAAGTAGCCGTGTGATTTTTGTGACTGAGATGCCATGTGGTTTTCATGACCAAGTTGTTGTGTGGACGAGCTCTGCTCTCTTTTCCGCGTTGGCTAGTTTTTGATTCGTCATGACCTTGGGGTGAAATTATGGAAATGTCCTTATGCCTGATGTTCAATGCCCTTAGATCGAGTAACTAGATGACTAGGCTGTTGCCTAGTAGCCTTAGATTTTGCTTTCTTTTACTTCTATAATTGTCGTGCTACCAAGAGGTGTTGTGATGAACTTTATTATTAATGCAAAGTTTGTTTTTGCATCAAACTTTTTCTTTTCGAAATTTTGTTTTTGACATGTTCGCGTTTGCAAACCAAGTCCAACACTCAACCTTAGAACGCGCTTTGGTATGCTCGTGGTGTTTTATGTTGAGTGAGCGATTTGAACGCGAGTAGGTCCAAGTGGGGTTAGTATCCTTGGGGTCTTTGTGATATATCCATGTATCTGCTCATGAGTTTGACAGTCATATGCCCTCATTAGCATTTGTGGCATATTGCCTTAGCTAATGTGTTAATGGTCGCGAGTATTGGTGGTGGCCGATAACGACTGGTTGGAGGGCATATTAGAAAAGAAAATGTGAGGCTTTGTTTGGTTCAAAGGAGGGGAGAGGAGATGAGGTATTTTAATTTGATATTCTGTTTAGTTGAGAGGAGGGGAGATGATAGATTTTAATGGAAGAGAGAAAAAATAACACTCTTCTTATTAGATTCAAAATGGGGGGAGGGAGGTTTTAAAACTAATTTACTTTGATATTCTTCAAATTTTTGATTTCAAAATATAAGTAAAGATATTTTAGTCATGAATGTATTCAAAATGTTTTAAACCACATTCTCTCTAGATCCCGCAATATTGGAGATGAGCCAAAATTGAGTTAGGAGAGATTTTGCTCCCCCTCTCTTAAACATTGAACTGGACAAGAAAAGTTTATAAAAATCTCTCCTTTTCCCTTACCTCCCCTCCATTTTCCCTAATCAAACATTATGTTAGGATTTTTATTTTTACCACAAAAGTGATGCCTTGTCCCCTTTATTTTCAATCCAGGTCAACCCATGTCAAATCCCACTCAACCATAACCCTTGAGTTATTCGAGCCGGACAAAACCGCTAAGATTTTGATGAATTATTTTTATAATAACCCAACATGTCATTTTGATGGATTGATCTAAATTAACTCACAAATTGAAAGTTATTTTTATGTTGAATTAAATATGAATGATGTTATTTTCATTCTTTTATGAATTAAATATAAATAATATTATTTCCTTCCTCCATTAAAATTACTCTGCTCTTCTCCCCCTCTCTTAACATAACCTTAATAACTCCATTAATTAACAAGCAATAGACATTCTTAAATTTCCAGGATATTTTCTTACTGTTAAATAAAATCCAATGGGCTTTCTCTTTAAATAAATTTTATTTGATTCTTCTTAATAATAATTTAAATGTTTTATATCCCTTAAAATTAAATAACCAATTATCCTTCTCAAGCCCTTGATACTAATTAATTGTTAACAAAAATAATGCTTGTGGCATTGGTATAGTGCGCCTAAGGGTGGGAATACGCTAGATCGCTCGTCAGGAGCTCATGACCTAGCTTATTTAAGATCTAACCTGACCTAGCCTATTTTTAACAAAAAAGCAGGTCAATACTTTTTAAAAGACGGATATAACTAACGAAGTGAGGTTAAAGCTTTAAAAAAACCTATTTCACCTATCAAACCGACCTATTTATTTAACACACAAACACACACCCTATATATATATAATCCTATAATATAATATTTATAATATCTTAAAGTAAATTCCAATTGATCCATTTAAATATATAGGTCTACTTGTATATTTATTTGCTAAGGCATAGTGATTTATTTATCAGTATAGGCCTACCGACCTATTTATTTAACACACAAACACACACCCATTTATATATATATATATATATATATATATATATATATATATATATATATATATCTATAATATAATATTTATAATATCTTAAAGTAAATTCCAATTGATTCATTTAAATATATAGGTCTACTTGTATATTTATTTGTTAAGGCATAATGATTTATTTATCAGTATAGGCCTATCGATCTTTTTATCATTAAATGCTTACAAGCCTGTTTACAAGTAAAAGTTTATGACTTATTATAGATGAATACATATTTAAAGGTCTTGTTGAAAAATAAGCATTTAAATGACTTTCAGATCAGATCAGACTTTGAAGTAAATCATACCTTAAAAATTAGCCTATATCAGATTAATATGTAAGATTTAAACCTTACTATTTAAACATAGATCAAACCTATTTAACTTAGGTAGAGTAGCATATGTACTGTGCTTATTGTTCTTCAGTAAATAAACATTAGTCAGTTCAGGAGAAAGTTTCACGTGGAACGGTTCATGCATGTTTGATGACAATTGGTGACAGTTATTTTATAATTTTAGTAGAGAACAGTAGCAACAGTGCTTAGGGCACGGTAAGTAAGTTTTATCCTTATTTATTTATTTATATATATATATATATATATATTAAAGTCTATCTCGACCTAGCTCCATCCCTAGTTGCGCGTGCGCGTCATCCCTGACACTGTTTTCTTTGTTAGGTCACTCCTCACCCAGACACCTTCCAACCCCCAAGTCTCGAACCAACGTCGCATCACAGGCTCACTGCTCTCTCTCTCTCTCTCTCTCTCTCCGCCGCTGCCACCACACCTCCGCGGCTCCACCACCCTGCGATTCCATAGTTCCGCCGTCCAACAGGCTCTCTCTCTATCTCTCTTCCAAGCATCACAAATTGTTAGGCCCATTATTCCCAATATATATAGCATGCTAACATAGAACCAAAAGTTCATTAGATTTCTGCAAAAGGTTGGTACTTGACATAATTACGTAAGTTAAATTGCGCGGAACATTTGAACAATTTTGGAAATACCGCAACCACAATATGGTGTTCGTTTCATTTTTTTTATTTTTATTATTAGATGTTAGTATTCTATTTCTCAGTTATATGCAATTAAATACATTTATCAAAAGAAAAATTGTTAATTTAGTATAGCTGATTGATAGTTGCGGAGATTATGTCATAGCCCTGCTGTATAGCGACAACAGTACGGTGTGATTGCTTTACTTATAAGAGTCCAAGGAAGATGAATGAGAAGTTATGCTCAGTTTTTTGGTTCTTCTGATGATATAATTGAATTGGAGGGATGCGTTAAGCTTTTAGGTTATGCTTGGATTGCATATAAAATTGTAATCTCTCTCTTGCTCCCCATTATAACCATTATAAATGATTTAGAACTGCATGAAATTTTTTGTGGACATGATTTATGATAGAACACATGTCATCCGATCCATGTAACCGACCCCACATTGTGGGAAAAGGCTTCGGTTGTTGTAGTCTTGCTCTGCCTCATGCTACTACTCACATGGTGGCATTAGAACCCATGATTACTGTCATTCTTCTTAAAGTGGATGAGTTGCCAAAAGACCCAAAATTCATAGTTGATAAATATGTCTTAAAGCATTGGGCTGATGTTCTTGGTGGAAATTTGGTAAACTTAGTGCATTGTAGAAATCAACTTAACGAAGGAAATATACTCAGATTAAATAAAAAATCATTACTTGGAATGTAATACTGAATCAGAAACAGTACCAGTATTATGTGTCTCTTACATCTTTCACGTTCCCTTTCCGATATGCTAGGATGTATTTCTTTCTCTGAATCTTTTGCTTGACATGCTTCAGAGAAGGGGCTTGCTTATATATATATGATGGCTCTTCCACTTAAATCGGATGGCTCTGATTTGTTCCTAAATCCTAATTAGTAAGTCACTTGAGCTCTTCTCACTAAAGTTTTTCTTTCCCTAACACATTTGCTTTCCCTCTCACCCAATTTACGTGATACACAGTTCTTGTTTCTTCGTAGTTCTGCCGTACAAGAAAGCAAGAAAGGATCAGCTATATATTCAAACAAAAAGTTGCAGGCGCAGGGAAGCACAATAGTGGTCGGCCCTATTGACGTAGAAAGTGAATGTAATATGTATTTCACACATAAAAAATAATGAATGATGTATAGCAAAATAAAATAAAACTAATTATAATTAAAGATAAAAAATGTATAAATATAAAGTAACAAGTATACAAGTCTCTTTATGCATCATTATTTGGCATTGATATTTGGTAATTAGAGATTTAATTTTTTATTCAATTTATGGTTCTAGGTTACCGAATAATGGATATGAACCTTATCAAAGTTTCCAACATGAATATGGAGACCAATCTCATTTCTGACAGTAGACTGGTAATAGATTCCGACTTTGTTTATATGCCACAATATTCTATTGTTGAGCTTGAAGTTAGGAATGAAATTTGATTCATTGGAAAAAGTTGAAGAACTTTATACATTATTTGCTAAGGCAAAAGGTTTGTGATTTGTACCCGCTCTAGTAAAAAGAATTATTGTATTTTTGTTTATATTAGAGAAGGGAACACAAGGTGAAAAGTAGTAATAATGAAAAAATTTGTGGCAACACAACTGAAGTTAAGAAAAAGTGTTCAACCATACGCATGGGATGTCAAACATCACTTAGTGTGTCAAAAGATAAGAATGGAGACATATGAGTTATAGATATTTTGTCAATACTCATAATTATGTTATGGCTAGTCCTAAGAGTGTGTCTTATTTGAGGTGTCACAAAAAGATAAATATTGCTGTAAAAAATCTTGTTGAAAAGTTTAATGAACAAGGTTTACCTATCGGAAAAGTTGTTGCAATGTTTGATGGCAGTGACTTAGTTTTTTCTAATGGAGATTGTTGGAATCATATGAAAAATATTGAGATGAAGAATTTGGAGTTGGAGATGCACGATCTATTTTTAATTATTGCAAACAAAAACAAGCTCAAATTTCTAATTTTTTCTATGCAATACAATGTGATGATGATGCTAGAATGATAAACTTTTTTTGGGGTGGATTTTAGATCAAGGTTAATTTATCAACATTTTGGAGATGTAATTACTTTTGATATCACATATAAAACCAACAAATATAGCATGTCGTTTGCTCCGTTTACTGGATTGAACCATCATATTCAATCAGTTTTATTTGGTTGTGCATTATTAAAAGATGAATCTGAGACATCGTTTATATGACTATTTGAAACTTGGTTTCAGGCAATGAATGGAAATAAGTCAGCATCTGTAATTAATGATCAAGATTTAGCGATTGGAGCTATTGTGGCCAAGGTATTTTCATAAACTTGACATCGTCTATGCTTGTGGCACATTAGCAAGAAGTTTCTTGAGAAGTTGCACACTTATATCACAAAAATTCAACATTGAAGCGTGAGCTAAAGAGGTGCATTCCAGAATCATCAACTATCAAAGATTTTGAAGATGATTGACAACGGATAATGGTTATGTACAATTTGCAAGAAACTGAATGGCTTCAAAGGTTATTTGCAATTAGAGAGCCATGGATTTTTGTGATATATGTGTGCAAGCTTCTCAAGAAACTTCTTTCTAATGTGCTACAAGATAGACGATGTCGAGTTTCTGGAAATACCTTAGCCCAACAGCTCCAATAGTATTAACTTCTTTCCATTCATTGCCTCAAGCCAAGTTTCAAACAACCATATAAAAGATGTCTCAGATTCATCTTGTAATAATGCACAACCAAATAAAATTGATTGAAGATGATGATTCAATCCAGTAAATGGGGCAAACGGCATGCTATATTTGTTGGTTTTATATGTGGTATCAAAAGTAACTACATCTCCAAAATGTTGCTAAGCTAACCTTGATCTAGTATCCACCCAAAAAAAGTTTATCATTCTATTATCAGATTGTATTGCATAGAAAAAATCAGAATTTTGAGCTTGCATTTGTTTCCATTAATTAAAAACGGATTGTGTATCTCCAACATCCGAATATTTCTTATATGATTCCAATAATCTCTATTAGAAAAAGCTAAGTCATTGCCATGAAACATTGCAACAACTTTTCCGATAGGTAAACCTTCTTCACTAAACTTTTCAACAATATTTTTTTGCAGTAATATTCATTTTTTTGTGACACCTCAAATAAGACACACTCTTAGGACTAACCATAACATGATTATGAGTTTTGATAAAATATTTCATGTCTCAATCCTTATCTTTTGACACACTAAGTGATGCTTGACATCCTATGCATATGGTTGAACGCTTTTTCTTAACTTTTGCTATGTTGCCACAATTTTTTTTTCATTATTACCATTTTTCACCTTATCTAATACATACAATAGTTCTCTTTACTAGAGCGGGTACGAATCCCAAATCCTTTTGCCTTAGCAATGTATAAAATTCTTCAACTTTTTCCAATGAATCATATTCCATTCCAACTTCAGGCTCAACAATAGAAGATTGTGGCATATCAATGAAGTTAGAATCTGTTACCAGTCTATTGTCTGAAATGAGATTGGTCTCCATATTCATATTAGAAACCTTGATAAGGTTTGTATCCATTATTCTCTATCCTGAAACCATAAATTGAATAAAAAAATAAATCTCCAATACCAAATATCAATGCCAAATAATGATGCATAAAGAGACTTGTATACTTTATATTTATACATTTTTATCTTTAATTATAATTAGTTTTATTTTATTATATACCATTCATTATTTTTTATGTGTGAAATATCCATTTCCTTCACTTTCTACGTCAATAGGGCCAACCACTTTGTTTGAATATATAATTAATCCCTTGTGCGGCAGAACTAAGAGACGAATTAGGAACTGTCACGTAAATTGGGCAAGAGGGAAAGCAAATGTGTCAGGGAAAGGAAAAGTTGAGTGAGAAGAGCTCACGTGATTTACTAATTAGGAACAAATCGGATTTACATTATCTCAATGGGTGAGATTAAGTGTAAGAGTTTTAAACTTTTTGGGGTGTAAGCTGATCCCCCTCATATATATATATATAGAGAGAGAGATTACTTTGCCATCCTTTCTACCCCATAGTTTATTATGATGAATCCTGCCATTTGAAAAATTTCAAATGTTTGAAAAGTAACTAGTAGTTTCATGAGTTACAAACATGATCGAAACCATAGCAGGTGACCTGAGCTTGTCACCTTGAGGAGGTTGTTTACAAATTGCTTGCCTATATCTAGGGATGGCAAAAGAGAGGATGGTTCACAAAATGTGATTTAAATTTTATACCTTTCTCCTTTATTTAGCTCTTTTGGTTATGTTGGCAACTTGGCATTGTAAATCAACATGTTCATTTTGTTATGATGCTTTGATACAGTAATATCAACTAACATTGAACCCCTAATTTTGCAGAGTGATGGAAGGAAAAGAGAAATTAAATAATTACAAAGTTGGAACTTTGCCAACTCTGATATATGTTCCTGATTTCATCACAGATATTGAGCAAACCTTTCTTCTGAACAATGTAGCGCACATGTTCTGATTCTCACTGTTCTAGTTTATGTTTCCTAAATGTGTGACTATGGATCTTTTAAATTGTTTTTTTTTTCCGCTGGTTATTAGATTTATGGAGCCCCTACATCGAAGTGGAAGTCATTGAAGAATAGAAGGCTACAAAATTGGGGTACGCTGGTCTTATAATTTTATATTGCCTTTCCTATTTATTTAGAATATACATAAATGTACAACCACTCAATTCTGTGTAATCTGGAGATTTTGGACAACAAATGATTCATCAAAATTTTGGAAGGTTGGTGTTGACAGAAATGTGAAGCATGTCAGCATGGAAAGAGGAAACAAATTTATTACTTATTAGGCCATTACTTATTAGAACTTATAACTATAGCTGTAGAGCAAGATTAAAAAAAAAGATATGAGGAACTGAACTTGCCTTTTAATAATATAATTACAAGTTGATTCCTCTCTGTTTATTTGGGTGGGTTAAGCGAAGCCATGTCCTTAAGTTATTTGAACATGCCCATGTCCAAGAATATTTCTTTCTTTTTTCCCTCATACAACCAATAAAATTAATAATATTTAGCAAAAGTGAAATGAACATGTTCCTTCTTATTAATGTCAATTTGTTTTTCTTGTCAATGTTCTTTGACAGGTGGTGTTGTCCATGAGAAGGGCCTTCTACCTCAAGTTTGTAAGTGGGAAATCCTTAATTCTTTAATAATATAAATCTCATTTTGATTGTTTCAGACAGTGATCACTGAACCATAATGTTAAGCCCTTTTTAATTGAAATAATGAGATTATTACTTTCACAACTTGTTTCTTTCTACCAGTTGCAAGATGATAAGAATTTTTCACGCTTGAAATAGTAGGGTTGTTCTAGTACATTTTATTGATTTACTGGCAATAGTTTCATATGTTATCTCTTTCACCATCTTTGTTCTGCACTTACGTTGATTGAATTATGCCATTTTTGCCTTTGTATGTACAGTGTTGGGTCTGTATATGTGTTTTTCTGCTTTGGTTGGCAAAACGTTGTGAGTTGTGACTGTTGAATAGAAGATGGTTAAAGCATTGTTATTGTTGATCAGTAACCTACCATGGATAGAGAGGAAGATATAATAATAGCATATCAAACTTAATGAATAGGATTGGTCTGATGCTGGCAATCATAGTCTTGCTTATATTTTCCAATATCATTTTGTCTGCTAATATAGCATTTATTTATGTCTTACAGTGCCTCTATGGTTAACAAATCTCACACAAAAAATATATGAAGAGTCGGGGCTATTCCCATCAGCAATCAATCATGTTCTCATCAATGAATACCTACCTAACCAAGGCATAATGGTGTGTCCTGAACCTCAACTCCGTTTCTTTGCATTTCCTATTTATTTACTTTTAGCAGTGAATTGTCAGTTGCAACTTTGCAATGTAATATTTCGTCAGTGGTTTTATTCTCCATGTTATCTGTTATGTTTATATGAAAATCACCAGCAAGGTATAGAGTGCTGATACGGACCTGGAGCCCAATAGGCCCAATGGGGGGGTCAGAATTACTAAGTTTACACCTGATGACACAAGGGTGTATGATGCACTTGATCCAGGCCAGCATAACTAACTTTGCTGATCTGGCAAGAGAGAGAAAGAGGGTGAGAGAGGGGCGTTTCAGCAGCTGGGAGTATATTGTATGGGGGGAGGGTCATAAAAGTTTTAGGCTAGAATTGGACTTGGGATTGGGAGAGAGTAGGCACTCTTGAATTTGTCTACACCATCCGTTTCTTTTCTTTCTACTCAGCACTGTAACACCCTGTTATAGGCTGAGAATCATCAATAGTACAATATTTCTTTTACATTTCTGTTCTTACTTTCTTGGTACCTATCAATTGGTATCAAAGCTCATGATTCCTGGAGCTTTTGCTGGTCCTTACACGAATTGCAATGGAGTCTAGAGTGGAGAATTTGGAGAGATGCTTGCTGGAAAGGAGGAAGGAAAGACAAACCCGGCTGGATGAGATCAAGCGACTCTGGAAAAGGAGGAATGGAGAATACTTCAGACGTCTAGATCGACGTGATCATGCTCCAAGTCGCTATGTGAAAGAAGACAGCCCCAGAAGAAGAGGAGGAAGGGAGCTTGAGGTCCCAGTGTTCGACGGAGGAGAAGACGCCTACGGGTGGTTGATTCGCCTTGAGAAGCACTTCGATGTGAGACGAACACCAGAGGAGAAGAAGTTGACGGAGGCTGTGACGGCACTAAGAGGTGGTGCTCTCAAATGGTGGCGCTGGTGGGATCGACGCCATCCACGGGCGAGTTGGCTAACGTTCCCGGCTGCACTACTTTGGCGTTTTAAGCCGGAGTACAGGGACGTTCTGCCAATATTGGATGGGGACGAAGAAGAAGAACCGAAATCGGAGTTCGAGAACCCAAAGTTGCTATTCATCCCGGCTGAATAACAAGAACCAGAATCTTCAAAGCAGAAAACAAACATGCAGAGAAATTAGGTAATGGAGAAGTTGGAGTTTGCAGAAGGAAGGGAGGAGAAAAACGAAGAAAAAAAAGGGTGGGGAAGGTCTGATTGCTGCGGGTAAAAACAATCACTCGAGGGAGAAAGGTATCAAACCATTACATCTCAATCGTGGATGGAAGGAGAGGGAATATGAGTTGTTCCCTGACCATCAACTGCTCAGGCCAACAAATGTGAGAGACAAAAGTGTGGGTGCTGACTGGCCTTCGAGAATGTTAGGTGAACGCAACAGAGGTGCTCATGGGTGCTGTGTTGGTGGTGGGGTTGGGGGAAGGATAGGCGGAGGGTTAGGCAGTGTCAGTGATGGACGCTACGAGGGAGGTGGCCAAGATAGGGTGGTGGCGATAATGGCCGGTGGTGAGCGGGTACTGCCGTCGGAGCCGCTGGAGCCGTCGAAGCCCTGTCCTTGTTTAGCGGCCGTGAAGACAGTGGCCGTGAAGGTGGGAAAGGAGGTGCTGTAGTCGCATAACATCTTTGTTTTGATGAAGATGAGAGGGAGTACAGAATGTGAGTTGGGTTATTTTTATAACCTAATGGGCCAGGCCCAACGAGAAAAAGGGAGCACTTTGAAGTTAGGAGGTGAAGATGTTTCTCATCCAAGAATAGAAAAGAATCATTCAGAAAATGTTGTGTTGGGAATTGGGCCTAAACTTACATGTGCACAGCCCATTAAAATTGGTTTTAATGCTGAAGCTATTACCCTATTGACAGAATCTATTGTTACCCTGTTGTTCCTCAAGTTTTACGGGGCATGGAGAAATGCCAATGGTCTCCATAGAGGTAAACAAGTACTGTATTTTGAAATTGGAACTCAAAAACTTCATCAGATAGCTGAGAGAATAGATGTTTTGGAAACTTTAGTTGATCTTTGTAGCATGGAAAACGTTGTTGTTGTCTATAGCTCTCTATGTATACAACATACTCTTCTGAAACTCCTACTAGAATCAGAAAAGAATTTTGGAAGACGCGGAAATATCTTCATTGAAGGACTTTGTTCCGGGAAGGTTGATGTGGATTTTTGCAGGTTGAAGGCAGCAAAAGATGGAAAGCTCTTCGATGAAAAGTTACTTACCAGAAAAGAGTGCTGGAACCATCAAAGTGCCTTGCAATTTCAGGTAAATTGGTTTTATCTTTTTGAGGTAATGCATCAAATTGTCATGAGGATCACTGAAGAAAGCGTAAGAGTGGAGGCAATGTCCACTTACAATGAGAGGGAGCAGTTAAGCCAGAAAATTGTTTTTAAAACCGTTTCAGAATTTCTTAAGGAGGACGCTAGGCCGCTTGTGAAAAAACATGCTCTGGGATTTCTGCACCTAGTATTAAATTGTCCAAAACTGTTGCTCACTTCCTGCTGCAGTTGCAAAGAGGGCGATAATAGTAGTGCCATGGATGACAATACTTCTGCTTTAGAGTTCCAAAATTTTAAAATCATCCTTAAAGGGTTGGCTGATTGTGTAGCAGCTCATGGAGGTGGTTTACTGGAGTTGAAAGAAAACAGAAATGCTATTGTTGTGTTGGCATTCCTTGCATCATCAGGAAAACCTGGTTTTGAAATCTTCGTTGGTTATAGGCTCTCTCGAGGAGTAAACTATCTTATGCTGATTTTGCAACTACTGGTATTTTCAAGTTTTCAGCAAAGGATGTACTATACTGGTTATTATTGTGGTGATTCACCGGGCTCTCATATACCCAAAAGTCCTGTTTTTTATGATGAGGGAAGCATTGTTATTATTTCACCACGGATCAAGAAACTGCTACAGTCAGCAAGTGCCTTGCATGGGGTGGCTCTATTCTTGTTCTTAGAGGAAATTTTGTTTTTGTGATTATTAGCCAAGTCCTTACCCAAGACTTCAGGCCTCTCCATTTGACATCCTTGCTGTTTCTCAGTGTGAGAATTGAACACATTCATTGGGACCCAGGCGGGAACTATTATTCTTCAAGCACCACTGGGTCATTAGGTTTCAAACAATGGGACCCCGGTGGATGTTGCTCTTGTTGCCCAATCCTCCAAATGGATGTATTGGCTGCAAGACAAGATGTGCAGGGAAGTATAGGGATCCTAGTCAAAGGGAAGCAATTGCCCACTCGTGAGAATCCATGGTAGTCACTAGCCGAGTTCCAGGGGACATTTCCTAATTCTCACCTTGAGGACAAGGTGAATTTTGAAGGGGGAGAGTTGATACGGACCTGGAGCCCAATAGGCCCAATGGGGGGGGGGTCAGAATTACTAAGTTTACACCTGATGACACAAGGGTGTATGATGCACTTGATCCAAGCCAGCATAACTAACTTTGCTGATCTGGCAAGAGAGAGAAAGAGGGTGAGAGAGGGGCGTCTCAGCAGCTGGGAGTATATTGTATGGGGGGAGGGTCATACAAATTTTAGGCTAGAATTGGACTTGGGATTGGGAGAGAGTAGGCACTCTTGAATTTGTCTACACCATCCGTTTCTTTTCTTTCTACTCAGCACTGTAACACCCTGTTATAGGCTGAGAATCATCAATAATACAATATTTCTTTTACATTCCTGTTCTTACTTTCTTGGTACCTATCAAGTGCATTGTTGTGTATGTTGATCTTTAACACAATTTTCTTTTTACAGCCACACCAGGACGGGCCTTCCTATTTTCCAGTAGTAGCCATTCTTTCACTTGGATCTCCTGTTGTGATGGACTTCACTCCCCATGCCAGATTGAAACTGGATCCCCAAGTTGTTATTGACAAAGATTCAGATGGAGGAACTTTTGAGGTTGGGAAAGATAAATGGCTTGATGATCACCACCCATTCTCTGTTTTATTGATGCCTCGCTCTTTACTGATATTCAAGGATAAGGCATACTCAGGTTGTTGTTCTTAACTGCTATAAAAAACCCTTGTGTTAGTGTTAAACCTCTTTAAATCTTACTAATTTTTTTGTAACATTCTGTATGTGATTACAGATTACTTGCATGGTATAAAAGATTGTGCGGTACATTGCTATGATGGGGTAAGTCTGCAGATTACTAAAAACTTTTATGCCTAAAACAATTCATTGCATGTCTAATTATTTCTCATGCTTCAAAATCCATCCTTTTCAGGCTGTAAATGAAACTGAAGCTTTGAAGCACAAAGAATCAGATCGACACTTCTTTAGCTCAGAGGAAGCAATGGAAACAATAGCAACGGAAGAAAATAAGAATATACCAAGAACATCCAATAGAATTTCGTTGACTTGTCGATTAGTACCAAAAGTTCACAAAAATTTGTTTAGGTTTTGAAATTATATTTTTTTTTATCTTCCATCTAATTAAAAGTTCAACTGTAAAAGGATTCTTTTCTCCTCTGTTATGTATTGTTTTGCTTTACCTCCCCTTTGGGCTGCCCTGCACATTATTCTCTGTAGTCTTTAACCTAGTAGTCTAGTACTACGTAACCGTCAATAGTGACATGTGAGGATTTGATTTCTGTAAAGTAAATGTACTTGGACTCGAGGGAGAGTAATGTAGAATCGGACAACCTCTTATTCTGACAATTTTAGAATGATTTATCATATCAATAGTTTGGCTTATATAAATGACTTAATTGAATTTTTTGTCCCTTAATTTTTTTTAATTGTGTCGTTTTAATCTTTCAAAAATTTTAATTGTATTTTTCGTTCTTCAACTTTTTCAATTGTGTAATGAAAATTATTATTTTGATTCCTAAAAGCGTTAATTTTTCACAATTTAACAAATTAAAGGATTAAATATATAATTAATAAAGGATTAAATCGGACAATTGAAAAACTTGGGGGATCAAAAACGTAATTAAGTCTATATAAATACAAGAATTCCATCTTCTTTCCCTTATTTCTTTTGTCTCAAATGGGAAAATGGAATACTATAGCCTTATAAAGGCAAAATCGATTCTGGAAAGCTACTCATCATAACGTGTTTGAAATCACGTTTGTCAAGGTTGGAGTCGCATTTTTGACGCTGGCTTCCCCTAAATGCACGTTGAGTTTTGCATGTTTGAGTTTCCAAACACATGCTAGCTTCTCGCAAACATATGCCAATCTGAACAACTGTCCGTTTCCAAACACACAACGCTTCCAAATAAGTTTAAATAAGCTTCTTTTTGTTACTTCTAATTATAACATCATTACAATATGTTGAGACGGCAGGTGTGTGAATGACTTGGCATGTTGCTATTCTATGTTCAATTTCAAATTAACATATCAATATCATATAACATATAACATAATATTATGATGGTGTTAATAGTCAAAAGGAATGTCTAAAAGTGTATAAGACTTGTCTAAAAAAACATATAGCAAAAAAAATTAGAGTTTAATTATAATATAACATCAGTGTAAAATTTTTTATGTTATCAACTAATTATAAATTATTTTATGTATGATTTTTAATATAATTAAAATAATAGTCAATTATTTTTAATGATGTGATAATTTATGATAGACTGACAATGTAAAAAATATTTACACCGACAATATATACCAACTAAATCGAAAAAATTATTTAACAGTTAAATATTGACCTACTAAAAAAACACTGATGTCGGTTGATTAGTTTTTTTCAATATATGTTGACACTCCCAAGTCAAAAGAAACGGGTTTCTTCTTTGCAAGTCAAGTACTTATTATAAATGAAATTTGTCAGCAAGTATAAAAATTAAATGAGACTTGAATTTAGTATAAAAAAATTTAAAATGAATAAAAGTAGTGTAATATTTTTTTTTTGATTATTTTAAAATTGACTATATCATTTTTAGTTACGATAAAATAAAATTTCATATTTGTTTAAAAAGCAAATAAATGTGGGAGAGACCTCAAAATAAACAAAAAAAGATATTTTTTGAAATTAAAAATTCAGAATAAATTTTAAAATTCTTTTGAAACAAAAATTTATTTACAAAACTTCCTTATATTTTCTTTTTCTCAAGCCAAACATTTTCCTTTTTTAATTTTTTACCATTCAATTCAATTTATGCTTCATAATATTATTATTTTTAAAAAAAAAAAACAATCCTATTATTTTCTTGTTTGAATTGAAGGTTTCCTTGGGGAAAACCAACACGTCAGTTTGGGTTGGTTAACATAGCCTCCCGAATCCAACTCTCTTCCTCCATCCTCTCTCATTCTTCACACACTTGTGACTTTGCTCCTCCAGGTTCTCTCTTTTACTCTATCTCTTCTTGGATTTTACATATTCCCATTTTACCCCTCTCTGTACTTGTTCTGCTTCAACAACTCCTTTTTGGATTTTCGCTAATTCCAATCCAACCCTTTTGTGGTTGTCAAGTTTCTTTACTGTATCCACTAGAATCCATCACAATCTTTCGTGGGTTTTCGTCAAAATTGTATTTTTAGTTCTTTTCTACTAATGCTGTGTCTGTTCGTGGTTTTTCTTTCTGGTTTTCTCACACTGTTGTGTCTGACTCTAGGGAAAGATAACAAGGGGAAATGAAAAGTTTCAATCTTTGAATTTATTGTTGTTATTATTTTTTGCTGTGAGGAATTTTCTCTTGTTTGGGTGAAGAGAAAAGTAGAAGAGGAAATGAAAAAAATGTTGTAGGATTTCAAAAATGTTGCATATTGGAGCAATTTTTTTAATAGTATCACTTGTGTCAAGTGCAATATAATAAATTATAAATTATAAATTATAATGAAATATTTGAAGATGATGTATTAGAAAGATTTTGAAGTGTAATAGATAGATTGATAAGAGGAGTAACTGTGGGAAGGAAAAGGTATCAACAGATAGCAAGTTGGGAAGAAGAAGTAGAAATTGTTGGAGTCCCCCAAATATGGGATAAATAGAATCAACAGGAAGATCTCCAATTTGAAGGCAGAGACTTGCACATTGGGCATTTTCTTCTAAAGATATTTATTACGATAAAAAAAATAGAATACTTTGGGGAATTTTGGAATTGATCCTTGCTTATTGAAAAACCAAACCCTGTGCACGTGGGCCATTATCATTTTTAAATTTTTTGATTTATATTTCTTTTAAATTTCTCTACAGTTCTCCTATAGAGACACTTGTTTATGCATTTGAAATTGTAAAATTGATATACAGAAAAAGAGCAGTTATAAGCAGTTTATAAATCCTTTAAAAAGAGTTATGATGAGAAGGTTGGCACGTGAGAGTAGTTCTATTATTTACTGTCATTTTGAATCTAAATTATTTATTGTGACACCAAGAAATGATTATAGAACGTTATAGATGAAATAAACATAATGGATCTGAATTTTTTTATTTTTTTAATAAAAAAAGTGGTACTAGGACTGTCTAGGATCATTAGGCACCTGCTTCACATGTTTGTATATGTAGATGAATCCATGTTTGTACATCTTTTTTATTGAACTGTCCATTTTGGGTTAATTTTCCACTTCAATTTCTTTATCCTGACATTGTCTGCCAATTTAAAAGGAACAAGTACTGAACCATCTTTTTGCAGCTCAGCCTCTCTGATTTTTGTCTGTATTTACCCAAACATGTGTAAGAAAATCTATTTATGCACATATCTGATTGAGGATGCTAATTTTGATTTATTGATTTTGGAACCTATACACAGATAACTTTGATCCCTTCATACTTTACTTAAAGCTGACAAATTGTTCTTCTTGTTGTAGGCAAAGTATGCTGTTGAAGGAATAAGTAAGTCTTGTATGTGGATTTTGTGGTATTGATTTTCAATATCCAATTTATGGTTTGAGCTTCTATTGAGAAACTGATATCAAAGCTGATCACATAGGAATAACCAGTACTCTATCAGATTACATGCCAGTCATGAAAAAGGTTGTTTGGTGTTGTTATACCTTTGCTTAGTCCTTCTCTTAAGTTCTTTAAAATCTAGTTTTGTAATTATATCAGGATCGGGATTTCTTAGGGAGAGTTTATTTAAACTGTACTATCCCCCTAGCAAAGTGCTTAAAAGTTAGTTTACAATACACATATTACTTGTTGCATGTATACACATTTCTCTGTAAAGTCTACTATTGGTAAAAGAGTATAACTTTTTCTTATGCTTTTCCTTTTCTTTTGAATTTAAATTAGTATCCACTATTGAAGTTTGTGAGCCCTCTTCGATCTCTTTAAGAACTAGGATTGGGGTACAAAATTCCTTATTCTGTGAAACATAGTTTATAACTGAAGTTATAAAGCGGCTTCTACTTCTGTTGCTTTCATCTTGCTGTTTATATCTCTTTACGTCGGTCTTCTTAAGTTTAGATGTCCTTTTTTTATTAACAAATGTATTTTGGGTTTGATTGGGTCCCTATAAATTCTTTTTTGAGAATATGTTAGACTGTTACAGTAGCCTTTTGCTATCGTGCTTATGACAATTTCAATCAAGCCATAGTCAATGAGATTTTCTCTTTTTAAATTGCATTTGGGCTGTTGACTGAGTTCCATGCCTTTTCTGTTTAACAGAATTCCGAGCAGACTCGTATCGGGGCTGTATTCAACAAGTTGGTGAAGCAGCTCGGGGAACCTGTTGACTTTGAACTGCCAGATTGGTTTAATAAGTCAAAGCCAATGCAGTATACCTTTATAAAACGCAGTATCCTTTATAAATGTTTTTCCGAAATGTTCACAATAACAGTGTATCTCTCAGGTAGTTGAGTATAGCCTTTGCTTTATGAGTGTCTTTGGTGTATACTGACCCAGCTAATATGCAATGCAATCTTCAGTTGTTCGTACTTCTTAATTTCCTTATTTGTTCTAAAGTGTTTGATGTTTTTACACTTCTGTTTATCCATCTATTTTTTCTTTAGGTTGTCCTGTACTTTTAGACAATCTTTTTTTTGTTGGTTCTTATAAATTTAAGATATATATCTCACTAAGAAGGTCAAGAGACGGTTTGAAGATGATGGCATATTCTGTTCCTGCACTCCTTCACCTGAATCTCCTAGTGTATGTGGTAGAGATTGCCACTGTGGGTACGTATTCCACGTATATATGCTTTATGGCATTTTTTGTGTTTTTATGCTCATTTCTTGTACATGCCTACTCCTTTGTAAGTAAAGTTCCTGAATGGCTGAATCTAACAATGCTATTTCATTATAAATTTTATTTTCAGCAGTGTACCTTTAAAAATCACCATTTTTTCTGAAATAATTACTTTTTCTGTCTGAATGTTGTGTTTCAGTAGGCTGTAATATGGTGTATGTTGGGTTTGCTAAAGCATATAGTATTTCTGATATTTGTATATTATTCTCGTTTTCAACCTGAACCCTGAACATGAATTTTGCCCTAGCCTGAGCATGGCATAGGAAGTGTGTCACATTCTTCAAACCCCACAATACTAGCATAAGATGGGGTGGTGTAGCTTGATTGGTTTCATAAGTAATAAAATACCATGCAAACTTTGTACCCTGGCTGAAGGGCTGTTCCCTTGGGCTATCATGCTGGTGGAGCCCTGGTGAAAAGTTATGTTCAAAATGAAAAGTTATCATATCTAGACTCCCCTGGTGCACCTATGTAGACCTAGTTTGGTTTATCTAGCATACGAAGTTTCCATTTTTTTATTGTAAATTACAGATTACAGATGCAAGAATATCAACATAAATTTGCATTCATGATAATTCATTCTTTATGTTGACTGTCTCTATAGGATGCTTCTTTCTAGCTGTTCTTCAGGCTGTAAATGTGGCAGCTCCTGTCTGAACAAAGCATTTCAGCATCGTCCTGTGAAAAAAATGAAATTGGTTAAGGTATAAGCTCTTTGTCTCAAGATTTATTTATTGGGTTTATTATACTATAATAATTATAATATAAATTTCTTGCATGATTTTCTCTATTTATTATTTTCAGTAAGTTTTTTCATCTTCCTAAGTCTTAACACTATGAAAGATTAAAATATATGAACTTTGTTTATCAAAGTAATCCCTGTAGTTTCTGTTCCATGCAAAATCAGGTTTCTTTAGAGGCACGGCATAATGTATTCTTGTTGTTGCTGGTACACTGTATTGGCCATGGTCATCTAATTTTCTACTCTTCATTTGCCTGCATCGCCATCATACATTTGTGTAGAATATTTACTATTACAGGAAGCACCTGCCTTCGTCACTGTCTGTCCTGAAATGTTCTAAGAAGGTGCTTATATATATTTTTTTACATAAACTAATAAAAACTATATGGTTATAAAGGTAAATGCAAAATTTTAAAAATTGATAATTATATTCCTTTCTTAATTCACTTTCCTCATTCTCCTTCCTCCCCTTTATCTCCCCCCCTACTTTATCACCTCACTATCTCCATTTCTCTGCGCTCATTTTCTACATCGGTTATTGGAATTCATATATCACTTGCATTTTGTCTCATTGTATTCACTTAACATAGAGTTTTAATGTATTGTTTGCAGACTGAGAAATGTGGTTCTGGAATTGTGGCCGATGAAGATATCAAGCTAGGGGAGTTTGTTATAGAATATGTTGGAGAAGGTGATAATCAATCCTATCTACACTTAATAAATGAGAAATCTTTTTAATTTTTATTCTGTTAAAGCCTACTTATGGATGTTACCTCTCTCTTCCCAGTCATTGATGACAAAACATGTGAAGAAAGGCTTTGGAACATGAAACATCGTGGGGAAACAAACTTTTACTTGTGCGAAATCAATCGAGATATGGTGATTGATGCAACATATAAGGGAAACAAATCGAGATATATTAATCATAGTTGCTGCCCCAATACTGAGATGCAGAAATGGTTGACTACTAATTGTTTTATTCATGTGGTTTTGTACTAATATTATGTATTTTATCCAACATTGATTAGAGTAGTTCGGTGCTTCATCTAACATGTGCCTTTTTGTATTTCCATCTTAAGGATAATTGATGGTGAAACGAGAATTGGCATATTTGCCACTCAAGACATACAAAAGGGCGAGCATTTGACTTATGATTACCAGTATGAGCACTTTCCCATTTCTTTGATTCACTCAGTTGTACTATCTCTTCTCTTCTATACTTTTATTTATACCTTTGATAAGTTTTGGCGTCTCCAGAATGATGCTTGTATAACTCTATGGCAGTAATGGTGTGTTCTAACTATATAGCAGGTTTGTTCAATTTGGTGCAGATCAAGATTGCCACTGTGGTGCTGTTGGGTGTAGGCGTAAGCTGGGTGTCCGACCTACCAAGCCTAAAATGTCTTCAGATGCTGCATTAAAATTAGTTGCATATCAGGTGGCTTCATCTTCTCTTAAATAGCTATTCTCTTCAGAATAGATATATGTCTCTATGACTGATCAATTATATCGAAGTACCGTACCAAACTGAATTTCACCGTCTTTCTATTATTGCAAACCTTTGCTGTGAGCTAATGCTTTTGAATTGGTTAGCATATATACTTTATCAAATATTCATTAGATTTGTGATTTACGAAATGCAGATACTTTGCATTTTCTATGATCATAATTTTTTCATAATTTTTTGTTGGTATTTGGCAAGGGATGTGTCACTATATCCTTTCATATGTGGTAAATTATTGAGTATAATTGACAATTGTAAATATGTTGAAGATCTCAAGTTATAATCACCATAACATGAGATTACTGATTGAAGAGAAAAGGGGGAGAAAACGAAGCTTTTTATGCTCTAAAATATTTTTCCATATTCAATGGCTATAATTTTGTAATATTTTAACTTAGATTAGACTATTGTAGAGTGTAACTATATCAGTTTAGATTATTCTAATGACTTGTAAATTGTAATAATCAGAGGTAGCTTAACTTTGCTTGTATTTGCTTTGATTTGTAAAATCCTTATGGGGGGTGATCAATTGGTTGGTGCAGCACCACAATTTTTTAAAATCATACAACCAAATAAGCAATGATATCGTACCCATATCATACGGGTGGAGTTAGATCATTTCTATAGGATTGGCCAAAAGAAATAATACTACTATTGAAGAGAACAAACTTAACATCTTTTTTTCCAAAAAAAAAACATGTTAAATAACATTTCTTAAAATTTTGAGGTGGCGATAGCTACTTCATGGAGCAAAGTAGCTCCGCCCCTACATATCATCACATTGTTTCGGGTATGTGTCTGCGTTCCACTTGCGTATCAATTCCTTTTTTTTTTTTTATTATTGGGAAAATTGTTAATAGGTTTCGTATTTGGCACTGTGTTCCATTTTGGTGCTTTTTTACATTCAAAATAAAATAACTACTCTTCCCAGAAGAACAACCACAAGTATAAAGTGGTTATTTTGTTAAAAAATGTAGGGTAATAGGAACATAAACAAAATGTCTGAAACATTCATGAAAGGTTTCTAAATTCTGAGAATCGGTTCTGAATTGTTTAAGGCAGACTAAAATATATTTTAAACCTACAAAACATATAAATCTGTTAGACTTGTACTTTTTAGCGGCTGAGCCTTGGCACCATCGTAAGCAGGGCCGGACTTACATTCATGGTGAGGAGGATGCTGCACCCCCGTGAAGGAAAATCTTTTCAATAGTTTTAAAGAAATATAAAGTAACAATATCATTTTAATACAAAATATTAAATGCTTATAATGTTTTTATAACTTTGTACCCGTAAACATATACTGCTGGTTCTGCCCCTTTTTGGAAAGTTGCTGCCTTGTGACATGGTGGTCACAAGTTCTTGTTGCAAAAACAACCTCTTCGCTCTAAGGGGTAAGGTAATATTTTTTAAAATGAAAAAATATTTGAACATTTTGATAAGATAACTAAATAAGGTTTAAGGTATTAGAATTATTAGGGAATAGGTAAATGCTATAATGCCTGGTTTAACAGGCCATGCCCCTTTAATGTGGCAATGGAATTGTTAGGGCAAAGCTTGATTTCAACAATTTGGCCATTTCAATATTGAACGAGACAGTAAAAAAAAAAAAAAAAAAATTCAATGGAAGGCTCTTGGGGTTTTAGGATGCCAAGGTTGGCTATAGTAATAGAGGGTTAGAATTGAGGGCATAGCTGCCTGAGTCATGATTATATGGCTCTTAATTCAGCAGTTTTTGTTGCTTGCTTACACTGGTAGTCTTTTACTACTTGTTCATCTTTTTACTCTGTTCAATGGAATATATAATTTTTTTTTAAATACATGTTCTGATTGTCGTCGTGTCTCTTTATATTTACTTACCTCTTGCTTCTCTATGGATTCCTTTAATATCAGCTTTGTTGTAAACTAGTATCTGACACTTAAACTTTGTGATCATTTGCATTGATATTGGCTTAACCCCAGTTATTCCCTTTTGTGCTTTTACAATTCTGTCTGTTTGATTTGATGAAATAATTCCAATGGCTATGAGAATGGGAAAGGAATAGACTAACAATTTGCTTGTCATGCTTTGTATGGTTAAGAATTGAATGACCTTTTCATTCTATTCCTATGTTTGGCAGGCTTCAGTAAAAGAGGAATCAAATGGGGTAAAAAAAACTATTAACAATTTAACAATCCCGCCTTGGGCCCTCGGACTCAAATTAAATTTTGATTATTTTTTCTTAAAAATCATTATATATTTTAGACCCCATATAATTCAAATGAATTACAGTAAATATAGATGTAGAAAGGTTTTAAATAGCAGTTGCATCGCAATCATGGTTGCATTGCTACCCGATGCGGTTGCAATAGCTGCTGCAACTGAGATGTTGCGATCACATTATGTGATGCAATCCGAAATTGAAATCATGCAGCTCATGAATGGTGGCAAAATTTTAAAAATTGATAATAATATTCCTATCACATAAACATAAATTGCAGCTGACAGTAAGTTGAATATACTAAATTTTTTCTTTTTGTAATTTTGGAACAACTAAAATTCAAATGGTTAAAGATGCTAACAATGTTTATAAGTAACCCCTTAATGGATTTTTAGGTACTTAAATGGTTAATTATTCCTAAATTGGAAATATTTTTACCAAGAATTCCTTTTCTGCAGTTTTCCATATTCCTTGTCTTCATTTTGTTATCATTTTTTGGGTTGTTTTAATTTTGGTATTAAACCCAGTTATATCCTCAACTATTCAAATGATAAAATGTTTCCAATTTAAGCAGAACAGTTGTCAATCCAACCTGCAATTTGAGCAAGGCAATCATTTCTAGAAATATATGTCCATTCATAAGACCTAGCATCCTTCCTTTTTAAAACTTCATTTACTTAATGAATAGATTCCTATGTATGTAAACCTCTTCAAGCATGAAGCACATAGAGGTAGAAACAAAAACATTTTCTATGTTTTTTCCATTTCCCATTTCCAGTG
This sequence comes from Ammopiptanthus mongolicus, assembly GCA_039655645.1. NCBI lineage: Eukaryota > Viridiplantae > Streptophyta > Magnoliopsida > Fabales > Fabaceae > Ammopiptanthus > Ammopiptanthus mongolicus. The sequence goes on along the minus strand of CM077346.1, from coordinate 27,407,334 downwards.
ACATTTGAGCTTAAATTTGATCAATAGTGTCAAAGACCAATTCTACTAAAAGCTTAAGCTATTAATTTAAGGCCTGTGAATGGTTTTTATCTCTTAACACAAATCCTCGTGCAAGTTCTCTTAACATAAACTTTACCTTGTGCTGCGATTCAACCTAATTATGAAAAATGGGGGCAACAATGATCGAACTCTTGACCGCTTAGTCATATAGATAGAGGTTTTGATTCCTTTGCAAAGACCAACTCTTAGAAGCTTGAGTTATTAGGTGAAAGCTTAAATTTGATCAGTAGTGTCAAAGAGTCAAAGACCAATTCTCCTAAAAGCTTAAGCTATTAATTTAAGGCCCATGAATGATTTTATATCTCTAACACAAATTCTCATGCAAGAGTCTGTTGGGCTTTTGATGCGTGGACAACGCGTAGGCCTAACTTTACCTTGTGCTACAATTCAACTTAATTATGAAGAATGAGGGTGGCAACGATCGCGCTCTTGTCCGCTTAGTCATATAGAGGTTTTGATTCCTTTGCAAAGACCAACTCCTAGAAGCTTGAGTTATTAGGTGCAAGCTTAAATTTGATCAGTAGTGTCAAAGAGTCAAAGACCAATCCTCCTAAAAGCTTAAGCTATTAGTTTAAGGCCCATGAATGATTTTATATCTCTAACTTTACCTTGTGCTACAATTCAACCTAATTATGAAGGATGAGGGCGGCAACAATCGAGCTCTTGTCCGCTTAGTCATATAGAGGTTTTGATTCCTTTGCAAAGATCAACTCCTAAAAGCTTGAGTTATTAGGTGAAAGCCCATGAATGATTTTATATCTCTAGCAAATAGAGAAAATTGGCCACATCGACCCTATGAGGGTGAGAAAAAATAAGGACTGCCAGAAACACCTTAAGTGTTGCTGTCATTCATGTCCAACTGTCCTGAAGAGAGCTCAAGAATGATGATGAATAGATAGTCCTGCAAAGGCACTTGAGTTGAGATAATAATGCCCTCTGGTTGTGATGGCTAATGTTGTCACTTGAAGCAGTGTGGCGTGGATAAGGGAATATCTTTACTCTTGAGCTTTATGGAGGAAGCATGATTGATTCGGATTTTGGGTTTCTGATATTAGGATACTTTCTGGTTTAAAAAAATATGAAAGGTAAAGTAATACACAATCCTTTTTTGGAGGGAATAACCATCCCTCCATCTTATTCTCATTCCAAACAATAAATCCCCAAGTAATTAGTTCAATCACTTTTATTGATTTTGGTATGTGCTACATGTATATTAAATTATAAAGAAATGCCTTGTTGACTAATTGTGAGACTTTTGTTTGGAAAGGTTTATCAGAACGGAGGTTTGCAAATTGGTAAGCATGTCTCTTTATTTTGCTAGTTATATAATTTGATTTTTTCTTTTGAAAGAAAATATACTATCATTTCCTCTTTCAGTTTTATCTTCTATATTTTAAAACTTTCTTTTTTACTGTTGTGCTGGCTTTTCAGGAAGTTCTCGTGTTGTTGACCAATCAAAGTGCTTACGCAATTGCATTGGTGAAGTTATTAGGATAAAACACCTTGGAAATGTGAGGTATATTAGAATTGTCTATTTTTGAATTGTGATGCTGTCTTTATGAAGTTTATGCATTTATTTATATATATTTATGTTTATTCGACAACTTCACTTCATACAATTTATGCCTAGAGTTCAACTTTAAGGTTTTTTTTTCTCCCATATAATGCTGCAGGTTTGGGATTATTAAACGGTTTGATAAATATTCTCAAAAACACTCGGTAAGAGATCATTTGGTTGGATTTTCATAATTTAGAAGAATATTGTTATCCGATATGGAAATGTATTTACTTTTGCAGATCATGTTTGAGGATGGTTGTGTTGAAATTTATGACATGTCAAAAGAAGACTGGGAACTTGTGAGATTGTGATGCAACTGTTCAGTAGTAAGTACTTCCTTGTGAGTATTTTATTTGCATCTATCTCTACGACCTTGTTAAATATTATATGAATATCTTAATAAGTATCTCTCCAACTTGCGATGCTTCCATTTGATTTGTTGCCTTGGAAGTGGCGAAATAATTTAGTTGACCTGCTTTTACTATGTGCTGATTAGGTACCAGACTAGCTAGCACCTTTTCGATGTGTTTGAGTCTAATTCTATCATGGCGTATAATGAGTTTTATCGTCTCCCCCTCCTTGGCTGAGGATGCTTCTATCATTGAATGCAAGACTGATAAGCAGTATGTATCATTGATGGGGATTCTAGCTAACAGAATCAAGATTGTTAGTTTTGTTGCCTTGGTGGTGATGATTTTACGAGTCGTTTGGAGTGAGAAATGGGGTTATAATTTATCCCATGCATTCTTAGCTTTCATTTTTAAGTAAATAGGGAAAGGCATGTAACGGGGTTTTAACTTAATTTTTCATGGCTGTACGTTGTATGTTATTCTGTTTTGAAATTTTTGATTTTCTTATCATTTAATCTTTTGAAACATCCTTCGTCGTCATTTTCCCATATAATGTCATTCTTATGAAACTAATGTATTGTTGCATTACTATTCTCTGCTACATACATTACCAAGCACAGCCTTAGTTAGCTGTTGCTATTGGTAAGTATTGGAAAGCTAGAAAATAGGGAAAATAAGATTGCTAATACCTATGTTGTTCAGGTGTGTAGGTGAAAGAAAGTGAAAATTGTGGTCGTCATTCTTTCGTTGCATGTGCATAATTCTTGTAGTTGCTGGGCCCCTCTCTGATCAACAGAATATGAAGCCGGATAAATCAACATGTCTTACTGATCGAAGGTATTAATAAGTTGCTTCGTGTTCCATTGACAAACTGTATCACGGAAGCCTAGAAGATTGCTGTTCGAACCAAGTAGTGGAAATAGTCCTTGTATCTTTGCAAATCCTGATTGTACTGTAATATGAGAGGGTTAATGGTCTTGCTCCATTACCTGTGTTTTGTGCAATTGTTGTATCAAGTGTATTCTTTTTTACTTTCCTTTCTCCCAATTTTAGTATAAGGAATGTACTATTTAGTGATGGATGAGGGGGTTCCTATCTATGAGAAAGCATTAATCCCTTTGATCAATGCAGGGAGGCTTGTATCCAATAAAGAGAGCACATTAATCTTGCTCTGCCTAGACATGTATTTGTGGGAGTAATTTTGGTTAAAATTTTGAAAAACCATATTGAGTTTCTTTTTGTTTATTTTTGTTTCCAAAGAACGTTGTTCTTTATGGGAAAAGTCTATGGTGCAAAACTTAGGTGCACCTAAGCAATAGCTGAGCTTTAATTACAAAAGAACGATTAGATGGTAGACCCTTGTGATATCTAAAACCAGTTACTCGTTTATTATAAGGTTATATGATGGGCTCTAAATCAAATCTGTAACTACTGATATACTCTGAGCACTTATCAATCAGTGGTAAGTAATTTCAATTTTTAATTTTGTTTCATCTTTCCACTCTTTCTCTACAAACAGCGACACCAACATATCCTTTCTCCACATATTGGTATGTATGTATAGTGAAACTTTGGTCTAGATTTGATACTCCCTACGTCCTATGCCATATTTTCTAGCGAAAGTTGAAAGTGATGAATATATAAATTTTGTGAATATAGTCAAAGTGCTACTTGGAAATTATGAACATAGTTTGATTAGTGAGACCCACAAATTCATATAATTGTCATTTGTGTAGTGTAGAAATAATTCTTACACGTAAATGGAGCAAGATCCTCTTTTAAAACAATGGCCGCCATTGATTCTTTTAAAAATTTGTCATGCTTCAATAGTTCAAAGTTTTAAATGTCATGATTGTAAGTCAGGGTTTGTTCAAGGATAGGAAGGTCAAACAAGTCTTTGCTTAGGTTGTTATATTTTTTCGGTTGCTAGATTGATCTCCAAAAAGGTGTTTGAGATCGATTTAGAGATCGATTTTATAAGTAGTGACCAAATAAATCGGTTGCTATTAACGGCCGAATTTCTAATTGGTCGTTAAATCAATTAGTGACCAGTATTTTTATAACCGCATCTGTCCGATCACTAATTTGGTCCCTAACTATTTTAGTGATGGATTATATACCATTAGCGACTGATTTTTGTTGTTGTTAAATACCTTTTTTCTTGTAGTGAACCACAAGAATTGAAAACCAAAACAAAAATACTCATATTAGATAGAATAAAATCACAAAATCTGTCATTAAGAGACACACTGACAAAATTATTGAAAAACACAAACAAAAGAAAGAGTGACAGTAAGGTTGTGAAAACAGAAAGGGGAAGGTAATAAGCTCTCTCTGTAACAAAATAATGATTTGTTAATTGTATAAAGTTTAAAATTATTAATTAATTGTTCTTAACTAAAAATGGTTATAATTGTTTTATATATAATTTTTTCCAAACACATAATAAAATATGATTAAACAATGTCTCACCATTGCTGCCGCCTAGCACTCTGCCGCAAATTGATTTACAAGTGCATATGGAGCAAAGAGGCCATCGCCAACATGTAACTTAGACGCGTCCAAAGCACTTGCAAAAAAACATGAGCATTGACATTTCATGCTTCATGCGCTTTTGCCACCTTTTTTCTATGACGTTCCGTCCCACTTCACATAAAGATAACACTCAAATTTTGTACTCTCCTCTCTATAAATGGTAGCCAGCTAGCTGCACAACCACCCCACTTAGTTACATCTTTAGTTCCATTTGATCCAATTCTAGCAAAGTCAGAGGACAACTCAAGGAACTACTTAAAGCTTAACATTTGGATTTGAATTCTTGAAGTTCAATCTCTATAGGCTTATCCATTGGCCTTGTAATGTCACACTTCCTCTTGCCCGAATTCACCAAATTAATTATAATTAAGCTGGCAGTCTAAGATTTGACGAGGTAGATTGTAGAATGTTATTTGGAATCACCATTATTGAAGGAGCTAATGGGCTTGATATGCTTTGATTCCATTAGGTAAACTAATTTTGAGTATAGCATTTAAACAATTTAACAGATGCTAAATCATTATAATTAATCATCCATGATTAGAAATTTTTTAAGTGCTTGGGTGTATGTATGAAAAAAACCTTGCTTGAAAAGGTTATATCTACTTTGGTGATCTCATTGCCTCGAAAGAAATTAGTTTCCGGCTATCGACTGAAGGACATCCTTGATACACAAAAAAAAAAAAAAAAAGAAATTTTCTTAGTTTTCTTATTAAATCATCAATTTAATAATCCTGCTAATTATTTTAAAATATTAAACACTGTTTGGTTCATAAAATATTAAATACTTATCATGAATTTTTATTTAATATTTTTATTTAAGTATGAAATATTTTTATATATACTAATTAGTTTAGAGGAATACAAATTACCCAATAATGGTTGCACTACAATAAATTTTTCATATATCTACAAACACTTTTAGTGACAATAGTTAAAACTATATATATATACGTATTAGTGTCAGTCAAACCAAAGGTAAAAGTAGATAGACCATAGGTAAAATAAATTGACGGTCAAATACAACTGTAAGTAAATGTATGTGGATCGTATGTAAAACCTATAATGACAGTCATTTCCTGTTGTTATTCGTCGCTCATAATGGACGGTTGGACTGGCCGTAGATGAATGTAAGTTTTACATATACTTACGGATTTTAAATATATAGTGACATATATTGTCTCTCACTGAAAGACAAATTTCTTATAGTGTAGGTGGCAGTGGAAGTAGATTGCGATGTCAAACCATCTTTACCTAGAGATTCCAATCCTGGAATTGTCACTATGGGGAGGATTTTACCCAACCATTACCCTAATCCAAAGGTTAATCTTACAACTTGCTTGTTGGAATACTCAATCAAAGACGAAAAAGAGAAACTCAAATTAATTGATAGTCTATGTCATGTTAGGAATTCTAGTCCATAGAAATTCACTCATGAAAAGGAACACACTTTATACCTGTTTGGTAATGCGTCAGAAAACTGCGTCGGGACCAAAACCACGGTAACAATGACATTGTTGTAAAAATTTAGAAGCAAATCATGAAAGCTTCAAATTGAAGCTTCCACATCCACACCTCTTTGGACTTGATTTTGTCCAAATAAAATCTATACCAAACACACAATTAGTATTTTGAACAAAACTAGTCTCACCTCTAGAAATACTTGGGTAAGAAGAAGTGAAATAATAATTACCTTTTTGATGAACGTAGTTAGTGCCTTCCATTGCAAAACGATAACTTATTTGATATTTTAAAATTGGAGTATTGTGCTCAAGGAATGAATTAATCTCTAAATTAAATGAGTATTTTTTAATTAATTAGTGTTTTTATTTATACCTTTAAGAATAAAATTCTCAGCAACCCACTATGATATCAGAAGCAAGTAGAGGAAGAAGATTTGTATTCCACTCTCGTCTCTTTTCTACTACCCTTCGTCACTTTTTTTCTGCCTTAAACACCCCCAAGGTGTACCCAATAGCGATCGGTTGCACTGAAAGTGGACTGCAATCCCAGACGATTTTCATCTATAATATCAAGGGTTCGAATTTTGGAATCGTAGTTTTGGAAAAGGTTTTACGTAACTACCATCCTTGACCCAAGGTTAAGTCTCACATCTTACCTCTGAATACCGGTCAAAGACAAAAAAATATATGAAGGATTTGAGTTTCATTTTTTTAGCAAAATTCTAGGTTCTAGGCTTATACATTACAGATTCGGTAGTCACTGAATGGTGAAAAATCCCTCACGTGTCAACTTACATGCAATCAACATGCATATAGTATAGTTTATTAGTATAACATTTATATTGACTAATGTGATTACTGATTAGTTAGAGGAATCCAGAAAATTGGTCCAGGATTAAACGATAAACCCCTATCTCAATTTTTTTTTTCTTTCTTTAATTTCCTATCCAATTTTTGTACCTACTCCTTTTCAATCATTTGCGCGTGTGTGCCTATATATATCTATAAGCTTCTCCACTCTGCAGTATGCCAGCTTTTCTCCACTATATGTAAAGTTCTTTATTCTTGGGCCTCATTTTACAAACTAAGTTCAATTCTCTCACTACGTATTGCGCGTATATATACCCGTGATTTCGTCAGGATGCTGTACAAGTTATCTTTGAAGATGGTCATGGCTAATTTGCTGACAGTGTTTTTTGTCATGGAGGTTATTGTGAATGGTTTCAGATTCGGAGCAGATGGGTTGAACATGAATTACTACTTGATGAGCTGCCCTTTTGTTGAACCTGTTGTTAAGAACATAGTCAACAGAGCTTTGCAGGATGATCCCACCTTAGCAGCGGGTCTTGTTAGAATGCACTTCCATGACTGTTTCATAGAGGTTCCTTTTTTCTCTATCTGATCTTTCTCTAGTAGCACAGTGAAGAAAAAAGAGTGCAGAGAAAAAAAAAACAATGAAGTACACAAACATCTAATTTAATGATTCCATTGATAAAAAATATATTATATAAAAGTTACGAAGTATATGTTTGGGAACGCGGTAGCATAGAGAAGCAACTTTTATTTACTTTTGAGACAGCAAGCGCACAGTTATATTTCATCAATTAAATCAATAAAAATTATATTATATATAAAAAAGTTAATAGGTGAAGCTAGAGTGTAAATTTTTACATCAATGTGAGTTGATCCATCTTATATATTTACACGTTAAGAAAATGAACACTAGGGTAGAATATGAATTGAAATACATCATTTTATTGCAATTCCTAATTGGTTATTAATAAGTAACTAGAAGTTGTCATGCTTGTCATTCAAGGACAAACTCACTTAGAGCATGTTTGGGAAAGCTAGATTATTTGGATTTCAGTTGTTTTGGATGAAAAAAGCTATTTTTGAAATAATCTTTCTTGTTTGACATTTTGCTTAAATTTATAAAAAAAAAACTTTTTTTTTGAAGGAAAAAAGTTGTTTTATGCCATCTAATTTGTTTTAGCTTAAGATTATTGTGGTTTGATTATTTTTCATTATCAAAACTCTATTTCCTATTTACCCTTACAAAACTAACTTCCAAACAAATATTATTAAATTATAAAAATAACTCCATACCATTTTTTGTAATTTACTATACAAAAGTGATTCTTTTTTACACCACTCAAATGAAATAAATTATCGTAAAATCGTTTTTCAGCAAACATACCCAAACAAAAACAAATTCTAATTATAATCGATTATATTATACATATAATCGATTATCAGCATAATCTATTTTTTCCAACTTTCTCACACATACTCTTAGTACCATCCATTTTCTTCATTATAAACAGTTGTATACTTTGCAGCTTATATTATATCATATTTATGGTTTTGTCTATAAGGGATGTGATGGGTCAATTCTGATTGACTCCACTAAGGATAACACAGCAGAAAAAGATTCACCAGCAAATTTGAGCTTGAGAGGATATGAAGTCATTGATGAGATCAAAGAAGAGCTTGAAAAACAATGCCCCGGAGTGGTTTCATGCGCTGACATTCTTGCTATGGCTGCTAGAGATGCGGTGTTCTTTGTAAGATGATTGAAGCTACTACACTATTCTTATATTGTATAATTAATTTTCCATTTTTTGGTGTAATATGAAATGACTGTGGTAACTAACTGGCATTATCCCATAACACGATAGCAGGCTGGGGGACCTGTGTATGACATACCAAAAGGAAGGAAGGATGGAACAAGGTCCAAAATTCAGGATACTATCAATCTGCCATCCCCAACCTTCAATGCTTCTGAGCTCATCAGGATGTTCGGGCAACATGGGCTTTCTGCACAACAGATGGTGGCTCTCTCTGGTAATATATATGCCAATGCTATTCTTACGTATTGAAAATATTTAAAGAGAATCACAATTTAAGCGACAAATCTTTCCAAATTAGTAAGCACTAACTAAAGATGAGAAAATGGTTAATTAATAGTCTGAACTTGCTGGAGATTATTACCACATCCGATACATTTTAAATAAGAAAATAATTAAGATCGATCCAAGTTATTTGGGTGAAACTGTAAACTAAGTTGTGCTTAGCTTTTAATTTCGATAGTACCTAACATATATAGCAAGATAGATGGCGGGACAAAATACTTCTTTAAAATAGTAGAAACAAAAGTTTTCACGTAATATGTAGATGTTTAAGCTAAATAAAATTCAGAAGATTTGATAACTGATGTCACATACCCTGTCATTCAATATTATTTTGTCACATCAGTTTGCTTTCTAACATTATATGGAATTTTTAAATGATGTGACACAATAATAATAAAGGGCAAAGTGTGTGACATGAAAGTGAACAACAAATCTTCAGTTCTAAAATTAGAGCTATGCTACTTAGTATGACTGTGTGAAATCCAGAGGCAGCTCGAGAAGAGAAAAATTGAAGTGCGTCTCATATCTTATCTTATATCATATATCTACTCATCTGGGTATTCTGGGTGGCACCAAATTATTCTTACACCTTAGCCACGTACTAATTTTGTTAAAATTAAGCAAGAAAATATTATATTCTGCAGGGGCTCACACATTAGGAGTGGCAAGGTGTTCTTCTTTCAATAACAGATTGAACCAAGTAGATCCAACTTTGGACTCAGAATTTGCGAAGACATTGTCCAAAACATGCAGCGCTGGTGACAATGCCGAGCAGCCATTTGATGCCACAAGGAACGATTTTGATAACTTATACTTCAACGCTTTGGTCACCAAAAACGGGCTTCTTACATCAGACCAAACATTGTACACTAGCCCGAAAACGAGGAACATTGTGAACTCTTATGCACTGAATCAGGCCTTGTTTTTCTTAGATTTCCAACAGGCAATGGTGAAGATGAGCACGCTCGATGTCAAAGAAGGTTCCAAGGGAGAAGTACGAGAAAATTGCCGTAAAATAAACTGAATTGTGGGTTTGTAACTGTATGGAGCTAGCTAGTGGAGAGATTTTGTTGTTTAATTGTTTAGGAGACTTTAAAAGGTTGACATTATTAATTAGTAAAAACCACATCATCTATATATCATATATATAATAATATAAATGGGTATGGTTTGCTCTATCTAGTTTCCATTCGGCGTTTATATTAACCTTTGATAGCCGAACGACCTTCACCACGATCTTCCAGCTCTCCTTCTCGGGAGTGATGTTTGAAATGGAGTCAAACTTGGAAGCCATTTCAATTTCAATCATAAATTAGAAAATAAACAAAAGAAGATTACAGAGGAGAAGGCAATTTCGTTGAGTTGGTTTGTTAGTTTCATGAAAACAAAAGCTCACAATATATAGACGATGATATGAGCCGAATGAAAAGGATTATGAGCTGGATTTCACAATAAATGAAAAATCCGAGCACCTTTCCATATGATAGATAAACAAAACCCTAGCCCTTTGTCTTCCATGTGTCAGGAAAACCCTGAGGTCTCTGTTCCATGTATCACCAAATAGACGATGATATAATCTGGATGAAAAGGATTATGAGCTGGATTTCACAGATAAACGAAAAACCCAGTCTATCCATATGACAGATCAACGCAATCCTAGTCGTCTCTCTTCCATGTCTCAGGAAAATCCTGAGCTCTCTGTTCCATGTATCACCAAAGATGAAAGATTGACTTTGACGGGGAAGATGAAAGCAAAGATACGGGACAAATATAAGTAAAGGGGAAAGAAATTTACGGGGAAGATAAATTCATATCCCTCCCTCTTCCATGTCTCATAGTGTGACAGTATGAAATGAGAAAAGAGATTTACGGGGAAGATGAAAGGGGGAATACGATTTTGGCACTTCTAAATTCGGTTCGAAAAAGGGCTCATTGTGGCCATTTAATTTCATAATTGTCACTGGACAAAATTGGGCAATATCATTTACAAGGCCCATTTATTAAAAACACCCCTAACCCAATATATAAATGCCTGATTTTTAGGCTTTATTTACATCAATGCCACTCCAGGCCATTTGGTATGCTTTTGTGACAACTTACCATTAATGGGTGGTTTTGCTAAGTAACTTGCTGAAGGAGCTATCCTCTCTCAGCTTGACACCTCAGCAAAAATGGTGAAAAATTACCCTAAGTGCAAGCTTCAATTGTATTGTAAATAGATTAATAATACGTAGTTTTTGACTTTTTTTCTTGTTCACAATCACAAGTTAAAAGGAGAATGGACATTATACATTTCAAGGAATTGACATGTACAGAACTTATAATGATATTTATAAATGGCATATAAACTATTCAGAAGACTAACATGTAGTTGAAGCAAATGGTCAGAGGTTCGAATCCTAATTAACGTATACCATTTGTCATTAGTTGAAAAGTCAACATTTTTCCCTTTTACAAAATTGTCAAAGAGCAGCCCATAATTTATGTATTTGCACTTCCGATCTTTGTATGTTTTTATTTTCAAGACCCAAAACTACTCTACCCTACCCGGTTGAACAAAGCAACCTTCTTTCTAACCTGGTTTCTGACCCGAAAAAAGCAACAAACACACGGCGCCTAAAGAGAACAGTCGGGACAACGACTACAGAACGACGATCAATGCATTTGAATTAACAACGCAGACTCATTAAATTACATGAGCGATTTTTCTAAATAAGTTGCTTCCACAACCATTAAATGGCATCGATTATAGAGCCAAAAACGTTTGTGAATATATGCGAATATTCGACCATATCAAAGGGGCTTGCTTGAGGTTGCTAGAGGTTTCTTTCCCCTTAACATGGGATATTTGCGATGAATAGGGGCTTGATCGAGGTTTCTTTCCCCTCAATGGATATTTGCGAATATCGTTCCAGAAACAAAAACAGTATACAAAAAAGTAACAAAAAATAATTAAGTGCATGTAAAAAAAATTCAAATACGTGCAAATACTAAATAATACCCCACTCAATTGCAAATACATTTGACCCTGAAATACTACTTTAACCCGATCAAACAATTAATTCCAAATGGATGACTGAAATCAATTTCAAGGGAAGGTGCTTGGTTGCACCACTTTTTTGGTGCTGTAAAGTGGTGCAACCTAGACAACACCTTAGATCATATAACCATCTCCATCTAGTAAAAAAAAAAAAAAGCTTTGTTGACTGTAATTATGAACAAAAGTTTCAAAAACATGCTGGAAAGGATTCATTCTCAAATAAAAAACGTGTGCTGAATTGATTAAGGTAGATTGGGTTGGATTATGGGCCGATGGATTGGGTTGGGGATCAAGATATGGGTCGGGTTGCGAGTTGAGTTGTGTGTTGGTTTTGGGTTAGGTAATCGGGTTGGTTTATGTTATGGGCTGGGTTGGGTATTTTGTTAGGGCCATCTTTGGTGGGCATCCTCGTATCTCAACAAACTCAAAATTAGAGATAAATAAATAAATAAATAAAATAAAATAAAGAAGAAGAGAGAGAAAGGTCGTCCATGGCCATGAGCTTAGTTCGAGTGAAGTAGGGTCGCTGTGATGTCCCCATCGAAATTCCAAAACAATTCTCTGAAATTTGAAGCAACTTAATACTTACTCTTTGTTTGTTTGTTTTTTAGTATAATCAGTCACAGATCCCCCGTTTTTCCTTCCATTTTCCCGAGAAAACGATGGAAAAGATGAACAGAGCCTTCGAGAAAGTGAAGATTATGGTAGGAATGGAAGTCGAAGACGAAGAACAACAAGCCGCGGCATTGGACGACAACAACAACTCCTTCGCCTTCATGGACGATTTCAACCGCAATTGCTCTTTGTCCACCACACAGGTCATTCTCCTTCTCTCCCTTTCTCTTCAAATTCAATTGTTATTGCTCCTTTGGCGTCTGAGGAAAAAACCGTTAAGTTCAGTTGTCTCTGTTGAATGTTTGCTCGATTTTGAACGTGGATCTGAACCTCAGTTGTGGTCTTTGACATTTTCAATCTCGTAGCATTTGATTCTTCAATCTTGCTATTTTCAAAGTTCAGAAACTGTTGATATTATGACTTTAGGTTACTCTTGTTCAATAAGAAACCGTAGGTAGTATTGTTGAGCTGGAAGATAGGTGTGTCGTGTGGTAAATATTAACAAATTGAAATCAAGGAAAGATTTGTTGCAAGATGAAGTAAATTGGGTGTGGGGAGTAATTTTATTTGGCTGGGAATATTTGTAAACCTTCTTGCTGATCTGAATTCGGGTTGGTAAGAGCTAAGAGGTATCCTTTAAACTGAATAGAATACATACAGGTTACATAAGAATGGTGTTTTATAATCTTTTAGGCTCATATGTGATTTTGTTACTTAGCGGAGTTTAAGCAGTCTATTGAAGGACCATTTTAGAGGTTCCTGAGAATAAACCCCGAACCTACTAAATGTGTAATTTTAAATATATAATAACAATTTCTGCTGTTTCAAATAATTGGTATTGGAGGATGATGATCTTTGTTGTTTGGAGGACCCGGGATTACATGCTGGTGTTACATTGGTTTTAGGAATTACGAGTTGAACCAAAGTATACGGAGGACTTTGGGAAGCAAAATGATGTTTCTTCTATACAAATCATTAGATATTGTTGGCGATTGGTTTGTTAGGACTTAGGAATTGCAGGAAAGGATAGATGTATCAGTTTTTCTCTATATTAGACCTATTGAAGTAGTGGATTAACGAAGTGGTTAGGCTGTTTTTAGCTGATATTTTTCTTATATTCTCTTTTTGCCACTTGCTACTATATTTTTGAGTTTTTACTAAATTGTGCATCAACCTCCTCAAGTTTTCTTCCTTACACAAACTTCTTCTGTCATATTGAAACTTTTGTTTAATTCATCCAACAAGTTTCGATACTGTAAATTGTCTTTCAGAGTTTAACTAATAAGCCATCTGTCTGTGACCAGAGATTATACGGTTTTGCCATTTGCTTTGCTGCTGGATTAACTTGTACACTATTGGTAAGTTTAACTGCATGATTTTTCTTACTAGGTTAGATAAATGAAGCTTTATATACTATTTTCTTCAGTTGAATGTGGAATATTAATCTTAAGCTTGAAATTTTCCATAAATGTCACCATACATGAGTACCTGCAAGCTTTTGACTACTTGAATTGTTTATAATTTTTTTTCTCAAGTTTTTTGAGTGCTTGGTCTCACACTACATGTCATGCAAAATTTAATACAATTTCTTGCCTACATGAGCAATACTGAGTTACCAGCCAGCTACTGATCATTCTAGACATTTTGAAAAGAAATATATTTTTTTGTTTATTTTTAGAAAGACTGGCTCAATGTTTTTATTTGAGAAAAAAAGAAACTTATATGCTAAGGTTTTCTTTATTCTTCTATGTCCATACAGTTAAGGTAGGTACCATGTTAGTTTTACTTTCTCCTTGTCAACATGACTGTGACAAACACAACTTGCAAAGCTTTTCACTCAAAGCTAGATGCAAAATATAATTTAATTTCTAATATATGATTTAGTTCATATTCAAAACTTATTTTCGGCATCTGACCAATATTAAAGGACGGTGGTGCACGAGGCTCCTACCAGTGTGGGTTTTGGGGAGGGTCAAATGTATGTAGCCTTACCCCTGTGAGCGGAGAGGCTGGTTCTACGGCTAGAATCCATGACCACCATGGTCACAAAGCAGCAACTTTGCCATTGCACCAAGGCAGAGGTGCTGCAAAATTCTCCTTATAATTATAAAGCATAAATAGTAAACTTCTATACTTTTGTAGTTTTTACTCAAATTGACACTTGGAATAGAATAGATAGAATACAAGCTACATATATACTATGCACGGATAATGAACAAATCTCTTGACGAGTTCTCACTTTTGTCATGTAACGACGATAATATAATTTATTTCACTGCCTCTCTGAAAACTTGGCTTTCAAATGTTACTCTTTTTACCTTATGTAGCGTATTAACTTTTTAACTCAAATTGATATTGGCAGACACAAATAAGCACTAATGTAATGGCTTTATTTTTGTCCCATCTTACAGTCAATGCTTGTTTTCTTCAAACCAATCAAGTTTGCAATAACATTCTCACTTGGCAATTTGCTTTCACTTGGAAGGTATCTACTGTTTTACAGCTGTGTAATTACACTCTGGTGCTGTCTGATTTTTTTATTTCCTAGTGCTTTGCAATTTTATTTATTACAAATGGGGATAAATTTAGATGGTCTCTAGTTCACTGCACTTCAAGTCACACGTTTCAAATATTTTGAGAAAGAATGTTGCTATTGGTAATGGAAAATGGAGTTTGAGGGGGGGGGGGGGGCTGTGTTCGTTATCTCCTTATGTCACAGAACACAGAACTAATCGTATGAAGATATTTTAAAAGACAAAACTATGATATGAATTCAACATGTTGTCTACTGTGTTTTGGTAGTTAACCTCTCATTTTATATGTATACCATTGCTTCATAGGGGTGAAATAGGGAGGAGCTAAGAGATACTTTCATTTTAGTGGGAAAACTTTCTCATTTTCTCATTTTTTTTTTGTCAGTTATTGTCCTACCATCAATGAAAGTTAGAGAAGTTCCATGGTTTAATTTCTCTTCTTATGGATCAAAGGCACCAAATATCAATGTTCATTATGATAGAGTAGATGTTATATAGGTTCTTATTCCATATTAAACAAATTTTTCCAACCTGTATAGAACTACTTTCTTAAGACCACCAAGATGAAAAATAAAGCATGACTGATTGGTATAATTAGATTTGGGACTTTCAGTTTTCTTTTTCTTGCTTTTTCCTGGGTGGCGTAACATTTTGTATCATGTATCTGATGTCTTCCTTGCATATTTAAAGGTTGTGCTTCGAACATTGAGTTGTACTGTAAGTAGCTAGATTGATCAATGGTGGGAGATTGCTGGTCATGAAGTGATAATTTTCCAATAGGTGGTATCTTGAAAATTGAATAATGTTTTATAACAATTAAATTCTTTTTTTCTCTCTCATTAAAAAAATCTCCCTCTTTCTATCTTTTTTTGAATAAATTGTTTTCTCGTTACATGTTATTGTTTCATCTTACTCCTTAGAAGTTTAACATTTTAAATTAAAAATGACGAAATAATTTATAGCTGAAAAATTGTGCAGGCCTATTTTTTGTATATTATCTTTTAAGCTCCATGTCATAGCTGTTGTTGTTTATACAAATGCTAAGTGGGGTTTTTTTTTATGGCAGCACAGCATTCCTCATAGGTCCTAAAAGGCAAGTGACGATGATGCTAGATCCTGTTCGTATATATGCAACTGCCATATACCTTGCAAGTATGATAATTGCCTTGTTTTGTGCTCTTTATGTAAGTCAAAGTGCATCTATGTTTACTTTTTTTTTTTTTTTTTTTTATTTATTTATAAAAAAATCTTTTCTTTCATTTAATAGCTCAGTATCCCATTATTTTGCATTGAGCAGGTTCATAACAAGTTGCTGACACTTCTCGCAATTATTTTGGAGTTTGGGGCACTAGTTTGGTATGTCATAATTTTTCCAAATGGCTTTCACGTAACTTCCTTCTATATTACTGTCAGTTAATGTTAATTTGTTTACAGTTACACCCATTAACATTTGTATGCTGTATGTGCACATTAAGTTCTCATAAATATAATGGGGCAGAGGGAGGAGTGTGCCAAGCAGATAGAGAATTCAAAGATAAATTCAATTTGCACATATGCCCCAAAGAAAAATGCTATATGGCCAGTCTGGGAAATTAGTAGAATGTGTTTTCCATTTTAGTTTTGTTAGGTCTCACAGTTTTGCTGGTTCCTTAAAGTTGGTTTAGCCACATACTTGTTTTTGATGGTGGTAGGATTTGTCAGGCCATATAGTAGATACAGTGATAGTTATTCTCATGTCTAGTGCAAGCACACAAACAGATATCGGAAATCTATCAATTTAGTAAACATGTATGTTTTTAGTTTGAATGGCTTGGCTGTTCTGTAGTTTCAATCATAGGGGATATGCGGACAGTGGGGGAGAGATTAGATAAAAGGAGAAATTCGACCAAAATGCCTAGAGATTAGGCCAAAAGACAGAAGTTGGGAATGAATCAAGCATAGCTAGCAGCGGAAACTTCAAGTTGTTATTAGCTCTGTGGCGAAGGAGGAGGCAGGAAATATGATTCTGTGAATGGTGAAGCTCAACCCTTGTAACCCGTTAGAGATATAAGTCATTCATGTGCTTTCACCTAACAACTTAAGCTTTTGGGAGAGATGGTTCATGACATGGTATTAGAGCTTCTATAACTAAGTGGTCTAGAGTTTGATCCTTACTGCCCCCATTCTAAATAAAAGTTAAATTTCAGCATATGGTAAAATTGTGTGTATTATCCACGCTTCAGCTCCAAAGGGTTCAAGTGTGAGGGGGCATGTTAGATATATAATAAATAATAAAAGCCTTTCACATGCTTTAATCTAACAGCTTAAGCCTTTGGGAGAGTTGATTCATGACATAACCTTTTAGCATTAAACCGGCTCTAAGCCCGGTGAACTGTGATGGCACTACTTCTCTGCTAAAACTACAATTGTTGTAAGGCATAAAAAGTAAGAAACCATGGATCAAAGCCCGCACCCACGCATGCAAGGAATGAGCTCCTATCACTGTGCCAATGTGTTTATGTTATGGTGTAAATTATATAAACATTAAAGACAAACTTATACTTTAATTTTTTGTTTTTTTTTTTTTTTAACTTCAAGCATGCAGTATGATTATCCAGTTGCGACCCCATGCTTCTTTCAACTGCTGTGTAATAATGTTTTAATATTTCCTCTATTTTTTGATGTTATGTTTGACAGGTATAGCTTGAGCTACATCCCTTTTGCAAGAACTATGGTTTCAAAGATCATGGTTTCGTGCTTTGACACAGACTTTTAGGTTATACTCAAAAGGCTATAGCATTGTCCGTTGAGCTGCATTGATCCCCTCAAGATCTTTGCAGTCCCGCAGAAAGATGTTGTGGTGCTGAGATACAAAGGATGGATTGCGATTCTCCATGCCTGCCCCTTTCTTTCTTGGAGTCTTGTCTAGGTTCCACTTGATTGTTTGAAGCAAAATCTTGTGCATTTGTATTGTGTTGTCGATGTGCTATTGTAAAGATTTTTGTTTCTCTTAACCTGTTGTCCTTTTCCTTCATTACTCGTGTTCCTTTCTTTTGGTTTCAAATCCGCACGCTACATTGGGAAAGACAGCATCTCGAAGTCTGCAACCTTCTATTCAAAAGATGAGGAAAAAAGGCTTTTTCAAGCCTAAGTACCAAAAAATCGACAATTTTGTTTGTAATTGAAGAATGAGAAAGTTGAAAGTTATTTAATGCTTTGCATTTTGATATATGCTTTAGAACAAATATATTTGTATTCTATTTGTTTTCTTTGCTCTGTATAATGTTTTTCCCCTTTCATTTTGTGTCAAATATGATTTAATGAATCAGGATAATATCTCAAAAAAAGAAATGTCTTTTTAATGAGAATAGAAAATTACATATACTTTTTTATAAAATCGATTAGTGTAGTGATAAGTTTTTCCTTGTGCTTTGGACTACTAGGAAAGATGTGAGAGGTCCTACTAGACAACACTATGATTGTTATTATTTTTCTGGGAGAGTATTAGGAACTCAAAAGAACCAAGTACTTGCCAATGAATCAATAGCTTGTTTGTATGACAATCAACTTACAAGGATTAATAATAAACGAACAATCAGTTCACATGTCCTCAAAAATCACAACAACGTACATTTATTTGATTTATAAATGAAGAAAACAGTACAGCGAAGCTACGACTAGGATGTGTTAACTAGTAGTAGCTGCTGTAAACCCAAAAGAAGCATAAGAAAAATTGCCACCGTCCCAACTATCGTGGACAACTTGGGCCTTAGCGTTTTCACCAGCAGCCCCCATTGCCACATGCAATGGGAAGAAGTGATCCGGCCAGGGATGAGCCATTTTTGCATATGGGGCCTTCTCTTCGTATTCATTTACTTCCTCATATCTACAAGAACCATGGATTGAACACTACCATCAAAAGATATATAAAGAGGAGGGGGGGGGGGGTTCCTTATTTCTACTGCCACTTGGTAAGCTATTTCATAACGTCATTGATGCCACAACTTAGAAACTATAACAAATCAGGGTGAGTAATACTTGTTACACAATCTACCCAAAAACAAAATACTAGTTGCAATAATCTTATTGTTAGAAATAATTCAGATTAGGGATTAGTTAGTATTGATAGAGTTGGTTAGTGAAGTTGTTAGATGGCAGTTAGTTTGTTAGTGAAGAATAACTATCATAGTGTGTATTATAAATAGACTTATTATGGTGTAACGTGATAAGTGTGTGAAGTGAATTTTACAATGATATCTTCTTCTCTCAATCTCCTGCTTTCTTCTCATATAGTGTATGTGTGTACTAGTATTTCAACATGGTATTTAGAGCTTTCGATCAAGGGACCTGTGAGCGGTCCATGGCTGTCGTGCTTTGACTTGACGAGTTTCTTCCAGTTTCATCACCAATTCTTGATGGCAAGAATATCGATCAATGGAGGGCAGGGATGAGGGTGCTCTTTAGGTTTCAAGATGTGCTTGAAACCGTGGATGATGGTGTTCTTGATGATGCTGACAGTAGAGCCAACAAGAGAGACTCCAAAGCTCTCTTTCTCATCAAGCAATGTATGGATTTTGTTCATCTTGAAAAGATTTCCATAGCAAAGAGTGCTAAAGAAGCATGGGAAATCTTGCACAAAGGATATGGTGGTGATGATAAAATAAAGAAGGTAAAGAAGATTGAGTGTGATGGTTCTCAAGGTGTACCTATTGATGTGTTTTCAATTAAAGTTGATGAAAAGAGGCAGAGGGAAAGAATGGGTGAAATTCAAAAGGTGAAAAAAAGGAAGAAAGGTAATTGCAATTGAGAAAGATATGAAGAAGTTGCTGTGCGAGTCTGATATTGTTTTGGAGAGCAAAAATGATGATTTTGATGTGCCTCTATCCAATACGCACAAGAAGTTGAAAGATGGTTCAGAGGACCTAGAAAAGGTTGAACTTTCTGGGTTGAAGGTGGTCAAGCTTCCATCAGAGGGTTTGAATTTGGTGGCGGTGGAGGAGCTACTCGCCGCAAGCCCACAAACGGCGGCTGTTGGTAAGGTTGTCGACGATTTGAAGATTTGGTCCGACGTTGGAGTGGTGGGGTCCTGCGGTGGTTCGCGTGCGATGGTGGAGCGAACGAAGAAGGAGTCGCTGGACGCGAACTCATATACGGTGGTCAGAGCAGCGTCTTCTGATGAGCGGTCAAGGTGCAGCGCCGTTTCTGTGATGGTGGATTGTTGCGATGTTGGCTTGATGAACGGCGGAGAAGACGCGACGGTGCGTGGTGGTGCTGTTGGCCGTTCCGGTCTGATGTGCGGTGGTGAAAAGACTACTCAACCGAGGTGGTTCCATTGTTGTTGTGAAGCAAGTTGCAGTTTTCTCAATGCTGCCATCATGAGGGAGAAGGAGGAAGATATAAGGGTAAAC
The DNA here is from genome assembly GCA_039655645.1 of Ammopiptanthus mongolicus. Taxonomy (NCBI): domain Eukaryota; kingdom Viridiplantae; phylum Streptophyta; class Magnoliopsida; order Fabales; family Fabaceae; genus Ammopiptanthus; species Ammopiptanthus mongolicus. The sequence continues at coordinate 27,386,880 of CM077346.1, read as the reverse complement.
TTGGAAATTTGTCAAGTGAGTCCAGTCTTTACCCTAATGGGCCAAGCCCAATTCCATGAAGAGAGGCAGTGTGGTATCAGGAAAATTGAGAGGAAGTGGGCCTTGTTGGAGTGTGGAATGAGTCAAGGTTTAGACCTAATGGGCCAGGTTCAATTCTTTGAACAATTGCAATGGGATTCTGGTGGATATTGTGTTTTACTGTGTTTTTAGCTAATCTGAATTAAGGGGGTGTGTTGGAAATAATTCAGATTAGGGATTAGTTAGTATTGATATAGTTATTCAGTGAAGTTGTTAGATGATAGTTAGTTTGTTAGTGAAGAATAACCATCATAGTGTGCATTATAAATAGACTTAGTGCAGTGTAATGTGATAAGTGTGTGAAGTGAATTTTACAGTGATATCTTCTTCTTCTTCTCTCAATCTCTTTCTTTCTTCTCATATAGTGTATGTGTGTACTAGTGTTTCAACACTTATGTGCATAAACCTGTGTAAATAGACAGGTGAGTTTACCAATTTGAATAAAATAAAGTTCACCCCAAGCCAACTAAACTTATACAGATAGCTACCTGTTGGGTAATGCAAGTTGGTGAATGTAAGAGTTAAATCAACAAGTATTAGAATAAGTGGGCCTAACTTCACTCTAAAAACTAGCTCATATAGGGAGGTTTGTCCCAGTATTATAAATGGCTCTTGCTCATATTTGATATGTTCAACCAATGTGAGACTTCTTTATACTCCAACAACAAGCATAACCAATCCACAATCATATAGGGAGAGATATACTTAGTATCTTTAAAAACAATTAAGACCATGCAAAGATGGATAATTCATGGCTTAACATTGCTATGCATAATCAGTATGAATATGAATGTGGAAAACAAAGGAAAGAAATACCTTCCATCAAGAAGAGAATTTTTTAACCAAGACATAAATGCCACAGCCCAGGGAGCAGGAGGGCTAGTACGAGGTGCAATTGCTCTCAAGTTATGGGTGGCACTCCCAGACCCAATGATTAGAACACCTTCATCCTTAAGAGGAGCCAATGCCTTTCCCATGTTATAGTGATAAGTACCACCTTTTTTAGATGAAACTGAGAGTTGACACACTGGGATGTCTGCCTCTGGGTACATCAACATGAGAGGCACCCATGCACCATGGTCAAGCCCACGTTTTCTGTCTTCATCCACACGCCTGAAGCCAGATGCTATTAGTAGCTCCTTCACCCTATTTGCCAAGTTTGGAGCTCCTGGTGCTGGATACTTGAGCTGGTAATAAAGGGAACCACTTCAAGTTAAAGAGATAGCTAGAGAAATTGTAAAAAATATTTTTTAGTGTTTTGGAGTACTATTTGAACATAGCTCAAGTAGTAAAAGAAGAAGGCTATACCCAAATTATTATCAATAAAAAATTTTTGACTTATAACATAATATATACCTTTAACCTTATTCTTTCATTTTCACTTTTCACTTTGAACTATAACACTTAAGTGAGACTATTAGTTTCAAAATTAAACTAGAGATCGAACAACAAATCTTTTTAGTTCAATTGGTTCAATTTGTTAGATTTTGTAATTCAACCGTAACTAAACCGAATAATGTTCAATTAAAAAAATAGTCAATTCATTATCCAACCAGTTCAGTGACCGGACATACTTTTAATACATTGTCGAGACCCAAAAAATTACTTGAATAACTACTGTTTACCAGCGAGAGTTTAGAATTTCTAGTACTTGTATGGTGATTAGATGCTCATCTACATATGATGCTTACACCATCTTATTTTCTGAACATATTCTTTGTCACATAATGTCTTCAATGTCTTGCCCTATGAATTACGATGTACATCTATCTAGTTTCTTGAATGACATGCTATCAAAATGTTAAAACCTTAATAAGCTACCACAAAAAATTAAAATAAATACATATAATATAAGCTTGGAGCCAAGAACAAAACAATCATTGGCGTAAAAGAATGAAGTCCACCAGATAGCAGAAAGTCAATGTCAGAAATGGACGCGATAATTTCTACCTATTCTTTCCATCCAACGAATGTAGAAGTGCACTGGCAGCATTCTTTTTCTCCCTTCTTGTATACCAACAGGTAAGCACTTTGAGAAAATAAATAAAAAATAATTGCCAAGGAAGCTGTCAAATTGTTTCTTTTTTCTTATGAGAGGAGGGAGGGGGGAAGGAAATTGGGAGTGAGAAAGGGACGAATGCATTGTGAAGAATTGAACCTAGATACTTTTACAATCATCATGTCATACAGTTACCAACTGAGTTGACTCAATGTAACATCTATAAGTTTTTTAAAATATTCTTTTAAATATAAATACATAATTCAGTTATTAATAATATCTTCATCAATTTTTCATAAAAATATATTTATAAACTAATAATTACATGAGTTTAATTGTTATACACTATCAGTGTAAAATTTTTTTACACTGACAACCAATCAGAAATCATGGTGTGTGTGACTTTTAAGGTAGATAGGATAAAAGTCCAACACTTTAGCTTATGTGGCAAATTCTGATTGGTTGTCTGTGTAAAAAATCTTTACACTGATAGTGTATACCAATTAAATCCTAATTACATGTCAAAAGGAAGAATAAGATGTAAGATGTTGAGTGTTGACCATATATTAAAAAAGTTGTTCCCTTTTTTCTTACAGGGTAGTTGGCTCATTTTGACCAAATCCAAATACATTGCATATATATATACATATATATATACTCATCTATAAAATAACCTGTTATTATAATATCTTTTTGAAAACAATAATGATTTTTTTTTCTTTGACTATTCTTTCATCCGATTCGATAAGTGAAAACACATATTGTAAGTGAAGTTCCTTCCTAATAGTGTTTTTTTATACATGTGAATCCAAGGATCAAACCCAACATCATGTGCTTAAAGGATCTAAAGCCCTTCCACTTATACCAACACACATTCATAAAAAATAATGGGTCTTTCAATTTTCCTTTTAAGAAACCTCATTCAAAAAATTTAGAAATGTAAGGAACTTAACTTTAAAAAGTGCCAACGATGTTAGACGCTGAAAGCATCAAAGATTATTTCAATTTTAGGCATGAGTTTGGTGGCTTCTAAGGTGAGGGTGGAAACAAATCCCTCACCCATGTGGGAGCAAAAATAGCCGGTAGTAGGTAATTTGTGTATTTTGCAAAAAAAGTCCCCTAAATCTATCTCCGCCGAAAAAATCATGTAAACCGGTCGGAGAAGCACCACCTGCGGCGTTAGCTCCATAGATGAAGGAGACAGGACGATACTGGAAGACGAAGGAGAGGCTCCATTAGATCTGGTTGGCGTGGTGGCATCCAGTCGAAGAACGGATCGCGTCCATAAGAACTATTCCCACCCGTTGCAAATCCAATAGCCACTAGATCGACTCCCTGCCTCTGCGAGCATGCTTCATTCCCAGATCTGCCACCCACGATGTCGATCCGATCCACACGGGTTCTTCCCATATCTGCGTTCGCGTGGTGGAGCCACGGTAGAGCTCGCGTTCGGATCTGCGTTCGCACGATGGAGCAATGCCAGAGCTCGCGTTCGCGTCCTTCCGGGGTGACCTGTATCATCGGGGTCTCGTGCGTCACCGTTCACGATGGTGATGCACGACCGCGCATGGAGGCTACCGCGTAAACATAGAAATGGGGTTCAGTGTCGTCTTCTTCACTCAAACAACTGGATTTGTTTTAGCATTTTTGAAGAAGAAAAACAATCTTCCTTATAGAAGTGCATATATTTATGCCTTGTATCATTATTTTTGAAATTTTCTTTTCCAATGTGAATTTCCCATTTGGTTCATTTTCTGGTGTTGATTAACAATTGTCATTTCCAATGCCTTGCATATCTTGTCATCTTCGTTAGTTTTTCTCACTTCTTAAAAACATAGGAAGATGGACAACTCTATGAATCAATAAGAAGATAGATTTAGGGGACCCATGAGATACTTCTCAGGTTCAAACATCTCTATGACTCTTGAGATGTTTGTGGTTCATGATACTGAGAAAAGAGAACAAAGGGGGAGAGAGAACCCTAACACATACAGGAAGGTTATGTGTGCAATTACAAAACTTTTAAAAGAAGATGGGAACCATTTTGCAAGATTGCAAATGACCTGTATTACCCGATAACTTGATCAAATCCTAACTATTCAATTATTTTAATATTATATCCAACAGTCAGATTTGCTCCCTCATGAGTGAGGGACTTAATGATTGCTCACCTTAGAAGCCACCCATCAGTTTAGCTTAAATAGTTTTCGTTTTCTTTCTAACAAAGCATATTCAAACAAAAGATCTCTAAAGTAAATTACAATAATAATACGCAATAATTTGTTACCTGCCCACCATTTACAACATTCTTATATCTTTTTAATTTTAGATAATAAAATAAAAAACAGGATTTAATTAATATACATTATTAGTATTAAAATTGTTTACACTGTCAATCAGTCATAAAATGTCACATTAAAAGACAGTTATATCATAATTTGTGATAATGCATACCAATTAAACTCAATAAAAAAAACACATATTTAACACATTTTCTTCTATTTCTAAAATAAAAAAATAGTGTAATTACTAATTATGATGTAAAAATCCTGACCCAGAACATTTTTCTAAAGTTGTATACATACATGAGAAAGTGCAAACCTTGTACATGGCTCCGGGGAATCCATAGAAGTCGTAGATGGTGTCGTTTTGGTCAACGACGTTGACCGTTGGGACATTGGTGTCCCAGTGGCCAGAGATGATGAGGATGGAAGAGGGTCGGTGCGGAAACACCTCCTTCCATGATTTCAAGAACTTCCAAGCGGGAATGGATTCATCTATGGCAAGAGTGGGTGATCCATGGGATATGTAGAATGTCTCTTTCAATTTCAACCCCACAATATTCTTCTCTTTCTCTTCTGTTCCTGTGGCAATAATGGAATCACCACTATCTATCTTCTTTTCTTTTTTTGGCATAGAACTGTAACAAAATCTGAATATGCTATTCATTGATAATATATGGCCTATAGAGAGAGAGAGAGATATCAGCAGAAGAAAGGGACAGATCGAAGCTGCTTTGTACTTTATTAATACTGTATCCTCCGCGTCTACGTTCTTGTCATTTGACCAACACAAGCTATTATAATAACTATTTGAGAGAAGATTATACTTTTTGGTTTTATAAGAATATTTAGTGTTAATGTTGGTATTTTATTTGCGAGTGGAATTTGAATCTTTTTCCTTCTTATCACTTCATCTTATAACTCTTCCGTCTCAACCGTCAAGCCACCCTTATAACCTCTTGACAAGATTATACTTAAGTCTCAATTACACGCAAGACCCATGTTATTTTAAAAATTATAGTGATTTCTCTTTATATTATTAATGTTGTAATGATAACATAAATATCTGGATAATTGCAATGACAATATATAAACCTTAAAGACCAATGTAATAACAACGTGAAGCTCAAGAAAATTGGATATAATTTGTATAACAAGAGAGATACTGACTATATTTAATTGGTATGTAATGTCAATAGGATCAGCACAAGAGTAGGTGAGGCCTAAAACGAACTTTGAATGAGGCCTTTTTGTTTTAAGTGAGAGAGTATGTTTGGATCAGATTATGCTTTAGATTGGACCTTTTTGCTAGCATGTGTGAATTTTTTGCTAATCTTTTTTTTGCTGGTGGGCCCAAAGCTAGGACTTTAGTTGCCTCACCCTTGGACCGGCCCTGAGTGTCAGTGTAAAGTTTTTTATATTGACAACCAATCAGAAATCATGGTATATGCGACTTTTAAGGTAGTTAAAATAAAAGTTAAATATTTTTAATGATGTGTCAATTCTTGATTGATTGACAATGTAAAATATTTTTACATTGACAGTGCATATCAATTAAATCGATATACTTAATCTAAATCTCAAAGAATGTAAATATAATTTCCTCTAATTATTTATCATAGTCATATAATACAACCAATGAATTATTTAACCCATCTAAAAGTCCTCTACCAGAAACATCAATGAAGCTTCTCTTTCACAATAGATTATATATCTTCAGTGTTATTACAAAACATATAGTGAACGCCAACAAAGCAACCTCTATAAACCCAACCTATTGGTTTGGTATATAGCAAAAATCTAGTAAACCTAAAAGGAGATGCAGCCCTATCTCCTATAAGAAACTCAATAGATTTGTCAGAATATAGCAGCCGAATAATCAATTAAGCCAATAGCATGATACAAGATATAGTTTCAAGGGAAGTATGCCCAAGCAACAGTTATCCCCTGACAAATCTATTAAAACGTACATATCAAGTGAAATGGTGAGTGAGTTTAAAAAGGCAACACAGGGTGGGAGAGATGTGGAGGTAATGTCAATGTAGACAAAGTTGTGACACACTTTCTCATGTTTCCAAGACTCACGAGAATGGAATTTTCTAGTGGCCAAACTAATGCAGTAAATCTTCTTCTTCAGTCAATATAAGTTCCCATTGTTGCAAATCTCAATCCAATTATTGTTAACAAGAACCGATGATCAAGTCCAAGTCCAAAACATGCATCTTCGAAAAGGCATAGGCATAGTGCTTTAACTTGCCCACTATCAACAAGTCACTATCTACACAATTTTAAGAATTTTATCATGTTTATAAAAGGGTAGCACTTCACAATCTCTCATGAATTTTAGTCTAACCCAGATCATGAGGAACAAATGACACAAAAAAGTCAGGATCTAAAATTTAGCTGCTCTAGAACAAGAAAAGCACACAATCAAAAACAAGATGAAGGCTCCTTAATAACTAGATCCAGAATGCATTAAATTAATGTAACAGCAATAAAATAAACCATAAAAGAAGGCAAAGTTTCCTGTCAACCTATTTATGAAGTCAAATATCAAAACCACAATCTTGGCCATAACATCCTATGTATAAACTTCACCTAAAAGAGAAGAATAGAGACTAATAAGCAACGAGTTAATAACTGTTACAAGGTGCAAATAAGAGAATTTGTACTATTCCACCTTTTTTCCTTTGCAAAATCAACTACTCCCCTCCAAATTTCACTTCAGCTAGAGGTTTCAATGCGCCCTCTTGCAAAATGCCCAGGCTTCCCACAATTAAAGCAAGTGTTTTTCCCACCATTAACAGCAGCAGCACCACCTCTATCACCAGCCACCGCCATACCTTCCACCTCCACAGCAGCAATCCCTAATCAAGTGACCAACTTCCCCACATTTAAAACAACCACCTCCGCCATCGCTGCCGCTTCATTCTGATTAGAGAGGTCACTTTAGTCACCTCTTATTGAGGTAGCATTGTGATTACAGAGGGAAATCATGGGTTAGAAATCTCAGATAAATTAATTCCTTGAAGTTTAAAGATATGATGCACTTTTTATAAATATATTGGGAAACTGCAGCTGCATACTTTGGAGGTGCTGCAGAGACGGGAGTTAACCAGACAAAATCAAAAACTTTGAATATAGCTTGTTTGAAGGAAGTTAAAACTCTAGGTGCTCTTAAGCACCCCAATATATATGGATTGCAAACATCCAATTATGGCTCAACCATGATCTTGCAAACTCCAAATACAAACAGAGCCTAAGTACAGCAATATTTTCTTGAGTCATATAACAAGGCTCAAGATTAAAGAAAACATCTAAAAGTCCTCTACCAGGCATCAGTGAAGCTTCTCTTAAACAATAGATTATATATCTCTAGTGTTATTACAAAAGATATAGTAAACACCAAAAAGCAACCTATTTATATGGAATACTATTGGGTTTTTTTTTTTTAAAGCGGATAAATAAATAAATAAAAAGAATGAACAAATAACAACTATAAAGATTACCACTCGCTAGAGAGTCCTGCTGCAATTCAACAGGAGGAAAGTCACAAAAGAACAGCTTGATGTTGGTATAAAACGCATGAAACATTACACACTTTTCCACCCTAGCCTAACAATGCTCTGCTTCATAGAATTTACTACATAACAAAAATATTGTAAAAGCCACAGCCAGGTCTGCATCATCCTGTTTAATTGCTATCTGTAAATCTATTCCCCCCTCCGCCAATATTTTAACAGCATTTACTGTCTAGCAGTGCCTTAAATGATAAAATGTGAGGATTTGAGCAGGCTTTCCAAGTTAGTCTTGATTCCTACTCAATCTTGCTCTTGGACAATGCTATATTAATCAAATGTATATATAATATATAATGTATTCATTGCAAAAATATATCCTTTAAATTTCTTTTAAAAGAAAATCCATAGTTCATGATCTATGGTTTCAAAAGTTTGTACCAAAGAAGTGCAAAGTTACCAGCGATGCTACACACTTTGTACATAAGAAAAAGTATTTAGAACATAAAGGAGAATTCATTAAAAGAGAAAATAAGTATATTGCAGGAGGATAAAAAATATTCTAGAACAAAAATGAACGTAGCAAAGGAGAAATGTAAACATAAATACAATCCATTTGCATATTAAAAGAAATTACTCCCTTAAAAGTTAAAAAAACCGTGAACTGAAGACTACGCAGACACCAAACATTGCCAAAAAGATTAGAGAAATTAGCTATATCTAAAATTTGATACTCAAGTACAACCAACTATAATATATAATATAAGCAACACAACTGATAAACCGTTAAATGTGAACAGACACCCAATAGCAGCAGATGTGTCTCCAATCTTACAAATTAAACCCACTAATTATTGCTCCAAAGGTGCAAGTGTTGGGTCGATACCCCATCTTTTCCATGTGGTCAGCTAAGCTTAGTGCTTGAGCCAAATTACCTTCTACACAAAGCCCATTCACAATGGTGCTAAGAGTCACCAGGGTGGGCTCCAAACCAATTTTGAACATAATCCCCATAACAGAGAAACCAAAAGGTGAGTGGTTCAAACGACATAGACAATTGATGACAATATTGAGAGTAAAGACATCAGGTTTGACACCTAAGGAATACATGGCAGTTGCATAATGCTTCATCTTCACAATCAATCCAAATAATAAGGTGAAGTCCTTGACAGATGGCAAAGGGTTGATGGCAACCATTTTGTGAAAGAAATCCAAAGCAGCATCAACGTTTTTGAGATTTCTCATAGAATCCAAGAACTGGCGTCTGTCATATATGCCAGTGATTGGGGATGCGGTGGCGTAGTTTGAAGAAGAAGAAGAAGAAGAGAAGCGCAATGATAAAGAATGATGCAATAGGAAAGAGTTGAGGGAATTAAGAAAAGGAGGAAAGTTTTGAAGAAACCTGCAAACACGAGCACAAGCACTTGCTCGCAATAACTGACTCGGACTGTTGTGTTCTGCCACTTCAACATAAGTGAGACCTAACTGTATTAACGGGGCGTTCGACTTTGTTTCTAAGTTTGGAACGATAATGCTTTCGTCATATGATAATAATCAAATATTTTTTATTATTCACAAAGGATATGGATTAAATCCATTATGAATTAGTCATATGTTAAAATTTTATTAAAAATATCTTACTTTTATAATAATTATCTTGAAAGACATAGAAGAAATTAGAGTTTAATCATTATACAATATCAATGTAAAGTTTTTTAGACCGTCAATCAATTAGAAATCATGGTATGAGTGACTTTTAAGATAGTTAGAATTATAATCAAACATTTTAGTTGATGTGACAAGTTATGATTGATTGATAGCGTAAAAAATCTTTACACTGACAGTATATACCAATTAAATCTGTAATTTTATCTGATTAGTTTAGTGGAGATGTTCGTGGTTCAGTTTGAATCGATTTTAAGACAAAAGATCGCTGATACAAATATGGTATCTAGCCATCGTTCGACTTAGATTTAATTGAATGATCGGAATTTTTACCATTATCCTAATAAAATGTAATATTGTGTACTTTGAATGAAATGAATTGGTAAGCATGATCTTCGAAAGGCAAAGGTCCTCCATTACCCTTTTGCTCGATTATGACTACAATTATTTAGGTCATGACAAGTTTTTATCTATTTTCGGGTTTTTTTGATCTGTTTGCGAATTTTTTGGATTGGATTGGATGTGAAAACCTCTATGGTTGGCAAGGTAGAAAAATTTACATTGACAGTATATCAAAATTAAACGTTACATTTTAGGAATGTCTTGCTAGATATTTTGAAAAATATGTTTGGTTAGTATTTAAAATTTTGGAAAAAGATCCCTTTAAAGTGAGTTTGCATCTAAAGTTAACCAGTAAGGGTGAACCTATCCTTAAATGATTTAGTGGATTAAGATTTTATGTATTTTATCATATCAAAGGTGGATACATCCTTACTTATTCAGTTCAGAGACAAACTCTTGTTAGATGAGCTATAGCGTAAAAATTTTAGGCATCATTTCATAAATTTCCGAGAATAACTTTCAAGTTTGTTTGATTCACGATGTATATTCGGAGAATAACTTTCAAGTTTGTTTGGTTGGCGATGTATATTCATAAAAATATGTCATAACTCACTAAATACATCTTATATATAAAATTTTATTTAAGTATTACTTTTTTGATGAAAAAAATAAAATAAAAATATAAAAATGAAACTCATTATCATTCGTATACTATAAAAATAATCATAATAATCATACAAACAATAATTATTTTACCAACACGTCGATGTCTTTTACCAATACAAGCTTTTATAAATATTTGAGAAAATTATACCAAACTCCCATTAAAGTTTGACCCAATTACATATGGCAACACTTTTATTTTAAAAATTACATTATCTCCCTTGAGGTTTATGTTCTAAGAGTTGTAAGTGTAATGAAAGTATAAATATAAAAACGGATAAATGTAATGACAACATATACCTCAAAGAGTAAGTGTAATGACAATACTAACCTTAAGGAAAGTCAGTGTGATTTTTTAAACATGATGATTACAGACTGTAGTTGAGCTAAATCTCAATGGATGTCATTATAATTTTCCCTAATTATTTACAATATCATATATGTAATATAATATCAACAATCGAACTATTTAATCAATTAGCACAATGAAAAATATTTATGTCTTTTTTATCCCATGCAATTGCACACATAATTCCGATCGAAGTGGTGGTTTGGTAAAGTCATCTTTAAAGTAACTCTGATGTTTAGGTTCCAAAAATTGTGAGATTTATTTTGAGTCACAATTTACCGCTATTCTAACTAAACACAACTGCATGAAAATGTTTAGAGGTTAAAATAGAAGTTTTTTTTTTCTTGATTGAATTTTGCTCCTCATAGATGAGATAATTCATGGGGTATGTAAAAACAAAAATTGTCTAAGTTGCATTTAAAAATTAATTGTTTATACTTGTTTTGACCTTGACCAAAAAGAGCCTAGACCAAACCATAAAAATGCATACAATGTACCAAAATGTTTATGGTCGTGTTGAACTTCATCTTCACGCTCCAAGTTACTGTTTGTGTCTCAGGTTAGACGGCTCAGGGCCTACCATGACACACAGAGAGGGATCCATCAATATTGGGCTCGATGGATGTGGAACTCCGATCCTACGTATTTTCAATGGGGAAATCAAAGCTTTCACATAGTTCTCTTTGAGGAGGAGAAATGGGTGAGTCCATTCTCGTTGAGTAGCAGGAGGAGGCCCTTAGATGGTATATGAGTGGCTCCTCTCTTTTTGGGTGAAAGAGAGCCTTCTCTTAAAGTGACCTTAGGGTCCCTTTTATAGAGAAAGTAGGTGGGCCTTTGGGTCCATAGGAAATATCAGAACAATACTTTTAAGGGTGATTATTAGTAAAAATTATGTTTAAATTTCTTCAAGAGTATTATTAATCATATTCCTTCTCTCTTACAATAAAACAAATTGTATGTACATTTGACATGTTATTCCAAAGCATATGGTCAGGGCCGGCCCAAACATAAAGCGGCCCAAGCCCTTGCTTTAAGCCTCTCAAAAAAATAATTTTTTCTTTAGAAAAAAAGTTCATTTTGTATTTTTTTATATTATCTTTTTGATATGTTTCATATATCAACAAACATAAGTTAGCCCATTTGGTATAAAAGCTTATCATTAACTGTAAGGTCCAGGGATCAACTCCTTGTTGTGTATAAAATAATTAATAATTTAATTTTTTAAAAAGATCTCATCATAGAATTTATTTTAGACCTCAATAGGTGTTGGACCGACACTGCATATGGTGCACTCCACGGAAAAAACCTATCCAACGCCCTTCTTCATGCAGCTTTGAAACCATTATTTTATTATTATCCCCAAATGAGAAGCTTGACTTGTAGCTTACCATCTAGCGTGGCAAAGTAATTAGCGCAACACATTTTCACTTAAGCAGTCGACAACCCAGCTTAATATATGGGTGTGAAATGCCTTCAACTTTACCGATTTGTCAGGTTTTCACTGGTTTTTTACCACACCATTTTAAAACATAATTGAGCCAGACTCGGTTTGGGGTAAATGTAGTTTTGGAGGAGTGTTTAATAAATGTGATTTTGGATAGAATTAATTATGTATAATTGATTTCAATACAATTGAGTTTGAAGGAAAGTGATTTATGTTTGGATGTTTTTATTTTGAAAGCAAGTTTGATGTAAAACTTAATGTAAATTTTTCAATTCAACAAAGAAGCTACAAATTGTAGCTTCTACTAGAATCACGTTTGAAGGCAAAATCAATTTTATAAGACAGTAACCAAACACCTCTATTTTTACTAAAATTACATTTAACAGGAATAAAAACACTTCTGATATCTACAAAAGTGAAACCAAACACACATTAATTTTAAAATAAAAAGCAGACAATGCGTGCACATCTAGATGACCTCATTAGAAAAACAACAACCAACTGATTATTCCCCGGATACCATCATTGCTTCTTCTCCCGTAAAAGAAGTTCACTATCAGTAGGCCTTCTACCTGCACGCTAGGTGGACCAAAAGACGTCCTTTTATTCTGTAAGTCACGTAAGTCTTTATACATAGAGCTTTTCTTGGTTTTCTTCCCCCTCTTTGGAAAAGAAGACAGGAAATTCAAAATGCAAAGATGCAGCTTGCAGATCAAGATGAATAATGTGCAACCCCAATAAATAAATATATAGTTGCAATGCCACATGGATAATAGATGAGTGTTGTGCATTTTTAACATTTACTAATGCACCAACCATCGTCTCAACAAGAAGGAAAGCCCTCAAATTTTTTTTTATTCAAAACAACTAATTTGGTATACACACAATTCTTCACAATATATCAAAGAAACACAAGTCTAAATTTCCAAGCAACGCATCTTCATAGATGCATATTGCATAAACTGTATTAGAGCACATAAAAACTGAACAACGACTATGATGTATTCAATAGAAATTCAGTTGGAAGCCGATGTAAACTGGTAAGATGCATAAGAGAGACTGCTCATTTGAATACTGCTGTGGATAAGTTTGGCCTTTGCATTTTCACCAGCAGCACCAATGGCAACGTGGAGTGGATAAAAGTGATCTGGCCAGGGTTGAGCCATTTTTGCGTGTGGGGCTTTCTGTTCATAATGATTTACATCTTCATATCTACAAAAGCACAATTGAAAAACTTTCACCACTAATTCATGAAGAGCCACACCCTACAACTTTCACAACCAATTGCTAGCTTTCCAATGTCATACATGTAAGGAGTATCATATTAATTATGAGCCTTGCAGTTAACATACTTAATAAGATCAGTTAATTAAGCATTTAGCAAATATGAACATAAAAAACTGAGAAAAATGTACCTTCCTTCAAGAAGAGCATCTTTCAACCAATTATCAAATTCGAGAGCCCAAGGAGTAACGGTGGTGCCAGGTTTAATTGCTCTCAAGTTGTGAACAGCACTTCCAGAACCCATTATCAGTACACCTTCATCTTTAAGAGGGGCCAATGCTTTTCCCAAGTTATAATGATAAGTCCCATCCTGCTTAGATTGAACTGACAATTGACAAACAGGGATGTCAGCTTCTGGATACATCAGCATGAGTGGGACCCAAGCACCATGGTCAAGCCCTCGCTTGTTGTCTTCATCTACACGGCTGAAACCAGATCCTTTGAGTAGTTCCTTCACCCTCCTTGCCAAGTGTGGAGCTCCAGGTGCTGGATATTTAAGCTAGTAAAGGTAGCACGTAAGAGATGGCAATAATATATAAACGTACCTAAGAACATCATCATATACTCACAGATGCATATTGTATATAGCTTATGAGATAATATTGTATACACCGATGTTATGTATGTAACCCATGTGGCAAATCATTACTTAGTGTGTTGAGTACTTGAGTTTGTTTATATACTTTTTTTTTTATTCATTGGTGTACATAGGATGTCTATCACCTAGTATAAGAGGATAAGGATCTCCGGTACCATTTTTATGTATCACATCATGTTCCAACTAATAATATCTTGTTATGTAAGTTAAAATTTTATTTAATATTAAAAAAATATAATACATGACAAAATATTATTGATCGGGACAGGACATGACGTGGTACACCAAAATAAGATACATTATGGGAAGGAGATCGAGGAAGCTAAACTGTTGACAAGGTGATAGTGAAAATGAAAAATGGTTCTAGCTGGGACCCACATTATCCTCAAAGGGCGAGGAATATGAGGAAGAGAGAGAATTAAAAAGTTAGAATATATACAGGCAAAGCCTAGGGCGAAAGACTTTCTCAAGTCTCTCATCACGAGAGACCAAGAAAAAGTCCTTATTTGCAAAAGAAAAATTACTTTCCACCTCTTCCACTTCACAAAAATTACTTTTCACCCCTTCCTCTTTCACTCTCTCCTCCCTCCTCCGCCATTCCCTCATCCCCACTGTTGTCCCTCCCACTCCCCCCACCCCCACCGCTTCTGAACCAAGTTCGCCACCCCATCCCCCTTCCCCTTGGTCTCCACTCCCAATCCCCCCACCGCTTGATTTCTCTTTCAAGGTTTTCTTTTTTCTCACTTTCAGTTTTCTCGAAGCCATAATTTGTCCTCATATGACACTCTCTTCCTAACATATACTCTTCTATTGGTTGAAATTCATATAGGTCCCCACTTGAATTTTTAGGACTCATAAGAATTTCAACAAATGGGAGTGAGTGTGTAAAAAAAAAATGTTAGAAAGTGTGTTCTTAACATTTCTCTAGTATATATACACTCATCAATAAAATAACCCGTTATAATCTCTTTTTGAAAACAATAATGGGTCTTTCATCTTTCTTTTTAATAAACCTCATTCAAAAAAAATTTATAAAATTAAGTAACATAACTTTAAAAAGTACCATTTATGTCATGAGCGAAGATCTGTTGTCCCATTTTAGTGTATCACATTTTATTCTCATCAATAATATCTTATCACATTAGTTGAAATTTCTTATAATTTAAAAAAAAAAATACTTGATAAGATATTATTGATGGTGACAGGATATAATACATCAAAATGAGACAAGAAATCTTTATCCTTCATGTTCGATGCTGAAAGTATCAAAGATTATTTAAATTTCACGCATGAGTTTAGCTTAAATAGTTTACATTTTCTTTCTTCTTTTTTTTTTTTTTTAAGAAGTTTACGTTTTCTTTCTAACAAAGCATATTTAAACAAAAGATCTCAAAAATAAATTACAATAATAATAATAAAAAGCAATAATGTTACCTGCCCACCATTTACAACATTTTTATATCTTTTTAATTTTAGATAATAAAATAAAAAAGGGATTTAATTGATATGTATTATTAATAATAAAATTGTTTACACTATTAATCAATCATAAATTATCACATTAAAATGCAATCATACCATAATTTGTGATAGTCGATATCAATTAAACTCAACAAAAAAACACATATTTTAACACATTTTCTTCTATTAATAAAATAAAAATAGTGTAATTACCATTATGATGGAAAAAACCTGACTCTGAACATTTTTCTAAAGTTGTATACATACATGAGGAAGTGCAAACCTTGTACATGGCTCCGGGGAATCCATAGAAGTCGTAGATGGTGTCGTTTTGGTCAACGACGTTGACGGTTGGGACATCGGTGTCCCAGTGGCCAGAGATGATGAGGATGGAAGAGGGTCGGTGCGGAAACACCTCCTTCCATGATTTCAAGAACTTCCAAGCGGGAATGGATTCATCTATGGCAAGAGTGGGTGATCCATGGGATATATACAATGTCTCTTTCAATTTCAACCCCACAATATTCTTCTCTTCCTCTTCTGTTCCTGTGGCAATAATGGAATCACCACTTTCTATCTTCTTTTCTTTTTTTGGCATAGAACTGTAACAAAATCTGAATATGCTATTCATTGATAATATATAAGCTATAGAGAGAGAGATATCAGCAGAAGAAAGAAAGAAGGAAGGGACAGATCAAAGCTATTCTGTACTTTATATTGTATCCTCCGGCTATGTTCATGACAGTTGACCAACAGAAGCCATTATAATTATTTGAGAAGATTATACTTACCCAAATAGTCCATTAAAATAATTTTTCATCTTTTTATAATCTCCTTTTAATTTATTTTTATAAATTTGTCTGAGAAATTTATGAAAATAAGTTATTTTTAACTTATTTAAAAAAGAACTTATTACATAAGTGTTTAAATAAATTACATATCCAAACATATCCAAAGTCGAAGTTCCACGTGAGACCGTATTTATTTTAAAAATTATATTGATCGCTCCTTAAATTTGTGTTGTAACGATAATATAAATTTCAACCTAGAAAATTGCAACTACAATATATAAACCTTGAGGACCAACGTAATAACAACATGAAGTTAATGAAAAATCGATATAATTTATAAAATAAGAGAGATATTGACACTGGTGCCTTGGACATATACGGAAGGAGCGATCGCACAGAGTCCCATTTTGTCAGGAGCATCAATTCTTTTTAAAATAAAAAATTTATATAATTAATTTGTTTTCCCTGTTAAGGATATTATATATTAATATATATATATATAAATATTAAATAAATTTTTATATAATTTACTTATTAGTAATAAAAAATAATTATTCTTTAAAGTGTATCCATGATTATTGAAATCATTATCACAAAATCAAGAGTGAAGCTGAATCTTTAGCAAATCATGGAATTGGAAACTTTGAGCTTTTGTTATCAATGATTATTTAGTTTGAGTTATTATCTATAGTTAATGAAATTACCAAGAGTTTACAAAAAAAAAATGCATATTGATGTAGCTATAGAACTAGTAAAAGGTTTGATTAGGTACTTGGAAAAGTATCGAGAATCTGGATTTGCAAATGCTAATGTTAGTGCTGAAAAAATTGTTAATGAAATGGAGATGAAACATGTTTTTGTTAAAAAACGTCAAATTCGTAAGAAAAAACACTGATGATGAAAATCCCTCTGAATGCATACAACCAAACCTTGAGTCTGCCAAAGAGTCTTTTAGGATCCATTATTTTTTATATATATATATATATATATATATATATATATATATATATATATATATATATATATATATATTGTAGATCAAGTAATTGACTCACTTAATAGAAGATTTGAGCAGTATAACACATATAAGGAGATTTTTGGATTTTTGTTTAGTATTGAAAAACTTAGGTCATCATTTTCTGATAAGGACTTAATATTATGTTGCAAACATCTTGAAACTTATCTAAAACATGATAATTCTTATGATCTTAATAGTGAAATTCTATTTGAAGAACTAAAAGTCATTAGAGATGATTTAACAGTTGAATCAAAATCAAACTTTATGATATTGAGTTCTTTGAAAACATTTAATTGTTTTCGTAATGCATGCAGGGGTGGAGACTCCCTTTAAATTTTTGTTATCTACATATAAAATTAATAAAAAAACTCAACCACTATAAAAAAAAAAAAACTAAAAAACCCATTTCCAAAAACTAAAATACCCCACAAAACTAATTTTTTTTTCAATTATTGATGATTTCAAGTCATCCAAAAAGCGCAGAGCAACACTATAATGGTAATTCTTAGTCATTTACTTTAATATTGTTTTTTATCAGCTTTGAGTTTACATTACAATTTAAATTTTAGAAATATAATATGATATTATATTTTTGAATTATGCATTAAAATTTATTCCGGCTCCCACAAATTTTTGGTTCAAAATCCGCCATTAAATACATGCATAGCTTATAGAATAATATTAACTATTCTTGTTACTGTTGCATCTGCTAAGAGAAGTTTTTCTAAATTGAAATTGTTAAAATCTTATTTGCGATATACTATGTCACAAGGTAAATTAAATAGTCTTGTTTTAATTTCTATCGAAAATGATTTTTTAAAGAACCTTGATTATGAACAGTTTATTTATGAGTTTGCAGCAAAAAAATAAAATGAGGACAATGTTCAAATGATTATAAGGGCACCAACTTCTTAGTTCGCATAGGGCTATGCGAATCCAAAATCTCGGGGCCAGCCATGGATATCAGCTATATACTTAGAGTGCATATGAAAGAGCTTATAAATAGCTTATTTGAGCTTATAAGAATAACTTACGAAAATAAACTTATACTATAATAACTTATGAAAATAATCTATGATATTTTTATAAGCTCTTTTTAACTTATTTCAATAAGTTTACCGAAAAAGCTTATGAAAATAAACCACTAACATAATACAAGATAGAGTTTGAAGGGAAGTATGCCCAAGCAACATTTATCCCGTGACAAATCTATTCAAAATGTACATATCAAGTGAAATGGTGAGTGAGCTTAAAAAGGCAACCCAGGGTGAGAGAGATGTGGAGGTAATGTCAATTTCGACAAAGTAGTGACACACTTTCTCATGTTTCCAATGTTCCCAAGACTCACTAGAATGGAATTTTCTGGAGGGAAAATTACTGCAGTAATTCTTCTTCTTCAGTCAATATAAGTTATCCCTGTTGCAAATCAATCTAATTATTGTTAAAAGGTACCAATGATCAAGTCCAGGTCCACAAAACATGCATCTTTGAAAAGGCACATGCATAGTGCTTTAACTTGCCCACTGTCAACAAATCGCCATCTACACAAATTTCACAATTCTGATGTTTACAGAAGGGGAGCACTTCACACACACTCATGAATTTTAGTCTAACCAAATCATGAGGAACAATTGAGACAAGAAAGTCAGGATCTAAAATTCAACAGCTCTAGAACAAGAAAAGCACACAATTAATCAAAAAAAGATCTAGAAGGCACCTTAATAACTAGATCCAGAATGCATGAAGATAATGTAACACCAATAAAATAAACCATACAAGATGGCAAAATATCCTCTGAAACAATTATAAAGTCAAAAATCAAAACCACAATCTTGGCCATAACATCCTATGTATAAACTTCCCCTAAAAGAGAAGAATAGAGACTAATAAGCAACAGGTTAATAACTGTTACAAGGTGCAAACAAGAGAATATGTACTATTCCACCTTTTTCCCTTTGCAAAATCTACTACTACTCTAAATTTCACTTCAGCTGGAGGCTTCAACGTGCCCTCTTGCAAAATGCCCTGGCTTCCCACAATTAAAGCAAGTGTTTTTCCCACCATTTCCAGCACTACCACCTACATACCTTCCACCTTTTCACTGCTGCAATCCCTAGCCAAGTGACCAACTTCCCCACATTTAAGACAACCACCTCTGCCACCGCTGCCACTTCATTCTGATTAGAGAGGTCACTTTGGTCACCTCTTATTGAGGTATCATTGTGATTAGAGAGGGAAATCACGGGTAATAAGTTTGAAAGATAAATTAATTCCTTATATATTGTTTGAACGAAGTTAAAACTCTAGGTGCTCAGAAGCACCCTTATATATATGGATTGCAAACATATAATTATGGCTCAACCATAATCTTGCAAGCTCCATATACAAAAACACAAAGAACATACAAGAGCCTAAGAACAACAATATTTTCTTAACTCAGATATCATGGCTCAAGATTCAAGAAAACATCTAAAAGTTTTCTACCAGAACATCAGTGAAGCTTCTCTTTCACAATAGATTATATATCTTCAATGTTAACTTTTCATACCAAATGAACTAGCTTATGTTTATTAATGTACCAAACATATCAAAAAGATAATATAAAAAGATACAAAGTGGATTTTTTTTTTAAAGTAAGGACCTCACTTGCTTTGGCCTTAGGTCAGATCTGGACACCAACACAGCAACCTATTTATTTTTTTGGTGTGTAGCGTGCTGCACTAAGGGTGTCCCCCAACCGATAGCCGGAGACTAATCCCTTTCTAGACGTAAAGATCACCAAAGTGGGTTATGCCTCTCCCAACAAAGTTTTTTCCATACACATGGCAGGAATCGAACCCTGATAGCATGCTTAAAAAAGCCAACTATCTACCAACTGTGTTGTGTTTTGTTGGTACACTATTTACATGGCAATACTTTAGTTTTTGTTTTTTGCAAGTGATTAAATAAAAAAAAAGAATGAACAAATAACAACTATAATCGCCAGCAAGTCCTGTGCAATTCAACAGGAAGAAAGTCACAGAAGAAGAGCTTGATGTTGGTATAAAACGCATGAAACGTTACTTTAGAAACAAGAATCGAATTCACCACAAAACTTCAAGCTCAAGAATAGAAAAAAGAATACAGCAAGAACCAATACTGATATATGCAAAACAGTAAACAAAACACAACACCTAGTTTACGTGGTTCAATTAGAGCAATTTACTCTAATCTACATCCACGGGCAGCCACTCTCATTGATTAACTTCTCTTTTCTTGAGTACAAATCTCTCTTCACTCGGTTACAAATTTTCCTCACAATGACACGAGAAAAACAAAGATTTCTAGAAATCCATCAATAGCTATGCAATACCAGCTATGCAATAGCATTAACAACCTGCACATCTAATGGCTAACCAATAATAGAAAGCTGTTATTGACTCAGGCAACTAACAGTTTGCCTAACAGATTGGTTGTTAATAAGAACTTGTTGACTGAACCAAATAACAACAATTCTCCACCTTGATTCTGTAACAATTCCATATCAGTGGCTGCACTTTCAGCCCCGTGGTGCTTAGTCTCCTTTCAGCTGAATCAAATCCAAACAGCGAACGAACTTACTGCTTGGAAGTACTTTTCTTATCATATCAGAAGGATTGTGATCAGTTGAAATCTTCTTTACTATGACTGATCCTTGTGCTATCACTTCTCTAACAAAATGCCATTTAATATCAACATGTTTGGTCCTCTCATGGTATACTTAGTTCTTTGATAAATGGATTGCACTTTTATTATCACAATGTACTGTGATAACCTGGTCTTGCAACTTCAATTCTCGAGCAATACCTTCAAGCCATAGTGCTTCTTTTATAGCTTCAGTAAGTGCAATGTACTCTGCCTTAGTGGTGGACAAAGCCACAACCTTTTGTAAACTAGCTTTCCAGCTAATAGCAGTACCAAATGCAGTAAAAACATAACCTGTGAGAGACTTTCTTGTATCTAAACAGCCTGCATAATCTGAGTCTACAAAACCCTCAATAGCAGTCATTCTTTTTCCATCTCTTGCTCCACCACAAACCAGAACTCTACCAAGAGATCCTTTAATGTACCTTAGAATCCACTTTAGAGCCTGCCAGTGTGCTTTCCCAGGATTTGCAATAAATCAGCTTACCAAGCTTACTGCATGTGCTATGTCAGGACGGGTACACACCATAGCATACATTAGGGACCCTATAGCATTAGCATATGGAATACTATCCACAGAAATCTGATCTTCATCTGTCTTGGGCGCTTGACTTATACTCAACTTGAATTGTTGAGATATAGGTGTTACAACAGGTTTTGAATTTGACATACCAAACCTGTCAAGAATTTTCTTGAGATATAGCTCTTGAGACAAGTACAGTAGCTTCTTCTTTCTGTCTCTCTTGATTTCTATTCCCAATATTCTTCTGCCAGCTCCCAAGTCTTTCATTTCAAACTCTCTGTTCAGCTCAGTTTTGACTCTTGTAATCTCACATTTACTGTTACTTGTTATCAAAATGTCATCAACATATAACAGTAAAATTACAAATATACTATCATAGAGGAATTTGAAATAGACACAGTTATCATACTTACTTCTTTGGAACCTGATTTGAGCCATGAATTCATCAAATCTCCAATTCCATTATCTAGGAGATTGTTTTAAACCATAAAGAGACTTATTCAACTTGCAGACATAATCCTCTTTACCTCTGATTTCAAACCCCTAAGGTTGTTTCATTAGAATTGTTTCATCAAGCTCTCCATATAAGAATGCTGTTTTTGCATCCATCTGTTCCAATTCAAGATCAAATTCAGCTACCATGGCCAAGAGAATTCTGATGGATCTGTGTTTGACAACTGGTGAAAACACATCATTGAAGTCAATCCCCTCTCTCTGAGTAAAGCCTTGAGCAACAAGTCTTGCCTTAAATCTTCCTTGTTCAACTCCAGGAATGCCTTCTTTTCTTTTGAAAATCCATTTACAGCTGAATACTCTAAAACCAGCAGGCCTTTTGATTAATTCCCATGTATTGTTGTCATAATGAGACTTCATCTCTTCATTCATAGCTTTAAGCCATCTGTCTTTCTCTTTGCTAGCTAAAGCAAT
Source organism: Ammopiptanthus mongolicus (assembly GCA_039655645.1). Taxonomy (NCBI): domain Eukaryota; kingdom Viridiplantae; phylum Streptophyta; class Magnoliopsida; order Fabales; family Fabaceae; genus Ammopiptanthus; species Ammopiptanthus mongolicus. The sequence continues at coordinate 27,364,275 of CM077346.1, read as the reverse complement.
TTTAAAACTTTTTGGTTCATCTTCTAAAACTTCACTTGCAGTTACCATAGAAAATGCAATCAGATATGCATATCCATACCTTTCATGTGGTTTGATCTGCCTTCTAGTTCTATCACGAGTTAGCATATAATTTTCTTCTCCTTGTTGCTCTTCATCATGTTCTTCTTCCTCAAGTAGCCAATATTCAACTTGATCTTTTTCAGGTTTGTCTTTAGACTCCACCTCAAAATCAATCTTTTCAGGATCAGAATTTTCTCTCTGATCAGTATTGGAATGTGACACAGCAGCCTTGGTTTTATAGACCATCTCAGTCTCACTGAAGACAACATCACGACTTATAATACACCTTCTATGACCAGGTTCTAGACAACACATCCTGTAAGCTTTGACTCCCTCTGGATAACCTACAAACATGCACTTAATTGCTCTAGGTTCCAATTTATCTTGCCTAATATGAGCATAGGCAACACAGGCAAACACTTGGAGCCTTTCTAGATTTGGAGGATGACCTGACCAAATTTCTTCAGGAGTTTTCATGTTAAGCGTTGTTGAAGGACATCTGTTTATCAGAAAACCAGCAGTCATAACTGCTTCAGCCCAAAAAATCTTAGGCAAACCTGCACTCAATAGCATACACCTCACTCTTTCCAAAATAGTTCTATTGAATCTCCTAGCCAAACTATTTTGTTGAGGAGTACCAGTAATAGTTCTGTGTCTTGCTATGCCATTCTTCTTGCGGAAATCATTGAAGAATTTAGAACAAAACTCAAGGCCATTATCAGTTCGAAATCTCTTAACTTTCCTTTCTATTTGTTTTTCAGTAAGAGTTTTCCAATTCTTGAAGTTTTCAAAAGCTTCATCTTTTGTTTTCTGAATGTAGATCCATAATTTCCTTGAATAGTCATCTACTATGGTCATGAAATATCTTGCTCCAGAGTGAGAAGAAGTCCTGGATGGTCCCCAAAGATCAGCATGAACATAGTCAAGAGTTCCTTTTGTTCTTTGTTGACCAACATTGAATTTGACTCTACAAGCTTTACCATAAACATAGTGTTCACAAAATCTCAGTTTTTCCACCTTGTCTCCACATAGTAATTCTTGTTTTCCCAATTCAATCAAACCTTTTTCACTTACATGGCCCAACCTCATGTTCCATAACTCAATTTTTGACAACAACTTCTCTGATACAGTAGCTGCTGAACCGATTACTATGTCACCATCTAATGAGTTCAGACCATTTTTCAGGATCCTTCTCATGACTACCATGGAACCCTTTACAACCTTCAACATTCCTTTCTCACCTTTAAACACATAGCCTTTCTTGTTTAGCTCACCAAGAAAAATTAAACTTCTCTTGAGATCAGGAACATATCTGACATCATTCAGCGGCCTTTCAATCCCATCATGAAATCTGAATCTTACAGATCCAATCCCTGCAATTTTACAAGGCTTATTGTTTCCAAGAAGCACTGATCCTCCTTCTTGATCACAGAAAACTTCAAACCAGGATCTGTTAGGAGTCATATGAAAAGAGCAGCCCGAGTCCATTATCCATTCAGTTTCTAGATTATCACTGGACACCACCAAAGCCTCTGATGATTCATAACCATCTAGAGCAATGGCTGCATCTCTAGAATCCTTAGATCTTTCACTGTTGAAATTGCCTTTCTGTCTGTCAGGGCAAAACCTCCTTATATGTCCTTCCTTTCTACAATGATAGCATCTAATGTTAGGAACATTACCTCCACCATTTCTTTGTTGTGACTTAGATCTTCTTCTGTCATGCTTGTTGTCTTTCTTTGATGTTCTCCCTCTGACTGTTAACCCTTCACCATTTGCAGAAGACTTAGGCTCCTTCCTTTCATTCAATTCTTTAGAATTCAGAGCAGCCTGCACTTCACCAAGAGATAAAGATTCTCTTCCAAACAGCAGGGTTTCTTTGAGATGAGCATGAGTCTTTGGTAAAGAACATAACAATAACAGGGCTTGATCATCAGCAATAGTAACATCATATTTTCTAAATCAAGAATCAGTTTGTTAAACATATCTAACTGTTCTTCTAAGGACTTATCTTCTTGCATCTTAAAAGAGTACAGAGCTTGTTTGCGATAGAGACGGTTTACCAGAGATTTTGTCATGTATAGACCTTCGAGCTTAGTCCAAACTCCTGCAACAGTCTTCTCCTTAGAGACTTGTCTAACCACTTTATCACCAAGACTCAAGATAACTGCATTGCGAGCTTTCTCCAGCAATGTTTTCTTATCTTTTTCCGCTATTGACCTATCCAGTTTAGCTTCTCCTTCAAGGGCTTCTGCTAGACCCTGCTGAACCAGGAGTGCTCTCATCTTCATCCGCCATAACCCAAAGTCGTTTTGTCCAGTGAATTTCTCAACCTCATACTTGGCTGAAGCCATGACTGAAAAAATGTCCACGCTCACCGCACTAATTTGTAGAAACAAGAATCCAATTCACCACAAAACTTCAAGATCAAGAATCGAAAAAAGAATACAGCAAGAACCAATACTGATATATGCAAAACAGTAAACAAAACACAACACCGAATTTACGTGGTTCAATTAGAGCAATTTAGTCTAATCTACATCCACGGGCAGCCACTCTTATTGATTAACTTCTCTTTTCTTGAGTACAAATCTCTTTTCACTCAGTTACAGATTTTCCTCACAATGACACGAGAAAAACAAAGATTTCTGGAAATCCATCAATAGCTATGCAATACCAGCTATTTATAGCATTAACAACCTGCACATCTAATGGCTAACCAATAATAGAAAGCTGTTATTGACTCAGCTAACTAACTAATGGTTTGCCTAACAGATTGGTTGTTAATAAGAACTTGTTGACTGAACCAAATAACAACAGTTACAAACTTTTCCAGTCTAGCCTAACGATGCTCTGCATCATAAAATTACAACATAATAATATTGTAAAAGCCACAGCCAGGTCTGCATCATCCTGTCTAATTGTTATCCTTAAATCTACCCCCACCAATATTTTAACAGCATGTAGTGTCGAGCAGTGCCTTAAATGACAAAATGTGAGGATTTGAGCAGGGTTATCAAATGTATATATTTATAATTTAATGTATTCATTGCAAAAGAAAACTAAATGAATATATTCTTTTAATTTCTTTTAAAAGAAAATCCATAGTTCATGATCCGTGGTTTCAAAATTGTGTACCAAAGAAGTGCAAAGTTACCACTGATGCTGCACAATTTGTACCTAATAAAATAGTATTTAGAACATAAAGGAGAATTCATTAAAAGAGAAAATGAGTATATTGCAGAAGGATAAAAAATGTTCTAGAACAAAAATGAACATAACAAAGGAGAAATGTAAACAGAAATATAATCCCTTTGCATATTTAAAGAAATTACTCCCTTAAAAGTTAAAACAACCGTGAAATGAAGACTATGAAGAAACCAAACATCACACAAAAGACGAGAGGAAATTAGCTGTATCTAAAATTTGATATTCAAAATGCAAAGATGCAGCTTGCAGGCCAAGATTTTAATACATGAACTAGAATATATTGTACAGAGCATATTGGTGTGAGGAGAAACTTTTTATTGTGTTGTACCTGTAAGGCTAACCTTTTTTTGCAGATGCAGTAGTAGAAGAAGGATCTAAGATGGATGGCATTTGGGCAATCTGAAAATGAAGGGTGAAAGGGGTGATATTAGCTGGAACAACAGGAGTGAACCAGAAAACCAGAAATTGTTATTACGGGTGGAATGTGTCTTGACTGTCTTCTAATAATGATACAACGATGATGCAGCATTTTATTGTTTTGATGCAACGGAGCCTTGTCTGGTTTTAGGTTTTTTTGTGCTTTGAAAGTAATATGTTTGTGGTGTTATATATTCTGTTGATTGAAAAGGGTCTGTTGCATGTAAGCCTTCTTCTTTTAAGCATTTTATTCTTTTGATCAGGGGTGCTGACAAAAGATTGTAAGTTGTGGGTTGAAAATTTTGTAAGTTGTTTGGTGTGTATGGTGAACAATGATGTACTTTTCTTTATCTAACTTTAAGCACATGATGGGGCGTGTCTTCTTTAACCATTCCTAGAAGGTGGAGAGTTTGACCACTTGTGATTGTTGCAGTGCCACGTGGATAATAGATGAGTGTTGTGCATTTTTAACATTTACTAATGCACCAACCATCGTCTCAACAAGAAGGAAAGCCCTAAAAATTTCTTTTATTCAAAACAACTAATTTGATATACACACGATTCTTCACAATATATCACAGAAACATAAGTCTAAATTTCCAAGCAATTAGAAGACATAAAAACTGAACAGCAGCTATAATGTATTAAGTAGAAATTCAGTTGGAAGCTGATGTAAATTGGTAAGAGGCATAAGAGAGACTGCTCATTTGAATACTGCTGTGGATAAGTTTGGCCTTTGCATTTTCACCAGCAGCACCAATGGCAACGTGGAGTGGATAAAAGTGATCTGGCCAGGGTTGAGCCATTTTTGCGTGTGGGGCTTTCTGTTCATAATGATTTACATCTTCATATCTACAAAAGCACAATTGAAAAACTTTCACCACTAATTCATGAAGAGCCACACCCTACAACTTTCACAAACAATTACTAGCTTTCCAATGTCATACATGTAAGGAGTATCATATTAATTATGAGCCTTGCAGTTAACATACTTAATAAGATCAGTTAATTAAGCATTTAGCAAATATGAACATAAAAAAACAGGGAAAAATGTACCTTCCTTCAAGAAGAGCATCTTTCAACCAATTATCAAACTCGAGAGCCCAGGGAGCAACGGTGGTGCCAGGTTTAATTGCTCTCAAGTTGTGAACAGCACTTCCAGAACCCATTATCAGTACACCTTCATCTTTTAGAGGGGCCAATGCTTTTCCCAAGTTATAATGGTAAGTCCCATCCTGCTTAGATTGAACTGACAATTGACAAACAGGGATTTCAGCTTCTGGATACATCAGCATGAGTGGGACCCAAGCACCATGGTCAAGCCCTCGCTTGTTGTCTTCATCTACACGGCTGAAACCAGATCCTTTCAGTAATTCCTTCACCCTCCTTGCCAAGTGTGGAGCTCCAGGTGCTGGATATTTAAGCTAGTAAAGGTAGCATGTAAGACATGGTGATAATGTATAAACGTACCTAAGAAATTTGTCTTAAGGTTTTCAATAAAAATGATGTCTTATAATAATATTTTAAAAGGAAATTTAACCAACTGCGGTTGGCGTGAGTGGTTAAAGGCCACTCGCCCCTTAACCAAGGTCTTGTGTTCGACTCTTGGATATGGAAAAAATCTCAGCTGGAAGGGATGCCACCCATCGAGGTGCCGAACAAACTCCCGCAGGAGATTAGTCTCTGTCTCAGGTTGGCGATAGAATACTCCTCGAAGTAGATCGAAAAGGAAATTTAATTTGCATAACTACAAAGTTCAGGAAAAATACAAAAAAATGTAAATTTGTTTTTTTAAGAATTATCAATCACTCAAGTCCTTAGTCAAGTTAATCAACAGCCACTAAAGCATGTTTGGGATAGTTGTATTCTTTTGATTTAAGGTGGTTTGAAGAAAAAAAGTTATTTTTGTAAAATAATTTGGTGTGTTTGACGAATATATTAAACAAAAGTAAATTGATCCCATAATTTGAGCTGTTTTCACAAAATTTGATCCCTTCGGCATAATGATACAAGTTAAAATTTATTTTTCTCTTAAAGCTCTTTTTCCGTATTTACCACAACTTCATTTTTTTTTTTGTTAAATAGCATCAAATATTACCCATTAATCTAATTAAATAATTTCATGCCATTTTATTTTAATTTAGTATGTAAAAGTATTTTTTTATATTATTCAAACAAAAAAAATTTTAAAATCTATTTTCAGCAAATTCAAACTCAAATATGATTCTATTAAAAATCCATTTTTTCAATAATAAATTATACATATAATATTCGATTATGAAAAATATATTTTCTGCAGCTTTACCAAATACACACTAATTAACTAATAAATTAACTATTTTTCACTAAACTAAAAATATTTGTATAATAAAAACAATATTACAATTTATCTCCTGAAAATGAAAATTTGATGTATAAAAGGTTTCTCTACAAAAAGAAAACAGATAAGATGAATATAGCCAGGTAATCTAAATTTAGAGGTAGTGCAAAGCGCAAACCTGGTACATGCGTTGGGGGAAGTTATAAAAGTCGTAGATGGTGTCGTTGTTGTCAACAACGTTAACGGTGGGGATTGCGGTATCCCAATGACCAGAGATGACGAGAATGGAAATTGGTCTGTGCGTATACACCTCCTTCTTCCATGACTGTAGGAACTTCCTGGCCTCAATGGATTCGTCTATCGCCAGGGTGGGTGATCCATGGGATATGTAGAACGTGTCCTTCAACGCCATCATCTAATCTATTCTTCCTTTCTTTTTCTTTTCTTTTCTGATGATTTCTTTCTATATACGTGCTTAACTTTTATCACAATCAATAATCTCATAAACAGGTTAACTTTTATATCTCTATCTAATCTCTATGTATATAGAGAGATGAGATAAATAGCGATAGAGAAAGAGAGAATGGAGGAGGAGACGCGCATAGACTTGATTTGGTAAAAGTAAAACAGAAATTTCGACAACTTGACCACCATGTGCATATTTGATACATAAAATATTGAGTGCCTACCTATATCTATACTATATTATAGAGAGATAATGATAGAGAAAGAGAGAACGGAGGAGGAGACAAACAGAGTTGGTAAGACAGAAATTTCTACCATGTGAATGTGTATATTTGTTTCATAAAATATATTGAGTAAATTACACTTTTATTCTTTTTTTTTTTACAATAGTACACTTTTATTCTTGAGAGTGCTTAAATTATATTATCCTTATTTATTTTAAATAATTACATTTTTATTTTTATTTTTGATGGAAAATAATTGCATTTTTCTTTAAGAGATCAAAACACGCTACTTTTATCTATTTTAATGTTTTTCGTTAAAAATAGATAAAATAGGATGATTGGTCCTATACGTTTATTTAAATTTTTACTTCGGTCCCATAAGTTTTATTTTTTTCAAATTGGTCCTATACGTTATGTTTCGTTTTCATGTTAGTCCTTTTCGTCAATTTTGACCTTACGACGTCAGATGAAAAATCATGTGTAGCACTACGTTAGGTCAAAATTGACGGCGTTAAGTCAAAATTGACTGAAAGGACTAATGTGAAAACGAAATATAACATGTAGGACCAATTTGAAAAAAATAAAACTTGTGCGACTGATGTGAAAATTTAAATAAACGTATAGGACCAATCAACCTATTTTGTCTTAAAAATATTGTAGGGTCGAAGACTTGAGGTTGCACTAACCACCGGCTACCAAGATTGAAATCACGAGTATTTTGGGCAAGATAGCAATGTTGTCGGTATAGTTTTGTCTAATTAATTAAACACTGTTAGCAATATTTCTTGAAATACAATCTTAATCGCGCCCTAACTCGTGCTAGTTGTGTTGTTCTTGTTCCTGCAAATACTTGATAACGAGAGGGATACTATAAGAATAATATCGCTCTGATTTTCTCACAACAATGGTTCAAATGCTCTCAATATATATTCACAAGGAATCCGAGTACATAGAACTAATATAAAATGAGTACATTCAATAGCTTGTCTCTACCGGCCCCTTATACACTTATATACTACTACTCTTAACCTCTCCACTCGTCCCACCATGCCCGTTTAAGGGCGGTTATCTTCAACGCACGTCTTCACGATCCGAGTGAAGGGTGTTGGTTACTGCCCTCCCTTTTTCCACGTGCTTTTACCAATTGAGTAATGGTGGGTCTGGCATCGGGTCTTAGCTTGGTACTGGTAAGAGTGGGCATGAACTCGACCCAAACTCAGTTCGTCCAATCTCTGGCGGTACACAAGTCCCCCAAGCTCTAAGCTTTACCAAAGCGAAGGAGCTTTATAGGCCGAGTTTTCTCTCTATCTGTCCCAACTCGTTGGTTTGGCATATGCGTCTCTTGTTGTTCTTACCCGATATAGTGAGCTCGACCCCCACGATTCCAGACAGTAAAATTCCTATTACATGTTAGATGCAAAAATACAATTTTTTAACTTCGACATGCAATGTAATCGATGAGCAAGATGCTTAGCTAAAAGAGCCCACAAATCCGACAGAAAAAGGGAACATATTGGTGAATAAAAAAAATCTAAGTGTTGAAGATTGTTTACAATTGAACTCGACACAACATTATCCGAATTAGTTGCCAGGTGTTGGGAAATACTTGCTTGTCGAAGTGTAATTTTCACCATACGACGAAAATAACGGAAACAAATTTAAGTTTAAGTTCAACTAAGTGTTCTAGATGTCGAATTTAGAAATAACTGCCACAACGCGTGACCCAGTTTTAGGAGTCAAGTATTTTAGACGCTTGCCTATAAATAAGGGAACATATTGGTGAACATATTGGTCAAAGCCCTCCACGGTGACATTGGGATCGTCGCCGCCAATGAGAGAGTGCAGATATTTAGGGCTCCCGTCATTGAGAACGGTTGTGTGCTTTTTGGGGAGGGATTTAGCGAATCTCATTGTTTCATTCTTTGTGTTTCTCCTTAAATTTGAAATTTTTCACATCAAGAAAACCCCATAAATTTGAAATCTCGCTCTCTCAATTCGGGGAAAAAAAACTCGATCTTTCTCTCTCCCTTAAATTATGACTCGAGCTCGTGTTTATAGAGCCATGGAGGTATGGTCTTCTCACATCAATAAATATCTTCTTTTTCGATGGTGCTATGCCTTCTGCTCTCTGGTGGTGCAATATTGACTCGTGTACGAGGTGTAGTAGAAGGCTGCGTGATCGTGTCAGAGGATAAGGGGGTGGTGGTGCAGTTATAGACGAAGATTGGAACCCTTGCTTTGGCGCCACGGTGGTGGTAGATTCATAACGGTGAATTTGGATATAGTAATAGATTCAAGAACAGAACCGATTCAAAGTTAGTAATTGATTACAAATTGAATTGTAATCGATTCCAAATTGAATTTGTAATTGTTGTAATTAATTCCAAATTGAATTTGCAATCAATTACTCATTCAATCTGTAATTGAATACAAATTCCAATTTGAATCAATTACAAATTCTTTCTCTTTTACCTCTTCCCTCGAGTTCCGCTGCCCAACCAACCGCCCTCTCTGTCGCAGCCTCCCCCTCCCTATTCTGGGCACACTGCTTCTCTCCTCACGTTGGGGTTTGGTTCAAATAAATTTTTCTCTAGAGGCGGCATAGGTAAACGGTGCCGATGTCGCCGAAGTCAATGCGGCGTAGAAGGTGAAGTCGCGGAAGGTGAGGTCAGACTTGCGCAGAGGGCCTCATCGGCGAGTTCTTGCTCGGAGAAGCGTCCTGCGATGTAGGGGAGGTGGTTGGTGCAAAGAAGAGAAAGGAGGATAGAGAAGATTTCAGGATCTCGGAGAGGAAAAGGGTGGAGGTGGCGGAGGAGGAGGAGGAGAGAAGGGAGGGGCAAATGAGAGAAAAGAGACTGAGAGAGGGATTGAAAAAGTAATTTTTTGTTTTTGAAAAATAAAGCTCTCTCATGATGACAGACATGGCATCGTCTCTCATCCTAAAATTTCCCATATTGTTACATCAAAGGCAAACACACTAACTTAACTCAGCACAAAAAAAAACACACTATCTTAACTTACATTTCCTATGGTATCGTATACGGATACAGTGGCAAATCACGGTGTGTGTCACACTCGCACATACACAAACACAAATACAAACTTCACTTCACATATACAAATCCTGAAACAAAACACACACTAACCACAAAAAACACACACACAAGAGAAGAGACTCGCCGATAAACAAGGTCTCACACACACAATCAATCTCTTCCCTCTCTCTTCAATTTCTAGGGTTTTCTTCATTCCTATTCTTTTTGTTTGCTCTTTGAAATGCATTTCCCAAATTACTATTTGCATTTGCTTCAATCTGCTTGTTATGATTCTCTATTTCTAGCTCTTTAATCTTCGAATTTCATGTAAGTTATTATCATTATTAGTTCGTTAATTTGCCTTTCTTTTGATTTTTTCAACTTCTTTTTTGTCCCCAAATTTCGCTTCTTTGAGTTGGATGCTAAAGATTCGAAATTTGTTTTGATTAAGTAACCTGATGATTTACTTAGTTTTGTTCTCTTATTGGTTTTCGTTTCTTAGCATTTCGTTCTTTAGTTGTATGAATTATGATGTTAAATTGGGTTTGATTTTCTTCTCAATGTGAGAAAAAAAAAGTTGTATATTTCCTTCAACTTGAAATTGGTTATCTTTCTAAATATATGCTCCACTTTCGGCTAGAAACTAGGCCATTTGGTTTGGTGTTCTATGATGATGGAGATAATGATTTTATTTTATATTTTTGTTTTAAGTTTTGACTCATGGCCAATTGGCATTCTAAACTTAATTATGGCGTTGTAATTGTACTTTTACCGCATTTAAGCGCAACAATAAATTTTCTGATTAGGTTTTATGTCTGCTTTTATACATTGTTAATTTGATGATGATTATGTTGAGTTTCTTGCTTCGTCAATTACTGTCTCCTTGGCCTGTCTAATGTCTATCATTGCTTCTCTTTGTTTTAGCTTCTACTTTGTATTTCATTTGTACATGGTATAGAATTTAATCTTTTTAAATTCTGGTAATATATTTCTATACATTGACTTTGAGTGCATATGAAAATTATTTTGGCACATGAAGTTATTGTTGCCTTAAGTAGTTTACAAACTTGTTTTGCCGGCTTGCAGTTACCGATTTCCATATAATACACATACAGCAGATATAGGAATTGTATTGGCTGTCAGATTACTTCCTTTAAAGGTTTATGACTGCATTGGATTTTTCACTATGAGTGGTGTACCTAAGAGATCTCATGAAGAGACTGTTCATCTGTCTTCAAAGCACCCACATGAAGATTCAGGTACATATTCCAAGTCGATTCCATCTGTTTCAAATGAGCACCATCTTCCTTATGATATAGGTCAGGATTCACGAGCGGCAAAGACACTCCGTATTGAACCTCGTGATGCAGACAGAATATCTCCTCTTCATTCAGTGTATCGCATGCCATCGTCTTCAAGTGATTCTCATGCAGATCATCCTGTTGGAACTGATAACAGGATAGAATCAAGGGACTTAAAGGAGAATAGAGATCTCCGGTTTGAGAATCGTGATACTAAGTTGGAGAATAAGGAGTTGCATGGGGAAGCAAGAAGAGATTCTCAGATTGCTAAGATTGAGAAGGATGTGCGTGTTGAAGGTATAGGAGATGACAACAAGGATATCAGATATGATCAGGATAGTCATAATGATTCAAGAGGTGACATTAAGACAGAGAAGGATGGCTATGGTGTGGTAAGTAGCCACTTAAACTGGAAAGAATCAAAAGAGTACAGGGGAAAGAGATATTCTGATGCCCCCAGTGGGAGCTTGGACTCCTGGAATATGTCACGTGGCAATACACCAGCAGAAGTTGGAAAGCAGAGCTCAACAGCAGAAGAAAGGGACTATATGGAAGCTCATGAGACTGTTGGTGAAAACAGAATTGATTCCAGAAGTGAAGATAGATTTAAAGATAGAAAAAGAAAGGATGTGATGTATCGGGACTGGGGGGACAGGGAAAAAGAAAGAAGTGATCGCAGAAACAGTACACAAGTTAATAATACTAGTGATGACTGCAAAGACTCCGCCAAAGAAGATAGAGATTTAGAAAAGTGGGAGAGGGAGAGGAACGATCTTCCAAAAGATAAAGAAATTTTAAAAGAGAGGGAAAAGGATCATATCAAGCGAGAATCATGGAGTGGGATGGAGAAAGAGGTTTCAAATAGTGAGAAGGAAGTTGGTGATGGATCAGTTAAAGCTCCCCAAGAAATTATGTTACCAGAACTGAAGAAACAAGAAGATGTTGACAGCTGGAAAAATGTCGATAGAGAAGCTAGAGAGAGGAGGAAAGAAAGAGATGCTGATTTAGAAGGAGATAGGCCTGATAAGCGCAGTAAAGTTGGCAAGCAAACAGAAGATGGATGTGCTAATGGGGAAGGGACAGGAGAAAAGGAGAGGGAAGTCCATAACTATAATGTTCAGCTTCGTAAGAGAATACAACTATCAAGGGGAAGCCCTCAGGTGGCCAATCGCGAGCCCCGTGTTACATCCCATGCCCAAGACAATGAAGAGTATTTTCTTGTTCTACTTTTCTTGGTTACTCATTGTGTGAAAACTTAGGGTGTGTTTGATTTAAGAAAACATTTTCTGTTTTTATTAATAATTACAAATATGTCATCTTATTTTCATTTTGTTTCCTGTTTTCAAAGGTTTGTATAGGAAATGGTGAAAACAAAAAAAAATAAATAATAACAAGGTGATATTTTTGTAATTATTAATGAAAACAGAAAATATTTTCTTAAACCAAACAACCCTTAGTTATCCAATATTAATTATCTTTTCATTTCAAATATTTTTTGTAATTTATACAACCTGTTTTTTAGTTATTAAGAGATGAAAGTTCAGAGTCCTATTAGAAATTTAAAATGATTCAATAATCTTTTTAATATTTATTTTTTCAATTTGTATTAGGGAGGGTGCTAATGTCTACCTTTTAAGAATTAAGCATTTTTTAGGGGGAAGCACAGTATTATTCAATAGCTGATCATGGGTATCTCGCTAGCCTAAAATTTGTAGGAACAACAACGGGAAATAAATTTGTAGGAATAACAGTAAGGGAATTTGTCAGCAAACAAATCTTCAGTGGTAAATAATCAACTTAAAAAGAAGATACCCCAGTGTAGTGAAACTAAAGACAATAAGTATACTGATGATTTTTTATTTTCGCATTATTATGTTATTAGGTATTCTTATATTTGTGCCTTTGAAGGAATAAGCATTTGCATTTTAATTTGTGTATCAGTTATGTGTATTATTTTGTATCACAAGTTCTTCAATATCTTGTTTTAATCAAAAGAAATCTAGTTACAGACTTACAGAAAATCATAAAATATGTTTATAGCCTCAATTGAAATTCAGGTTGTTGATGTAATAAGCTCTTTTTGAACTGAAGAATTTTGTTCTGAGGACACAATGAATATATCTAAAGTTGGTTACTATTGCACATCGACAAAATCATAATTTTGGTTTTTTCTCTTGTTGGTCAAATTGAAATTTTATTCCCGTTTGTACTTCATTACTCCCTCATTCCTTCAAGCACCCTATTGCTGGTAGTTGATATCTATTGTTCGATAATTTGAATTTGTCCTACTATTATGGTTTTTGGATTTCCAGTCCTTCATAGTTTTTTTTTCTTTTATTAAATACTTTGTTTCATTTACTTTGCAGGTTTCAAGGTATTCTCTCATTTCACTGGCTCAGTTATTTGGCTTGTTGTAGATTTGTGCCTTCGTGAATTATTTCGGTTTCGACAGAAATTGCTTTAATCTGTCCATTGCCTTATATTTTATGATATATTATCTCCTTTCAGTTTGGCTTGTCTCTTTGTACTTCCTTTTTAATGTGTTGTGTTATGAGGGTACTTTTAAAATGTGTTTGACAATTGTTGTTACATATTGATGGAATGGAAGAGATTAGAGCTGGAGATCTTCTGTTCATTCATTTGCAATTGTGTGCCCATTAATTATATGTAGGCTTTGGTATTTCAGGTAAAGCAGAAATATCTTCTATCATTTATAAAGTTGGTGAAAGCATGCAAGAATTAATAAAGTTATGGAAGGAATATGAATCATCTCAATCTCAAATAGAAAAGAATGGTGAAAGCTCTAATAGTGGCCCCACACTTGAAATCCGGATACCAGCGGAGAATGTTACTGCTACAAATCGCCAAGTAAGATCAATCCCTTTGTTATTGTAAATGAATTAGTGCCTTCTCCCCCTTTGGGGGAATGTGTTGATGGCTTTTTTTTAATACATTGATGACTTCTGTTAGATACAAAACCATTCACGGGTCTTCACCTAACAACTTAAGCTTTTGGGAGAGTTAGTTCCATGACATGGTGTCACAACCTCCATGACCAAGTGATCAAGAGTTTGGTCCTTGGCGTTGGTGCCTGCCCCATTCTCCTAAATAAAAGTTAAATTTCAGTACAAGGTAGGTGGGCTTGTGCATTGTCCACACTTCAAGTCCAAAGGGCTCTTGTGTAAGGGACTGCGTTAGATATAAAACTATTCATAAGTCTTCACCTAACAATCTAAGCTTTTCGGAGAGTTGCTTCCATGACAACCTTTTCTACTGCTTCTTGCTGCCGGTGAAGTCTGTTACTTGTTTCGCTTTTTTCTTGGTTTGTGTTAGTAAGAGACCCCCAATTAGGAAGACCTATGTTACAAGGAGTAAAACCGGGGCATTACCCAATGTAAATGGGCCTACACCCGAATTATAATGGGCTAGAACCCATCAACTGTAATAACTGTCATAGAATGTAATAAATAGAGAATAGAGGGTGGAGGGAAGGGTATTCTGTTAGTTAGTTGGGAATTGGTTGTGGAGAGGCTAGACTCTCGAATCTCTAGCTTGGCGGTTACTTTTCTCTTCCCTCTCTTTCTTTCTCTCTCTTCTGTAACTACGTTTCTCTATTCTTTCTTCTCTGTTTAGGAACCTTTCCCTAGAGAACATCAATAATACAAGGCATATTCATTGAATCTCTTAGCTAGTTCTGACCAATTCTATCAACTGGTATCAAAGCACTCGATTTTTGGGAGTGTTACATGGTGCAAACTCGAAGAATGGATGCAAGAATTGAAGCGTTGGAGCGTGGGTTTGAGAACTTGAGAAAAGCTCGCGAAGAGGATAGGCAGGAATGGAGGTGTACGGCGGAGGAAGATAGGGCGGAGAACCGTCGCCAGTTTGCTGCAATTCTGTGAAGTCTCAATCAGCATTCACAGAACCAAGAAAATCAAGAAAACGAGCAGCAAAAGCTGCATAACAATGAGAATCACAAGGAAGAGGATGGCCAGTTGGAGTTAGGTGAAGGAACCAGTAGGAAGAAGGATAAATGGCGGAAGTTAGAAATCCCGTTGTTTTCGGGGGAAGACGCTTATGGGTAGGCGATCAAGATCGAACGCTATTTCGATCTGAAGGAAGTCTCTGATGTCGAAAGGCTTCAAGCGGCCATGATAGCCATGGAAGGTAAAGCTTTGAATTGGTACCAATGGTGGGAGTATTATGCTGAAAAACCAACATGGGAGGAATTCCGCACGGCTTTGATTGAGAGGTTCCAACCTTCCATAACTCAGAATCCATATGAGTTGTTGATGAGTCTCAAGCAAAACGGAAGTGTGGAGGAATACAGGGAGCAGTTCGAGCTGTACTCAGGGCCTCTCAAAGGGGGAAATTCGGAATATTTGAAAGGTATATTCTTGAATGGACTGAATGACTTGATTAAAGCAGAATTGAAATTACACCCATTAAAATCATTACCCGAAGTGATAAACTATTCTCAGAGGGTTGATGAGAGGAATATGTTGTTGAGTAAGGGTTTTTCTACAAGTAATAAGGGGGGTGGATATAATCGAAACTACACTAGCACCAAAATAGTTACGTGGGAATCAGGTAATAAGAGCCAGAATCAGGGTCCAACAGTGAACAAGAGTAACAATTCGGGAAGTGATTCAAATAGTCTTAAAACCACAGGAGCTTTTAGAGGAAGGGTTTTTAAGAAACTCACTGATGCTGAGATGCAAGAGAAAATGGCCAAAGGATTATGCTTTAGATGTGATTACAAGTTCGGGCTGGGGCATGTATGCGCGAACAAACAGTTGCAAGTCCTAATTCGAGATGAGGAGGATAAAGGGGAAGAGGCAGAAGTAGAGATGGATACTTCAGAAGGGGAACTTAAAAATTTGTAGTTGTCTTTGCATAGATTAACTGGGCTTACTTCAAAAAAATCCATCAAATTGTGGGGGAATTTGGTTGGTAAGAAGGTGATTGTTTTGGTTGATTGTGGTGCCTTTCTTAACTTCATATCATCGAAGGTGGTGAAAGAGAATGAACTGGTGGTAATTGCTACATCTCCATACACTGTGGAGCTAGGAGATGGTAGGAAAATTCAATGTGGAGGGGTTTGCCAAAATCTAAATTTGCAAATACTGGGGGTTAGATATTGAGCAAGACTTCTACATTTTTGATTTGGGAGGTGTGGACATGGTTCTAGGTATGGAATGGTTGGCCAGTTTGGGAGAGATCTGAGCAAACTTCAAAGAACTCATGCTAAAGGTACCCTCTACAGAAGGAGCCAGGATACTTAAGGGGGAACCATCCTTGACAAGAGCAACTGCTTCCTTGAGATCGGTTGTAACGGCACTACAAGATGAAGGGCAAGGGTTTATGCTGGAATATCAGTGTATTCAAAATGAGGCAGAAAATACAGAGACTGCACCTCCTTGGCTCCACAAAACACTGATAGAATATGCAGAAGTATTTCAGGTGCCAGAAGGGCTGCCACCTTCTAGAAGACAAGAGCATGCCATTGTGCAGAAGGAAGGAGCTGACATACCTAACCTAAGACCCTACAGGTATCCTCATTATCAAAAAAATGAAATAGAAAAGTTAGTGGATGATATGTTGAAATCTGGAATCATTAGACCTAGTGTTAGCCCTTACTCAAGCCCTATCATTTTAGTGGGAAAAAAAAGATGGAGGATGGCGATTTTGTGTCGATTATAGGGCTTTGAACAAGATTACTGTTCCCAACAAGTTTCCTATCCCAGTTATTGATGAATTGCTAGACGAGAGCTGTTGTGTTCACAAAACTTGATCTCAAGTCAGGGTACCATCAAATAAGAATGAAGGAGGAAGATATCCCCAAGACTGCCTTTAGAACACATGAAGGGCATTACGAATTTGTGGTGATGCCATTTGGGCTCACCAATGCCCCTTCCACCTTCCAAGCTCTAATGAATGAATTGTTGAAACCTTATTTGCGAAAATTTGTGTTAGTCTTCTTTGATGACATCCTCATTTACAGCAAGAGCAAGGAAGAGCATGATCATCATTTGTAGGCTGTGTTAAAATTGTTGGTAGAGCATCAGTTAGTTGTCAATCGAAAGAAGTGCAGTTTTGGGCAGGGAAAACTTGAATACTTGGGCCATATTACATCAGTTGAAAGGGTAGCAGCTGACCCGAGGAAGCTAGAAGTAATGTTGCAGTGGCCACTTCCTAAAGATATTAAGGCATTGAGGGGATTTTTGGGGCTGATAGGATATTACCTACGGTTTGTAAAAGACTATGGCAAGATTGCGAGGCCGTTGACTCAGTTACTGAAGAAGGATAGTTTTGGGTGGAATGTTGATGCCCAAGAAGCTTTTGAGACATTGAAGAGGGCAGTGGCCAAATTACCAGTCCTCACAGCACCCCGGATTTTGCTAAAACTTTCGTGATTGAGTCAGATGCATCAAATAAAGGGCTAGGGGCAGTGCTGTTACAGGAGGGCAGACCTGTGGCTTTCCTCAGTCATACTTTATCCGATAGAAGTCAGAAAAAATCAGTCTATGAAAGGGAACTTATGGCAGTGGTCATGGCAGTTCAGAAATGGAGGCATTATCTCATGGGGAGACATTTTATCATTCACACTGACCAGAAAAGCATGAAATTCTTAACAGAGCATAGATTGCTAGGGGAGGAGCAATTTAAGTGGACTTCCAAGCTAATGGGGTTGGACTTTGAGATTAGATATAAGCCTGGAGTTGAAAATGCAGTTGCAGATGCTCTGTCAAGAAGAATGCAATATTCAGCTATCTCAGTATTGCATTTTTCTGAATTGGAGGAATGGGAAGAAGAGATCCAGGCTGATTCTAAAGTGAGGGGCATCATGCAAGATTTGTTAAGAGATTCAAACTCACATCTTGGATTTTTTTTGCAAGACAGGAAGCTTTTCTATAAAGGTAAACTGGTCTTACCTAGTAACTCCCCTAAAATTCCTGTTTTGCTAAATGAGTTCCATAGTATGGCAGTGGATGGACATTCAGGGTTCTTTAGAACTTATAAAAGGATTGCTGCCTTGGTGTATTGGGAAGGAATGAGACAAGACATCCAAAAGTTTGTGGCTGCATGTGCAGTCTGTCAGCAGAACAAGTACCAAACCTTGTTCCCTGCAGGCCTTTTACAGCCCCTACCACTTCCCACTCAGGTTTGGGCTGATATATCAATGGATTTCATAGAGGGACTCCCTAAGGTGCAAAGGAAGGATGCCATTTTGGTAGTTGTTGACAGGTTCACCAAATATGCACACTTTGTGGCCCTAAGCCACCCTTTTACAGCTAGGGATATAGCTGAGATTTTCCTAAAAGAGGTCGTCAAGTTACATGGTTTTCCCTCAACCATTGTATCCGACAGAGATAAAATTTTCCTAAGCCATTTTTGGAAGGAACTGTTTAAATTGGCTGGCACCAAATTGCAATTCAGTTCTGCCTATCATGCTCAGACGGATGGGCAAACTGAAGTGGTTAATAGGTGCTTAGAAACCTATTTGAGGTGTTTGGCAGGTACTAAACCAAAACGATGGCCCAAGTGGCTCGGTTGGGCAGAATTCTGGTTTAATACCAACTACAATAGCTCTACCAAACAAACCCCCTTTAAGGCCCTCTATGGTAGAGATCTTCCCCAACTCCTAAGGGGCACTACAATCCCATCTGCTGTGGAAGAAGTCAACAGGTTGATCACTGACAGAGACACTATGTTACATGATCTGCGAACTAACTTGGTGAAGGCCCAAGATCAAATGAAGTCTTATGCCGACAAGAAAAGGTGGGAAGTCACTTATGCAGCAGGGGATTCAGTCTATCTTAAGTTGCAGCCATATAGGTTGAAGTCCTTAGCTAAGAAGATCAATGAGAAGCTCAGCCCTCGCTTCTATGGACCTTACACCATCACCAAGGTTATTGGTCAAGTGGCCTACCAACTGGATCTACCCCCAGAAAGTAGGATATTGTTAGGAACCCAGAAATTAAAAAAGAAAACTGAGAGTATTTTGTATTAATTGAAGAAAACAGATCTGTTATTAAGGTGATAACAAAAGCCGTATTACAATGGTAGAAAGAAAATGGAAAACAAAGATAATGGGCAATTAGAGAGTGCCCTGCTCTCCCAAGTCCCAAGTCCTAATTCCAGCCTAACCCAATCCCAATCCCTCTCCCTGTTTACTCTTTATATCTCACTTTGCATCATCACATGCCTCACGCACATTCTCATTCTCTCACTCTTTCTATTTCTGCCAGCTAGGCATAGTTAGTTACAATTCCCTCTTTCCTAATTCTGATCAGGTGCAGCATTGGTGCAACACTCCTTACATACACACTTGAGTAATATTGGGCCTTGGGTCTACGTCCCTAACAGATACATCTGGTATTTCATGTGTCCTTGCTTAAGAAAGCAATTGGTCCTGCCATTACCCCTCAGCCACTACCTAAGATGCTGACTAAAGACCTGGAGTTACAAGTGCAGCCCGATATAGTCAGAGCAGTCCAAAATGGTCCCTCAGGCCAAGCAGAAGTCCTCATTCAGTGGCAAGACCTGCCAGAGTTTGAAGCAACTTGGGAAGCTTATGACATCATCCAGGACTAGTTTCCAGACTCTCACCTTGAGGACAAGGTGAATCTTTTGGGGGGGAGTATTGTTAGTAAGAGACCCCCAATTAGGAAGACCTATGTTAGAAGGAGTAAAACCGGGGCATTACCCAATGTAAATGGGCCTGCACCCGAAGTATAATGGGCTAGAACCCATCAACTGTAATAACTGTCATAGAATGTAATAAATAGAGAATAGATGGTGGAGGGAAGGATATTCTGTTAGTTAGTTGGGAATTGGTTGTGGAGAGGCTAGACTCTTGAATCTCTAGCTTGGCGGTTACTTTTCTCTTCCCTCGCTTTCTTTCTCTCTCTTTTGTAACTACTTTTCTCTATTTTTTCTTCTCTGTTTGGGAACCTTTCCCCAGAGAACATCAATCATACAAGGCATATTCATTGAATCTCTTAGCTAGTTCTGACCAGTTCTATCAGTTTGTTTCTTCTTTGCTATTCTGATGTTGTATTTATGCACAAATACGTCAAAATCAGTGGCTTATATGTATCATACTTGTATCCAATACCAATACTCATATAAGATTTCTGCATCCATATTTTTGGCGTATTCCTATATTTTTTTAGAGATGCCCATAAAAATATCGCAACTCGAAAAATCCAAGATATGGATTCAAGTCCTTCACTAATTACCAATGTTTTAAAAACCGGTCCAACCAGTTGGGCTGTCGACTGGGCACCCCTTCGATCCTGATCTAACCATAGAACCAGAGAAGCGGTTTGACCGCTAAAAAACATCAAAAACTGGTTGAACCGGGCTAAAACCGAAAACCGGTTGGTTCATTTAAAAAAATATGTGATATTAATTGTTTTTTTTTTTTTTTTTTAAGAAAGGTTAGTAATACTAATTAGTGTAAACCAACTTTGATTTTGACTTTTGTTACATCATATAAATTGTAAGTTTTATTTTCATCGCTATTCATATAATCTTGACCATGAATTGTTAATTTACTATAATTAAGATCGTATTTGTTGCACTTTACTTTACATTAACTTTGTAGTTAATTTAGATTTGTTATTGTGTGTGTTTCGTTATTGAATAATTTGGACTTGATATGGAATGTTGGAACTTGGAACACACACACACACCCCGGTTCGACCATCGGTTGAACCTTAAACCGCTCTTTCTGGTCTTCTGGTTGGACCGGTTTTTAAAGCATTGCCAATTACCTCCCTTAAAGCATATTTATACTCTTAGTGTGTGTTTGGATCAACTGCGAAAAATTGATTATTTCAATAATCGATTATATATTTATAATAGAATCAGTTTTTTGTTTGGATGTGCTTACTGAAAAGCATTATAAGATAATCTATTTCGTTTGGGTTAAGGATCACTTATATGTAGTAAATTACTAAAAAGAGTATGAAGTTGTTTCTATAATAATATTTGTTATTGATTCTATACCAAATCTTGATAGTTTAGATTATGTTCAGGTCAGAGGTGGCCAGCTGTGGGGGACAGATGTGTACACATACGACTCAGATCTTGTTGCTGGTATGTGTTATTATAAAATGGGTGCAGCTAGCTTTTGATTGCTGTTGAAGAATTATAGGTTTGGAGTTGAGGGAGATGGAAAGAGAGAAATGGCCAACGAGTAAATTGTGAATGTTATTGATAGATGGAATGTGATACAAAATACTAACCTAATGCCCCTATTTATACTAAGAGTTAGGTCAAGTACTAGCACTAATAATACAGCCCCAAGCTCACTACTAATAACCATAAATCCGTAATATATATTCTGACAATTGCAGATGATTGTAGTTGACATGTTTGAATTTAGTACTGATGTTGCAATTTTGTTGCATAGTTCTCATGCATACAGGTTACTGTCGTCCAACAGCTTCACTGCCTCACACAGCGATACAAGAGTTGCGTGCAACTATTCTGGTGCTGCCTCCACAAGATTGTATGTATATGTAGATCAGAAAAATGCACTCTTGCTTCATTATTTAATAATACCTCTGCTGTCTAAAATAACATCTAATTGTGTCTAAGTAGTCTTGAAGTAATGACAGGGAATGAGTTTATGGTATAATATAATGTCATAGTTTATGTATATGATAAATACATAAAGATCTCCCGGTTAATAGCTATAAGTTTTGCTTGAGTAATTATACTAGTCAGTTTACTCTGGCAAAAAAAACACAACTCATTATATGTTTATTACAACACTGAAATGCGTGCTTGAGTACGACCTAGATTTTTTGTAGTACAAGTTCATTTTCTAAATTGAATGAAGTTTAGGGCAGGAGTTTGTTTGAACTTTGAAGGATGCAAGGAAAAACAAGAGGAACATATTGATGGTAGTGTTGTTATATCTAGTATAGACTTTCAGGACCTAATTGAAAGTTTCAAATGGCACAAAAAATGTTCGCTAAAATATTTAATCATAGCAATAAGAAGACTTGGACACTTTCAAATGTGGAGGGTTATCAATGAGGTTCAGAGCCTTGGTCTTTGGATATTATAGGGAAGGGAGTTGACTCTGGTGAGAAAGTTAGCCAATTTTGTTGGTTACTTGGTTTCTCTTCCTCATTTGCAATATCTGATACGTGCATATTGGTTTTACCATTGAAGCTCTAGTTGGATAATCTAAAGATATTTATTCTGTTCATAATATCAGGCTATATTTCTACCCTGAGAAACAATGTGCGTTCCCGTGCGTGGGGTGCTGCAATTGGTTGTAGTTATAGAGTTGAGCGGTGTTGCATTGTAAAGGTAATAATGAAAGCTGTGCAAAGTCTTGTCATCTTTGAATTTTTGCCCCTAGGTTATGTGTTCTGTTCATTGCATCCTCATCTACTTTAGATGCTTGCCATATAATTTGGTTCACTATTTTCCATTCCAAAAATATAATGTCCTTTTCTTTCTTTTTAATATCTCGACTTTTTGGAGAAGTTGCTGACTAGGCTTTGACATGAATGTTTCAGTTACTGTTTACATAGCATGTAAACTTTGTAACGAGGGCATTATATTTGGGACGGGAAGGGTTACTTTTGCTTGGAATGGGTCTTCACATGTACACTATCATTAATATTACACATACAGCACAAGCTCGTTAATTCTCAGTTGGACCAGGTAACTATCATCAATATTAAAAACTTAATGGTGATCCTGACTGGTTTTCGTTGGAAATCAGAAAGGAGGGGGAACTATTGATCTTGAACCATGCCTTACACATACATCAACTATCGAGCCCACCCTTGCACCAGTTGCTGTTGAGCGGACAATAACGACCAGGGCTGCAGCTTCAGTTTGTCCTGCACCTTATAATATACAAACCTTTTTGCATTCATAATTGAATTAATCCTTGGCACATTCTATATTACTATCTTAGTTGGTGTGGCTTTTGTTCTTCAGAATGCATTGCGGCAGCAAAGATTTGTACGAGAAGTCACAATACAGTACAACCTCTGCAATGAGCCTTGGTATGCCACTTTTAGTTGGCAACGTACAGCGTAATATAATAATATTATGTTTTTTCATAGAGCTAAAATAATATAAGCCAAGTTGTATTTTTGTAATATTTGAAAATATCTCAGCTTTACAATGCAATGCGGCTGGGTTATAATATTTCTTATTCTTTTTTGTTTAGATACCACATGCAACACTACTACTTTGCAGCTTATCTTGCTTTTAGTATTTATTTATTATAATAATAATCAGGATCAAGTATAGTATAAGCATTGTTGCTGACAAGGGTCTAAAAAAGCCACTCTATACATATGCTCGTTTGAAGAAGGGGGAAGTTCTTTATCTCGAGACACACTTGTCCAGGTATTCTTTATATGGAAGTTCTTGTCCAAAATGAGTGATCTGTTTGTCAAATGTTTTTAGGCTTCATATTTGATTTTCCTTTAAAAAATTATCTGCATTAGCTATTAAGTGCAACATGCAACTGCAATCTTCTTATAAATGTGAAACCATATTGGACTGTCACCCTTTTCTTTCAGTAATTGCTTCTTAATTTCCAATTGAACAAAGTAGTGTTATTTCCTTTTATAATCATTTTTCTTAAATGAAAGATCACCTGCTTAATAATAATTTATGGAACTTAAAGGATCCATGATGATGGTCTTGAAAAATATTTAATCTGTTCTCTCCTAAAGAAGCAAATATTCTGTAGCAGTGCTCTGTTTATGCTGTGCTTTGGTGTATTTGGGTGGAAAGGATCGGTAGAATAATGAATGACTCCTTTTCAACCCTATACTTCGTTTGGGATAGGGTTTTTCTTTTGGCATCCTTTGGTGCTCTGCCCATGGGCTTTTATGATGTTTCTTTGTTAGACATGCAGAAGGATTGGCATGCATTGTTTGTCACATTGGTTTCAGTTGTTTCTTTTTGTTTTTTTTTTTGTGTATGCCTTATCCTCTTCCTATGTACTTTCTTCTTCTCTTCTAATAATAGTTCTTTTTTATTATAAAAAAATGTATTAATTTGTTTCCATGCTCCTCTTGAAGTCTAAGTTCTCGTCAAAACCATGAAGTTGTAATTTTTATGACTCAATTCTTTGTAGATATGAGCTTTGTTTTACTGGAGAGAAAATGATCAAGGCTTTGCCAGCAACTCAGTTGCATGACCCAGAAATAGAAAAGTCCCAAAGTCACCACCCGCATTCCACAAATGGTGATAAAGCTGATTCTGATAATGCCATGATTGATGTGTTTCGCTGGTCCCGTTGTAAGAAGCCTCTACCCCAGAAAGTGATGCGCACACTTGCCATCCCCCTGCCTCTTGAACATGTGGAGGTATTTTTGAGTCATTCTTTCATTTCATTTCCGTGGGGTAATGAATGATGTCTACAGAAAGTTTCTCCTCAATTATGAGTAACTCTTCCCACCTAGTAGGAAAATGCTTTGTTGTAATTATGAGTAACACTTACATTACAATCGAATGTTTTCCTTTGCCTCTACTAGTCTACTTTCTCGTTTGTTTATCTGATTAAAATAGGCGTGACCTATGAAAAGGGGAAAGGGAGTAGTAGTCGCACTATAAGGGGGAGGGGACAATTACATGGTAGGTCTTGGAGGAACCCAAACAAAATCCTGCAGAACCAATACCGGTTGCTTTTGGGCTCGGGCTGCGAGCCTGAGGCTTTCACCATTGGATCAAAGGTCCACTCACTAGTCTTCATTGTTTTCTTTGTTTTAGTCAGAATGCAGCATACCTGCTTTTTTGCTCATATTTCAGTTTTTGCATGACATCCAGGGCCTTGTATATAACTTGTGGCCCTTTTTTTTGGCTTGTTTCAACATCATGTGCAGAATTACTCAATTTGTTACATATAATTACAAAGTTATTCGAATTAATTCCTGAATTTGTAATATAATTCAAGGTTTGCATTTTCTGATGTAGGTCCTGGAGGAAAACCTGGACTGGGAAGATGTACAATGGTCGCAAACTGGTGTTTGGATTGCAGGAATGGAGTATACCCTTGCGCGGGTGCATTTCTTGTCAATGAATTAGTTCAATTCCCTTTTTGTTTGGGAAGAGAGAAGCGGGGTTGGAAGGGGGAGGGGTATTGGGATGATATAATGCATGTATTTATATACTTTATAGTAAAGAAGATACTGCCTTTCATGGAGCTAGAATATTTTTTGGTTTTTAATAAAAAATGCTTTACATCGTGTATTTTCTTAATTATGGTTTTATCTAGGAGCCTTTGCTTTCTTTTTCTTTTTTTGGTAAACAGGAGCCTTTGCTTTCAGTTGTTGCGGATGCTGCCTTGAAAAATTCATGGTTGCATGCCAACAATGAAGACTAGCATCAATGTTGTGTCCACGATCCTTTTTATTTAATCCGTTGTATCCATAATCCATTATTCAAGTTAATAAGACGGCTGTGCATGAAGGAACGATTTGTATGTTTATGGAATCAGTGATGAGGGGAGCTCAACGTTATAAAACTCGGATCGATCATCAACTCGATCGGGGTATTGGATCAATGGTTCAACCAGTGTGAACTGATGTAAATCAAATTTGTAAATTTTATAAACTAGTATGTATATATAATATGATGGCTTCTAGGGTGAGGGAGCAACTAAATCCTTCACCCATGAGGGAGCCAAATTGACAGCTTACATTGGGTAATATGGTGTAGTGTCTTTAAATTTAAAATGTTGAGGGTGTATACTTGTAAATATATTGTTTTGTAGTAATAGCCCCTTGAATAGCATCTTGGGTTTTTGTTACTTTCTGCATCGACAAACCACCGTAAAAAGGGAGGACACAATATGATAGCATGACGACGAAGGGATTTGCACCTTTTCAACAGCAAACATCAAACCAACAGACCAAAGACTATGGAAGTTATGGATTTTTGCACATCAGCCATTCAACTATTTCTTTAATTTATGGAAATTTTAAACAACGTAACCAAAGATAAACACTCATCTGGATGTATTTAATCTTTGATCTAAAGCAGTTACCCAAAGTGTATAGAAGCAAAAACCTCTTCTCAGGAACGACCCCCACACCCTTTAGCGATCTTCACAGGCACCATCCCACCAACAACGATCGAACCTTCACTTGATATATCTGGTAACAATGGTCGACGAACACCTTCATGTGTTTTTGGTCGAAGACAACGGAGGAACAAGGCGAGTTGAACCTGATGAACAACGGAGGAACAAGCTGATCTGAAGCAAATGAACCAAATTAGCATTTCAGATTTTCATGGTTAAGAATTTAATTTCAAAAATTAAAGAGGTCAAAGTGAAAATATAATGGCAACCAGAAGTACAAGTAATCATTGAATGATCTCATCCACCTATTTTTTAAGTGATAAATCCAACGGTTAGGATCACTCCCTCACATATGAGGGACTTAATGACACCCTCACATTAGAAGCCACCATATAATATATTTTTCAAACTCATTCCAATCAATTGATGTGTCTTAGTGGTAGGTGTACATCCTTGAAGCTGCCAGGGGCGTTTGAACCTTAGGTGAGCGTTTTTTGGGCTGCATTTTCCGAATTCAACATAATGAGCTGTCAAGCAGAGCTTGTGAGTGCATTTGGAAGAGTTTCGTACAGTGACCTGTCAAGCACGACGCGCGAGGTGCATTTGGAAGTGTGAGGGCACAGGAGCACAACATCAGATAGCGTGAGACCAATTGAGTGGTCGAACCGTGATCTGAGTTAACCGGTTTAAACCGGTTCAACCGCAATTCTATGACATCAATTCTATTTTAACACGCATGAGCTTATTAGAACTCATTCGTTTGAACTCACCAATTGAAGAGTTCAACTTTAGTGATGAAACCCGTGTAGTTTTTAGGAGCTTGATATATCTGTTTCATTCTGTAAATGCAATACATGGATCTCTTTCATTCATGTATCTTCTCACACTTGGCTGGCTGAGAATAGCATCAGAAATGGACAAGAAATAAAATATGATGTTATTTTATAAATACTTAAAAATGAAAGTTAATTTTTGATGCCTTGTTATACTAGTAGAATTTTTTTCCTGACCTCAATCAAATCCCTCTAACCAAATCCAATGGCATCAACTTAATAGTGGTTAGTCATAGTGGAAATAAATTACGACCCCAAGTGAACTTTATTTACAATGTTAAAGGTTCGAATTTTGGAGTCGCTTTTTTGGGAAGAGCTTACCTAACCACCCAACCTCCCACACCAAAAAAGAGAAAACAACGAACACTACCGAATAACCACTCATTTCTTTCCTCGAGGCAGATGGAATTATGCAAAACACATGCAGCTATGACTATATCTCTCAATCTGAAAGGAATACTGCGCAGCAAGTTCAAGGATTGGGAATCTAGTTTTCAACACATTAAATGACTTCAAAATAGCATTCTTCAGAAAACAAGCTAATTCTCCCCTATGAAATAAACACGAAGGAAATAAATAATTAAGGAAGTTATAACAAATGTAACGTGTAACATGGAAAGATAATGAACCCCAAACTACAGATATCTCTCTAACACAAGTGAGTAGTGACTGAGCTTTCCCAACCAGGATACATGAATAAAAACTGTAGATCAAATGTGCAAGCTGTGATTATATTTTGAGATATGAAACCTTTCTTATTGTGGAATTGAGATAAATTGATCTCTGGCAGAAAAATATATTACACTATAAATATTAATCCTAACACGCAAACACTGTTTAATCTAAAGCACAAAATTTTGCTGCAGTTTTTCCAACATGGAAAATATTTTGTAAAGGCCGGTAACCGATGATATAACATGAGTAATATTTTATTTTTATTGAAAAATAAACCTAAAAAATAACACCTTAAGTTTTGTCCTAAACTACATTAAGCTGAAAAGATCTAGGCTAAAATACCATTTTGGTCCTTTAACTTATTTTTTAGTTTCAATTTGGTCCCTTAACTTTTAAAAGTTTCAATTTGGTCCCTTAACTTGTCTCTATTAACACAAGTTAGTCCTCTCCGTCAATGACATAAACAAATGAATTTCAAATTGGTCCTTTAAATTGTTAAAAAGTTTCAAATTGGTCTCTTAACTTTTAAATGAGTTTCAAATTGGTCCCTTAAGTTTTAAATGAGTTTCAAATTGGTCCTTCAAATTGTTAACATATATGGCACTTGCATCACTTTTGCTTGTGTCATTGACTGAGGGGACTAACTTGGGTTCGCAAAAACAAGTTAAGGGACCAAATTGAAACTTTTAAAAGTTAAGGGACCAAATTGAAACTAAAAAATAAGTTAAGGGACCAAAATGGTAATTTAACCAAAGATCTATTACTGTGGTTAACTTCTCTCAATACTTATTTTTTCATTCACATAGCAATCAGTTGGGGCTGGTTAAAGAAATTTGTTTGAATAAACAATATTTTAAATATAATTAGTGAAATAGGTCTTTCAATCATCTAACTTTATTTGTGTTTTTTTAACTTATATTTTAACCACTTAATCACCGTTAAAACACTCAAAACCCAAAAAAATAAAAAAAATCAACGTTAAAACACTCACTTCCACCATGATCTAAAACACCATCTTCACTAGTTAATCACTTCATCAATTGTTATGGAAAATATGAGCTTGTTATGCTCCCAAGGCATACCTCTCTAAAAAGTTTCAGGTGGAATAGTAGATAAATGAGGCACCAATTGTTTATCGTCATATTTAACAAGTTGAATTATGCAATAGCAACTCCTACATTAAAAGCGGCAGAGAAGAAGGAAACTAATATGTCGCATTTTTCAAAATGAATTACTTATCTTCGTAATGATGGGAAATTGATTAAAATATCTAGTTAGAGATTTAATCTTCAAACTAACAAGAGGTATCTTCATAAGTTCATATGATGTTAATTACAGTATTACCAAAAGGCGTTCATTCTCAAAATAACGTGTTCTATGTCCAAAAATATCAATTTCTTTCCTTCAGAAATATCATTATCAGGGGATGGGCATCTCCAACATGTGGCCATATGTGATGGCAATAAACTAAAGAAAGCAAGAGTTGGTGAAAATTAGGTTGAAAAAGTATGAAAATATGGCTGGGCATCACAGTGAAGATGATGAAAGAAAACTGAAAAATTACAATTAACGGAATCATGACAATAACCAAGACAGTTATCACGGAGTTGAGGATTAGGACAAAATTGTCTCATATTAAAAAATTGAAGTAAAAATATGAAATAAAATTAAGTTATAGAACAAAGTTAAAGGAGAAATAAAATTAGAGAATTAAATAACATATCTTGCCTAAAAAATTAGTGTTCCTATGTTAATTTTAAAAAAGACAAAAATTAGATGCAGTTGTGTAGGTACATTATTAGATACTGTTTTTGAATGAGAAGATAGCATGAAAGTACTTGGAATCCCGAAATTGACTTGTTTTTGTCACGAATAATTCACGATTATGATGTGCATATCACCTCACGCCACGGCGAGGCAATTATAATAGGAGGGCGAAAACTTTTCAGATAAAAGTGATGTGTGAAGTGCGTGGGAAGCCTTATTATTTGGTTACGAGGAACGTTTAAAGATCTAGCCAGGGAAGAGAGAATTATGGGCTGTGTGAGCAGCTAGCCTCACTGTGAATGTAGCACTGGAAAAGCTTAGTGCCACTAGGCCATTGGGATTCCTGAGGCAACTAGGTGATGCTTTTTTCTAAGATCTAGGCACCATAGCAAGCTAGAAATGCAATTAGGCTGCCGTAACATTTACATCCACAGCAAGCAACCATCACAATTCCATTCCAACATAAAAATCATTTGACAAAAGATATGCATGCATATACAAAATTTCAAGTTACTCACAAAAATATTGAGCATTGACCTAAATATCAAATACACATGTTAAGGTGGGCATCAAGTCACCAAGCTATGCCATTTCTCCAGCCAAGAATCACCATTCATCCCATTTATTTAAGAAGTCATCCCACATAGCTGCAGCAATTGAATCACGTAGTGAGAATGCAAGTTCTTCTTGTATAGAAGAAAGCAACTGAACATCAGGAAGTTCATCAAGATCTGACAGTTCATCCACCAGTGGCCCCCCAACAATACTGAATAACCAGTCATTTCTTTCCTCACGTCGAATGAAATTATGCAAGACACATGCAGCTATGACTATATCCCTCTGAATCTGAAAGGAATACTGAGGAGCAAGTTTAAGGATTGGGAATCTAGTTTTCAACACATTAAAAGACCTCAAAATAACATTCCTCAGAAAACAGTGCCTGTGATTGAAAAGCTCCTTTGCATTTCTGGGTAACTGATTAGCACCTCTGTACTCATAATGCTGGTACCGAACCCCTTGAAAAGGAGCAATAAACCCTTCCGTATTTACATATCCCATGTCAACAAGGTAATATTTTCCTATGAAATAAATAAACTAAGCAAGTTATGCTAATGTAATGTGTATCATGAACAGATAATGAACCAAAATTACAGATATAATAATTTCAAACCTTGAGGTATTTGAGGGAAATTCTGATCTGGGTCATCAAGAACTGCCCTTAACACGCGTGAGTCGGTGACTGAGCCTTCCCAACCAGGATAAATAAATATAAATTGCAGGTCAAATGTGCAAGCTGCCAGTACATTTTGCGATAGGATACCTTTCTTATTGCGGAACCGTGATTGATCTTTGGCAGGAACATGTGCAGGAATGTGCATACCATCAATTACTCCAATACAATCCTGAAGTTATAGAGGAGGATGAGGGGAAAGATCAGTAAACTAGCACAAGCAGTAAAGCACAGGAGACAACTTGGGTTGAATAGAGAATAGTGAGGGAGAAGGAGCTCAAAGATAATTGGAACCTTGAAATATGGGTAAAATCTAGTACTGTTGAGAATTTCTGGAGGTGTGGTGAGCTGAGGAGGTTGCAAAACTTCACGCGATAGTGATTTAATAGCCTTCAATACGTTATTAAAATGTCGGCTAATGGTTTCACCAGAGTGCTGAAACCGCTCTTGAATCACTCTATTACGTTCATTATGGCCGATGATGTTTAAAAATATTGCTAACTGCTCCTCTATCATTACACCAGCAGTATCACGTAACATGGCTCTTTGACGGAGAATGTCACAAAGCTTATGAAATACATGTTTGTCCATCCGCAACATCTCCCGACAAAAGTCATCATGCCCATTCAGCACTTCTGCCATAAATTCACATCTCCTAGGTGATATATAGCGAGAAGGTTGCTTGGTTAGACAGCTATAGTAATAGTAGCCAACAGCAGCTGCAGCTAGTTCCATCTCATCCAATTCTAGGTCTATGTCATCCATGCTGATTGGTTTATCTGTAAAGATAAACTTCAACAGTACGAATGGTGCAAGATAATATACATCTTTCTGATATCTAGTTCATAGCTTTAGAAAACATTCTAATCATGCATAAAACAAATGAAATAATAGTTTGGAAAACAAACAAAAAAAGTGCTATGTTATAATTCCAAATTGAAAAAATCGGAGCAACATAGGCATTAACACCGAAATCGAATTAGTCACTAACATTATTCCTTGCAGTCTACTTAACTGTACAATAGTATGGGACCATTTTTAACCCAAAAAAAATAAGAAGTTTCTCAAACAATTCAACTAGAGGAAACACAACATTTGCCCTGCAACCAAGGCAATCTTTTTTCACTCTTAAGAGATATGAAAACCTCGCGGGCATTGGGGTGGTTCTCAAACAAATCCAAAGCAAGAAAGTAGATCCGTTCATCAACACCTTGCATCTCATCCAACATTTTGATGCACTTGCTTATGGAGAATCTGTCCTCGCTCTTGGTTATTGCACTTGCCCTCATCTTTGAAGCAGCTGCTATCTCCAGCATGGCATCCACTATAGCACCCCCAGTAGCTTTTCGGCCTCTCTTCCGGCCACCACCAGAACCAGATGGCACACCGGCCTGATGCTTGTGTCCATCTAACATGTTCACATCATCTCCGGAGCCCGAAGAGGCATCCTCATCGGCATATGTCATTGGCACTGCAACACCAATGTGCATGCTGCTCAGGTCTCAAATTCTCAATGCAAAACACACAGAAACAAAACATAACACAGCATAGCAATCAAGAAACAAAACACACAGTAAATGAAAGGAAGAATCCTAAAACACAAATAATCAGCTATAAAATCCCACAAAATTCTAAAAAATGCACAAAAAATCAAAAACCCTAATGGAAGGAAGAATCTTGAAAATAACGAAGCACGAAAATTTAGCAAAAACAAAAAGAACATTTTGATCAGCCCCACAATTCAAAACATACAAATAAAAAAAGAAAGAATATTCGATTTTTCCATTGGATGGCATGCAATTATGAGAAAAGAAAAGGAACAAAAACATCGTACCGTGTCGCAGAATGACAATGGTGTTGGAGTATTTGGATTTCTCGAGTTAGGAAAAGGAAAGTGTAGAGAAATTGCGATCTCGTAATCGTGGGAATATGGAGTTCCGAAGAAGCGCAATTTGAATAGGAACAAAGAAATTAATGGAATTTGAAACTGTAACTGTTGAGAGTTGAAACCCTAACACTGTGGATGCAGGAAGAAGACGATGGCAGAATCTCCTGCTACACTTCTCAAGTTTAAACGCATCGTTGAAGTTGTTAGTACTAAGTAGTAGTGTGACTGCTGCGTCTGCTTTTCTAAAACCAAAATTACACACGGCTTTGTTAACAATAAGTACACGAAAATTGCGGTTGAAGAAATTTTTAGAGTGAAGGCCAAAATTATGCTCCCAAAAATTCTGGGGATTCATATTTAGTCACGGTAAAAATTAAATTAATTATTTAATTCTTAAAATTTATAAACACAATATATATTAGTTTCTAGGTTTAGTTTCGCTGTTGATTTACTTGTTTATGTATCTCATTAATCATTATATTTGATCCATTAGAGATTCTGCATCGCCAATATCGAATTTCAATCACGAAAAATAAATTAAAAGTAAAAAAAGCATAATTTTTAAGTATTTGGAGTTTTAAAATTGTGTATATTTTTTTTATTCTTTTTTCAGAGAGGAAATTCATCATAGGTAATGCAGGACAATTAACGAGTCAGGTAGGATGGATAATGGGACGCGTAGACAAGTAAATGGACGTCGAAACTAAACCTAGAGATTAATATGTCTTACTTTTATAAATTTAAGGGACTAAATAATTAGTTTATTTTCTTTAAAGACTAAAAATGGATCTTCAAAAATTTTTAGGGACCAATTTACATCTTTATTCAAATTTTTATTACTCCTTAAATTTTTGAAAGATTTAAAATGTCATCAGACCCGATAGCTTATTGGGCCTAATGTCTATTGAGCCTAATCTCTAAATTAGGCTTTTTACGGAAGTTGTTTAATGGGCTGCTCCGATGAGGTGTGCTCCAGTGGTGATGAGGTGTGCTCCGACAGCAGCTTGGACGAGGAGGGGGATGTGAATCCTCTAACTTTTAAACGAAAAAGTTACATTGACTTTGTATCTGTAAAGAAAAAAGAAAGGTGATTAAAATAGAAAAATAAGAATGCGAGACAAAATGAATAAAGAAAGAGATAGAGAGAAATGTAGGTGATTAATCCATGAAGAGGGAGAAGTCAGCCGGGAAGTTGTTGAACATACAAGTATGTCAATGAGCATTATCACTCACCATGATAGACTCAAGAGTCCCTATTTCACTGAAGTTGTTTAATGGATGGGGGTGAGGAGGGAGAAGAGGAGAGGTATATTTCAGAATATAGGTTATGAGGTGTATGAAAATATAGTTGGGGTATTTTGGAGATATTAAATTTAAAAAAAAAAATATTAGTGGTGTATTAGAAATATTTGTAGTGTAAAAAACAACATCCAAAATATATACCCCTGCAATTAGCTTAGAAAAAAGACAAGTTCATAGAATGGGACTTGTCTGGATTATCCCTATTCATGGTCCGAGTTTATGAGCCTCGACTCCTTCTATAAACAAAAAATGTTAGACAAGCTTTTACAAATTTTTTACCATAATATTTAAAAATAATAATAATGTGAAGATTGTTTTTTCATTTGAAGATGCTTTATTTATTATTATTAGCATAAAAAACAAGTCATCAATAATGCATTAAGACCCATCAAAAAGAATAATGCATTAAGGCGGCTCATCGCAAGTAGATGAATTAGCTAAAAATACAAAGTGTGTGTTCGGATTAGTGTGTATAAATTTAATTTTGAGTCAATTTAATTATGTAAACTTGATTTTGGTGGTAAGGGGGTTTGCAATGGTGGGTATGAGATGAGCAAGAAGCCTTCAAGAATGGTGTCAATGGAGGAGACCATCTGCTCCACCATAGCAAGAATGATGAGGCTTTATCTAGGGAGTCTTTTAATCAGCCTAAGGAGGAAAATTAGATACATAAGACAATGAATGAAGGAGCAAGGACGAGGAAATCTTATATGGTTGCATTGTCAATATGGTATTGGTAGATATTTTGAGGACTCTTGTCATCAAAAGGAAATTTGGGGGATGGGGAGTGGTTTGGAGAGGAAGAGTTTGCAGACAAGAATCAAACTCAAACACGAGAGGATGCTAAGAATTTTCGTGTTGAGGTTGATGAGAGGGATTGTCTACATGTCTACGTGAATGAGGTAGAAAAAAAAGATTGAAGTGACCATGAAAGCAAACAATATTTGTCAAATTGTTTGAATGAAAGATTGGGTTTGCGGTATTAAAACGTAAAATGGAGTTGGCCTGGACTTATAATTGCTCTATTCAACTGATAGATGTTTATGATTATTTCTTATTCGTAAAGTTCAACTCAGCTTCTAGTTACGAGTTTGCCTTGTAGGATTGATTTGCATCGTTTATAAACATCAAGGATTGTTTGCACACTTATAAACTTTAGGGGTCTGATTCACAAATGACCCAAACATTATGGGAGTATAGTTCATTTTTCCTAATAAATATGTTACTACATAAAACACTTACCATGAAACCAAGTATGTATTAACATTATTCTTTTCTTTTTATGTATTAGACAAGTGCGTAATCGCATAGAGTAGGGGTGAAATGGGTTGGGTTAAGTTAGGTTAGATTTTGTCTCAATAGGCTTAGACATGTTTTGTAAAATATTGATCCTGCCTAGCCTGTTACCCGTCATATGTTTTTTTTTCTAGAGTTTGGTCTGCTCTGTTTATGAAAGCATAAAAGTCTGGTTTGGTCCAAATAGACATGGCATAAGTAGGCTTTGGTAGAAGAGGCAGATGCAGAAGAGGAACCACAAGTCAAGAGCCCTTCCAAATTTTACAATCGAGTTATGATTACTTCACGTCAACCTCCAAGAGATATGTGCTACTAAGCACACACTAAGCTAGCCCAGTTTTTTTTTTTTTTTGGTAATGAAGATATAGGTACAAAGTATCTATTACCATTAGCAGTGACTAATCTCCGTCGAAGAATCTATTGAACATACAAGGTGGGTTCTCCCCTTCCAACCAGGTTTTCTCCAACCACAAGAGTCATGATTCGAACATTTGATCACTTGTTTAAAATGTTCGAGTCTCTTATCATTAGGACTAACCACATGTTGATAACTAGACCAATTACATAGACAAAAGCAACAAATACCACTATCACAGAGCTTTTGACCTCGTCGAGGATTGCATGGGATTGAAAAACCTTATAGAGCACCTCATTCGTCAAGGGGATGAGTAAAAGGGATGGAGTGATTAGAGGAGTAATAAGCACTATTCTAGGAGGATTCACTAGAGACGGAGAATCAAAGTTAGCAAGGAAAAAAAATTTAAGTATCAGAGGTGCTTTTGATAATTTAATAAAAATTTATGACATTATTATTTTGATTTTAAGTATTTAGAGTTGTTAAATTATGTTTTTAGAAGCTGTTTTTGCATTTTTTTTAATTGTTGATAATTTAGTGGATATTCATAGATATTTATAGGTACTAGTATGCGAAAAAATTGGGGATGAATACCTTACAGATATAGAATTGGTGCGGGTACAAATTTTATCAGTGGGGGCAAGGAGCCCCTGTCCGTCCCGTTGTCATTGTTAGGTCTGCATTAAATGCATATGTCATAAGATGATTTTCGTATGAACAAACAAACATATACTTTTTTAATTTTAATTATATACAATTTTTAACAAAATTATTAATTTTATATAAAATAAATATTGTCATAACCTATAAATAAAACAAAATTAAACCATAAGACCCTCGTTTGATGAATTCCCACTCCATTTGATCAGCTAGCAGTAACCGCTTTCATTCAAACAATGTCATTTCTCCGAATACCACCCAACAAAACCCTTAATTCCCTCTCTATCCTCACCTCCACACTCCGCCACTTCACCACTCAATCCGCCGCCGCCGCCGCAGCCAAACCCTTCCCCGACGACCCCACCTCCGCCTACTACGACGATCTTGCCACAGTCGTCGGCCGCTCGGGCGACCTAGACGCGCTCCGCGACCTCCTCAACAAGCGCGTCCAAGACGGCTGCTTCAACACCAAGCGCACCTTCAACTTCCTCACCGCCACCAACACCATCGACGACCTCATTCCAACCCTCTCAAGCCTTAACCCAGGCTTCACGCGCAAGAGCGCGTTCGACTCCCTCGTCACCCGCCTCTGCAATCTCCACCGCGTCGACGATGCCCTGCGCGTCGTCGAAACCATGGCGCGTGACGCCAACTGCGCCCTCACCGCGTGCACCTTCTACCCCATCCTCAGCCTCCTCACCCGGGAAAAATCCATGGACGACGCGCGGCGCGTGGTGGACCTCATGGCTCGCCACGGCGTCCGGTGCGACCTGACGGTTCACAATTTCTTCCTCATGACACACTGCTTCGAGGGAGACCTGGCCGCGGCGGCCGGGGTTTTAAGGGAAATAGAGGAGGAGGGTCTTGTTGCGGACGCGCGTACTTTCGACGCGCTGGTGATGGGCGCGTGTAAGGCCGGGAAGGTGGAGGGTGCTATGGTACTGGTGAGGAGGATGGTGGATGATGGGGTGCCCATGTTGTATTCGACGCACATGTTTGTGATTGGGGCGTTGTTGGAGAGGACGTGCTTTGAACAAGCGGTGAAGTATGTGAGGAGTTTTGGTGGCAAAGATAAGGCTTTGGATGCTGTGATTTATGGGTGTTTGGGTAGCAAGCTTGTGAAGTTGAAGAGGTTTAAGGAAGCAATGAAGGTTTTGGAGGAAATGAAGCAAAAGGGTTTGCCAATGGGGGATAAATTGAGAAACTTTTATGAAAGGAATGTTGCCAGTGACAAAATTGGAGGAGCTTTGGAAGCAGGGAATGGAGTTTAGCATGAATGTGTTGGTGCAGACTCAATTTTGGATGTTGAGAAAATGAAGAGTTTGTAATTTGTCGCTTGTCGGGTTAGCTTTTATGACCTTGTTTTTTGGATGAGAATTGATATATTTTATGTGCAATGCAAAGGTTGAGGTTTATGGTTTCAGTTCTACACTGGTGAGAGGAAGCTTAGGGGATAACGGTCTCAAGTTGTTAGAGGATACTTCATAATCGTGTGTTAGTTTTACTACTTGTAGGAGAAAAATAGGCCATTTACATTGTTGGAATTGATCCAAACTACCCCAAATGATGTTGAGTGTTGAAAGTTTTGCTCTGCGATAATGCTCATTGCTTATTAATTCATATTTGTAGCTTAGTATTGTTGAATGTAAAGTTACATGCATTAGTCTTGAGAAGCATTGGGGAAATGAGAAAACTTTTGCTCAATTCAATTTTATTGTTTTGCTTTGCCAATAGTACGAGCTTCTTGGCTGTTATTATGTACTTTTGAATTTGATGAAAGATGTACTTTCCTTTGGGAAAATGTTTCTTCTACATTTGAAATCCTACATCTGGCTTACACGGGTTAATGATGAATCAATTATAGTTAATGTGTGTCAATTGGTTAACAGAAATAAACTGTCTTTCTAAGCAAAAAACAGGTTTAGTCTGTTAGCCAATTGAAACCAATAATTGACTCATCATTAACAATTGTCCAATGCATGGGAGGTGTAGCACTTCCATTTCCTTTGTGTGAATAAGTGATTTTTCATTTTTCTCATAAGGCAAATGCTAACATAGCAGGACCCTTCTCATAATCTTGTATAATGATAAAACGTGTCAGATCTGGGAAGTTTAATTAGATTTAGTTATCTCACATGTTATAACAAATTTTGTTCTCATGAATCATGATTAACTAGTATTAAGATGATGTGTTATAATTAATCTTGTTCTCATGATTTTGTTCTGCATAGTGAATCGTTGGTTATCTGCCAGAGTGATGATACCTACCCGCCCTTTCTTATTCCTTTTCACTCTTCCATCCTGCATCATGCTAAATTGTATCCTTGGGATCGTTATCTCACATGGTTCTTTGTTTTTTGTTGTTCTTATCTTTTTCTTTTTTTTTTATATTAAAAAAAGATGAAAAATCTTGGAGTCAAGAGGGAAACAAGTAGTAGAGTATAGGATAAGATTTCCATCCTCCTAAAAGAGAACAGACCAAAAAGTGGGGGGAAATTAAGACATCAGAGACAAGTTAACCAAGCAAAACTAACCAATCTCTCTGCATATATCCAACAAAGAAACCATAGGTTGAACACCACAAAGAAACCCTTAAAATATGCCTGCTTATTGGTGGAGATTATATAAGGAAAAATTGAGGATCCAGAACCACATTCCCAGTCTAGTAGATAGGAGAATGACAAGTCTTGAACTCGAAGAATAAAGAAGAATAAGAGAGCTCATTTTGCAAGCTGCTATTGCCATAGGGTCTAGTAGAGAAAGTCCATCTGACTTCTTTTGTCTTTTGACACGATGCATTCTTATTTGTATGTACTCTTCGCTGGAGATTTACTCTTGTGCTTGCCAGAGATGAAGTTACTTATGTACTACATCCATTGTTGTTGTTTTATTGCTGTGATAAGCTGACGAACACATTTTCTTGCATTTTGCTCCATAGTGATTCCATGTCTTTATATATTCAGTTGTGTGTCGATAATGAAGGCTATTGACAAGACTGATGCTGATGTAAAGCCAGATTTTTGAAATGTTTATGACTTACTAGTCAAACACATTACCAGATAACCGTTTAGTGGGGGAATCAATTGTTGAGGGGAGTGCAAATTTGTCAAAGGTGTGTTCGGAAGCAGGTGAGTGAGAACACTGGTTCGGTTCGAAGAGAAGAAAACTCGAGTGAGAACCTCTGCTTTTTCCACAATTTTGATGATAAATTTCTTACCTTTTGATTTACACATCCTTGCTACCGGTTACAACTTGTTGGACGTTATGTAAACCCATTCACCAATCATCACAATCAAAACAGCATTCTCTATGGAACACATCTTCCAGCCTAATGCAAAAATTACTCCATTTTTTCCCTCTTGTTTTCAGCTTACAAAGGAGCAGAGGAAAAAAAAAGTTGATACCTTTAAGGAGGATGTTTTAAGTCATGTAAATCAAAGGATATGAACAGCACTAGGAAAGAAATAAAAAGAGATGAGTGTCTAATTTGGACTACATGTAGATTTATACATATTATTTTAACAAAATAACATTAGAGAGAAATTTAATGATGCAGTTATACTGTGATTTTTAGGGTCAGTTTGTTACATATTATGAAAAAATGATTTTTATATAAAATAATTTAAAGATTAAATGAAAATCATTTTTTCATAATCGGTAAAAAACATATATTCTCTCCTTTATAAAATTAGATTTTAGTGAGAAGCTAAATGGAATAATTTCTCATTTTAACCACAAAAGTGATTTTTTTTAAAAAACGATTTCCTAAAAATTCTTAAGCAAACACAATTAAAATCATTAAATCATCAAATTATGTTAAACAAACGCGCTTATAATATACATAGAAATGGAATGTAGTTTATATGGCTAAGGCTGGAATAGACAGAACAAGCCAGTATAAAGTAGTTACAATGTCTGAAAGTGCGCAAGAATTCGGCGTCTCATTACATGAATTGGGTCGGCTATATATGAGTGCCACTTTGTGCTTAGCA
This sequence comes from Ammopiptanthus mongolicus, assembly GCA_039655645.1. Taxonomy (NCBI): domain Eukaryota; kingdom Viridiplantae; phylum Streptophyta; class Magnoliopsida; order Fabales; family Fabaceae; genus Ammopiptanthus; species Ammopiptanthus mongolicus. Next base: position 27,324,165 of record CM077346.1, on the reverse strand, counting down.
CTCTATGAATCTGATTCCAACATATGCAAGGTCATTCCCCTTTCACAGGAGTATTGTCATAATTGATGCTCCAATTTTGAGCAACCATATTAATTCGAATATGAGGCCTGGTGGACTGAATATTGAATGGAATGTCTTTCTTTGGGGATATATGATTCAAGTACAGAAAAACTTAATTTCTCTATTCAAAACATTCAAACGGTTCTAATTTTAAGATTTAGTTCATGATTGGTTCAAACAAGAAATGGAAATGTAAAGATTGGGAAAGTAAAATGAAGCAATATGATTATATTTTACTGATTGTCATTTTTCACTTACACATTCTCTCCAACCATGTCTAGCCTCACCTGATATGATCGTTCATTTACCGCAAATTCGTAATATATTAAGTTCTTGGTTTGAATGGTTTGGGAGTTGAGATTACCAGATGCTATTGATAAATCAAGCCTGTGAAAAGTGAAAACTACTTAGCTCTAAGTCTAAACCTTATAAATTTGGCAACAATATAGTCATAGCATTACTGCCTTAGCCGACATCTGTCGAAAACTAATACAAATAATACGAAACCAAACAGTTGAGAATGACTCCCAAAGTAAAAATAACTAGAGATAACTAAAACTTAACAATAGTCATAAAATAATGGGGGTTAAATATAATTGTCAATATATTTCAGATGAATTCTATACATCATTAACTGCCACCATAATAATATCATTCCACCATTGATCCGAATGAAAGAGAATTGAATCTTTAAGTATGTAGTTGTAGATTCGATCCATTTACCAGGTGGGATACTATGAAAAAGTGGCATCATTTTGTGAGTTTTCCTAATCAAACATCCTATAGCTACTCTAATCTTTTCTAAAAATTTCTAGGCCTGGGATAGAATTCCCAGCAGAACCATTCTAATATCAATCAAACTTTTATACAGATCCTTTACTCTTCCCTCAAGAACCTCAAGCCCTTTCTCCAATTCCCTTCTGCTTGTCTTTAGTCTCTCAAATGCTGATTTAATCACCTCCTTTTCCCTTCTATCCTTCATCTGCTCCTTCAATTCTTGAGCTGCATTCACTGTCTGCTGCAACTCAGTCATCATCAACGACCCAGATCTCATTTTGTGCAGCTTCTTCTCAGCAGCACTTCCCTCTGCTTGCTTTGCCAATTCATGCAACACTCTCAACCAGGAACAACTCATAGGCTGAGAGTGCTTCACCCAAGGCAATGCAGTAAGTTTGTTATCAAATGACAACCCAAGTTCAAGAAACCAGCAACCCATTAAGGCCATAGCCTTAGATCCACACATAATCTCACCCAACTCTGATTCGTGGCCTAGCTTTTGCCTCAACATTCTTCTCAAACGCTTCCCCGTTGCTTTGCATTGCTTTTCTATGTCAAGACATGACTCCAAGTGGTGCAATGCACGTGTTGTTGCCATGGTATCAACCAAGCGTGCAACCACTCTCAATGAGTCCACATACTTCTTCATGTTCTCTATTTTGTCCACAATGAAATTGCATGCATCGAGAATATCAATGTTGTTTTCTAGATACTCTTCCACGGCTCCACGATCCACATCATCTTTGTAAGAAATGTTAACAAGTGAATCCAAGGCAATTTTTTGTGCGGTGATGGCAGCATCAAGAAATTGAACCAACCCAAGTTCACCGCTAGTGCCTAATGACTGAAGGGTGTCTAGCTCCGCCGTGAGTTCTCGATCGAATCGGGTTGTTGCAGGCGACGGAGCCACCACCACCGAAGCCCTTGGCTGAATCCGCCGCAAGGAGAGGCTCCTTAAGAACACTGATGGTGCTCTCATGGTCTACGCTATTTGTATGGTAACAACATTTAGGATACATTACATGACCAAATTGGGGTGCAATTTTGAGCTATATATAAAGCCATATTGAGGGGGGCACGTGTTCATTTTGCATTGAACATAAACATTATAAAGTGTATATCATATATTAATTAATAACATATGGTCACAAAGAGATGTGATGGGTGTCCTAGAAAAGGAGTCACGATGGTACCCACCTAATGGAAAGTTGTGCCCTAAAATTAGATAATAGATAATGGGATTATGGTTGTCTTTCACATTAATTATAATATTACATGCAATCTTAGTGTTGATTATTGTTTTAGTGAATGAATAATAAAAATTAATCAAGGCGCATCAAAATCAAAATTAAATTTATAAAATTATTTTCTTAATACTACTTGAGTACTGCACTCTCTTCATTCTAAGATTGAGTGAAGGCCCACTTTTTCTAGTCTTTGATTATGGGTGAAGCAAATTATTGGGTGAAGTAGTGAAGACTGAAAGGATGATTTGGAGAGAGTGAGCTGTAATAAGTGCGTGGTTCATCAAGATAGTGCCACGTGTTGATTATGCCACCCAGTTGAGCCATATGGCATTGCATCCAATTATTGGAGAAATTTAATATACTCCGAGAGGATTACTCTGGATAGTCTTTTAACTATTTATTTTTATTTAACAGTATGTATAATTATAAATATTATTCATTACATTTTAATAAGAATATCTCCGACAATGAATTATTGGAGCATGATTGGCATAATTAGAACAGAAACTGCTGTCGTTTTAGGCTGAGTTGACTCTGCAAATCCATGGACTCGTACCCTGACTCAAGCACGTTTATTTATAATTTTGTTACAATTTTTAAGAGATATTTAGTACGTTTTTATTTTTGTTTAAAATTTGCTGCATGGGTGCTCGTTTAAAACGTTCTTAAAGATTTATGTAATAGTTGGGAGAAGAAAAAGCAGTTGTTGGGACTTAGGAGGGTCATCTCGTCCTATTTAAGGGGTTAACGATATTCTAGTGGGGTTTATGAAGTAAGATTTCGAATTTCAAAAGCGAGTTTATAAAGGGATATCGAACGTCTTTCACAACGCTAATAAAAACACGGTGGGCATGAGAGGATTTAATGTAATCTGAAGAGAAATTGCACCGAAAGAATGATAAGTGTTAAAGGCGAGAAAGTTAAGGTTTGAGTTTGCTTCAGCTGCCATTTAATTTCAACGTCTCCATGAGGAGGCAGGGATCGGGGAGAATTACTCTCCATTGCAAGGATCGAGAACGGAGATCACGGGAAGGAAAATAGGGGACATGGATGGGGAGCGGGAGGGTACTTTCCATCCACCCCGCACTATTGACATCCCCAATATCAAGCAATGAACAATAAGGATATTGTAGTGGCTTTCCTTCTTTTTTTATAAAAGAATTATATAAATCAATTTAAAAAATTAGTGATAATTATTAATGAAATTCAATTTGCATATGTGATGGGAATAGTAATAAAAAGAGAATGTTCCACTCTATGTGTATCATAATCAAGGGATAACGCCATGAAATTGGAAGTACAACAATTGGTGGTACAAACGTATTGAACTGGCCTTTATTGGGGCCTAGTGCATGCATATGAATTATTTAAGTTCGCATTAGGATCTCATATCCATCTGCAAAGAGATATAGACATTAAAGAAAATCATCTGAGGACCTAACCCTAGAACCTTTTGTTTCAGCCTTATGCTTTTGTACCTAAAGAACAACACCCTGTGGTGGTTCCAATTACAAGTGCAAGATTCCTAATTAGATTGTATCCACTTTATATGTAGAAAAAGAGAAAGGGCAAAGGCATGTTATAATAAAATAAAATATGAGATAGATGCTTGTTTGGGAAATATTTACATACTTGGAGGACACTAATTTAGTATAAAATATTAAAAAGTGAAAAAGAGATAACAAAATCTCGGTGAAGTATATAACAAATCATATTCATAGAGATTTCTGCGAGAACAAACACGACGATGGATGCATGTATGCCTAAATGTTAAGAAACTTCATTTTTACCTTACTTTATTAAGTTTAAATTTACTGCAGATCCGACAAAGAAATCCTACTTAATTAGTGGCGAGATGTAATTTTCCTTAATTTTAATTCAAATTTAAATGCTTCAACAAAATTGGGTGGTGAGAGGAAAAAGATTATGGCTCCTCGTCTGCATTCTGCTTATGGAGGATTCAAGGGCCTTATCAGAGTCAGAGTGGATTGTTGTTTATTTTTAATTTAAATATTTATTATAAAATCAATATTTAATAAATATTTGATAACCCATTGTGAGAAATGTACTTATGAAGGTTACATAAAATTTTTCTGCCAATCCATACATTATAGCATATTTTTTATTATTTAAAATGTAATTTAAAATTTGGAATATATGCATATACTATGAAATCTATTGATATACATGGTCTCACTATAATGTTCACCATGAACCGTACCTATGTTAACACCGTTCTTTGCTATTCACCATCAAGTGATAGGGGAGTCATAAAGCATTATATTTATGTGCCCAAACTCAAAGGTTTACACATTCAGGTTCCAAAATGTACGATGTACAAATAGAAGAAGTTGTAAACCTTTGAAAGAAAGCGTTTCAACTTTCATGGGCATCATGGCATGAAAATAGCCCAATGCCATGTTGCTGTTTTAAAGGCTTTAGCGCATATCTCAAGAGGACCCGGTCTGATAGGTCCTTATTGGGCTGAACCCAATCTCTTATATCCGACATGCCATCACAAACTCTAGGTCTAGGGGCCTTACGTTTTCTGTTTAGGACGAAATTTCTCTGTCCCAATACACTGTCCCACTCTTTTTATCACCAATAGAAAACTGCCACCTTAGTTAAATTTATACATCATTCATGCTGTTTAGGTTTTATTTTTCCCACCACTCCAAATAATTATGGTGCCTTCTCAGATAGTCTCAATAATTTTGAGGTAAAAATTATCTTGTTCAATTAGAATACAGCACGTCAATTAAATGAGTCATATTGATGAGTCAAGTCAAATGGTTCTCAAGATCTAATTGGTTCACTTAGACAGGATAAAGTTACGCTGCAGTACCAAACAATTCACCAATAATTATTCCCACCTCCTCCACTAATTTATTTACTTTCTTCACCAAAATACTTTTCTCTTCACCCCATCTCCCCACCCCATTGCTCCTCATCCCTCCCTCCCTCACTTCCTTCTTCTTCTTCTCCCACCTCCCACCATAGCGACCTTCTCCAAATTTCACCACAGACACACAACTCTCAGTATTCCTTACATTACGACTCCCATTATTACAACACAAACTTCCAATTCCAACATAACCACCACATTCAACTCTTGTTAATTCATTATCTCCTCCTACACACTTTTCAGATGACTCAACCATCTCGTTATTAAACCCTATCATAGCAAGTTCATCACAGCCATCATCGCCATACAATTCCAATCCACTTGAACCGTATCACAAATGGCGTTGCAGCTCGGTATGATTCATGATCTCAATCCTTCCTCCCCAATTATTACTATTATCGTCCCCAATTCTGAAACCTCTGGTGGAACCTAAATCCAATTCTGAGGAAATCCTTAAAGTGTGATGGTGCTGCACATGCTAGGTGTGCCTATGGCGAAGTTGTCGCTGTAATAACGATCGAACTCGGAGTCGTCGCCGCAGGAGGAGGAAGCGTCATCACCGTCTGATTGGTGAACCCGTAAAGGAGGGAACGAATCTAACGGATCGAGAGTTCTCTCGCCTATTAATCATTTGAAAAGCAGAAAGAAAATTTAAAAAGGGGTAGGAAGGGATAAGGGTAGTTATGGGATTTAATTAAAAAAATAGGGGAAGGGTGGGAAAGCAAATAGGGAGGTGGGAAAAGCAAAAACCTAATGTTTATTGGTTTAACAATTAACTCAATACCAACATCTCCAATGGTGCAATTCATGGGATTCCCATTTTTATGGATTCTATAATGTCACATTACTATTTTTTACTTTACATTGTAAGTACTCTCCACTTAACTCTAAAAAGTAAGAACCGCTAACTTCTATAAACAATGATATTTAGAGCTGGATGTCATGTTACCAGTGCTCCAACGATATTACTGTGTAAGAATCGGTTTTTATTTCTTAAACAACTCGCATGGAAGATACTCTAATATAACCATATTGTACTGCCGCATTTGAATTGGCTTTTTCCCGCATTCTCTCATCTTTTGCACGATGCGTAGTGGGAAAAACAAGAGCCTGCTAGTTCGAATTGGTCTGCTTCTGGATGAGGTGTATGTGGGTGTGATCCAAGTTTCTTGCGTGTAGGTCAGGTATGAGTATAAATATTATTAATTAGCGATTGAGATCGATAGGATTTCATGCATATGTACAGCTATTAATTTATGGCAAAAAAATAAAATAAAGGGGTGATCTAAGTTCCCTTTGTGCATGTGGGTATGCATGTAAATATATTCGGAGAAATGCTTGTAACACATTCTCTAACACTCTCTTTCCAACACATTCACTCCTATTGGTTGAAATTCAGGTGGGTCCTACAAAATTTAAGTGGAACCCACATGAATTAGTGGGATCCACATGAATTTTAACCAATAAGAGAGAGTGTGTTGGAAAGAGAGTATTGCTAGCACTCCTCATATATTATTTGTCCTAGATAATTCATATTTGTGGTTTATCTATTTTCTTTAGAAGATCAATGGTAAAATGTACTTGGAGTATACACCTACGTACCATGTATGTTAAACACCTCCAAAGGTCACGTCCTATGTACATTAATATTATAAGTGCTGAGAATATTTAAGTAAGATTGAAGACGTCACGTATTAGAAAAGAATGAATTAAAGAGTGAGAAACATGTAAGTGAAAAGAATTATCCACATACAAGTGAGCTCCCATTGACCACACGCACCTAAACTATTTTGGTAATTAATAGTAATATGATCCTTGAGAATGCAGTTGAGCTTAAAAACAGTTGCACCATTAGGGGCCAACAGTGAAGTAGTGCAAACAGGGGATCTTGGAGTCTTCCAAGTTGCAATTGTCCTTGAATCTTGAAAAGGGCATTGGACTGGACTAGAACCTGGCTACCATGCCTGGATGACTATTAGCCATCGAACCTTAATTCACTAGTGTACAAGTCATGAGCCGATAAATTGATAGCATAATAAATGGTTTGTGAATCTGATTTGTTTTACCTTAAACTCGAGACGTTAATTATGTTTATGTAAGGCATGATCATAGTGAATTTTTTGGTTACTGACATTTTATTACACTGTTAAGTTAGTTGCTTAGTTGGCAATAGTTAGTTATAAAGCAGTTAAACAGTTATTGTTCATGATTATTTTTAGCTTGTATAAATAGCTTCCTCTGTACATGATTCAATTAATGAAATTCATTTTCATCATTCTTCATCTCAATATGGTATCATTAGGAGAAATTTTTCTCTGCATTCTCTGATTCTCCCTTTTTCGTACTCTCTCTATTTGTTAGTTTTCCTCTTTGTTTCCTCCATGGCAGCCATGGATGATTCAAATCCTCTTTTCCTTCACCTGTCTGATAATCCGGGTACCGTTATTGTCTCCCATCCGTTGAATGCAGACAATTATAGTTCTTGGCATAAAGCCATGAAAATGGCGCTTCTTGGTAAGAAGAAGTTCGGTTTTGTCGACGACTCCATCGTTGAACCTGCTCTTGATCAACAGACTTATTTGGCGTGGCAGCGCAACAACAATATTGTTGCCTCATGGATCTTGAATTCCATTTCCAAGGAGATGCAAGCTAGTGTTCTCCATTGTTCTACCGCTGCTGCAATCTGGACTGATCCCAAGGAAAGATTCGAACAGCAAAATGGATCGCAGATTTTTCAACTCAAGCGTGAGTTAATGGCTCTGTAACAGGGTCCTCTATCGGTTAACGGTTACTATACCAAACTCAAATTTCTTTGGGAATCTTTGGCTGAACACAAACCTCCTCATTCTTGCTCATGTGGAGGAATCAATCCTTGGGTTGATTATAATCAAATGGAGTATGTGATGCATTTCTTGATGGGTGTTAATGATTCTTTTTCGTCCATCCGAGGTCAAATCTTGTCTATGGACCCTATTCCACCCATCAATAAAGTCTTTTCCCTTGTGATTCAAGAAGCAAAAGGAGGTTGGCAATAGTGACAATGCTCATGCTTTTGCTGTCAAAAATTCATCTGATAATCATAAAGAAGCTAAGAAAGGCAGACCCTTGTGTGCACATTGTGGTTTGTTGGGCCACTCTCACGACAAGTGTTACAAACTTCATGGTTATCCACCCAATTACAAGAAGACTAAGTCATCTCAATCGGTAGCTATCAACCAAGTGTCCCGTGATTCTGATATTTCTCAGTTCCATCTTACTGCTCAGCAGTATAGCCAGTTAATGAATCTCTTGCAAGCTCAGACATCCACTGCAGCTACCCCTCTTCCTGAGCCTCCTGATGTTATGGTTCTTTCTGTCAATCCTTTACTTTCAGCTTTTCCACATGATTCTTGGATAGTTGATTCTGGTGCTAGTGCACATATTGCTTATTCTTTACATTTCTTTACTTCTCATCAGAAAGTTACCAATAAATGTGTTACCTTTCCTAATAAGCATGTTGTTTCAGTTGCTGCTATTGGCACAGTTACATTAGCCCCGGGTTTCACTTTGCACAAGGTCTTGTACATTCCCCATTTTACATTCAACTTGCTTTCTATCAGTGCATTGTTAAATGATAATTCTTTTTCCATTGCCTTTTTCAAAAATCATTTTTGGATTCAGGAACTCCATACTTGCAAGAAGATTGGAAAGGGAGATCTTCTTGAAGGCTTATATGTCCTATCTTTCAAGAACACCACTACCAAATCTGATGTTGCACATTGTAAAACTAGTTGCAATTCTTTAAACTCTGTAAACATTTCAGCTTGTAATGTTCCTATTCAGCATCATCATTGTAATAATGCCAATTTTTGGCACACATTTTTTGGTCATATTTCTGACAAAATACTTAGACCTTTAAGTAATAAAGTTCCTTTTAGTATTGTTTCTGAGTTTTCATCTTCCTTATGTCCTATTTGTCCTCTTGCAAAATTTAGACATTTGTCTTTTACTTCTCATAACAATGTATCTAAATCCGCTTTTTATTTGCTGCATTGTGATGTTTGGGGACCCTATGGTCATCCCACTTATGATGGCAAGAGATATTTTCTTACCTTGGTGAATGATTGCTCGAGATTCACTTGCCTATACCTTATGAAACACAAATCAGAAGTTCATGTTGCCATCATGAAGTTCCTTACCATGGTTTGGTGTGACTATTAAATGCTTGAGATCAGATAATGCTAAAGAGTTAGCCTTGACTGAGATAGAGAGTTTATGGGTTAACAAGTGCAGGTAAAATTAAATGCCTCCAAGCTCTTGTTCTAAAACTCTTTATGGGTTAAAAAGTGCTAGTCCTTATAAGGTTGTAATCGGATCAGTTCAAATCAAATGGAGGCTAATTTAGCGTCCAAACCAATTACTATTGGCCATGTTGGGTTGGTTTGACTTTTAGTAAAATTTGATATGCAACCCGAACTAAACCAATCTGGTTACATTTGGGTTGGTTCAGATCGATTTTTCAAGTCAAAATGTATATTAATTTTCTTTAATCTTTTTTAAAAAATAGTAAAAAATCAAGGGGAAATCAGATTCAGTCCCTCACCCTTAGTTCCTCACATTCCATTCTCAACCCAACCCATGAAGAACAACAACCACCACCACCTTCTTTAGAAGAAGCGTATGTGAAAAAGGTCCTCTTTGAAACACCCATTTCCAAACGCCACCAAGTTCTAATTTTGATTGTTGAAACAAAGACCCAACCCTAAAATTCAACTCTGAAACCAATAATATCTCATATCAATCCCAAATTTCAACAAACTACGAGCTCCTTCGTTCCCAAAACTTCACCATTGCATACTCAAATCACCAGATTCAAAGACCACATATCCCATTGTATGTTTGAACAAACCAAATCTTCACCAAAGTTGAGTGCATGAGAGAAATTTTCATGACAGTCAACCATAGTAGCTTGGGTTGGGTGTTTTCTCTTTCATTGGAGGGCCCAAAGGCCACAAAGGCAAAGGGAGGCATCGAATGGGAAGAGGCAAGGGTAGGAGGCAAGGAAGAGTCAAAGCGGGATGGCATGAAAAATCACCAATGAAAAGGGTGAGATAGAGAGTTTTGGGGGTGAGGGGCTTAGGATTCTGATAGGATGAAAAAATTGAAAAGGGAAAGTATGATGTGTACGAGATTGTTTTTATTTAGTTTTTTTGCTGACTTAATTTATTTTTTAAGTATTATTCGATTTGGATTAGGCTAATCAGTTTAGAAATTAGGAAATGCGATACTCAAACCAATAGGCTTGGTTTCTAGCTTTTAAGTCCAGTCTGAACCGATAGCCCAAACTAACCCACATTTAATGTTTTATTTGGTTCGGATCGACTAGATTTGTGGGTCGATCCGGATCCAATTACATACTTTCTTTGAGGCACTTTATTGTCATTGTGCCCTTTGAGTAGGTTGACTACTTGGAGTTCTAGGTTGGCTTGGCTTGGACGTAAAACAATATTTTTGCCCCGATGGCAGAAAGAATACGTGTTCTCTTTGTCAAGGCTAAGGATGTCATGATCAATAATGTGGGGCGACCTTGCAAAATATAGACAACACATCATAATTGATATCCTCGTTGTAACTACCTATCTTAAGGGGAACACAACTACACTCCTTAACATTCAAGCACCTCTTATTGGCCTTAGCGACCTTAAAAGGTTGAGGGTGAGATTCGGGCTTCAAACCCAGCTTAGACATACCTATCGTTAAAATGATAGATATGCGCACCGAGGTGGAAAAAATTATGGAGAATAACTTACATTCAAAAATGAATACTGAGTACTCTAATTCAAGAATAAAGGCCCAAACTAGTCTTTGACAAAAAAACATGATGGCATTTTGATCTCTGAGAAATGAAAAATACCAATTTTGTCCTCAAAAATGTAAAATTCGGGTGAAATTAATCCTTTTTAGGATAATTTTTGGGGATATTTTAGTCTCTATTAGCGACTATTTTGATGAGCATTTTATATTTTTGATGACGAAATTGATATTTCTCATTTCTCATGGATCAAAATATCAACATATTTTTTTTTTTTTTGTCGATAATGAGTTTGGGCCTTTTATTCCTAATTCAATATATAAATTCACCCTCACATGTATAGGTGTTGGCATTAATGAGTTGGAGACGTTGAGCCCATGCCCTAGAGTCAATGGTAACTCGCCAACTTTGAACTACCACTGTCCACATGCCGTCCAATAATTCGGTCACCCATTTATTTCATGCATGAATTAGGAAACCTTCCTTCAATAGCCATAGCCATAGCCAATCAATTCATACCTTTCCTTCCCGCAGCAGAACCAACCCACACAAGTCCATTAACAAAATATAGAAAAAACAAAAACGACAGTAACAATTCGTGTCGTGTAGTTGTGAATCTCTATCCTCCTTTACCTTTCAGTTACTCTCTCAAAACACACAAACCCAAACCTCAAACGACAATGGCAGCAACCACCAAATCCTCCGAAAACCCCAAACCCATCCTTCCCTGGAAAATCCGAATTTCCATCTCTTTCCTTTCTGCCCTAACCGACGCCGCGCGCCGCCGTAAGGGCACTATCAACCGCCGTCTCCTCACCTTCCTCGATCGCAAAACCCAACCCAACGCCAACCCTGTCAACGGCGTCGCCACCGAAGACGTCACCGTCGACGCCACTCGCGACGTCTGGTTCCGCATCTTCACCCCGACCTCCGCCACCTCCCTCCCCGTTATCATCTTCTTCCACGGCGGCGGCTTCGCGTTCCTCTCCCCCGCATCCTTCTCCTACGACGCCGTTTGCCGGCGTTTCTGCCGGAAAATCCCCGCCGTCGTCGTCTCCATCAACTATCGCCTTTGCCCGGAGCACCGGTACCCTTCTCAATATGATGACGGCTTCGCCGCCGTGAAATTCATCGACGAAAACCGAGCTTCCCTGCCACGAATCGCTGACGTGTCGAGATGCTTCCTCGCCGGAGACAGCGCCGGCGCAAACATAGCACACCACGTGGCGGTTCGGGTTTGCCAGTCCGAGCTCCGGGAATTACGGGTGATCGGGTTGGTGTCGATCCAGCCGTACTTCGGCGGAGAGGAGCGAACGGAGTCGGAGTTGCGGCTCCCGGATGCGCCGCTGGTGTCGGTGGCGAGGACGGATTGGCTGTGGAAGGTTTTGTTGCCGGACGGGTCGGATCGGGACCATGGAGCTTCGAATGTGAGTGGGGTTAATGCGGTTGATTTGTCGGGTCTGGATTACCCGAATACCCTTGTGTTTGTGGGTGGGTTTGACCCGTTACAGGATTGGCAGAGGAGATACTATGAGTGGTTGAGGAAATCGGGTAAAGAGGCTCAGCTGATTGAGTATCCTAACATGATTCATGCATTTTATGTGTTCCCTGATTTGCCTGAGTCATCTCAATTGATCTCACAAGTCAAGGATTTCATCACCAATTTGCAATGAGTATAGATTTGTTGTTGAATGCTAATTGAGCCATGCTATGCTATGCTATGCTACACAAAATATTGCTGCATGTTATTGGGAGTCCCAAAATGGCAAATTGGAGAACCGTATGATCAGTTTCTGTTTGATTTGGCTTTGTAGTTCAGAATAAAAAATCGAGTTATCTTCATTATGCATAATTTAAAAGTTTTTATTTTTCAATTTTTATCAAATTTAGAATCTGGGTTATGTTTATGAGTTTGCCAGATAGGGATCGTTGATAACTTTGGCATGCCATACGCTGATAGGCTTTTTTATCCCACAAGTGCCATTTCTTTCCAAAATTTTGGAAATAGTGTAGTTTTCAAAAAAAAATGTCTAAGTAGGGTAAGTCATACAGTGTAAGTACAACTCACCAAAAGCAAGTCGTATATCATATCCACGACTCACTATTATATTCATTCGGCCACACAAAAAATATAGACTGGACAAGTCGTTTATCTCACACGACTTTGCTATTTTGTTTCTTTTTAAAAAAAATGTTTAGTCATGGACAAGAACATCTTTGCATGAGTGTGAATTTTCACAATATTATTCGCTGTGCCTAAGAGATTCGAGTTCAGCAAGCTAAAGACATTGTTAGAGTTGTTGAAGGTTGCATTATCATTCATCCTTGTAGATTCCATTTGGGTTGCTTTTTGCAACAATAGATTGGCTGGTGACATGTGATTAGTTGGGTCACCTTATGGGTTCTGATTACTCTAGTACAAAGAACTCATGCTATGAGACAAGTTTCCTTTATTTTCTTCTTGTTCTTGCTTCAATCCTTGTGGCATAGCAGCAGGCATCAAAGATAGATTGGCACTTGTAAATGATGCTTCTCGGTACATATATAATTCAGCCATTGTGCCTGTGGCGATGAATCAAACATGTTCAATGTGTGGAATAATTCATTTGCTCCCTGATGAGATCAATACATTAGAATGCTTGTAAGTCCAAGAGGATGAAGCTGAGAATTATTGGTCTGGTCTAACCATTGTGGCAGTCTCAGCTTATGTCCATGTTCTGCATCCACAAAATTCCCCACGTTGCAGTCTCAGCTTCTGTCCATGTCTGTGTGTTTCCCATGAAAATACTATCTTCTAAACAAAAAAAATCAGGCACATCCAGCATTAACAAATCGGAACAATAATATTGTTGAAATTTAGAAAATTTCCAAGCAAGGAAATCGAGCAGAAAACTTCAACTCATGCAAAGTCGTTATTCTTATTCACGACTTGCAGAATTTTTTTTTAAAAAAATAACAAGTTCAGGTTTTTGTCAATGACCAACTAACAAAGTCATGTCTGTGGCATATGACTTTCCCAATCTAATAATTTTTTTATGCATGAATAAATATAATAGTGAGTCGTGGATGAGATACCGGTGGCGGATCTTGGATCAAAAATTTGAGGGAGCCAGAATAAATTTTAATGTATAATTCTAAAGTTGCAATGTAAACTCAAAGTTGATTAAAAAAACAATATTAAAGTAAATTACTAAGAATTACCTTAAAGTGTTGCTCTCCACTCTTTGAGTGACTTGAAATCATCAATAATTGATTCTGAACTAAAACTTTCAGCAATCTCCCTTTCAATGTAAATTATCATGTTAGCTACTAGAAACTCGGCTTCCATCTTGTTTCTCAACCTAGTCTTGATAATTTTCATTGTCAAAAAAGGATCTTTTAGTTGTAGCCGTAGAAATCGGAAGAGTCATGATAATGCGGAGTAGTCTGCCAATCAAGTAGTAAGCTTTTGACTTTTTGTTGCTACCAAACATGTACACAATTCCTGGATAGTTGATAAATTCTTCAAATTTGGTTCTTGACAAGCGCCAGTAATGAAATGCTGAAGTTGATATTGCAAATTAATCTTCTGCTAATTGAAATCCATGGGATAATACTTTTCTACAAGAGTGCAAATATTATCAATGTTAAAAGCTTTGTAAGTATCCTTAGGAACCAAAGCAGATCTTAAAGTTAACAACTCCATTGCTTGCTCATTAAACCTGTTATTCAACTCTTGTAATTGTTTGTCAATGGTAATAAAAAATACTCCCACTTAAAATAATGCTCTATTGTGATGTGACCCTCTTGGTGACAAGAACATCATTGTCATGCTACATAAGGAGCAATGAATTGAGGAACCTCAATATCACATTTTTCACAAAAAGATGTCACATTGTTTAACAACTTATCCCGACCATCTTCTCTCAAGTTTTGAATAAGTGCTTTTGTAGAACGAACTAAATGCATGGCATTGACTACATCTTGAGATTGTTGCTGCAAAGCTTGACAAAGAGCATCTGTCATCCCCATAATATCTCTCATCAAATGTAGGATCATTATAAAATCAAATGAGGTCAAGCTATTGTAAGCACTATCAATGTTAATCATCTAAAGATTATTTGGGTTTCTTGATTCGCTGGTTTCATCATGACCCCTAAAAGCACAAGCTTGAAGTGTTAAATAACGAACAGTGTCAATTGAAGTCTTGAGACGTAGTCGATTCTTCATAATTTGATCTTTGCTTTGCACATGACTAACATTCCTAATATGACCATCTTGATTCAACAAGTCTTGACAAGCTCTCATTGCATTATTGTGTGGTGAGCAAGGATCCTTCCCTATGCGTTTAAGAAAAGCACAATTCTTTCCATTATTAACTTTTCTCCAACTTCTAAAACCTGTAGCAATGAAAACATCCGATCCAGGGCGTCCACTTGGTGATTTGCTGAAAAGATAACAAGGTAAGCAATATGCAGCATCTTCAAAAGGTGGATATTCTAGTCATGTAGGAAAGATGCTAAACCAAGTGTGTTGAAATCTTCTTGGATGATTATCTTTACCGAAAAAAAGGATAGCGTTCTATATGCATTTGATATGGACCCATTTCAGATAAGCCCTTCGTATTTGATCCACTTCATTTGGTGGATATTTTCAAATTTGAGGGCACTTTCCAGGATCATGTTCTAAAGAATTCTCAAATTCATCACATGAAACTCTAGTAACCTTGGAAAGTTGCTTCTCATTTTCCTCAATTCGTGGGTTCTCAAGACATTTTTCAAGTTTAGACGTGGAAGTTATATTTTCTTCAACTTTCTCACAAATTTTCCACTTGAAAAAAAAATCAATTCTTTTACTCTTGATCATTATTTTTCTGATGCAAAGGAATAGCTACAAAGTGAGATTGAACATAAAGATTTAGCTGAAAAACAGTATCATTATTTACTGAGACAAATATACAAATAATTTAGCAAAAGATCAGTAACAAAAAGCCTAAATAAAAGAACAGTAAAAATAATTTAGCTAAATAACAAAAAGCCTAAATTATTTTACCAATATTTCAGGGAGGGTCGTGTAGCTAGTATCAAATATATCTTTATATATAAAAGAAATGTAGTGATTGGAGGGTACTTTTGTAAAATCACATGTGTTAATAATTTTTTTTCTTTTAATGTAATGTAGTGTGGGGTAAAATGGTACAAGAAATGTTCTAAACATTGATATATCTGGAATCTGGAATCTTATAATATTAGTATAATTCCAAAAGGAATTACTGTTGCATGCTTTGCGGAGGCCGTTCGGCGGTTTCTAATGCCTCTTCGTGTTCTGCGGTCCGGCGGTTTTACTCTTCCTGTATTATTTATATTTGTGTATTTGTGTATTTTTGTATTGGGAACCCCACCAGACTCTTTGTGTTAATCTATCTCTTCCTGTACTCTTTAATATCTCTCATACTTCCCCCCTATCTCTCTCTAACTCACCGGTCACAAGTCACAACACCAAATCCGATCAATTGCAGAACTTAAAACTCGGGCGATAAAAAATAGGCCTTCTGTTTCTATATATTCATTCATATTGACTTTTTCGGAGTTGCCATGCTTACAAACTTACTCTTTTCATCCTTGAGGTGTTTATAAATTTTATGTGCTGCAGGTCCTTCTCCTGCTCAATCTCACGAGAACAAGTATTTTTTAGTTTCTTCTGTTTTGTTCCTGTTACATTTGCAGAGAAATGGATAGTACCGATTGTTATGATCTCTTCCCTTTAAAACCATTCTGTGCTGTTTTTGAAGGGAATAATATAGGTAATTATGTAGGTTTCATCTCTGTTTTATAGACAAAAAAGATACAAGGTATAAAATATTGGTTCAAACTTCAAAATAGTCATTTAAAAAGGAAATTCACAGTTACAATCCAGCTACTTTTCCACACTTGAGTTGGTTTACACTTGATGCACTAAGGATAAAAAATGTAGGGTGGCAAAGTGTAATTTATCCTTCAAAATATTGTGGTAGAGGCGGGTGTATTTTTTTACAGTTCATGTATGATTGGTACACTACTAATGATCTGAAGGACATGGAATTTTATTTTTGTGGCCTTTTTCAGTTCATCTATTTCCACCTTTTTAATGTACTTTTATCAACTATTCGAAGCAACAAACAACTCCCTGACTGAGTCTTTGTTAGTTTCTTTCAGTTTAAAAGTCATAGGAAATTTTGCTCCATTAGAGTATTAATGTGGAAGGAAGAGGAAGAAAGACAATGGATGACAAGCTTCTGAATCTGGTTCGGTTGGCCAATTGTATAAGTAAGTAACTGTTGGTAGGAAGGGCTAAAAAATGGGCAGGTTGGAGCATAGAAGGTTATGGTATATTCAGAACTGAACTCTGTTTGGAATTTAGGTTGTGGCATACTCTACATAATCTGGCAGGTATGATGAAAATAGGCAGTGAAAAAATCAGCTGTCAGGCAGGGTGAAGGCAGTAAGATAAAAATGGTTTGACGGGTCTTTTATGGAAATACAAGGGTGCATTAGGTCAAATACAATCAATTTTTGGTTAGAAGTTGGGGGAAGAATATGCAGGGATCGTATATGTAGGAGGATTATTAACTGATAGAAGGCAGATTCAGGGTGCAGCTATTCAACTAATTGCTGTTGTTTTGGGTGACTGCTCGGCAATTGTGTGGGGCTATACTAAGGGTTTGGACATTTTCAGGAGGATCCAGGAGGATGATTGGTAGGAAATGCTCCTTGCAAAACATGCATCTGAATGCAGGTTCTATTGGACAGCAGTTTGTAGCTTTGTTGCAAAGGCGGGTCGGTTTTTTCAAGCTTTCAACAGGGGGGATTTACTGCCACGGCTAGCAAGGGGGAGATTTTAATGAATTGAGGATCTGTTATAGCTGACTAGCTAGAGTTGATAGCAGCAACATGTGATGAGACAAACACATTTGATAGCATCTAAACACACTTTGGGTGGACTGCATCTTTTGATACAGCAGGTAAACGAGCTTCAATATGCAAGCCGAACCACTTTAGTCATTGCTTCTGGTTTGTTACGTTGCAGGGGTTGTTTTTCTTGATTTTGGATTGGGTGGGACAAATATGTACAAGATTCATTTCTTTTTCTTCGTTCTCTTCTGTTTTGGACACCCCCTTGTGCTTTAAATAATCGATACATCTTCTTTGCTTATAAAAAAGAGAGTATTAATATGGAAAAATTAGAACGAAGACATTGGGCCTAACGTGGGAGGTAGACATTTAGTTTCATAACAAATTTAACTTTCTGAGCAGGCAAATTCTAGCATCTCAGCCATGAGCACACCAACCTCCCTCCATGTATTTGTGCTAATATCAAATCCCATCACACTTTAGGCCCTTGCTGAAGTGATCCAGTACAATGTCTCCTTGATGTCCACGTTCTCAATAGGTGTCTAAACCGTATGCCTAACTGCAAATTCCACAGGCATGGACCCCACGAATTGCCATATCTCAAGTTGTGAGTCACACAATTCTTCTCTTCATTTCTTTGTATTTAATTAATGACTGTGAATAGGAAATTGTCATTAAACGGAAGTTTTTCTTCAGCAGTAACCACCATTCAACAAAATTAAATAGTATGATTAACTGGCATTTACAAAATTTTATGAAAGAATTCAATTGCAAACGGCGCAAATCAGATTCAGAATAATGTAATTAAATGTGTTCTTTACCTTCTCAACAAGAAAAGCTATATGTAGCTTCAGTTGGGGGACTCTATATCTATTACAAGATAAATAAATCTGGCTGTTATTTCTAGCTTCATCACGTAGCACTACTGCATGGGATGTGCACATTGTGCAGCCAAAACCAGTAAACACGACAGGTCTATAGCGAGTCAGTCAGTCAAACGAAGCCAAACTATGATCATGTTTTCTGCATCACCCGGAATTTTTTCCCTATTATGTGTTTCTAACAGTTCAGTCAGTCAAACGAAGCCAAACAATGATTGTTGTAGGAAGGAAGATGGTAAGCTACAAGTAGTACTTATTTACTATATTTCTTTCTTAGTAATAACTAAAAATAAAAATAAATGGGTCAAAATATTAGTAGATACCAGCATAGTGCCTACACTTTAATTTATCTAATTTTTTACTTCTAAATTATATTGATGTTTGTACGCACTTTTTATATTATAAAAGAAATCATTATGTAGGTGAAATTAAGAAAATGAAGTAATGAAGTTACCGACCGTGGCAGAGTTGAAGGTTGTGCTCCCACCAACAACATTTCTACTTGCTGTGATGATAATGATAATTTGACCATCACCCAAGAACATGATATTAGTCTTTCTGCTTGACATTTCCACATTCTCTCTATACACTCCTCCTTTTATCCTTATTACATATCTCCTGCTACTTATCTCAGGCTTCATGCCCAGGATTCTTTCCCACGATTCAATTGTTTATTAATATTTTAAAATACGAATTTTATTTTTACCATCCACAATATATTTGCTCATTATTTTGAAATTGTGTTTTGAGATATTAGAGACATAATATTTCCCGTGCATTTCATAATATTACATTTTTACTCTTTTAATCATGTCATTACATTTTCATGCTTCTAAGGTAGTCACAAATATTACTGTCAAACATAAAAGACCCGTGCATCGCACGGGTTCAAGATCTAGTAAGTACAGTAATAGTGTTTTTTTTTTTTTTGAAGCAGTAACAGCAACAATGCTAAATAACAATAAATGAAGTTATAAAAAAAATAACAATAAATGATATTATAATGTTGTGCTTGTCGTGTAGTGTGTAGCTAGTATCAATATCAAATATAAAAAATAGGAAAAAGAGCATACATCCACCCTAAACTATAACCTGTTTGCAAATAGATACTCTCAACTATTGATTATTTCTAATTAATCCTCAAATTAAAATAATTGATGAAATTGATCCTTCCGTTAACCCAAAATTAAATCACTAACGGTGATTGAATCTAACCGTTCATTTTTTTAAATCTCAACCCTTCATTATTTTTTAATTTTTAATTTTTAATTTTCGAAAAAACAAGAAAAACAAAACAAAAATCCATTTTGAGAGCTCAGTTTCTTATGTTTCTCCTGGTTGTTCTTCCTTTCTCAATTTATGTCTTTTCTCAGCTTCGTGTGCCCATTCGGTCGGTGCTTCAATTTATGCACATTGTAAAGCATTTCTATTCAATAGTGGTTTTTATTGTAAAGCAACTGATACTTATGCAGCACTGATCCTATACCATACAAAATGATTTAAAGCATCCAAGTTGGTTATAAAATGGAAGTAAAAGACAAGAACTAATACTTATGCAGGACATGGTTGTTTGATAATTTATGTTATGAATTCATTCTAAGTGAAAGAAAATGGACCCTTGGATCTAGAGAGCTAATGGCTTCAAATCAGAGGAAAAGGAAGAAACACACGAAGCTATTTTTCTGTTTTCTTTTTTTAGTTTTTTTTGGAAAACTGTAAAATAAAAAATAATTAACAGTTTAGATTTAAATAAAATTGACGGTGAGATCCAATCATTGTTAGTGATTAATTTTGTTGGATTAACAAAAGGATCAATTTCATTAATTCTTTTAGTTTGAGAATTAATTGAAAAGAATCAATAGTTAATGATATCTATTTGTAAACAGTTTATAATTTAAGATGGCTCTATGTTCTTTTCCCTAAAAAATAAAATGCTTACCAAATACACAAATGGTGGAGTGGGGGCGCAAAAGAGATGGTGTGAGGGGGAATAAGTGGCGCGGAGTTTATTTCACATGGAGGGTATAGGGTTTTTTAGTTTAGATTTTGGGGATGGGAATAGTCACGCACAAGGGTTTTTTTAGATTTTAGATTTTGGGGTCGGCGGAAGGTCAAGCACAGGGGGAGTTTTTAGTTTTTTTGGGTATTTTAGTTTTTGGGCTGGGCTTTTTAATAATTTTATATATAGGTATTAAAATATTTTGGGGGAGCTCATTGAAAAGCTCCCTCTCTGAACATACCCATGGACTTCAATATGCTAACCTAGAAGCTAACCAAACCAGGGTGCCATTGTACTCTTTTAAAGGAATAAAACTCGGTTGTCATGAAAAACGGTATTTCGATGTTTTCCATCAATTAAAAATTAAGAATATGTTTAAGTGTTAATGAGTTATGATTTTATTTTATTCAATGATTAATTATCATTGTTGGGATAAGAAAATGTGATAGGAAAATAAGAGAGAAAATCTTTATCATTTTTAATGCTGATTATGGAATTCTAAATTTTTGAAGGGAAGAGAGATACAATATATCAGGTGGAGTTTCCTTTGTCTTTTAATGTTCGCCTAAATCATAAAATTTGGTACCTCAACTATTATCACCAATTAAGGATCATATTGATTTGGCATCCAAGTTCTTGAAGTCGTCATCAGTGAAGATGATTGGCGGACACTTCTTCAGAGGTCTGTTCCAGACCGATTTAACAAACCCGGTCGCCTAAACAAGTCTTTTTCCTTGTCGAGCTCGTTGTGCCTCCTCCTCCTCCCACGGTTCCTCTTGCTATGGTACTAATCACACCATGAACTATAGTCTCCTCGGCACTTTGATGGCCCTATGAGTGCTGCTGAATTTGTTAGCAAAAGTGTTCATCGAACTCGAGGCAAGTCTCGAGTAGTACCATATTAAGGCGACTCATCTTAATGCAGTTGGGAACACACTGCACTGCATTTCAGTTCATCATGTTTGTGGCTGTTGCGAGAAGCATATTTGTGTATTGAAGGTGGCAAGGTACTCCTCGGGGTCCGAACTCCCATCATAATGCTCAATCTGCAATGCATTGAAATTGTCAGGGCACTCATTACCTCGTTAGTACTAGGATGTCCCTCTTGTTGTTATCTGCCCGTTGAGTTTCATGACGTGATTGCTCATCCTTTTAATGTTTTTCGTGATCATGATCATAGTCTTTCTTGACTTTACTCCCTCTCTTGTTTATAGGCCTGTTGTCTCGTGTCTTCATTCTCCTTCTACAATTGTTCCACTATTGTGAGGAGATCCCCGAACCTTGGATTGTTAGCGAGAGCCCCATCTGCAACATGAGCGGTCCTAATGCGATGAATATTTCGGGTCTGGATTATTCGAATACTATTAGTTTCAATGATGGATTCAACCCGTGGCATAATTAAGGAAATCAGGGAAGAAGGCATATATAAACCAAACATGATTCATACCTTTTACTTATTTTCAAATTCGCAACTCAAGGATTTCATCACCAAACAAATGTCTAACATAAATTAAAATGGTTGAGGGATTTGAATAAATTATAAATAGTATTATTGTTGTTCTATATTTCTTTTTTCTTATGTTGTATCTTAGCAAGAGAAAAAATAATATAATGCATGGGGATGTGGATGTGTATAACTATTATCGCTCTATTTGATAAAAACTAGCTAATAGCATATAAGCTAGCTAATTGGATTTAAATTTTTTTATAAAATTAGCGATTGATATATATATTATTTATTTTAAATAATTATCACTTTTAATACTTTAATTTATTTTAAATGATTTATCATCTCAAAAATTAAAATATTATTTTTTTATTTTTAATTATTTTTATTACATAAATTAGATAATAAAAATAAAATGAAATGTTGATATGATTTTTTATATAAATTTTATTTTATTAGACAAAATATATTCTCTATTATTTTTTATCTTAAACATAAATCCAATTAAGGATTTATTTTAGGGGTTAAGATTTAAGGATTAAGATTTTTTATTGGCTTAATTCCAGTGTTTGTCCCTGTAGTTTCGTAAATGGACGATTTTGGTCCCTATGGTTTCAATTGCTTAAATCAAGTCCTTAAACTTTCAAAATCAAACATTTTTGGTCCTGCCATTTGTCTTCCATCCAATTACTAACGGAGCTCGCTGATGTGGCCTCGTATTAGTGACATGGCATTAGTTAATTAATTTAATTAGTTGAAATAAAAAATAAGTATAACCTAAAAACACAAATTAAGAAACGCAAAACAGAGTCTACTATCTCCTTCTTACCCTGAACCTTCGCGAGCGCGCCGCCTCTTCAACGACGGAGCTGATGGGTCCTGTGAGCGCGTCGCCTTTTCAACGACGAAGCTGATCCCGGACGCCTTGAACCTTGCTGGACCTTCACGACGAAGCGGCGGAGCTGACCTGGTAGACACCTCGAACCTTCGCGAACCTTCAACGACGGTGGTGCCTTGAACCTTCGCTGGAAGCAGACGCAGACTCTGTCTCCACCGCGACTCACATTCAATGAGTTGAGAGTTGCAGACTCCATCGTTTCATACCCAAAATCCCCATTATATATAAAAGCTTTGCTGAGTCGCAGTCTTAGTCATCTTTAGGGTGTTGGGAATTCATTCCCATTGAAAGGGTGTTGCTGAATTGCATTGTTAGTCATCTTTAGAGTGTCATTTTCAAGGGTTCTTCTGTATGGGTTGGTTTTAGTCTAGCATTCACTTGTTATTACCAAATTATAATGGAGAATTCCCAACAATATAAATGAAAGTAGAAATTGATGCTGAAGCAAAAATTGATGTTGATTAGTACCTATTATCTTACAGTACTTGTTTTCTTACACTGTTGTTGATGCAAAATTTGATGCTGATCAGTTCATGAATTTATTGAACAATGATATTGACACAGACATGATTTTGAAACCGATTTTTAACTTGTTGCTGATATGAACACTAATATTGACACAAAACCACATACATACAGTGTTCTAAACACTGATATGAACAATCAAAACCTGATAAAAACACTGATATGAACACATATAAATTGAATACTCCATTGATGATATATTCATGTCTTTACAGTGCTGAAAATTCATCATTACAGCTGATCAAAATGGTACTGATGGAAGCCAAACTGAGTTCAAAGTACACCAAAATCATACTAAAATTGACACTCTTAGTCACTCATTGGTACTAATGGAGAACACTATTTAGTTACATTCAAAATCATACTAGAACTAACACTATCTTGTTTCCCTGGCTGCTTGCATAAATTGTGGTCGGGTTGATGATGCCTGTGAGCATTCTGTCCACAGAGATGCACTTTGTGAACCTTGTGCATGTTGAGACGTTGTCCTGCTAGCCTGTGTTTGTGCAAGCTTTAGCCTTCTTTTTCTACAATGGAAAATAAAGATAAAATTAAAAACATGTCGATTATAGATGTAGAATTATCACTGAAAGTAATGTAGATCTACCTTATTTCCTCCTTTGGGAATTGCTCTATCTGCTGCAGTTTTTCCTCTACAGCTCCTACTGTTGAGTCTCCAAATGTCTGATGTGCATTTACCTTAATTTTGATGAGATTAAAACAGTTATTCAATGATTTAATTGAACCCGTCTGTGGTATTTAACTCGTCTACTTAGTGTGCAGATTAAAATATTAAGTGTCTATATGAACTGTTCACTCGTCTGAACTTAGATAAGTTCACCCGTCTGAACTAACTTAAGTTCACACGTCTGAACTAACTAAAAGTTCACTCGTCTGAACTGAGATAAGTTCACTCGTCTGAACTAGCTAAGGTTCACTCGTCTGAACTAAGAGAAGTTCACTCGTCTAATGAAGTCTTCAACTGTCTGATCAAAGGAAGACTCACCCGTCTAAAAGACTTTGCAACTGACGTCATCTCTTTGTTAAAGAGTCAACCTGTCTAATGAAGCTACTCATCCGTCTAGTGACTAACGTTAAAGAATACATTGGATGAAAGTTGCCTCGATTCTGATAAGGAACTTCAACAAAGTGCTTTGCCTGAACACAACTGCATCTTACACCAAAAGGGAAAGTCTTCCATCTGCAAACAAAAAGCACGTATATAGACCTGCTGAGACCAAAGGTATATCAGAAGTCTATATCACTCTGATGAGAGAGAACAAGCGAAGTTCCCTATGCTTTAATGGCTGATCAGAACGACTCTATTGCATTTATTGAAGATCTGCAAGAAGCCAAGCCTTCGGACTTTGTGTCTAACGGCTTTAAAATCTTGAAGCCTATTTAATGAAGAAGACTTTGAAGATTGAAACAAGAAGAGACAAGACAAGAGAACGATAAAAGCAATCAAGAGCAATTACTCTGTACATTTATATCTTCATTCTTTCATTATTTATTCTTCAATCATTTGAAGTTATTACGCATTCTTTTAGAACTTCACATTTAATACACTCGTCTGAGTGCTTGTGAAAGAACTTGCAAAGTGTAATCTTTTTTACAACTTCTCTCAAACAAATCCGTCTGAGCCTGAAGAGGCTAAGTGTGCAAATAATACTTGTCTGGAGCCTGGAGAGGCTAGGTGTGAAAACAATACTCGTCTGGAGCCTGAAGAGGCTAGGTGTGAAAATAATACTTGTCTGTCCTGTAACCTAAATCAGTTATAGTGAGAAAACTTGGTGCTGCCAAGGACTAGACGTAGCCTCATTGTTAAGGGGTGAACCAGGATAAAACCTACTAAGTGATCTCTCTTTCCCTTAACTCTTTAGTTTGATTATTTGTCTTAATTATCATATAACTAAACGGGTGTATAATTGTGTTTATCAAACCTTTTTTTATCTTGCATAATTGTGTGTTTTCTGTGAAAACCTTCAGACTAGTTATTAGTCTGATTGACCTGTCTGTGTTTACTCGTCTATCATAACCCGTCTGTGCTTGCGAAAAAGTTTCTAAATTCCGCATAAATTTGTCAAACACCATTCAACCCCCCTTCTAGTGTTTGCATCTGTCTATTTCACCTACTGTTGTGACCTCTCTCTCCACACCTGCTGCACTTAACTGTTGTATGTTGTCTTGATAGCTTATGCGGGTTGCGAGGCTTGTCACTAGACTTATTTCGTAACACAATGAAAATGTTAATGAGAGTATCTTGCGGATCTACTATTTTCGGAGGCAATACAGTGGTCCAATCCCAGCTCTCATTGTAGTCACTATCATCCAACGATACGTTGCTCACACTATCCAGTTCAGCTTCGTTGTTTGCATCATAATATTCGTTTTCGCTCTCAGAATCTTCTCCCCCAGAAAAATCACCATCAGTCACACTTCCAGAGATTTCATGTACAGGTACTTCACCCACCCTTCCAACATCTTCTTCTCCTCCTAAATTACCCCCCTCTCTGGTACTTTATCCCCTCCTAAAACCGGTGTATCTATTAAATGCTCAACATAAATATCTACCTCATCATACCCCTTTACATCATTTGCAAATTGAAGGACCTTAACATCATTATTAAGTGGCCTCAACCCATTAATTAGTTCATATTTTGGATGTCTATACCAAATGCACTTAAATAATGCATGACCAAAGCTTTTTACATACTTTGCTATCTCTATGGCAGACATCTCATCTACATCCCACCCCCATATGTCTACATTACACT
The DNA here is from genome assembly GCA_039655645.1 of Ammopiptanthus mongolicus. Classification (NCBI taxonomy): domain Eukaryota; kingdom Viridiplantae; phylum Streptophyta; class Magnoliopsida; order Fabales; family Fabaceae; genus Ammopiptanthus; species Ammopiptanthus mongolicus. The sequence continues at coordinate 27,297,989 of CM077346.1, read as the reverse complement.
GCCCACCTAAATATTCAGTAATTGGATTAGACACAAAATAACCCTCGTGGTGTGTTCTTAACCTAACTCTATTACATGTGGACGGCCTGTAAATAAAGCAAGTGTATTAAAGTGATGTAAGAGAGTGACCATTCTTTATCATTTAACAAACAATCTGGGACCACAAGACAGTTTTAAATATCACTAGAGTAAAAAATTGTTACCTGAATGTGTAGTTGTCAGGAAGCTTTTCTACACCCCCAACAACATTTGTCCCTACTGTCATCAGCCATTTCAGCGTTGTCCAGCCTTATGGTCACTTAAGTTTCTTTGTCAAACTCGAAGCAAGAAAACAAGTTGAAATCCCTAACCATTTTTGCCCAAGAAACCCACGCCTCCCTCTGTTTCCTATTCTTAGGTCTTAGTTCAAATTTAGAATATTAAGTATTGTTGAGTGCTCTGCGTTTTATTTTTTTATTTTTTATTTCAACTAATTAAATTAATTAACTAATGCCATGTCACTAATACGAGGCCACGTCAGCAAGCTCCGTTAGTAATTGGATGGAAGTCAAACGACAGGACAAAGAATGTTTGATTTTGAAAGTTTAGGGACTTGATTTGAGACTTGAAATCATAGGGATCAAAATCGCCCATTTACAAAATTACAGGGACCAAAACTGCAATTAAGCCTTTTTTTATTTTTTTTACGAGAGGATAAAGGAGAAGTTTAATTAAAATAGTAAGGATAAAAAGAAGAGAAGAAACAATAAATTATAAGTTCAAAAGCTACTTCAAGTAGCATATGCAAAATCGTTATAAATTAGTGACAAAACTCTATACACTAGTGAGATAATATAGCGTTTACCAAACACCTCTAGTAGTTTATCCGCTATAAGTAGCCGTTTGATCTTGTCAAAGAGAGCCTGTACATTATTATCAATAAGTCAGCAATAGTGGTGGCCCTGAGCATGCGTGGGAGGAGTGACCACATAGGGCCCCATTTTGTCAGATGCATCAATTTTTTTTTATATACTTAATATATATAAAATTGATAATATTAAAATTAAAAATTTATATAATTAATTTGTTTTCCATGTTAAGGAGTACCATATATATATATATATATATATTTATAAATATTAAAATAATTTTTATATAATTTACTTATTAGCAATAAAAAATAATAATTCCTTAAAGTGTATCCATGATTATTAAACTATATTTTAGTTTTAAATTAATACACCTAATTAGCTACACTCCTAATTGATTTAAACATATTTTCTTTCGCTTTTTTTTTTCTCGGTGACTCTTTGTCTCTCAATGACTCAATCCTAATTCTTTTTTCAGTAGTTACTCCCTCTTTGGCTCTTTCCACTTTGACACTGTCAGTATTTTAGCCGTCATTGTTGATTGTTCTTTCTCTCTTCGTTGGCCTTAAGGACATCATATCATCAATTCTTCAACTATGTGTGCTTTAAGAAATATATTTATTTTAATCACATAGTGAGTCCAATTTGACTACTTCCTTTTATTGCAATATTTTATTATCTTTGATTAAATAATCTTGATTTAATTTCTATCGAAAATGATTTTTTAAAGAACCTTGATTATGAACTGAAAAATTCTTAATGGTTTATATATTAATAGTGTATTGCTGATCAAATATAGTGTATGTTACATCATAAAAGTTTCTAATATTTTTGTCAATAACAATCTTTGCTGCTAGTTTCAATAATTGCAGTATGCCACAATTTAATTACTTCTGTATACTCTACGACCCTACAAATCACGGGTCTTCTTCATATAGCAAAGAAACGATACTTGTATATATCCATGAATAAAAACTAATTGCGATATATTTTTTTGGTATCAATATGATAAGTATGAAGTATCTACTGTTATTAATAGTGATTAATCTCAATCGAGAAATCTGAAGACACATAAGGTGGATAATCCCTTACCAACCAGATTTTTTTTCATTCGCAAGAGGTAGAATTCAAACCTCTGACCACTTAGTTAAGGGGCTCAAGCCCTTATCACTTGCACCAACCAAACTAAATGTGAGTTTTACAATTTAATGTTTAAACATCTTTATATAAAAGTAGTGTAGGCTACTGTATCTATCTTCCCCCAAAACTGAGGACGAAGTTGTAAAATAACATCAATAAAAAATAATATAATATTTTTAAAATAAAATAATAATTAATGGCTGAACTTGGGAGTATGTAAGTTAGATTATTCTTCCAAAACGTTGAAAAATGTACAGTTTTAAAAACAAAAATAAAAAGTATGGCGGCATGTTTTAGAGTACATGTTCCCAATGCCTTAGATAATTCACGGGTCATATTCCTTTGCCTTCTTTTCTCTGCGAAGGAAAACAAATTCAAAAGCTTCCATTGTTGTTGTTGTTGTTATACATTGTAATGTTGTATTTTGTTTCTCCATTCTCTATTCATCTCTACATTCTGTTTCCTTGCTCACATTCGCTGGTGGAGCTGTGGTTTTTGTTGGTTAAAGGCCGATGATTAGTTTGTTAGTACAATTAGTCCCTTAAGGGGCAGTTGTGATTTTTGCATGTGAGTAGCATTTTTTTATTCTTTTATCCAGTTTTTTTTATTTCTATTTTCTATTGGAATTATGATAAGATTTTAAGGACTAAATCTGATTGTAAGAACTCCAAAATTTCCTTCTCTTGGTTCCTTTTCTCGCGGTAGGTCCTCCTTCCTCCATCTTTCTTATTTTGTACTCATTTTTTTGGATTTTGGTCGTGGTTGAAAGACATTCTTGCATCACATATTAACTGGGTTACGATCAAAGTCAAGGTTTATGGTAGTCAATTTTGGGGCATTTTCCCCTCTACTTTGATTATAGGCCAGGGTGTGGTGTAGGAAAGTGGTCAATACACATAGAGGTATTCTTTTCGGATAAATTGTTCCCGTTTCCTTCACTCTTGATTCTTTTAATTTGTACCTTTTTTTGGGTTATTTATGGCTGCTATTTAAATCCATGTGCTTTATATTTGTGTACCTCTTCTAAAAAGTTGTTATTCAATTTTGCTTGTCACACATTGCAGCTCTGAAATTACATTATTTATCACAGAATATGGAGTAGCTGAATTCTTTCCTTGCTCATGGAGATGTTGCTAACTCAGTGGTTGTTACTCTATTTGTTAAAGGTAAGTATGTTAATTACTATTTGTGTCATCCTATTATTATATGATGATAGCTTTTTATTTGTATTTTGAATGACTTATATTAGTTTTAAATATATATCTTTTAGGAGTCATGGTTTAGAATACAGCAACTACGTGACCTTTGCTCACGGACGGATCCAGGCCTTAGGAAATGGGGGCAATTCCCCCACTAGACAAACAAAATTTAATTAAAAATATTTAATAATTATGATTTTACCCCCATAAAAAAAATAGATGTTGCCCCACATGTCAAATTATTATTTATCTTTTGGTAAGAATAAAAATTATTTTTATAATCTATTATCTTTTGTTCAATGAATTGCTTCTCATTTCTTACATATTGATGTATGTTTCACATTGAAATCAAACTACATCAGATCTATTTAATATCAATTTTTGTATAGTTTATATATATTTATAATATTTTCTTTAGTAAAAATATTTATAAATTATTCTTGCCTCCACTAACCAAAATTTCTGGATCCGTCCCTGCCTTTGCTGTCACTGGGACAAATGATGCACCAGCAATCAAAGGAAGCTGATATTGAACTTTCTATAGGAATTCAAGGGATTGGAGAGGCAAAAGAAAGCTCAGATATTAGTCTTTTTATTATTTTTTAACTTTCATATATAAATCAACTTTAAGCATAATATAAAAATATAGTTGTAATCAGTTTAATCGAATACATGTCATAATACTGTTAAAATTTTCTAGGATCATTTTTTTAAGTTATGTTTTGTGATTTATTTTTGTGAGGAATTTTGTGCACATGAGGCCCAATTTTATTCTACATTTGGGTGCTGGCAAGTTGCTTCCCATGTTTGCTTCGATGAAGAGATAACATAGCTGCAATCAGTTTTATCTAATACATGTCATAATATTTTTAAAATTTTTTATTACTACTCTTTTAAAAGTTGTGTTTTTTTGTTTATTTTTTGTGTGAAATTTTGTGCAGGGTGCGACCATATTGATTCTACATTTTAATTTTGATGAGTTGCTTCCTATATTTGCTTCGATAGGGAGATAGAATAGTTTTAATCAATTTAACCTAATACATGTCATAATATTTTTTTAAAATTTCTTAGGACTCCTTTCTTTAAAAGTTGTGTTTTCTAATTTACTTTTGGTGTGAAATTTGTTGAGTCTCCAAAATGTCTAATGTGTATTTACCATAGTTTTGATGAGAATAAAACAGTTATTCAATGATTTAATTGAACCTGTCTGTGGTGGTTAACTCGTCTACTCAATGTGCAGATTAAAACATTAAGTGTCTATATGAACTGAGCTCTAGTGTGTTATCACCCGTCTGGAACCAATGGAAAAGTTCACTCGTCTGAACTAAGGAAAGTTCACTCGTGTCTGAACTAAGGAAAAGTTCACTCGTCTGAACTAAGGAAAGTTCACTCGTCCGAACTATTAAAAGTTCACCCGTCTAATGAAGTCTTCACCAGTCTGTTGACCAACGTTGAAAAAATCCCTTCAACTCATCTAATGAAGCCTTCAACCGTCTGATCAAAGGAAGACTCACATGTCTGAAAGACTACGCAATTGATGTCATCCTTTTATTAAGAGTCAACCCATCTAATGAAGTTACTCACCCATCTGGTGACTAACGTTGAAGAATATATTGGATGAAAGTTGTCTCGTCTCTTGAAAAGGAATTTCAACAAAGTGCTTTACCTGAGTACATCTGCAACTTACACTAAAAGGGAAAGACTTCCCTCTGATAGCAAAAAGCATGTATAAATATTTGCTAAGACCAAACGTGTATCAGAAGTCTTTATCATTCTAATGATAGAGAACAATCGAAGTTCTCAAAGCATTAATGGCTGACCAGAATGACTCTTTTGCATTTAATGAATATCTGCAAAAAAGCCAAGCTTTCAAATATTGTGTCTAACGGCTTTAAAATCTTGAAGCCTATTTAATGAAGAAGACTTTGAAGATTTAAGATGAGAAGAGAAAACGATCACAGCATTCAAAGAGCAATTACTCTGTGCATTTATATCTTCATTCTTTCATTATTTATTCTTCAATTATTTGAAGTTATTACGCAGTCTCTTAGAACTTCACATTTAATACACTCGTCTGAGTGCTTGTGAAAGACTTGCAAATTCTAATTTACTTTACAACTTCTCTCAAACAAAACCCGTTTGAGCCTGGAGAGACTAGGTGTGCAAACAATACTTGTCTGAGCCTGAAGAGGCTAGGTGTGCAAACAATACTTGTCTGGAGCCTGAAGAGGCTAAGTGTGAAAATAATACATGTCTGTCCTGTAACCTGATTCACTTATAGTGAGAAAACTTGGTGCTGCAAAGGACTAGACGTAGCCTCATTTGTTAAGGGGTGAACCAGGATAAAACTTGTTGTGTGATCTCTCTCTTTCCCTTAACTCTTTAGTTTGATTATTTATCTTAACTATCATTTAACTAAAGGGGTTATAATTGTGTTTATCAAACTATTTTCACCTTGCATGATTATGTGTTTTCTGTGAAAACTTTCAGACGAGTTATTAGTCGTTTATTCCGTACACTCGTCCGTGTTTGCGAAAAAGTTTATAATTCCGCTTAAATTTGTTAAACGTCATTCAACCCCCCTTCTAGTGTGTGCATCTGTCTATTTCAAAATTTTACGCAGATGAGACTAATTGGATTCGACTTTGGGTTATAAGGATTTTCTTCCTATATTTGTGTCGATGGGGAGATAGCACAATTGCAATAAGTTTAATCTAATACATATCATTATATTCTTAAAACTTCTTAAGACTCTTTTCATCAAAAGTTGTGCTTTGTAATTATTTTTTATTTTTTATTTGAAACTGTAAGCGGGTGAGATCAATTTGATTTAACATTTGGGTTTTGAGGAGTTGCTTCCTATATTTGCTTCCACGAGGAGGTAACATAGCTACAATCGATTTAATTTCATACATGTTATAATATTTTTAAAATTTTAAGGACTTTTTTTTTTTCAAAATATGTGTAGTGTGTTTTATTTTTGGTTTGAAATTTTGTGTAAGTCAGCCATTTGATTTGACACTTGGATTGTGGAGATTTTCTTCCTATGTTTGTTTCGATAGAGAGCTAGCATAGCCACAATCAGTTTAATGTAATACATGTCATATTATTTTTAAAATTTCTTAGTACTTATTTATTTGAAAGTTGTGTTTTGTGCAAAGTTGTAACAAAAATAACTATTTTTATTCAATTACATGTGCAAGTCCAAAGGCAAGAAAAGTTCGAAAGTTTCAAATATTGTTTTTTAAGGTTGCCAAGGAATTAGTGTAAAAAAATTTAGCTTTTGTGTTGATTCAGTTAAAGCTTTGGGGATATCTGCTCAAAAGCAATCTATCCAAAAAGTGTCATAAAGACATTTTAATCTTGCTTGAAACGGTCTACAAAAATAAAGTATTTCATTATGGAAGGATTGTCAATATTGTTCAATGATTTTGAAGGATTGCCAAATTTATAATCTCTTTTAGCATGATTGAATTATATCATGCTAATATCAATTGTCCATGAATTTTGATTATCTTTCAGTTTTTAAGATACAAAAAAGTGTTCTTCCAAAGATACCAAATTATACTCCCATACATTGTTTTTATAGAAAAATTGGTTGTTTTATGATCTGAATTCCAAGTAGTATATGCAATCCAGCTACTCTTTCGTTAGTGATTCTTCCTTTTGAATTTTATACTGCAATATCGCTTTGCTAAATATGTGTTGTTAGTGATGGTTCCTTTTAATTGGACAATGCTCTATATAACTGAATTTTATGCTTATTTTTAAATTTTGTTAGTGATGCTTACTAACAGGTAATGTGTTCATCTTATTCATCATTAATTGTTTTAGCAGCACTCAAAAGGCAAAAGTCTCGGTCGGGCAATCTTTATACAGTGATGAAATCTATACTTGATGTCCTTATAAAATTAGAGATTGGGTCTAAATGAACACATTTATTGTGGAATCTCAATTGGCCACATTGCTCTAGAATCTGTTGGTTATGTCTTTATAAATTGTTTTATTTAAGTTGTAATTAAAAATTTGTTTCAAAATGTATTATATTTCAATCATAGTTAAAAAAATTAATTGTTTCTCTTTTTATTTTTTTATCTTTTGACTATATATTGTATATAAACAACAAATAAAATAACACACCCAATAAATACTTTACCTGTTGTGCTCATGTTATCTTAATTGGAAGGATTGTTACTATGGTTCAATTATTTTCAAAGGCTTGCAAATGTAGCAAGCCTTTTTATCATGATTCAGTTATGTTATGTTAATATTTATTTATCAACAAACTTTGATAAACTTAAAATTAAAAAAAAACAAAAAAAATTTCTAACAAAAAATACAATATTATATTTACATACATGATTCGGGTCCAAAATCTAGTTATGTAAAAATGTCAATGTGCACGAACTCTATGCTGCAGCGCCTTTTTTTAATCAATAACGACACTAGAAACTTCTCAAGTAGTGAAATAGGTGCAAAATTGAACGGTTGGAGATAATTTGTCAAACAAAGTAACCATTTTCTCATTTCAAAATGGTATAAATTATTTTTTTTAATACCCATTAATGCAAAAAGAAATTTTTTTTTTCATTAACCAAATTGTCTTTAAAGATTATTAGGATAAGAATCAAACATTTTTAATGATGTATCAATTTATAATTGATTGGTAATGTCAAATAAATTCTTTGCTATTTTTGCATTACTACTTTTGAAATTTATTTGAAAATTAATTTTTAATTAGTAATAAAAATATTGAAAAAAATAGTAAAATACTCGCACGAGAAAAAATAAAATTAGTAGTATCACGTGGCAACATTAAATTTCCAACACTTTTGTAGTGTTAGAATTGAATAGTATATTGATTTGTAAGAGGTCATTATACCTCGGAGAAGTCAACAAACACATCCAAGAGCTGTCGGCTACCTTTTATAAGTGCAACTTGCGCTACTATAGTACATTTGAAAAGTAAAGAATTTGAATACCGTATATTCAATCAAAATGTAACATTTCAATTAAATAAGTCATATGAATATCACATAGGATTGAGTTATTACCATTTGATTATGTTATATAAGTAGAAGTAAGTTATCCAAACGATATCATAGAATCTTCACTTAAATTAAGCCATGGATGGCACATGTAAACGTATATACCAAGATAAAGATAAGTGGGACATCTCACAAATAAATGTGCTCCACACAACAAAATATGGACCAAAAACACAATCCCTCATCCTAAATTTTATGTACCAAAAAAAAGATAAAATATATTCGCTATTACTTTTTATCCTAAACATAAATCCAATTAAGGATTAGGATTTTTATTTTAGGGATTAAGATTTTTTATTTTATTTACGAGAGGATAAAGGAGAAATTTCATTAAAATAGTAAGGATAAAAAGAAGAGAAGAAACAATAAGTTATAAATTCAAAAGCTACTTCAAGTAACGTATGAAAAAATGTTATAAGATAATGACAAAACACTATAAACTAGTGAGATAATATAGCGTTTACCAAACACTTCTATTAGTTTATCCGCTATAAGCTAGCACTTCGATCTTGTCAAAGAAAGCATATACATTATTGTTATCGTCGTGCGAAAAATTGGTGTTTAGCCATTTGGTCGGCTAATCCGAACAATTGATAATGATTCCCCTTTTGTGTTTAGGCGATTAGGCTGAGAAAGGGACTCTGTTTCTCAGCTGTGAGTTCCTAAACTACTCCAAAGAGCATCTAACGTAGAAGGTGAAACTAGAAAAAACTAAGGTTGCATGAAAAGTAAAGGATAATAACGATAAAAGAAGGAAAGCGATAAAGGAAAGGAAAGATAAAAATAAATGTAAATGAGTTTGATTGAATGTGTTCGTGTGTAAAAAAACTGTAAAACTAGTATTTATAGACTTAGACTATCTAAGAAACCTATACTACCACTATTTGCCACGTTCTTAACCCACTAACTCTCATTTTATATCATATAAGATCATGGCTAACAACAAAAATATAGGTAATTATCCAATCGGCTAAGTTATAGCCTAAAAAACACTTGGTCAGCTAATTTATTAATTGTCCTATCAGCTGACCACGTCCTCCATAACCCTATTTTTAAAGAAATAGGCCGTCATGCACGTTCTTGACTTGGTCAACTCATAAAATTCACATGTATGCTCAATCAGCTAAGTTATGGACAAAAATCCACTAAATAGGCTAAACTGCCCATTAGCTGACCATGGTCTCCATATCCCTATTTTTAAGAGAATGGGTCTTCAACCACGTCATGGACTTGGCCAACTCATGGAACGTCTATAATAATATAAATAATTGCCCCATCAGCTAAGTTATGGAGTAAAACCCACTTCCTCAGCTGACTGTTTTATCAGTTGACCATGTCTTCCATATCCCTAATTTTAATGGAGTGGGGGTTCATGCATGTTTTTGACTTAGTCAACTCATAAACTGTCCTTGATTACAACCGATCAGCTTCTATCTTCTTTTTCTCTCTCCAAAACCACCTCCAACTTCATCCCAAAAATCCAGGAAAGTGGTTAAATGGATGAAACCTCTCTTGACTTCTTCCTTTTCTGAATATTATTAAAGCCTTGGACCCATTTAATCAGCATTCACACGAGCCCATTAAGACCCAATAACAGCCTCCAGGCCCATCTAGACTTCATAACTACGTTCAGCTGATTTTACACTAATTGATTCCGCATCAGCTAAATCTCCGCATCTAATAATTATTTTTTGGTGCTAACAATTGCCCCCTGCATCTTTTAGCTGACGGCAATAAGATGAAGCTGAAAGATGTATTATGTCAGCTGAACTTCTTTTTCTTCCGCTGGCCTGACGCTCGACTAATATGACTTTGCTGCATATGGACACATAATCTTCTGGAACAACTAGGTTTATAGATAGTAGACTTACGACGCCAGAATGACACTGTTAAATGCCCCCCAGATTCATATGATCCAACTGATATAAGAGACTCCAACATTATAAAGACATTGGGTTTGCAGATAGTAGTCTTATGTTGCCGATTTGACACAGCTAAATGTCCTCCTACTTTGTCTTTATAATCAATTGGGGATGCCCTTCTGTTTTCATTACTTACGCCTCGGCTATTTCCATTTTACTTTTGAAGTAAAAATAGTAAGTCGAATATTGAAACCATGTTAGTGAATGCAGCTGAGAATAAATTTGTATCAGCCGTGATTTTAGCTACACCTTTCTTAGCTAACTTGGATCTTTCATCCTTCAAAGCCTTTTGGACAACATTTTCCTCAAGATTTCGACTGCCATGAAATTAGCTGCTTAATCACTATGATAATCGGCCGCATCTTCAGACACATCATAATCATCAATAGGGACTATTTCCGAGCTAGATGTGTTTTGTTGCTTCTCTAAAATGAAGCGTTCAATCACAGAAGCTTTGGTTGTGAATTGACTCAAGTCTGAAAATTCATGGGCAAACAATTCTTCTTTCATATGTGGAAGCATGTTACCCACGACTATGGCAGTATATTCAACTTTTGGAAACTGTATCGTGCATTTGTTACTCAGCTTCTTGAATCTTTCTATGAGGTTAGCAGCCGTCTCATCCTCTTGTTGTTTCAAATTTATCAGGTCGGTTGCTGTAACTTCAGGCTGAGGTTTATAAAACCTATCATGGAAGCACTTTTCCATATCTGCCCAATTTTGTACAGAATTAGGAAGCAATGAAGAATACCAAATGAAAGCTATTCCTGTCAATGACAAAGGAAACAGTTGCAACTTGTAGTACTCATTTTGATTAGCCTCTCCACAATGGGCAACAAATCTGCCAATATGCTCCATGGTAGATATGTCATCTTCTCCTGAGAAAGTTGTGAAATTCAAGATCTTAAACCTTCTTAGTAATGGCATCTTTTTGTCCAACCATTCCGGATATAACTTTCTATACACAAGCTTATCTAAAGGTCTTAGTTGCACGCCAAAGTACCTTCTTATAGTCTCAGCTATCACGTTGGGATCAAGCAGCTGAGGGACAACCGGCCTACTCTCAACCAATGTCAATGTAGCTTATGGGCCTTGTGCCCGTTAAAGCTTACCAAAATGAAGCTTAAGAGGCCTTGTGCCTGCTAAAGCTTAATAAAGATGTAGCTTATGGGCCTTGTGCCCGTTAAAGCTAAACAAAACGGAGCGATGGCTCACGAGCCCCTATGCCCGCTAAAGGTGAAGAACGTGATGGAATGATGTTGATGAGATAATGCATTATGCAAGGAATGCTTTCAGTAATTGATGAAAATCCTGATATATATATATATATATATATATATATATATATATATATATATATATATATATATATTTTTGAACCATTCTTTGGTCTGTGGTAGCCAAATTTGAGGATGAACTAGAATGGGTCCATTGGTTTGATCTGTAATTCGCTTGCTTGACTGATTCTTTGCTTCTTGCTAGAGATACGTTTCTTTCATGATGATTATGGATGAAAGTTCCCTTGATCAAGAGACCACTATGCTCCGGTGATCTTAGATGTTTTCAAAAGGGATGATGGGGTGGAGTTCACATTTCTTCAAACGATATTCCTGAGGATGATCATTGCTAGTCTCTAATGCCTATGATTGGGACACCGCCTTAATCAGCTTTAAGGAAATGGCTTGCCCCAGTCTTCATGTATTGAGGGCATTTCATGACATAACCTAAAGTGCCTCAGTTTGTCAGCTTCAGGAGACTTCCTTGAACGTTGTTTGACCCTAACTTTTGCATAGGTCTCTCTTTTTAAGTTTTCAACCTATCGGGCCGCTCTAACTTTTGCCTAGGCTGCCTTTTCAGGTTTTCAGCCTAGAGAGCCAATTTTTTTGCCTTTTTTTCTTTTGCTTTTTCTCATTTTCTCATTTTTTTTTTTGCCGTTTTTTTTTTAGTGCTTTCAAGCATAGTATCTTTTTATCGTATCTGGATTCAGAGACTTGCCAATCTTCGCCATTCATATTGGCGAGAATCAAAGCTCCCCCAGAGAAGACTGTTTTTAGAACATAAGGCCACTAATGCGGGGCTGGCTTTCCGCGATGATGCTTTTGAATTGGTAGACCCCGTTTTTAGCACCAAATTTCCTCCTTGAAATTGTCAAGGGCACACTCTTTTCTTATATGCTTTTATTGATCATTTCAGGTAAAGTGGGTCATCACAAAGTGTAGCTAATCTCTTCCCTTCATTGAGTTTCGGTAGGTCAAACCAAACTTGGACTCATTCAACTTCTTCAGAAAATGCTTGACCAAACACTTTTTGATGAATATGACTCTTATGGAAGCTTGTGAACTTCTTCTGAGATATTTCTTTCTCCTTTGAATCCTTGTTTGAATTACCATTTGGGAATGTCATTTCCTCCTGGTATTCCAAATTCAGAGTTCTTCTGACCAGAGTTGTTCATCAAGGGATTACCATTAGATGGTTAAATTATATTGTTGAACTCATGTTCACCTTGCCTGAAGCATCATGTAATAAACATGCATGTATGCAAAAGTATGCCAAGAATAGAAGTTACTGACAGAACAAACTTCCTTATTGATGTTGGAAGTTTGACAGTTAAAATGGTATTTACATAGGAAGAAACAAAGACTCACAAGAATTGACATGGAGTAAAAGAGGTTGCCCCGATTTGGACTGATTTAATCTTGGATATTATGGGAATTGTTCACCAAAAATTTGGAAATGAAATTGGCCTCATATATGCGGCTTGAAAACAAAATTCCCGCAGAGCAGGCCCTTTGTGAGTGGAATTGCCCCAGTAAAGGACCTCGGAGCACGGAGTTGCCCCAACATAGGGCACCTGATAATGAAACTGAAGAATAATGCTGCCCCAGTGTAGGGCGCCCGAGAATGAGATCTGAGAATCAAAATGTCGGGCAAATTTTTTTTCAGTGTAGAACCATTGCTGCTCTTGCCCTTATTTTTGTTTAGACTGCCCTTGTGGGTTTTTCGCATAACGATTTTCTTCTTCTTTTTTTTTTTGAGGAGCAATTAAGTCAAAACTCAGAAGAACACAAACCTTTTTTTGTCTCGAAATTAAGGTTGATAAAGAAGCAATCATTCAACGATCAGAGTGGACTTTTTTAAGGCTTGTAACGTGGCCAAGGTTGACGGCTTGAAAGGAAGGGTATAAGGCTCAAATAAGTGTTTGAGGGTTGAATAGGAACAAGGATCAATGCCCTTCTCTTGATGAATTGAGCTCGATCAAGCTATCCCTGTATTTGCAAGAACATGCGCTTTTCGCTTATCTTTCCTTCTTTTCTTCCCTTCTCACCTCGTCATGTGATTCTTCGTTTTCATTTTTCTTTTTCTTCTTTTTCTTTCTTTCCACATTCTTACTTTGTTTTTCTTAATCACCATTTCTTTCATGCTCGCCCCTAGTTTAGGGTTGATCCATGTCCAAGATTCGTTGAAGAGAATTTTCAAGCTCAAATGGGGTAGCAAGGGATAATGATTATATTTTTGCGAAGGGTAGAGAAAGATGGCCAATCTTCATCTCAAATCATGATTGCTTATCTTTAAAAGAAATTAATTTAGAGACAAGAAAATGGTGTACTCCAAGTAATTATTTATTTTCTCCTCTTTTAATTTTTTTCTTTTTTTTTGCTCCTTCTATTTTTCTTTCATTTTTTCATCTTTTTCTTGCAAAGGGCACCTACACATGTGAGCTTCATCAATGTCCCACAAATAATATCCGAGCACGTGAGCCCCCATGAACCCAAGCCAAGGAAGTTACTTGAAGAAGAATAAGATGCGAATGATGAGAGAAACACTGTGATGTGGATGGGGATGTCAAGAATATATGAGGTTAGATATGCATGCAAATCCATTACATTGATGCTTCAAGAAAGTGAGTATGGTTCAAGAATCAAATGTTTCATATCATTGAATGGATCGAATAGGTTGTGGGGTCAATATAACCAAACCGTCATTTATGGTAAACCTCTGATTAACCAATCTGGATTGGTTACTCTAAAATTTCCAAAACATGAGGATGGCAAAGTATTGGAATTTTCAAAGCTCACATAGAGTATAAACACGACTGCTTCGGTTTGACCAAAGGGAATCATGAACTTGCCCGTCATGTCTCCATGGCACTGGGTTGTCATCCACATTTCTTTCGGCCGCTTGAATGAGTCTTGTTTATGGCGCCACCTCATGATTCATGGATTGAAGCGTAATGCATGATATGTATGAAATTATTATTTTATTTTTTTGTAAGAATAAAAATAAAAATGCATGAGATGCAAGAAACTTTTTTTTACCAGAAATATTAATGCATGACATGTATGAAAATATGTGTTTTTCCCTTATAAAAAAAAAAAATCAATGCATGAGACGAATGGAATGAATTTTTTTTATATTGACCAAAATGGTGCTAATGCAATGAGATGTACGAATTTTATGAATGCAATGCATGTTATAAATGAATTTCACAAAAAGGGATAAACCCTTCCTTTTTAAAAGTAGGTCTTTTTTTACAAAATAAATGCCAAAACATGAAAGAGATAGGTAAAGAAGAAACATGCTCCCTTTGTGTCCTAAATGAGGTTACCTTATTGAGTTCTACCCTAAGGGTCAACGTATTTTCTAATATGTGGACTTTCCCAATAGGTGGTTCTATAGTTCTAGATTTGGTCCCTAGAGTCAAGGAACCCGTTTCGAAATATTGCCCACAACCATAGGTAAACTATTAGAAGTGGCAATACCCTCGAAAGGAATCAAACTCTAGGTGAGGCCTTCGTGATAACCAAACAGGATGTACATCCAGAAGGCTACCACTACTCAACCTCTTTCTAATCTTAAGTTGCACTCAGGCCCAGGTATAGGGTCTCACTCATAAACTTACAAATGTTCGAGAATGTATAAGTGTAGTGTGTGAAGGGGGCTAAACTTTAAACTACCCAACCTGCAAGAAAACATATAATAGAAACAAAAATATACTTGAAAAAAAAAATTAACTAGAGTTGGCATAATAAATAAATAAATGAAAAGGGGTAACACAAAAAGCTAATAATTTTACACATTTAATTATATTAGGCCTGACTCTCTAATTGTCCCCAGCGGAGTCGCCAGCTGTCGCAACCGTCCCATCCGGACGCCGCGAAAAAATAGATTATTTGTGAGGTTCAGAGGAGTCGCCACCAATTTTATTTTAATTAGGGAAAAAATGGAAAACCCTAAAAAGTTGGTCTTTAACCAGAAATTAAGTTCGGGAGTCGATTACGAATAGGGAAGGTATTAGCACCCTACACGTCCGTTAAAAAAATGGTTGCCTCTAACTAATTATGTAAAATTATAATAACTTATGTTTTACCCCTAAAAGCGAAAGATTTATTATTTAATTAATTTAAGCTCTAGAATAAGGAAGAAGAATTAAAAAAAATTGTTTAGCTTGACAAGGATGGTCCTTGCTCTTACGTATCCCTCGGTGCGATAGGGAATTCAAAGCTACGTAGTTCTTGTAAAAAATAATTGTGCTTTGGTTGATTTTATAATTTTTTATTTTTTAGAAAGAGATTTGGTATATTTTATTTATTTGTTGTTATATTTTTTAGAAAAAAGATTTTATTTTTAGGACTTCTGAGCTGTCGCAACTCATGCATCCTTAAAGATGAGATAAATTAGCTGTCACTGCTAACTTAATCCCTTACAGTAATGATTTTATTATTTTCAAAATGAAGTTGTTTAATTTGGTTGATTATATTTTTAACAAAGGGGAACTCCGGGATTTCTGAATTGTCTCAACTCATGCATCCTAGAGAATGGAATTAATCTAGCTGTCACAACTAATTAATCCCTGAATTATATTTATGGAAATGCCTATTTATTTTATTTAAAAACTTAGATCAAATGACTTAGCCCTCTAAGAGTCACACAAAACCCAATTGAGATTGACATAATGGTTTCCTAATAAGCCATAACATGCACCTACAAATGAATCTAAGAAAAAAAAAGAACGGTCATAATGTACAACTAATGGTTCACAATACCACATTACATGTTATAAAAATATATAATTTTAAATTTTTCAATTATTATTTATATATATGACAGGACGTGCTTCTCAGACTTGCAGCAGGTGGTTAGAACTTCATCTTTTTTATTCTTTATACCTTATAATTTGTATATTAATATTATATTACTTTGGAGCCATTTATGCAAAGTTTGAAAACTGAAAAGTCTAAAACTAGAGTCTGAGACTTTCGAAAATAAAAACTATCACGGTTCATAAACTCACAGACGAAGAGATGCAGTGATATTGGGACTAACACGACTCAGTCTGGATGGAACGAAACCGACGAAGATGAAAGTAGTAGGATTGACGAACGCGACTGCACGCAGTTGCGGCGTTGCTGGGCGCTCTAGACTAGTCCGTGTGATGGTGGTTAGGCGCAGCTTCTGTGATGGCGAGGTGTGAAATGGCAATGGGAAGGTGCTCACAGCTACGGGTCACGACTCGGTGACAGATGAACAGTAGCTTGCGGCGAGGGAGGCTCTGCTGAGACTTTAGAGAGTTTTTTTTCTTTTCCTCTCCCTTTTCTTTATTTTGTATTCCTATTTATAATTAGCATTTAGGTCTTTTCATTATGGAAATTAATTAAATGCTTAATCAACCTAATTAACAAAAATATTCTGATTTACAGAAAAATCAATCAACCCTTTTTTGTCATTTGAAAATTTACCATGTAGGTCCTTTTTAATTATGGAGGGGATTTTACGAAATTAATTTTATTCCATATTTTAATTAAAAATGAAAAGGGAAAAGAATCAACTAAAGTAATTATAATTAAAACAAATTAATGAGAATCAATATTTGAAAACTTATCAAACTTGAGCAACTAAAATTATTTATTATTATTTTTGTTAAAAATTAATGCTCATCTATTTTAGCCCAAGGCCCGGTGGACTTGTCTAGGACGTTTTCTGACCCAAATTCATATTAATTTTTATTTTATTATTTCTTCCTTTTTTATATTTTAATCGGACAAAATTAGGTGTTCACAAAAATGTATTATATTTCAATCATAGTTAAAAAAATTAATTGTTTCTCTTTTTATTTTTTTATCTTTTGACTATATATTGTATATAAACAACAAATAAAATAACACACCCAATAAATACTTTACCTGTTGTGCTCATGTTATCTTAATTGGAAGGATTGTTACTATGGTTCAATTATTTTCAAAGGCTTGCAAATGTAGCAAGCCTTTTTATCATGATTCAGTTATGTTATGTTAATATTTATTTATCAACAAACTTTGATAAACTTAAAATTAAAAAAAAACAAAAAAAATTTCAAACAAAAAATATAATATTATATTTACATACATGATTCGGGTCCAAAATCTAGTTATGTAAAAATGTCAATGTGCACGAACTCTATGCTGCAGCGCCTTTTTTTAATCAATAACTGAAGGAACCTGTTTGAAACACAAGAAGGGGGGTTGAATTGTGTTTTAGAGAATTTTAAATTCTTTTCGTAAGCAGATAATGTTTTTCTCAAGATTGGACGCTAAAACGATTGAAAGCAAAGAGAGCTCTTCCAAACACCACGTTGGACGCTCACTTAGTTTTGACTAAGACGGAAGACAGCGTAATGAAAGGCAATTCAATCCCAGTTAGTTAATTAGATAATAAACTAAAATAAGAGTAAGGGAGAGAAAGGAACACAAAGATGTTATCCTGGTTCACTCTTCACCAAAGAGCTACGTCCAGTCCTCTCTACTTGAGAGCTTTATCCACTATAACAAAAACCTTTTGTTACAAAGTATTCAACACCTCTTCAGGCAGTATTCTCAACCTCTTCAGGTTCTCTAAGTATTCTTTTACAGACAAGCCTCTTCAGGCTCAACCAAACTAAGGTTTTGAAAAAGGTTGTTCTACTAACTCACTAAATGTGAGAATTCGAAACTAAAGCTTAGACTCTTGAAAACACCTCTACACAGAGAGTAATATGAAAGTTAGAATCAGAGTAGCTTTTCTAGCTTTGCAAGCTTTGAGATTTTCTCTTTTATCTCAAGAAGGATTTTGAATTGCTTTGTGTTGCTTCACTTCTTTTTGCTCAAGTTCAGTTTTTTGTTCAGCGTTTCTTGATATTGCACTTTCAAAAGATGAAGGTATATATAGCCTCTTTTCTTTGGGCAGTCTTCAGTCTTCAACGGATGGAAAAGGATCCGTTCTGATGAGCATTGAATGCATTTGATCCGTTGAGTCTGATAGCTTCTGAAGTTTCTGATCAGCAGAAAGGACTATCAGGGAGATAGCTAAAAGTGGTGCTGACATATCCTCTGAGTAGAAGAAAGTTGCCTTTTGTTTATCCAAAACAAGAAGGTCAACTTCTTTAGGTGATAGGGACATTCTGGCTTATGCTTTTCTTTGTACGAATCTTACAGAGAATGTTTTGTCCCACTAGTATAAGCCTTTTACATGGAATAATAATTTCAAATGCTTTTACAAAGATATTCGCGCTTGAAATTTAAAAGACATTTATTGGACTAGCTATTACAGAAGGTAACCAAAAGAGTCTTTGGACTCAATGGTTCTATAAACTATCGTCCAGTCGTAAACCAGGAATAGGTGTTGGACGAGATAGAGTCTTTGGACTATGTTGGACGAGATAACGTCTTTGGACTATATTGGACGAGACAAAGTCTTTGGACTATGGATAGTCTTTGGACTCAATTTAGATTTGTCCTGCACACTTAATATAACACGTTAGTCCATAACCAATCTTTGTTCATCTTAAATTAGCTCTTTGTTAACATCAAAACTTAAGAGATTATCTGGACCATGACCACTTTGGTTCCAACAATCTCCCCCTTTTTGATGATGACAAAACATGCTAATTTTGATTTGAACAAAGAGTCCTAGAGAGCTGAAGGGCTCCCCCTAAGACAAACATTCTAATCATTTAAAGCATTTAATCATTTAAAGCATCATTCAACAAATATGAGCACATGTATCATTTAAAGATTCAATCAACAAATTTAAGGATTCAATAAACAAATTTGACTTTAAATAAGCAATCAATAATAATCAATTATTGAAAATAATCAATCAATCAAACAATAATCAATCAAAATCCATCTTCTCCCCCTTTTTGCCATCAGACAAAAGAGTGAGAAACACATCATAGTCAGTTGTTTTAAAAAAAAAAAAACAAAGAAAGCAAAACAAAAAAAAATTTTAAGAAGAGGGAGGAGGTTTGGGAATGAAATCTTTGAACATGGCCGCAATCTGCTGAAGGAGCACCGCATTGTTAGCTTCTATAGTCCGTTGGACGAACTCTTGAAACTCAGGAGGGATAACTGAGGCAGAGCTCTCAGCAGTGGCCCGGGTTGCGTCCACACCTCTTTGATCAGGAACTACACTCAGAGCCTGAGAAGGGGATGGAGCATCAGGATGGACCATTGAGAGAGGGACCGGTTGAGACTTGGACTGAGCAGAGTCTTCAACTTGTTCCACTTCGTTACCATGAGTTTCAGAGGAGGGTTCCACATAGATGGTTTCGGTGTCCCCAGTCTCTTCAGGAATGGCCGGCTTAGGAGGAAGAGTAGGAGGAGCAAGAGGAACAACAAAAGGTTCGGGTGGACGCAGCACCTCAAGTATGATATCAGCATCATCAAACTTGTTTTCACGCCATCTGATAGGAGGCATAGGCAGAACATCTCTAGGATAAAGAGGTATCCCAAAGATATCGTCTACGATCATGAAGGTTGCTTCACGGATTCGATATTGTCTCGGGTAGACTCGAATCTCAGCTTTCTCCTCAACTGATAAACCAGATGATGACGCTTCTTGGGAGCATCTCCAGATGTGATTTTCCCAATATATCCTAGCATCTGGGTCAAATCTGAAGCGAGGATCTTTCTTCCATATACTTTCGAGAGCCCCAGAGTCATCTCGATGTTTTGTCCAAAACAGGGGATCAAAAGCATGTTGGTAAGGCAGCGTCCATGACTCAAGCTTTTTGCGAAGGTCCTTATCCTTGTTGGGATCTAGGATAGGGAGCCTTGGGCAAGCTCGAGGAGGAACAACTCCTACGCTGGTGCGAGAAGACTTTGACCAAAATCTCTTTGGAAGGTTGTGATGGATCTTAGCTTCTCGAGGCATATCACACTCCTTCCGCACAGCATAGTAAGGAAGAAAGTCCCGGACATCAGAGTACTCCTTCCAAGATGATGGATAGCTTGGAATGAAAGAAAGGTCGGGATCAAGGATGAAGTTACTTAAGCCATACGTCCTTGCCCTTCTTTCATACTCCGTCTTGCAACCTCTCTTGGCTTCATGGCGAAGAACAACATGCCTCTTTATATTGTAATGGCACCATTTGAATGCCTTGTCCTTGATGAGGTTGGGAAAGATTTTCCTTGGAGGAAAAGTCTTCTTCTCAAGGTAGGTAACCAATGGTCCATGGGCATTGTAAGTTTCAGAGGGCAGAGGTTGAGTTGAAGTGTATGGGATGGGTTGGTAGGCAAGTTTTGGAGGTGAGGAGGATGATGTGGAGGGTTGTTCAAATTCATATTCGGGTAATGGAAGGGGGCTTTTGGGGTGAGGTTCAGTAGTGGGGGGTGTGTGTTTAAGGAATAGAACAGGAAATTTGCGTTTAACATCAGCTCAAATTGAGCATTTGTTGTTGTAGTCTACTCCAGGGAGGCGTCTATATTTGCTTAAGGGAAAGATCCGTCTAGGGTAGGGGGCACCATAGGGTTGGAAGGGATGATCTCCCCAGGGTGTGAACCAATCCTCGGGTTCATTTGGTGAGGCTAGAGTTTGGGTTTGTGGTAGGTTAGTGGGTGAGGGAGGTAGGGAAGGTTCAAAGGTTAAGTCTTCTATCTCGGATGATTGGACGATAGGAGAAATAATAACTGAACTGGAGATAGGTTCAGTATTACCTTTCGTCTTTCTTCGAGATGACCTTGCCCTTGTAGAGAGAGGTGCAGCAGGTGCGGTTTCCAATCTTGGTCCTTTTACTACCCTGGAGATGGGTAGATTGTCCTCTTCATCTTCATCTATGGGAGCTAGAACCAGCTTCCTTTTTCTTGAAGGTTGGACGATGGGCTTTGGACGAGACGAAGAAATTGAAGGTTGGACGATTGGCTTTGGACGAGACGAAGAAGTCTTAGCTATTGGACGAGCTCGTTCAGCAGAGCGTCCAGCAGAGACACATTGTTCAGACGCTTCTTCTGATCCTTGCGTCTGAGTTCCTTTTTGCTTTTCCTCAAGTTTGGACTTTTTAAAGCAGTCCAACTGCATCATTACCAAACTTTGCCTGCTAAACTCAGGCTGATGCACCCGTTCAATCCCATGAACTCCATAGTATTTGAACTTTCTTTCTGGAGCTAAGTTCTTGAGGTCGTCGTAGACCATGTGCTTCTCAAATATTTTGGAGAGAAGGGCGCCATAGATGAGTGCAGTGTTCTTCCCAAAGCCTTCAATGGCATATTTGAAGAAGGAAAAGAGGAGGTGGGGAAGGTTTATTTGCCTTTCAAGAATCAGGTGAACTAGGCAAAACTGATGAGCCTTTGAAACATTATCCTTTGACCCAACTTTATGAAGGATAGCCTTGTTCAGGATTTGGTGAAGAACCCTAGCCTTGTCAGTCATTTTTGAGGCTATGAGCTTGTCACCAGAGTTTTTCAACAAACAATCTCTGATGGTGGAAGCATCACCAATCTCTTCTTCCCAGTTATCTTCAACAGTTATGCCTGATTGAGCGCACCCAGTTGCATTAGAGATTGTTGCTTCAGATACTATGACTTCAGTATCAAGCACCTTGTTGCGAATCTCTCTTGCAGAGACAATGGGGTTTGTCCAGAACTCCCTAACAAGAGCAGGGTAGATTACTGGAGAACCTTCAAAGTAGCTTGACCATCCAGCGGCATGGATGTTGGAGAAGATGTCAATCCCATTATCAGCTAGGAATTGTAGGTTAAACTTGTACTCGACCATAACATCAGCAGTCTGAGCATTGAAGGTTTTTCCTTTACCTTTTGAGCCAGCAGCAGAAGAGGTTGCCATGGTTTCAGAGAGGATGTTGAAAGAGAAGAGTTTTTTCAGAAAGGGTTTTCCTTTTCGAAGAAGCAAGAAGAAAGGTTAAAGCTTTTTGTAAAGGTTGGATTTTTATCAAAGAGCAAAACTTAGGTTTTAAAAGGAAGAAGAAGAGAGAGCGAAAGCCTTTCGTATTTTCAAAGAGAGAGAGAGCGAAACGACGTGCATTAAATGTCTGACACACGTTCAGACTTTGAAACCGTAAAAAACATTTTTGGCAAATAAAAAAGATAAAGAACTGACTCAGTTAAGGGAATGAAGGATAATATTTCATTCGACAAAGATTGAGTTTCATTAATGCATTAGACGATCATTCAGAAATTACATTGGACGAGCATATATTGGACGTAATGCAAATATTGGACGCATGCATTGGACTCTCAGTTAATCAATGAAATGCATGTTCAGATATTTTCTTATAAATAAAAACCTATCTACGGCTAAAGGTTTAGTGAAGATATCTGCCCATTGATGGTCAGTATCAACAAATTGAATATCTATTGTTCCTTTTTGCACATAGTCCCTAATAAAATGATGTTTTATTTCTATATGCTTTGCTCTAGAATGCAGTATGGGGTTCTTTGATAAATTAATAGCAGCAGTGTTATCACACATTATAGGGATGTTGCTTACAAACACGTTGTAGTCTTCCAACTGATGTTTGATCCAAAGCAGTTGTGAGCAGCAGCTGGCTGCAGCAATGTACTCAGCTTCAGCAGTTGATAGAGCAATTGTGCTTTGCCTTTTGCTTGACCATGAGACGAGATTAGCACCAATGAAGTGACACCCTCCACTTGTGCTTTTCCTTTCTATTCTGTCTCCAGCATAGTCAGCATCACAGAATCCAACTAATCTGTATTCATCAATTTTCTTATACAAAAGACCCAGATTAGTAGAACCTTTTAAGTATCTAAAGATTCTTTTTACTGCTGAGAGATGAGACTCTCTTGGATCAGATTGAAAACGAGCACATAAGCAAACGCTAAACATGATATCAGGTCTGGACGCAGTTAGATATAAGAGGGAACCAATCATACCTCTATATACCTTTTGGTCTACCTTTTTATCTTTATCATCTTTGTTTAGCACGGACGTTGGATGCATTGGTGTATTCATAGGTTTACAATCGTCCAACTTGAAGCGTTTTAGAAGCTCCTTTGTGTACTTCGTCTGATGAATGTACACTCCGTCTGAAGTTTGCTTTACTTGAAGTCCGAGGAAGAATTTTAGTTCTCCCATCATGCTCATTTCAAACTCCCTTTGCATTAATTCAGAAAACTCTTGGCAAAGAGATTCATCAGTTGCACCAAATATTATATCATCAACGTAAATTTGAGCAACAATAAATTCCTTTTTATTTACTTTTCTAAAAAGAGTTGTGTCCACTTTTCCTCTCGAGAAGCCATTCTCCATTAGGAAAGAGCTGAGTCTCTCATACCAAGCTCTAGGAGCTTGCTTGAGTCCATATAAAACTTTCTTAAGCTTATATACATGCTCAGGACGGTTCTGATCTTCAAAACCGGGTGGTTGGAGAACATATACTTCTTCATTTATTACACCATTTAGAAAAGCACTTTTTACATCCATTTGGTAAAGCATGATGTTATGATGTGCAGCATATGAAAGTAAGATGCGTATAGCTTCTAATCTAGCTACTGGAGCAAAGGTTTCAGTATAGTCAATACCTTCCTCTTGTGAGTAGCCTTGGGCAACTAGCCTTGCTTTATTCCTTACCACCTTGCCATCCTCGTCCAGCTTGTTGCGATAGACCCACTTGGTTCCAATTACAGACTTATCCTTAGGCAGGGAGACCAGCGTCCAAACGTCACTACGTTGAAACTGGTTGAGCTCTTCTTGCATAGCGAGGATCCAGCACTCGTCCAATAAGGCTTCGTCCACAGACTTTGGTTCCATCTCAGAGATGAATGCTGAGTCAGCTTGCTCTCTGAAAGTTGACCTTGTCCGGACGCTATCATTAGGTTTGCCAATGATTTGATCCTCGGGATGATAAGTTCTGAATTGCCATGAACGAGGGGTATTTACAGCTTGCTGAGACGATGATGCGTCCATCGTAGCGTCTGATGCCTCGTCTTTGTTGGTTGTTGGACGAGCATCTGAATCATTCAGATTCATATCTGCAAAAGAATCATCTAGCTCTGATAATCTCTTATCAGGCTGTTTGTCATCAAATTTAACATGAATGGATTCTTCAACAATCAACGTTCTAGAGTTATAGACTCTAAAAGCTTTAGACGTTTCTGAGAATCCTAACAATATTCCATTATCTACTTTGGCATCAAACTTTCCTAGTTGATCCTTAGTATTTAAAATAAAACATTGACATCCAAAGGGGTGGAAATAAGAGATGTTGGGTTTGCGTCCTTTCCACAATTCATAAGGAGTCTTATTCAAGATTGGTCTTATGTATATTCTGTTTTGAATATAGCAGGCAGTATTTACAGCTTCAGCCCAGAAGTGCTTAGGGACAGAATTATCACTGAGCATTGCCCTAGCCATCTCTTGAAGAGATCGGTTCTTCCTCTCAACAACACCGTTTTGTTGAGGAGTTCTAGGAGCAGAGAAATTGTGATGAATACCACTTTCATCACAGAACCTTTGAAAGAGCTCATTTTCAAATTCGCCACCATGATCACTTCTGATCGAGCTGATGAATATGCCTTTTTCATTCTGAACTCGCTTACAGAATATAGAAAAGACCTTGATAGACTCATCCTTGTGAGCAAGGAACTTAACCCATGTCCATCTAGTATAGTCATCTACTATGACAAGTCCATATTTCTTACCACTGACAGAGGCCGTCCTTGTTGGACCAAACAAATCAATATGCAACAATTCCAGTGGTCTAGAAGTACTAACAATGTTTTTGGACTCAAACGAGTTCTTAACTTGTTTTCCTTTTTGACAAGCGTCACAGAGAGCATCTGATCTAAACACAATCTTTGGTAAACCTCTTACAAGGTTATGCTTGTTTAGTTTAGAGATTAATCTCATACTAGCATGACCAAGTCTTTTGTGCCAGATCCATCGCTCATCTTCGACAGACACTAGGCATGATACACTTTGAGTTGAGAGTTCCCCCAAATTAATCTTGTACAGATTATTTTGCCTTTTGGCAGTGAATAAGATGGACCCATCAGGGTTCTTGACCATACATTCACCTTTATTGAAGGAAACAACAGACCCACTGTCACATAATTGACTTATGCTAAGCAAGTTGTGTTTTAATCCTTCAACCAGAAGAACATTATCAATAGAGGGAAGAGGATACTTACCAATCTTACCTATTCCTACTATCTTACCCTTCTGGTTGCCTCCAAAGGTGACCCATCCACTAGACTTCTCATGGATTTCTTGGAACATACACCTTTCTCCCGTCATGTGACGTGAGCAACCACTGTCCAAGTACCAGGACTGGGGTCTTTTTCGTGTTGCTAAGCAGATCTGCAACAGGTATTATCATATTCTTAGGTACCCAGATAGACTTGGGTCCTTTTGGGTTAGTTGGTGGTCTTCGTCCATGCATTTTGTTTTTATTTTTGTAAATGCATTTTGAAGAAGTGTGACCACTCTTTCCACAAATCTTACAGTAAGTTCTGGATGCATGCAATTTATGTTCTTTTTGCTTTCCATAGGAATGAAAAGCCTTGTGATTTTTGTTGGACCCTGATATTTTCTGAGACGCATTTTGTTTCTCAGAGTCATAGCCTAGGCCAGACTTATCATGAGGTGATCTAGTGTACCTCAATATCAGGTCTAGCTTCTCTGATCCTCCAACAAGCTTAGTTACGCTTTTGGTGAGATCAGATACCTCTTGTTTTAGTCTAGTTACCTCATGAGGTTCACTGGACTCAGAGGTGAGTTTGTCAGTTAGACTGACATTCTCAGCTTTAAGCTTGTTATTCTCTTCAACAAGCTGCTTATTTAATTTGTTGGACTCTTCCAACTCCTTATTTACTTTTGACAATTTTTTCTTAAGCACGATGTATTGATGATGCAATATAGAAGAATCATTTAGCAGTTCATCATATGCTTCTTGAAGAGAGTCAGAAACGGATACCTCGTCATCTTCTGATTCAGCGTCCGAAGAGCTTTTGACCATTAGGCAGAGATTTGAGGTAGACGAGTTCCTTGGTCTGAACAGATGTTCCAGAGCGTCCAGCTTCTCCTTAGCTGTTTGGAGTTGCGAGACCATGTCCAATCTTGGACGATCAAGGGCGTTGACAAGACACCAATTGGCATAGGCATTCTGAGAACATCGTCTGATGTCATTACTCGTCCAGTCTGTTTCATGTTTGGACGATATTGAACCGTCCTCATGGGTAATCGTTGGACGATAATCTCCGTTTGTGAAGATGTCCCACAGCTCATAATTTTGAGCTTGGACGTATAATTGGAACATTGATTTCCAATAAGTGTAGTCTGTTCCCTTGAAGATGGGTGGAACATTCATATTCCTTCCTCTTCCAGAGGTAGACTCCTGACTTCTTTCTCCGGGAACAACAAATTGTTCATCGTCCGAAGAGTCTTCATCTTGCTTGTTGGACCATAGGCATAGATTAGCCTCTTCATTTGTTTCTTCTTCTTCTTCTTCAGAAGAGTTCAAGTCCTCCCAAGTTGCCATGAAGTTCTTTTTCTTCTTTTTAAAGAACTTCTTCTTGTCCTTTAGCGTAGGACAATCAGCTTTGAAGTGTCCTGGTTTGTTACATTCAAAACAGACCAGTTGACTTTTATCCTTGGGTTCAGCATGGTCCTTGAAGCTTTTCTTTTGGAATGGCCTTCTCTTCATTCCATTTTTCTTTCTCCACATATTCTGAATCTTTCTGGAGATGAAGGATAGCTCGTCATCGTCTGATACATCATCATCAGACTGATCAGCTTCATCACTGGACTCATCAGCTTTTAAGGCTTTTGAGTTATTGGACCTATGAGCTTTCAGGGCAATCCCCTTGTTCTTCTTTCCGGGATTGTCAAGATCAAGCTCCTGCTCATGAACTTGAAGCGTCCCGACAAGATCATCCAGAGTCAAAGTGGAGAGATCTTTGGCCTGGGTGATTGCAGTGACAAGAGGTCTCCATTTCTTAGGCAAACTCCTAAGAATCTTGGTGACATTCTCCTTGGTAGTGTACACCTTTCCAAGGGATTTCAGATTGTTGATGATCGTCTGAAAGCGACCCATCATGTCAAGGATGGACTCTCCTTCAGCCATGGTGAACATTTCATACTGGCCAACCAGCATGATGATTTTAGAGTCCTTCACCTTGGTTGTCCCTTCATGGAGATTAGACAAGGTGTCCCATATTTGTTTAGCTGATTCACATGCATGAATCTTCTGAAATTCGTCAGGACTGAGAGCACACATTAAAGCATATCTTGCTTTATGATTTTGTTCCATTCTGGCCCGTTCAGCATCTGTCCAATCGTCCTCTGCTTTGTCTGTCCCGTCAGAGTTGAGACAAACGTTAGGACCATTTGTGATTCTAGCCCAGAGAACTGAGTTTGTACTGAGGATGAAACCTTTGAATCTCTCCTTCCAGTACAGGCAGTGAGTACCGTTGAAGAACGGCGGTCTGGTCATGGAAGTGCCTTCCATAACTGGTTGACTCCCGCTTGGCATACCTGGTCCAGACATATCTGCAGTAGGATCTTTTCCTCTACACGGCAAAATGCTCAACCCAGAGGCTGAGCTCTGATACCAATTGAAGGAACCTGTTTGAAACACAAGAAGGGGGGTTGAATTGTGTTTTAGAGAATTTTAAATTCTTTTCGTAAGCAGATAATGTTTTTCTCAAGATTGGACGCTAAAACGATTGAAAGCAAAGAGAGCTCTTCCAAACACCACGTTGGACGCTCACTTAGTTTTGACTAAGACGGAAGACAGCGTAATGAAAGGCAATTCAATCCCAGTTAGTTAATTAGATAATAAACTAAAATAAGAGTAAGGGAGAGAAAGGAACACAAAGATGTTATCCTGGTTCACTCTTCACCAAAGAGCTACGTCCAGTCCTCTCTACTTGAGAGCTTTATCCACTATAACAAAAACCTTTTGTTACAAAGTATTCAACACCTCTTCAGGCAGTATTCTCAACCTCTTCAGGTTCTCTAAGTATTCTTTTACAGACAAGCCTCTTCAGGCTCAACCAAACTAAGGTTTTGAAAAAGGTTGTTCTACTAACTCACTAAATGTGAGAATTCGAAACTAAAGCTTAGACTCTTGAAAACACCTCTACACAGAGAGTAATATGAAAGTTAGAATCAGAGTAGCTTTTCTAGCTTTGCAAGCTTTGAGATTTTCTCTTTTATCTCAAGAAGGATTTTGAATTGCTTTGTGTTGCTTCACTTCTTTTTGCTCAAGTTCAGTTTTTTGTTCAGCGTTTCTTGATATTGCACTTTCAAAAGATGAAGGTATATATAGCCTCTTTTCTTTGGGCAGTCTTCAGTCTTCAACGGATGGAAAAGGATCCGTTCTGATGAGCATTGAATGCATTTGATCCGTTGAGTCTGATAGCTTCTGAAGTTTCTGATCAGCAGAAAGGACTATCAGGGAGATAGCTAAAAGTGGTGCTGACATATCCTCTGAGTAGAAGAAAGTTGCCTTTTGTTTATCCAAAACAAGAAGGTCAACTTCTTTAGGTGATAGGGACATTCTGGCTTATGCTTTTCTTTGTACGAATCTTACAGAGAATGTTTTGTCCCACTAGTATAAGCCTTTTACATGGAATAATAATTTCAAATGCTTTTACAAAGATATTCGCGCTTGAAATTTAAAAGACATTTATTGGACTAGCTATTACAGAAGGTAACCAAAAGAGTCTTTGGACTCAATGGTTCTATAAACTATCGTCCAGTCGTAAACCAGGAATAGGTGTTGGACGAGATAGAGTCTTTGGACTATGTTGGACGAGATAACGTCTTTGGACTATATTGGACGAGACAAAGTCTTTGGACTATGGATAGTCTTTGGACTCAATTTAGATTTGTCCTGCACACTTAATATAACACGTTAGTCCATAACCAATCTTTGTTCATCTTAAATTAGCTCTTTGTTAACATCAAAACTTAAGAGATTATCTGGACCATGACCACTTTGGTTCCAACAATAACGACACTAGAAACTTCTCAAGTAGTGAAATAGGTGCAAAATTGAACGGTTGGAGATAATTTGTCAAACAAAGTAACCATTTTCTCATTTCAAAATGGTATAAATTATTTTTTTTAATACCCATTAATGCAAAAAGAAATTTTTTTTTCATTAACCAAATTGTCTTTAAAGATTATTAGGATAAGAATCAAACATTTTTAATGATGTATCAATTTATAATTGATTGGTAATGTCAAATAAATCCTTTGCTATTTTTGCATTACTACTTTTGAAATTTATTTGAAAATTAATTTTTAATTAGTAATAAAAATATTGAAAAAAATAGTAAAATACTCGTACGAGAAAAAATAAAATTAGTAGTATCACGTGGCAATATTAAATTTCCAACACTTTTGTAGTGTTAGAATTGAATAGTATATTGATTTGTAAGAGGTCATTATATCTCGGAGAAGTCAACAAACACATCCAAGAGCTGTTGGCTACCTTTTATAAGTGCAACTTGCGTTACTATAGTACATTTGAAAAGTAAAGAATTTGAATACCGTATATTCAATCAAAATGTAACATTTCAATTAAATAAATCATATGAATATCACATAGGATTGAGTTATTACTATTTGATTATGTTATATAAGTAGAAGTAAGTTACCCAAACGATACCATAGAATCTTCACTTAAATTAAGCCATGGATGGCACATGTAAACGTATATACCAAGATAAAGATAAGTGGGACATCTCACAAATAAATGTGCTCCACACAACAAAATATGGACCAAAAACACAATCCCTCATCCTAAATTTTATGCACCAAAAAAAAAGATAAAATATATTCGCTATTACTTTTTATCCTAAGCATAAATCCAATTAAGGATTAGGATTTTTATTTTAGGGATTAAGATTTTTTATTTTATTTACGAGAGGATAAAGGAGAAATTTCATTAAAATAGTAAGGATAAAAAGAAGAGAAGAAACAATAAGTTATAAATTCAAAAGCTACTTCAAGTAACGTATGAAAAAATGTTATAAGATAATGACAAAACACTATAAACTAGTGAGATAATATAGCGTTTACCAAACACTTCTATTAGTTTATCCGCTATAAGCTAGCACTTCGATCTTGTCAAAGAAAGCATATACATTATTGTTATCGTCGTGCGAAAAATTGGTGTTTAGCCATTTGGTCGGCTAATCGGCACAATTGATAATGATTCCCCTTTTGTGTTTAGGCGATTAGGCTGAGAAAGGGACTCTGTTTCTCAGCTGTGAGTTCCTAAACTACTCCAAAGAGCATCTAACGTAGAAGGTGAAACTAGAAAAAACTAAGGTTGCATGAAAAGTAAAGGATAATAACGATAAAAGAAGGAAAGCGATAAAGGAAAGGAAAGATAAAAATAAATGTAAATGAGTTTGATTGAATGTGTTCGTGTGTAAAAAAACTGTAAAACTAGTATTTATAGACTTAAACTATCTAAGAAACCTATACTACCACTGTTTGCCACGTTCTTAACCCACTAACTCTCATTTTATATCATATAAGATCATGCCTAACAACAAAAATATAGGTAATTATCCAATCGGCTAAGTTACAGCCTAAAAAACACTTGGTCAGCTAATTTATTAATTGTCCTATCAGCTGACCACGTCCTCCATAACCCTATTTTTAAGGAAATAGGCCGTCATGCACGTTCTTGACTTGGTCAACTCATAAAATTCACATGTATGCTCAATCAGCTAAGTTATGGACAAAAATCCACTAAATAGGCTAAACTGCCCATTAGCTAACCATGGTCTCCATATCCCTATTTTTAAGAGAATGGGTCTTCAACCACGTCCTGGACTTGGCCAACTCATGGAACGTCTATAATAATATAAATAATTGCCCCATTAGCTAAGTTATGGAATAAAACCCACTTCCTCAGCTGACTGTTTTATCAGTTGACCATGTCTTCCATATCCCTAATTTTAATGGAGTGGGGGTTCATGCATGTTTTTGACTTAGTCAACTCATAAACTGTCCTTGATTACAACCAATCAGCTTCTATCTTCTTTTTCTCTCTCCAAAACCACCTCTAACTCCATCCCAAAAATCTAGGAAAGTGGTTAAATGGATGAAACCTCTCTTGACTTCTTCCTTTTCTGAATATTATTAAAGCCTTAGACCCATTTAATCAGTATTCACACGAGCCCATTAAGACCCAATAACAGCCTCCAGGCCCATCTAGACTTAATAACTACGTTCAGCTGATTTTACACTAACTGATTCCGCATCAGCTAAATCTCCGTATCTAATAATTATTTTTTGGTGCTAACAATTGCCCCCTGCATCTTTTAGCTGACGGCAATAAGATGAAGCTAAAAGATGTATTATGTCAGCTGAACTTCTTTTTTTCCACTGCCCTGACGCTCGACTAATATGACTTTGCTGCATATGGACACATAATCTTCTGGAACAACTAGGTTTATAGATAGTAGACTTACGACGCCAGAATGACACTGTTAAATGCCCCCCAGATTCATATGATCCAACTGATATAAGAGACTCCAACATTATAAAGACATTGGGTTTGCAGATAGTAGTCTTATGTTGCCGATTTGACACAGCTAAATGTCCTCCTACTTTGTCTTTATATTCAATTGGGGATGCCCTTCTGTTTTCATTACTTACGCCTCGGCTATTTCCATTTTACTTTTGAAGTAAAAATAGTAAGTCGAATATTGAAACCATGTTAGTGAATGCAGCTGAGAATAAATTTGCATCAGCCGTGATTTTAGCTACACCTTTCTTAGCTAACTTGGATCTTTCATCCTTCAAAGCCTTTTGGACAACATTTTCCTCAAGATTTCGACTGCCATGAAATTAGCTGCTTAATCACTATGATAATCGGCCGCATCTTCAGACACATCATAATCATCAATAGGGACTATTTCCGAGCTAGATGTGTTTTGTTGCTTCTCTAAAATGAAGCGTTCAATCACAGAAGCTTTGATTGTCAATTGACTCAAGTCTGAAAATTCATGGGCAAACAATTCTTCTTTCATATGTGGAAGCATGTTACCCACGACTATGGCAGTATATTCAACTTTTGGAAACTGTATCGTGCATTTGTTACTCAGCTTCTTGAATCTTTCTATGAGGTTAGCAGCCGTCTCATCCTCTTGTTGTTTCAAATTTATCAGGTCGGTTGCTGTAACTTCAGGCTGAGGTTTATAAAACCTATCATGGAAGCACTTTTCCATATCTGCCCAATTTTGTACAGAATTAGGAAGCAATGAAGAATACCAAATGAAAGCTATTCCTGTCAATGACAAAGGAAACAGTTGCAACTTGTAGTACTCATTTTGATTAGCCTCTCCACAATGGGCAACAAATCTGCCAATATGCTCCATGGTAGATATGTCATCTTCTCCTGAGAAAGTTGTGAAATTCGAGATCTTAAACCTTCATAGTAATGGCATCTTTTTGTCCACCCATTCCGGATATAACTTTCTATACACAGGCTTATCTAAAGGTCTTAGTTGCACGCCAAAGTACCTTCTTATAGTCTCAGCTATCACGTTGGGATCAAGCAGCTGAGGGACAACCGGCCTACTCTCAACCATTGTCAGTTGCGTCAAATTTGGTATTGGGGTTGGAGATGGACCTGACTGTCTTGCTGGCATTTGGTATATCGGCTCTGGCGTATTTGGAATCATTGTTTGATTAGCCACAACAGGTGGAATTGAAATCCATTGCTGCTCTGCTGCATAATCACCAAGATTCCTATGTTGAATCCCATGGACAACTAATTGATTAGCCGAGGTAGGTGGAATTGCATTCCATTGCTGCTCCCCAACATAATTATGAGGTGCCCTCTACAAAATTCCTCAAGGAGGAATTGAGCCCATCTGAACATAAGGCGGTTGTTCTGGGGTCAGTTGATAAACTGGCATATTAGTCGAGGTAGGTGGAATCATGTTCCATGGCTGCTCCCCGACATAATCTCCAGGTAACTTTGTCTAAATTGCCCCATAGCCCGTGGTAGGATACATCATAACCCCATGCATAGTCACCTATGAGTTTGCACCAATAGCCAAAGCGTTTGATATGAAACATGGCATACCAAGCTGGCCTGGCGTATTTGGTGGCCTTTTGGCCATTTGAACCTGCCTATATTGTGATACCGGTTGAGATACAGTATCATTCACAACCACTTGCCCCCCAAGTTTAGTAGCACTAAGATCTGTTGGTGCCTGTGAGACAAGACTAGGTTGAGGGATATGTTGAATCATGTTCGGCTGGCCCAGCTGAGATGGTCCTGCCTGAACATGTTGGGTTAGACTCGGCTGTATTTGTTGGATAACACCATTTGAGATTTGTTGCATAGGATTCAGCTGTCCTGGTTGCCCAATAACAGACGAAATAGCCGAGTTCTCTCCATAATTGAATTGTTGTTTTTTATATCATGCACCCCCCATATTTATTTGCTGGCGGATAAACGAAGATGTCATCATAATCGACTGATTTTGATCGGTTGTATTAACTGCTACTGTTGAATGTCCACCGGCAGTTAACATCGACGCAGTAGACATTGATGCTTTGGCATGTTGGGTTGGCGTAGTTGTCACTAATGGTTGAGATGATGGCAATAATGGCATGCCTAAGGCAACTGTAGTTGAAGGTTCAATTGTTTTATGGTTGCCAATCTTCTTGGTAGTAAATTGAGGCGATTCCATTATAAAACAATGTAATCTGATCAGAGAGGTAAACTTCCCAATGTATTCACCTTCTTGGTCCCACCAGGCGTGCCATTTGTTATCGTCGTGCGGAAAATTGGTGTTTAGCCGTTTGTTCGGTTAATCCGCACAATTGATAATGATTTCCCTTTTGTGTTCAGGCAATTACGCTGAGAAAGGGACTCTGTTTCTCAGCTGCAAGTTCCTAGACTACTCCAAAGAACGTCTAGTGTAGAAGGTGAAACTAGAAAAAACTAAGGTTGCATGAAAAGTAAAGGATAAAAGCGATAAAAGAAGGAAAGCAATAAAGGAAAGGAAAGATAAAAATAAATTTAAATGATTTTGATTGAATGTGTTTGTTTGTAAACAATTTGTACAACTAGTATTTATAGACTTAGACTACCTAAGAAACTTATACTACCACTGTTTGCCACGTTCTTAACCTACTAACTCTCATTTTACATCATATAAGATCATGGCTAACAACAAAAATATAGGTAACTACCCAATCAGCTAAGTTACAACCTAAAAAGCATTTGGCCAGCTAACTTATTAACTGTCCCATCAGCTGGCCACGTCCTCCATATAACCCTATTTTTAAGGAAATAGGCCGTCATGTACGTTCTTGACTTGGTCAACTCATAAAATTCACATATGTGCTCAATCAGCTAAGTTACGGGCAAAAATCCACTAAATACGCTAAACTGCCCATCAGCTGACTATGTTCTCTATATCCCTATTTTTAAAAGAATGGGTCTTCGACCACGTCCTGGACTTGGTCAACTTATGGAACGCCCATAATAATATAAATAATTGCCCCATCAGCTAAGTTATAGAGCAAAACCTACTTCCTCGGCTGACTGTCTTATCAACTGACCATGTCTTCCATATCCCTAATTTTAAGGGAGTGGGGGTTCATGCGTGTTTTTGACTTGGTCAACTCATAAGCTGCCCTTGATTACATCTGATCAGCTTCTATCTTCTTTTCTCTCTCCAAAACCACCTCCAACTTCATCCCAAAAATCTAAGAAAGTGGTTAAATGGATGAAACCTCTCTTGACTTCTTCCTTTTTCTGAATATTATTAAAGCCTTGGACCCATTTAATCAGCATCCCCATGAGCCCATTAAGAACCAATAACAGCCTCCGAGCCCATTAAGATCCAATAACAGCCTCCAAGCCCATCTAGACTTAATAACTATGTTTAGCTGATTCTACACCAATTGATTCTTCATCAGCTAAATCTCCTCAGCTGATAATTATTTTTAGGTGATAACAATTATTATCAATATTTATTGTTAGCAAAGATGACTTATAATTGAACCCTTGGAGATAATTTGTCATACAAAAGTAACCCTTTCCTCATTCCAAACTGGTATAAATTAATTTTTTTTAATAACCCTTAACGTAAAATGAAACTTTTTTTTCATTAACCAAATTTTCTTTAAAGATCGTTAGAATAAAAGTTAAACATTTTTAACGATGTATAAATTTATGATTGGTTGATGGTGTAAAAAATCTTTACACTGATAGTGCATATCAATTAAATCATTTGTTATTTTGCATTAATACTTTTAAAATTAATTTGAAAATTAATTTGAAAATTAGTAATAAAAATATTGACAAAAATAATAAAATACCCGCACGAGAAAAATAAAATTAGTAGTATCACGTGGCCATCTTAAATTTCCAACACTTTTGTAGTGTTAGAATTGAATAGTCTATCAATTTGTAAGAGGTCATTATACTTCAGAGAAGTCTAACAATCCCATCCTATTAAGCCTTGCATTGCACATGCAAATATATGAATGGAGATTTTCTGTCCCAATTTTCTGTCACCTTCCCTGTCCCTCAAATCACAACTTATTAATATTTGTGCTCATTCCCAATATTTGATTAGTAGAGGATATCGAGACATCATTTTTTGGTAAAGCACGTTTTTATTCCAAACATATATACCAAGTTCAAGATAAGTTCGCTATCTCACAAATAAATGTGCTCCACACAACATTACGTACAGTTTCTGAGTTTCACCCGCTCCCGGAACAAGACTTATCCTGCACTGCTCCCGTGCAACGTTAAATAGCTTAACATCGTCCCCCACAATTCCACACATTAATTACTCTCTTGAACTCTTGTCTTTGCAAACTACTCGCAAGTAAACCACTTCTACATCTAGCACTGAAGCAAAGTCTGTTTTACAAGTCAAAGCATATATATATTCCATCATGGTAAATGTGTTTAATTTCAGTGCAAATACATCAATGTTCTAGCTAATGAATCTGTTTATCTTTTTTACTACAAATTAATTTTTTAAACTGCTTTACATTTTCATGATGTTTTCTATCTCAAACAAGCTTTGACATTGAAGGAAGCCAAGCATGTATTCAAGAAACTTATTAACAAGGATCCAATGGAGAGTTTGTATATGGTTGACTTTGTCCAAAGGTTTGACATTGAACACCTCTTTGAAGAAGAGATTGAAGCGGCTCTTGAAAAGCAACATTTGATATTGAGCAACAATCCCACTGATTTTGTTAATAGCCATCAACTTTATGAAGTTGCACTCACATTCCGTTTACTGAGACAAGGAGGCTATTATGTTAATGCAGGTCGGAATCTTCATATTGAAAAGAAAATAATTAATAATAATAATAATCATAATAATAATAATAATAATAATAATAATAATAATAATAATAAGTATATGAGAAAAGTTGCTAGATGATGATTCATCAATAGTTTGGAAAATTTACACACATCTTATTTTCTCTTCTTCAATTATCCAGAGCATTACTTTATAAAAATATATAGTTGTAATTTGTAAAATAGAAAATAAAAAACAAAAGTTTAAGTGTTATGCCCTGTCAATGGGTGCTCACGGATTGGATTGGAGCGGATCGATTTTGACTCAAAAAGTCATTCGATCCAAAGATGGAAACAACTTGTGGTTTGGATCGGTTTGCTTTCTTAGAAAATCCGATCCAATCCAATCAAATGCGGTTTGGATTGGATTGGATCGATAATTCGATTTTTAATGACATATCTTTACATAGTTATATTACCTCAAAGACCAACATTAAGTACATACATAAAATCTTCTAGAACATGAATAACTACTAATTCCTAGGTACATGAATAACTATTTAAATTCCAATACATTTAGTATTTGACAATTCGAACAAAAATATTAAAGAGAATGAGGACGTTCGTTCATAAAAATATGAAAAACAATGCTTAAGTATGAATAGTACTATAATTTCAAAAATAATAGTATATGGTTATATAATAGGTCGTTTTGATTGGATTGGATCGGTTTTCACTGGGGGATCCGAAATCCAATCCAATCCAATGTAAAAAAAAGCGGTTTTACGGTTTTCAATTTTTCGGTTCGGTTTTTGCGGTTTGAATTGGTTTGGTCGGTTGATGAACACCCCTAACTCTCAATGTAAAACTTTTTATATTGTCAACCAATCATAAATCATAATTTGAATGACTTTTAAGTTAGTTAGGATATATAAGAGTCAAACATTATTCACCAGTATGATAATTTATGATTGATTGATATAAAAAATCTTTACAATATCAAGACATATCAATTAAATCCAATAAAAAATGTATATAGGCTCGATTACATTATTAAAATATTAAATGTTGCATACTTGCACATTTCATAAATTAGTACCTCTGCTAAATATTAATATGAAATAGAAAACAATGAATTTAGTTAATAATTATGTAATCTATAATGGGTGTGCAGATGTATTTGACAGCTTGAAGAGTAACAAAAGAAAGTTCAGAGAAAATTATGGTGAAGACGTGAAGGGTCTCATTGCCCTATATGAAGCAACCCAGCTAAGTATTGAAGGAGAAGATAGTCTTGATGATGCAGGGTACCTCAGCTGCCAGCTTCTTCAAGCATGGCTGTCAAGACATGAAGACCATCATGAAGCTATATATGTTTCAAACACTCTTCAACATCAACTTCATTATAGCTTGTCAAGATTCATGGATAGAAACATCTTCTTAAGTGATTTCAAGGTCAAGAATAATGAATGGATAACCTGTTTGAAGGAACTTGCAGAAATCAATTCCTGCAATGTTAAATCCATGAACCAGAATGAAATCATTGAAGTTTCCAAGTTAGTTTGACAATAATTAACTAATAGTTTTTCGTTTTTGGTTGTTTAAATATTAATTAGTTAGTAGTAGTAATTAACCACTAATTAACCTTTTCCCTTTAACAGATGGTGGAAAGACCTTGGAATGGCAAAGGAGGTGAAGTTTGGTAAGTATAAACCTCTTAAATGGTACATGTGGCCCATGGCATGCTTCACAGATCCACGCTTTTCAGACCAAAGGATTGAGCTCACTAAACCTATCTCTCTAATCTACATTATTGATGACATTTTCGATGTTGATGGGACATTAGAACAGCTTACTTTATTTACACATGCTGTTAACAGGTATATATTAATTATTCAAACTAAGTAGTATATGTAATATTCCTTTATATATACAGTTATATATATTCTTTTCCTACTAGTATTCCATTATAATGCTTAATTAATTAATTACAAGGAATTGATCTCTCGATTCAGATGGGAATTGGAGGGAACGGAGCAACTTCCCGACTTCATGAAAACGTGTTTAAGTGCTCTTTATGACATTACCAATGATTTCGCCGAAAAGGTGTACAAAAAGCATGGATTGAACCCTATAGATACCCTTAAAAAATCGGTAGAGTCCTTAATTTTATTTATTTCATAATGTGCTAATAATATATTTTGTGTACACTAAGATTTGTTTATTGAAACCACTAAGTAAATCTAATGAAGCATTAATATGCATGAAACAGTGGGTGCGATTATTGAATGCCTTCTTGGAAGAGGCACGTTGGTTGAATTCTGGCCATTTGCCAAAGGCAGAAGATTACTTGAACAATGGAATTGTGAGCACAGGAGTGCATGTGGTGCTTGTTCATGCATTCTTCCTCTTTGATCAACCTATAACTAAGGAAACTGTTGATATCATGGACGGAGACTTTCCAAACATTATATATTCAGTAGCAAAAATTCTTCGTCTTTCTGATGACTTAGAAGGAGCAAAGGTAAAATGGATTTTAAAAGATAAATTTTATTTCATTTTATTTGTTGTTTCAGAAAAATAATAAGGCATTAATTTGTTTTTCTTCAAATTTATCCTTGTCTCTCGATAAATGGAGCATTAACGAAATGACATGATAATTTAGTTACTTTTTAAATCTTTATGCAAAAAAACTTAAACCGCAAATTTTAAAAAACAGATAGAATATTGGCAAAATTAGTGCTTCGGCCTCTTAAAGTTAATTTAATATTTTAAATTGATTCTTTAAGTTTTTATGTGACATCATAATTCACTGATTTAATAACAAGATCATATACTGTCATGATAACTTAAGGGACCTGTTTGTCACAAAAAAAAATTAAGGGACCTGTTTGACACACAAAAATTTAAGGGACCAATTTAAAAAATTAAATTAATTTAAAGGACCAAAGTACTAGTTTTGTCTAGAATATTTGATGCACTTTTTGCCTAATTGGGAAATTTGAAAGAGTAAAAGGAAAGTATGGTGATATTTTCAACTATTAAGGAGATAATGTCTTCCTAAACCATTTTTTAGGGTCCTAATTATTTAACTGCTCCTTAGATATTAGGGAATTTCATAACATTTATTCTATGTCATTTTCTAATGATAATGATTATGTACTCGTTAGTGCAGAGTGAAGATCAAAATGGTCTTGATGGGTCATACCTTGATTGCTACATGAGTGAACACGAAGACATTTCAGGTGAAGAAGCACAAAGGCATGTTGCCCACTTGATTTCTAGTGAATGGAAACGTCTAAATCGAGAAATCCTGAAACCAAATCCATTTCCATCATCATTTACAAATTTCTGCCTCAATGCTGCAAGAATGGTACCTCTAATGTACCATTATGGTAGTAATCCAAGCCTCTCCAATCTACAAGAACTTGTGAAGTCACTGGTTAATGTTGGTGCTGGGCACGTGTAGTACATTCCTGTGATTTGTTATGGAATAATTTGTGGCAATTATACGTAGTGGCACATCAATTTCTTATTATAAAACTTCCATATATACCTCTTGTTTGTATACCTCACGTTTTTTTTTTTTGAAAACCATCGTAATTAAGGACTTTATAATATACTTCATTTTTAATACACAATATTAACTGAATAATATTATCCCTTTCGGGGAATGCACACTAAACTTACTTCGTTTAACAACTTGTTATAGAATATCAATTTAAAAAATCTAATCATTTTGAATTATATATTATTATCTTAATGATCATGCACATCAAATATCAAATGGATCAGATATTGTACTTTTTCAATCAATATTTATATTTTAAATAAAACATCATATATATTACAATAAAGTTGTACGATGAAGTATTAAATAATTTTTAAATTTTAAGAAATTTTATAGACTTAGATCTACGAACTTTCAATCGAACGGTTGTATTAATGAAATTCAATGTCTGTATGAAATTATTAAATTGATTAAGTATGATAAAACTTACTCTAGATTAAGTGAATCCCTTGCCCAAGGGGTTAATTTGATGTCAAATTTTGACATTAAATAATCATTCTGATATATTTATTATATTAGAACAGCACATTGATATGACATTTACAATCTTTAAATTATTCAAATAGATATTTAATTGACACTGATATGACATTGTTAGTAAATGATATTGAACTGTACCCCAAAAAAAATATATTGATATTAAGAATTTTGGGTGATGCTTATTAGATCTGTAATGGAATAGCTGATCTTTAATTCTTTGTTATTTCGACTCTCGCTTAATCTTTTTGAAAGTGAACAAAATGAAAGGGTGCAAAGTACTCGTGTTCAGATGTCACGGTTCAAATTCAAACTTTCACTACTTTTTTATATGAAAATGATATTTACTCAACTTGTGAGTAATTTGTGCTTTAAAATGTGATATTGTTTCCTGTAATGATTGATCATTATTTTATAAACCTTGTTTAACCATTTACAGTCTGAGTAAGAATGAAAAGCTAATGGTTGCTTCCTTTAAAGATATTGATTTAAAGCATCTATTGTACACTTAAAAAGTTAATTGCAATTCATTCTTGTTTTATTGAACCATTTATGTATAACTTAGGTCTAATAGAAAACTTCTTTTTGTATTTTAAATTTCTTTATCATTATTGTATAACTTCAATTTGATATATGAAACTTTTTATCAAAACTTAAAGATACAAGAAACTATGTCTAAATCCATATATAATCTATGCACTTATTAATGAACCGAAACCGAATAAATATCAGATTCCTGTCCATTTTCTGAAATTTGTATAAATTAATGCATCTATTAACGTAGATAGATTGGAGTCATAAGGTAGTCAGATGATATGATTTGGGATGTGGGACAAACATGTTGGAAATTATAAGACACAAGGTTAGAATCCCACCCCTACTAAAATAACAAGCTAACAAACTAACATTTATCTATAAAAAAAAAAAATAACGCAAATAGATTGCAAAGAAAAGTAAGTTAAAAACAACATTGGTGTAATTTGTCAAATTAAACTATATATCTGAGGTACTCGCCCATTTTCATAAAGTAACAACAAAAATATCACCCAATAAAGAAAATAACAATTGATTGAAAATGAGTTTTACATTTACCATTCAATTGGTTAAGAAAAGTAAAACAAGGAATTAACCGAAAACAAATGACCTACGGATACCACCCTGTACAATGGCTAGTTTTATCTGGAACCCTGAAAGAATTTACAATATCTTGAAGACTAATCCAATCCTTTAATATGATAAGCATGCTCTTTGCAGGATGTATGCCCCATCTAATTGGAGCTCTTACTACCCACTGCTTCCTTGAGCTTTCTTCCTAATGCAAATGCCAGAGGAGGAGGAACAGCATTGCCAATCTGCCTGTGCTTGTGTATGATGTTACCATAAAATTGGTAGTTATCTGGGAAACCCTGCATTTACACATGAAAAAGATGCTGAGTAAAAGGTTGTACCAAATTAGATGATATCTTTCTATTCCTAAGACAGGATTATCATGACCACTGTTTTGTAATTATGGATTATCATGTTCACTAGTTAATTATAGAATCTAATTTCTTGGACGTCAACAATTAAAACTACGAACTGACACCAATTAGGAATTTTTTTTTGCTGTCCATAATATGAACAACTTAAAAGAACTCTCCTTAGGGTTTGTTTGGATTGGCATTAGGTTCTACGTCATCACAAATCCAAAGTAAGTAACACTCATTGGTGTTGAAAAATCACATTAGGCATTGGATTTGCATTCACGCAATCCAAATACACTAAGTAATTTGGAAATAAGATAAATTAATCCTCACAATAACTTATTTCCAAGGATTCCATTTCTTGTCATGCCATTTATTTAGGGTTATAGGCTTACTTGAGATCTGGCACATTCACGAACAGTAAGAATCCTATCTTGGTCAGGATGGAAGCACATTCCAACTTTGCCCATTGGTTGAGGGTCTGTAATGGAAGTTGGGAAATTTCCTTCCCAATCCAACCTACCAAACAATCCCTTCCATTGATTATGCCTCTTGGCTGTGTTTGGCAAGCACCATGGTATCAAATCAACAACTTGCCCAGTAGACAATTTTATCTGCATTTTATTATATATCAAGAATTAGGTTAGATAATTCATAAAAATCTTATGCTAAAAAGCACAAGAATTTAATTTTACCTTTTCATCTGGAAGATCACGCCAATCAGCACCTGGTCTCTTGGGAATTTTCTGGCAACGAATCAAGTTCAACTCATTCATCTCCTTTGATATATGATCAGTCAGTACAACCATATCACCTCGAATGTTCTTTTGAAACCATGAGACTGGATCATGTTGATACTGTGCAACATAAAATCAGGTATGTCAAGAGTGTAGAGGAAACTCAAATTAGTTAAGGGTCAAGATGTGTTAATGTAACACACTTTCCCTATTTTACATACCTCCATGTTTGTTTTTGAGGCTCCATTCCCCACAGGAGGGAGATCACCGATGGTATCCCGAACAGTTATTGCACGCCATGGGGCACCATTTGCTGTACTGTGGACAGCAGCATACTGGACACCTTCTGATAATGTGATTTTCAACTCAGGGGCATTAAAAACATGCAGAGGCTCTGGCCACTCAGGAAGCACGTCCTCCGGTGCGGCTGCCCATATAAATGCCCTTTTTCTTGACTGAGAAACTCCATAAGCTCCAGCCTCAAGGATGCCAAACCTCACCTTTTGGTCAAGCAAATCAGCATTCATTAGTTCCTCAAGATTCTATTATCAACTCTAAGGTGCAATTATTCAGGTAAAAACATGCAGTTACGTAATTTTACCTGATAACCCATCTCAAGTAGTGAAGCCAAAGTTAAACGGAATGTCTGTCCTTTATTGAAAGACACGAAGTTCCTCACGTTCTCCAGCAAGAAGTACCTTGGCCGGAAGTAATCAGCAAAAGATAAGAATGCTAATATCATCTCACACTGGACTTTACTCCAACTGCTTTGGTTGAATCTATTCATCCCAGAGAAACCCTGGAACAAGACATTATTCAATAATTACCCTAGAGCATTATTATCAGCAGACTAAAAACAAAGCCAATAGCTAGACAGACCTGGCATGGAGGTCCCCCATTTATGAAATCAACTTGCCCAGGCATGGGTAAACTATTTTTTTC
Organism: Ammopiptanthus mongolicus; assembly: GCA_039655645.1. Lineage (NCBI taxonomy): Eukaryota > Viridiplantae > Streptophyta > Magnoliopsida > Fabales > Fabaceae > Ammopiptanthus > Ammopiptanthus mongolicus. The sequence goes on along the minus strand of CM077346.1, from coordinate 27,254,118 downwards.
CTTCTCATCGAGCGATGCAGCCAATTCTGAAGCCTCAGTCGTTGATATACAATCATCTGTGTCCCCACATTTCTCCATCACGGCCCTAAAATACAATGCATGAGTCACTTAAAATGGATTCCACATTTTAAAAGCTTGGGGACAAAGAAGGTTTTATCTCAATGAGATCGTTTACCTAAGAATAACATTGCAGTTGTTAACAAACACCAATGCTTCAGGATGATTAGCTCTAAATGCTTCCCCAGCCGGTTCTTCGTATTCTATTGCCCATTTAGTTAGTGAAATTCCTGAAGCATTCAAGCAGTAACACACAAGTTACATTATGTAATGATAGCAGATACGGTTATGGTTGCTATGATAGTGTAGTTAAGAATACCTGACTGCTGCAACCCTGCTGATAAACCACCACAACCTGCAAAAATGTCCAAGGTTGCTAAACGTTTTTCATCCAATGTCTTTCTTTCCTTCTCAGGCTCTGGAATGCTTTCTCCCTCTATACACTTTCCTTTTCTCTTTCTAGCTGCAGCATCACCTGTATGGCCACTTGAATATTTTACCTTGATATGAGCTGGCAACTGTCAAGCAATACAGAGAAAAGATAGTTAATTATAAAAGATCATACGATGCAACCATTATAGATGTGCACCAGAATGTTGAATTGATGTCAAAATAATAATGAAATAATATCTAATAAGTTTAAAACATGAGTCCAAATAGGCCATAAAATAGAAAGCATAAAAACTTCATAAATTATAAAATCCCAATGCCTTTGCAGACTTATCTGATGGGTTAACAAGCACATTATACGCTTACATGTCAAGGCAAAGAATGCAATACCTTCTTAAGTGACCCAGTGGCAGGATCATACAAGTGCTCACAGAAAAATACATTTTGGAAGGCTCCAGAAGCACTGCCTGCAGGGGTGTCATTCTTCTTTCTGACTTCACATTTCCCTTCTATGGATTGTACAGAGATTATATGTGTTTCATCACTATAGTATACCTAAAAGTATACACAAAGTAGAACAAATATTCAAAAAAGATAACAGTAATACACACAGACACAAAGAACAGCTCACTTATTACAGTTAAGTGGATCAAACATGGATGGCTTGGTACCAAAAAAAATTAAAAAAATTTACATTATCACTTATGAAGTATTTTTTAATTATGTTAATCCAGCCATTTATGCTTGATACAATGGCTATGGTCAGTTTGGCATGCTCTCACTAAAATAATGGTTTGTGATATGTCTCCTGTGTTTGTGGGTGCACTCAATTATTAAGTTACCTCTTGCACATCAGAGCAATATGCCTTCTCATTTGATACATCTTCAGGTCGAAAAAACCTTCTGACTTTGATTTGTGTGGATTTCATTTCAGCTTGTTTTATTTCCTTCTTGATAATGATCTCCATCACTTGACAAACAACATAAGCTTTCAGCCCTACGTTCCTCCCACTCTTGTGAGTTGCCTGTTCCATTCTTTCCTCATAGTCAAAAGGACTCACATAAACATAGTCGTGAACAGCATATTCAATTCCTTTAAAAATGAAACTAGACTGAGATGAATTGACTTTGAAAACATCCCTCTCCATTTGGTCTTCCTTTAAATTGCAAGAGTGACAAATGCCGGACCCTAGACCCAAAGTATCAAACGGCAGGCTGAAAAAAGCACCTCTTTCAGGCCAGTACAGGCTTTTACAATAATATTCAGTGGGTAATCCTTTCTTTTTCCTTTCTTCTGCTCTAGCCCTATCAATTTTATCTGCAGCAATATTATCCTTTCTATGCTGATGCCCCCAGGGCATTTTTCGAAAGTCAACAACAACCGCCTGCTTGATATCCTCCAGTCCCAGATCCCTGCACCCATTAGTCAAAAACACTTCTCTCTCATTTGCAGTGTTACCAAGAACAGTATGACATCCATGCTGCATCATCCTTCCATGAAACATTTTTCTTCCATCCTTTGATTCAAACATATATTCAACATAATAAATAACAGGAAGTTCATCTGATTCATCAACTTCCACTAACACAGATCCTCCCACAGAAATAACTTCCCCCTGAATAATTGCCTTTTTATGAAGAGGATATCCAGAACTGGTCTTCCCCTCAGGATCCCCACACCATCCTATTTCGCTGTCAGCAGAAAATGTTTTGATTTGTTTGGAAACCAAAGGTGTCTTTTGTGTTTCCTCCAAACATAATGTCTCCTCAATATCTTCATCTTCATTTTCTTCCTGTTCCTCAACTTCATCCTCATCCTTTAGTTCACTAGCAGTTCCCTCTTTCGTTTCCTCGGGCAAGTGATTAGAGTAATACTCACCCCAAATTCTATTGATCAGCCTCGTAGTTGTAGCTTGCATGGCTTTCCTCTTGGACACAACAGCAGCCACCGCTGCCCTAGGATTCAGATTTGGTTCACTCCTAGGTACAACTTTCTTCTTCTTCACCAACCATTTAGTATGGTGTCGTGCTTCCATTTTGCTCGTCAGACCAGTGACAAATGGAGACCTTCTGATCTTTTCATCAGGAAATTCTGCAAACAATTGCAGAATTATCTGTCCATGGACAACAACATACCTCTCAACAACCGATGGATCAGAAGAAATGTAAGATTTATGCTTTGGAGTAAACTCGGATATTTTCCTGATGACATCTCCAAAGGAAAGCCGCGATACTCGGCTCTGCTCTTTCAACAAAGTGATAACGCTAATAGCAAGCCTCGCACTTTTCAATACTGTGTCATACCAAGGAGCATACTGCTTTGATGGCTTGCCAAGTCTGTACCTGAAACGAATGAAGATTGACCAAGTCTGGTCATCATTGGCATATAGGCTAGTATAACATTTTACAAAGAAATTATGACATTTACAACCAAATAATTCCAAGATATATGTACATAAAATATGCAAAGATGTTTAACCCATATGACCGAATTCATCCATGACAGCTAACCCAATTTACTTGCAATAGTTCTGGTTGCAAATAACTCAAATTGACAGTTTAATACACAGTTCCAAAAACAAATAGATTGTCTATTTTATTTTCACTTTAAATAAATTATAAACACAACAGCTTAGATCCTATCATGCATTAATATACAGAAATAATTGGCATCTTATTTGAGATCTACAAAATATTAACAAAATACAAATAATAGCATTTATTTAGACAAGAGGCACCATACCAGGCCATATCAGTTCGGATCGATATGAAAATCATAGATGATCCAAATTCGATCATCCATTCCTTTATGGCACTCAGATAAATTGGAATTCCATCAGCAACCTGTGCTCCTGAACTGATGGAAGAAGATTGGCCAGCATCAGTATCCAGATGGAACCCACTTCCATCATCTGAAGTCATGATCCCTGATCCAAAGATGGTAACATCAATCTCTGAACAAGGTTTCATAGGAAGAAGTTCCAAGGAAATCAATCTAGCATCTGAGTTGTACAAAGACCAATTATGCAGCATGCTTCGAGGAAGATCTTGAATGTCATACACATCATAGTCATTATCAAAAACTATAAATTCATCAGTTTCTTGAAGGGAGGTTTTATAATAAGCAGGGAGTGGGTAATCATTGGCAATCTCATCTTCGTCAATTTTGATGTAGTATTTGTTAGATGCAGAGGCTGATCTGGAGTTTTTCTTCTGCTTCATAGATTGCCAATACTCTTCTTCCTGCAACAGCCTTGCTAACTTTGCATCCTCATCCTCCTCAGATACAGAAGTCATTGAATTCGTTTGATTCTTTTTCTCTACGTCTTCAATTCCAGAATCAATCTTTAAACTCCCATTTGAAGGCATTACTTGTGCATGTACAGAGTTTGCTTGTGTCCTACTCTCATCTCTAAGAGCAACAAGAGCAGGAATATCTGCAAACATCTTGTCATTTGTCTTGGACGTCATCTCTAAACCTATGAGCTGCTTATAAATAAACTCGCCCTGAGAAATAACGAAATCCTTTACAGATGCAGTTCCAGAAAAGCACTTGCTACCACTCATAGATCGTGCCATGCCAGCAAGTAACTCGTCAAGACTTATATCAGGGTCCCCACCAGCAGACTTTGCCAGTTTTTTGTATACTTCTATACATGCACGAGCCTTTTCAAAGAAATGGTCATAAAATTTTTTGTAGCTAGGGGCCGGTTTGAAGCAGTCATAATCAGCAATATCGGTAGAAATCCATATCACTGGAGAGCCATCTTCATAGCCCGATATATCCCATGATTCAATTCGACCAAAGCCTTCACATCTAATACCTTTCTCTTTTTTCTTGTCTGTACTTCCTTCAAGAGCCAATATAACTCCAGAGATAAACAAATCATTAACTTCGAGCATCTCTAGAGGCTGCGCTGTACCATTTTCATCATGAAGAATAAAGTCTGTAAGTCTTCTATTTGGACGACCATCATCCTGTCCAGACGTCAGGCGGACAGCAAGAATTTCATCTTCTACAATCTGATCCTTCTTGGTCTCAATAAGACAAGATTTCTCAGATAAGGAAAAGGATTTCTCCTTCAAATTTTTACATGCTGCAGCTCGTCTTGGCATTTTGCGAGTACCAGCAGGCTGCTCACTTCTTTCTGACAAACTTCGCTTCTTTTGTTTATCCCCAGCCATAATTTCGCCTTCAGTTTTTAAAACTACAGATTTCTGTTCGCTCTCGCTGTTCTGAACACCTATTTTGAAGATTAACAGAATTAAACAGAAAAATTGTAAATTTTTAAATTTGATAAGGAAATCAAGGTAAGCAGTATAAAAAAGGAAATCAAGGCAAGTATTATAAAAAGGCCACATCAAGAGGCAACTGAGGCAGGCATGAGACAGAAATAAGAGAGATTTATAAGCATTAATCACCCATCAGGCCTGTAAATTAGAAGGACAGAAGAAAAAGAAAACAAAAACAAGGCCTTCACACATTATCAGACAAACAATAAAAAAATGCACAAAGTAATTTATGTTTGATCATAACTTAAAAGCCAGAACTAGCATCTACAAACACTTCTATGAGAAAAATAAGTACTTGGAATAAAGAGATGTGATTAATTTAAAGGATAAGAGGAGAAAAAGGGCAAAAGAAAAGGAGTAACAGAACACAATATAGACGGTAATATAGTGCATGATCTTATGTACGCATAATAGTTATTTGAGAATGTGCAATCAATCTCAATTAGTTAAATTAAATCTTACCTGCACTGGGATGTATTGAAAGATAAACCTAATGCTTGTTCTATGCAAACATAAAAAAGATTTCCAAAAGATTTGATTTGTTTCCATTCTTTTACGATTTTTTTTCTTTTTTACTATAAAAGAAATTCACATAGATTCTAATTGCTATTCATCCATTTATGGGGAATAGATTATCCGGGTGGAGAGAAGGAAGTACTAGAATCCTGTAATTATGCCTATTGCATTTATGAGCACCTACCACTTCTACTATCTACCATTGCTGCAAAACTTGAATTTAAAAATTAAAGACATTAAAACAGAATAACAACTTATAGTTAATTAACCAGTGATCATGGTCCTCAACGCCCACAAGGGCAGCCAATAAAAAGAAGCTAAGCCAGTCAAGTCATGTAACAACCCAATAAATAAACACTTCAGTTAACATGAAACCCAAAGTGAACAAAAATTTCAAACAAGACTCTATCAAGTGTCATGATATCAATAAGCAGCAGCATGAGTAAAGCGAGATAGTAAGGATTTATCTACCCTAATTTAATATAAATTGTATCATGATTTTAATCTACTAAATGATTTAAGAATAAATACATCTTTACTTAATCACTTTTCAAACAAACTCACTTTAAAAGATCTTGTTCAAATAATACATATGCAAAAAAGAAATAAAAAAAGCATATAAAAGGCAGATCGTGCTTCAAGAAACAAGAAAAGTTTTCAGTTGAACCCTACTAAAGGAAATGGTTAAAAGAAATGTTTTAAAAACTAGATCGTACAGACAGTTTAACAAGTCAAACCATTAATTGGCATATTTCTCATTTGATCATTACTCGTTATGTTGTCAATTTTTCGACCATGACCAAGAGATCTCGCCAATTCCATCTCCAATTCAATTTTTAAAACATTGTCTAAAAGGTCTCCAAGGTCAAAGCTATTATGGCTTCAGTAGAAACATAAGCTAGAATCCCAGTGATAACAGATTGATTAAAGCAAAACCCCCCAAAATCAAATTTTCAACAAAAAAAATCATGAGAAAACATAAATGGGTATCTAAAATTTAAAAAAAAAAAAAAAAAAAACATCAAATTCATAAGTCTTATCTAAAATCACACTGAAGATGCCATGCTATGACAACAAACCCAACCCTCCCCCCCCCCCAAAAAAAAACCCCAAGATCAAATTTTTAACACAAAAATCACGAGAAAACAAAATTGGGTATCCCAAAAACAAAACAGATGATTCTTCAGCCATTAATTTAAAACTACACTAAAAACACCATGCTCTGAGAACAAAAAAAAAAAAAGAAAAAGAAACCACTTCCATATACCTGGTGAAGAAAACTAAACCAGGAGTACAAAGCCTATGGACGCAAAAGCAAAGTGAATAAAACAAGATGAACTCAAAGACGAGTTGAAACGAAGAGAGAAAAAGGGTGTATTTATAAACCTGATTCGGATGCGGTAGAGGGTTCAGATGAATCTAGAAGAGCAGCGGAACCCATATCTTCAATTCCCTTCCTTTTTCGCAAAAGAAACTTTCTATCGAGGGAACGTTATGGTAGAATTTTTCAAGCGTTGTGCCTCTTACTCAGTGCCTTATTTCATTTCAAGTGTTACTTTCGTGGCTTTTTCAGCATTGGCGGGGACGCAAATTTTGGGAGGGAGGGAGGGATCTTTTGGCGCCCACAGACAGAGTGAAAATGAAAACTTTGGTTTCATAGAAAATATAAGCATAAGAAATTGCAATTTTCACTTTCCCACCTTCATAGGGTGATTTTGAATACAATGGCCACTTGTCATTTGTCAATGGAATTCAATAGGGATATATAGGTACACATAAAACATAATAGATTATACTCCTCCTAAGTGAAAAAAATATAAAGTGATAAAATAAAGTTATATCTACATTTCATTAGATAAAGCGAATTGAAATTTTAATGTAATTTAATTTATGAGCAGTAAATAGATTCTTACTTTCTTAGATCATGGATAATGGATTTGGATTTAGATCATTTTTTTCTCACTATCCTTTTTGTTTTTCTTTCATTTTCCATACACTAAACATATTTTTTTAATCTCATTACTAATGTTAAAGACGACTAGCTTACACGTTATATGTTTGATGATGGTATAGTATAAGAGAAATATCTTAAACTCTGTCCAAAAAAAAAAAGAACTATCTAAACTATATATTTTTTTTTAAATGCTAAATTACTCTTTTGATTCATCATTTGTTTTAATTTATTCAACTTGATTTCTCTACTTTTAAAATGTTCACGTTAGTCCCTTATTTGCTTAACTTTAAGCAATTTGGTCATTTCTATTAATTTTTATCGTTAAGTTTTTGCTAAATTACTTTTTTAGTATCTCATTTGTTTTAATTTATTCAACTTGGTCCCTCTTTTGCTTAATTTATTATAGATTCAACTTGAATATTTTTAATATAGAGTGACCAAGTTAAATAAATTAAAACAAATGAGAGACCAAAAGAGTAATCTAGCAAAAACTTAAGGATGAAACTTAATGGAAATGACCAAATTGCTTAACGTTTGGCAAGTATGGGACTAACTTGAAAATTTTTAAAATAAAAGGACCCCGTTAAATAAATTAAAATAAATGAAAGACCAAAAGAGAATTTTAGCATTTTTAAAAATTGTAAAAATTAAAGAATTAATTGATATGCACTGTCATTGTAAAGATTTTTACACTGTCAACCAGTTATAAATCGTCATATAAGCTAAAGTAATTGATTCTTATCCTAACTACCTTAAAAGTCATTCATATTATAATTTCTGATAGGTTGACACTGTAAAAAAACTTTTCAGTGACAATGTATAGCTATTAAACTCAAAATTAAAATGAAAGTCAATCTATTACATTGCTATTTCATTAGATTGATGGCTAATCTAGCATTTTAACTATGAGTAAATATTCAATTTGGTCACTGAAATTGTAGGGTTGTATCAATATAGTCTCTCACATTATCAATATTCTAAAATGATCCTTGGAATTGCAAAATGTAGCAAATTCATCCCTGACATTATTCACTTAGTTTCAAATGCATCCCTGACATTGCCAACTTAATTTCATTATAGTCCATGCAAATACCAACGGAAGGACGAATCTGATTAACTTTCTGCAATTTTAGGAATCATTTTGGAATATTGATAATGTGGAGGACTAAGTTGATACAACCCTACAATTTCAGGGACCAAATTGAGTATTTACTCTTTTAACTAGTGTTATGAGGACCTGACCCGATTGGGCGGTCGGATCGGTTGAACCGTGAACTGAACTCTTATCCGATCATGGTCAAGAGTCAAAAACCGTTTCTAAGGTTAGACCGCTTTAAACCGGTCAAAACCGATCAAAAACCTGGTTGAACAAGGTTGGACAGGTTTAAAGCGGATTTGACCGATTTTCTGAAAAAGATAACAAATAAAATTTAAATATTGAAAAAAAAACGAAAAAGTGAAAAAGAAAAACAAAAAAGATAAAACCTAATCGACTCATTAATCCTCTATTACAAATCCAGTAATCCTTCTTTCATATTTGTGGCAGTGTGCAACAACAAAAGTTCTTGGTCTGTTTGGCCATTAGTCCCGCCCGAGAGTGCAAAATAGCAGAAGACCTTGATCATGTGTGTTTTGACTATTTTCGTTGCATTTTTTTTATAAGTATTGTATGTTATAACATATGAAATAAATGTCTTAATATGTGTGTGTGTGCGAGAGAGAGAGACATCATTTGGTCAGACATTCGATTAAATCGATTAAACTGATTGAACCTAAATTGAAACCTTTTCCGGTTTGACATTCGGTCCGACTTGAACAACACTGAATTTAACAAAGAAATATATAGTGTGCATATAACATTAATACTAAACTAATCAAATTGATTAAATCTAAATTTTTACTCAATTCATTGAACATAATAAAAGAGCCACTAAAAATTTAATAGAATAATTAAATGTAGCGTTAAATTTTATATTGTAATAGGGAATGAATATAAAGTGAGTTTCGGTCCGACTTGAACAACACTGAATTTAACAAAGAAATATATAGTGTGCATATAACATTAATACTAAACTAATCAAATTGATTAAATCTAAATTTTTACTCAATTCATTGAACATAATAAAAGAGCCACTAAAAATTTAATAGAATAATTAAATGTAGCGTTAAATTTTATATTGTAATAGGGAATGAATATAAAGTGAGTTTCATCTTGAAGAAAGAGTATTTTTTTTTCTATAAAAAATTGACTTTTGTAGAAATCTCTCAAATCTATCTCATTGTACAAGGTTATCAGGTACAACTTGTTTGGTTATGGTTTTTCCATCACAAACCCTAACCCTCACAGTTGCACGAAAAAATTGAAAGGGGGAAAAGTAATTATTCCTTCCTCTAAATGTCGAGGTTAAAATAAACAACTCTTAAATTATGAAAGTTAAAAGCTTACCTATCATCTAAGTAGTACAATCACTACAAAAAAACAGCTATTTAGCTACCGAATAATAGCGACCGAAAGAATAGGTCACTATTATTATGTATTGCGACCGAAATAGCAACGAATAAGGTAATCTAAAAAACATTATTTTGCAGTTGTGACTGATTTTGTGACTGAAAATAGTGGTCGCAAACGGTGTCGGACGCTATTTTGGTCGCAACATAGTGAAGTTTGAAAGTCAATCTGGTTGACCATATAGCGACCGAACATAGCGACAAATATTTCTTTGTAACGGTTATAGTTAGGGACCAAATTCTATTTCGGTCGCTAAAGCGTGTAAATGAAAGGCAGAGGAAGTCAATTAGCGACCGAAGTGCATTTCAGTCGCTAAAGCGCGTTAATGAAAAGTCAGGAGGAGCCACTTAGCGACCAAAATAGCGACTTATTTCAGGTTTTAGTAATTGCAATGGAAGTAGCGGCCGATTAATTATGTTATCTTTTTTTCTTAAATATGTAAGTTTATATTGATTGTTTTCTTAAAGTTAGTTAATTGTGATATGTAACAATTTCTTTCTGACAGATGAGAGACTCGACTAGGGGTAGAGATGATTGGGATGCAGGTCGTACTGGTCATGGCAGGAGAGTTTCTCACACGACCGACTCGCCCACTTCTGAACAGCATATGGTAGAGGCCGCTACCTGGATCCATGATGTCGGAACATCACCTGGACAGTAATCATCCACACCATTGTCATCATCACCATCAATTGGACTATCATCGCCGCGGGCAGATGGAAGAGATCCAACTTTACCGCAGATCGTGATCAGGCTAGGCCCTGACAGACTTGAGTAAGTTATTTTCTATATAATAGTTAAATTTTATAACATTACTTAAATACACAACTGAATGTTTGTTTAAATACACATTATTTAAATACACGGGTTGTATCTATCGAAGGTTACTACTGATGAGATTTCAAAAATCATAAGAGAGAAGTTCGAGTCTCCATGGGCCACTTATGGCGAGCACTACAAAAAAACCATCAATTTGCGGCGGTTTTTAACTTGTTTTGTGGCGGTTTTAGACCTCCGCAAATTAATTTGTGGCGTTTTTGAAAATCGCCGTATTTACAATCGCCACAAATATTTTGTGGCGGTTTTTAGCAACCGCTGGTATCTTGTTTAATTTGCGGAGGATAATTTGCGGAGGTTTTTAACCTCAACCATTTGCGGCGGTTCTTTAATGGAGGTTGAAAACCTCCCCTAATATGCAGGTATTTTGTGGGGTGTTTTAACCTCTACTCCGGGTTGCTGTTATATTGTAGGGGTTAAAAACCCCCTCTATCATCATTTGTAAATGAGGTTTCTACCTTCTTTTATCGTGATGATTTTGTATCTCAACACCGCCAACCTAGAACTATATTTAACCATTTGAGGCAGTTTTTGTTTCAAATGTATTTATTTGCTAACGTTTTGCATTTTCTTATAATTTGTGACAATTAAAAAATATTTAATAAATTTCACCAAAATACTCGTAAAACTTTCATTAAAAATATAACCATAATAACATAAGTATGGTTCAAACATTTGTAGTTCAAATAACAACTGTAATTTATAGAGTACAACTCAAATTCATAACAGCTTAATAGTAGTTTTGTACTAAATGAACATAAAAAGAACATCAAGCATTGCTAGCACCAAATGATCCTCTTGCATCCAAAGGGGAACTTGGCTCACTTGCAGCATCAATTGGCTGAAATAATAAAAAGAAAACACTTAGTTGAAATATTCAAAATGTAAAAATATATCTCACTTAGTTGTCTATGCTACTGTCATGGGTTTCCTTTTTTTTTTTTTTTTTTGAAAGAAAGGTTTTGAATAACCAGTTTCACTAGAGGCAATGCTTAAGAAGCTGAATTGTGAAAGTAGCAACACATAGATGAAGATGAGAGACACCAAGTATGAATAGGCACCCATTCAGCTGTTATCTGGATAGCTAGCTACCTTGAAGTGCAAATGCCATGTTTTATAAGGGCTATTGTGTTTTGGGGTGGGGTGGCACATGGGATAGGAGTACCATAACTCACAAGTCAACGAGAGGAACCTTTCAAGAAATTAAAAGATGGAGCCTCTACCCTACTTTTGTTTTATTAATATTTTTAGATTATTGTATTTTCTTTTACAGAGACATTTTGTTGTAATATTTGTGTTCTTCCAGAATTTCCGGTCAGAACAATGCTAAGTCTTCTTCTATAACAAACCGGCCTATTCACACAATTGCAAGTTGCAACCTGACTTGCAACTGTAAATGTCTATTGCTTGGGAGAAATCCCATTGCCCCATTATCTACACAATCTTCTGCCACTTCAAGGATACAAGAACCTGAGCTCTATCACTAAGGCTCTTGGGAATGGTAAAACATATTGTAGGCTTGTAGCATAGATCTCAACATCACAATAAATCTCACTCATGAAAAGCATATAGACATGGTACTACAACTACAAGCTATCAATCAGTCATCAATTGAGAATGCAGAATATCAGTCATTAATCAGACTTTTGATATGCAATAGAATGCTATAATTCTCTGGACTTATGATCCTCCGGAAAGGGATGCAAAACTGACAAGTTTTGGTTCATTAGAGTAAAAATGCAATTCATATCCTAAACATCTATTCTATACAAACATCAACAAAACAAATAGCTCAACTCCTTGCCATCTCAAGGCAAATGACAGAGCCTAAACCAAAGAGTGTGCCGCTGCACTCGCACCACCCATGAGTATGCATTGTAAAAGCAAAGCATTGTAAAAGCACTTACATCATGTTGAGGATCAAAGAAGCCAACTAATTCTTCAGGGATCCTTCCTTCCTTCATTATCGTGTAGGCTTTAAGTGCATCCAAGGTTCCTTATACATGGGATTCTAAACGGACACACCTCTCTTGCCATGGGTTAGAAGATGAAGATGATGCAACAACATTAGATGAAGAAAGATCCGAAATACGGAGTCTAGTACTCCTAAATGAATTAGTAGGAACTGCTGCCATACCCCAACATCTCAACCTCCCAGAGTGTTCTGGCCCTAACACTTTACCAACAATATCATTAGGAGAAACTTCCGATTCGTCAATAGTACTTTGAGTCAAACCCACTTCGATTTGTTCCTATAAAAGGATACAACATTATAAAGTTTAAAATTCTTACGGTTAAAAGCCAAAATGTTGGAAAACAATATATTCAAGTTTAGTTAAACTTACTCCAATAGCCCTTGCCGCATCATTTACAAATGATCCATCCTTTCTTTTATGAGTTTGGAGATATATTTTTCCACGACCAGGTTGTTTCCCAGTTTCCAACAACTAAAATAGAAAATAATATTAAAACAGTTGATGAACTTTGATAAATAGTAAAATCTATCATGTTAATAAATGTCACTACCATCTCATGCTTTCTACTTGAGTTGGGTCTAGAACCACCAGTATGTGGAATCACTTGCTTTTTTCGATTTTCTTTGTTTTTTCTACAAAGCTCCTATCAACAAAAAATTACAAGTTCATACATTAATCAAATAATTAGCTACACCAACAATAAAATGATCAAAGTAATCAAAATCATACCAGTGTTTGTGGTTTTAGATGATAATTAACAAATTGAGCCCATTGATCTCTTTCTATACCGATTGGCACATTACATATGATTTCGTCTTTGGTTTTGGCTGGATCGTAGAACTCATTCCATACTTTCTGCCTACTTGCAGCCCACTTCTTACCAATACTAAGTTTGCAATATCGTTGTGCAAGGGCTCCAGTAGTCCTAAAAGAAAATCAGGGCTTCCAAAAAAATAATATTCAGTTAGTTTTTAGGCATTTACATGTAATATAAAATTTAATATAGATAAAAATTTATATATGCATAATGCTTATACCTTTGTGATTGTTTCATAGCATTCTTCAAAATAAGTGTTAGGCATGCCTGTTTTCGCAAACCATCTTTCAAAATTAATTGGAAACAATTTGCAATCAACTGCCAATGTTCCAAGATATCCGGCAAGCAAGCCTTGTGCTTCTCCATATGCAGCGCCTTGCTCATCAAAGTGCACAATTATGCGTTCCCCTCTAGGTAAGTTATTGACTTCCTTAACCCTGACCTTAATCTTCTTGATAGCTTCTTCTGAATCTATAACAGTAAAAAAACTTAGTTAACCAAAAGAAAATTTTAAAAAATTGTTAATTAAAAGTAAATATAACACATATACCTATTACTTCAACACTCCAATATTGTGTAGACTCACGCCCAGCACGTGGTCTAGATGTTTGAGATTCTTGTGGCATATCAAGAGCTGCTATTTCGGATTCTGGTGGCATATCAGGAGCTGATGAGGAATGTACTGGTCGAGAATTGTTTAATGCAACAGTGATGGGGCTTCAAGTGATGGTGAAGACTCCATAGGATTTGGCACTGGTTAAGAATGAGCTGGAGCTTGTGTTGGATAAGCTGCACACTGTTGTTGAGGGGCTGACTTTTGTGGATTTATGAAACGCTTAACTTTTGGCATGACTACATATTCATGAAAAAATGAAAAAAGGTAAGAGGTGAAATAATTAGAGAATAATGAAATATTAACTATCTAAAAATGTAAAATTTTATCACGGGTCTTCACATCATAATCATAAAAATAAACTTACTACCCAGGCTCACAGGTCACAACAATGATAGTGGAGGTTATTGGTTAAAGAACAAAACCAACTAACACAATTAGAACAACATATACTATATAAAACAGCAACATCATTTATCGTACCAGTAACAAAATATGCTTGACAATCACAGCAAAATAGCACAATATGTAGCACAATATACCTATCAATCACATCAAAAAATGAAATACTGTTACCTTTAAATAGTGTTCAATATTAACTATCTTCTAGTCAGACATGTGTGTACTTGTTGCTATAAGTTGACAGCCAAATTGGGGTCAGCTATATCATCATTTAAATGGTTTGTAGCCAATTTCACATACTCATCATCGATGCTATAAAATTGCTCAAGCTGCTGCTCTTGGTACGGCTCATTTTCATATACTTCCTCTTCTACTTCTTCTCCCATTTCATACAAATCTCTTGCCTTTAAATGCACAGCAACACTCCATCCTTTATTAACCAAATCATCCACATAATACACCATCTGTGCTTGAGATGCCTCAATATAGGGATCATGTTCTTCATGATCACCAATATGAATCAATCTATCAAAATTAACACAACTAAAATTCCAACTATCCCTTTTATACACAACAAAACTTGAAAAACATTTATATACTGTTATCAAAATGAATCCAACATTAGTATTTTAGTTTCAAAACAATGTATGTATCCAGAGGAATACTCAAAAAGTTTCCAGAGCCATGCGTGAAATTCCAACTCTAGCGCATGAAGGAACGAAAAAATTGGTGAAAATAGAAAAGGAAATACCTATGCGATTTCAAAAATTGCAAAATCCTAGCTGTGAAACCCTGAAAGAGAAAGAGAAAAAGAATGAAGAATGAAACCATAGCAGAGAAGAGAAGAGCAGAGTTACAAACCTATCGTGAGGAGCAAAGCAAAAACCAAATCGGAGAAGAATGAAACCAGAGCAGTCGTTGGGAGGAAGTTAATGAAATCAATTGGAGAAGAATGAAACCAATCGCATTTCAGAGAAGAATGAAACCTCTCTGAGTTTCAGAGCAGAGTTGCAAACGAGAGAGAACTTAGGGATTTTGGGGGGTTTATGAAACTCAAAGATTTTGGGTTTATTATTTTCTAATGCTGAAAGAGCGGGTAATGAATAGAAGAAAGTGGGAAATATTTTAACTTTTATCTGAGGAGGTTATAAACCTCCGCGGATTAAACCTTACACCTCCGCAAATTAGTTATTTTTGGGCAGTTTATAAAAGAACCCATATCTACTAAGAATAATGGTACTTTGAGGCGGTTTATAAAACCCCCTCAATAAAACCTCCACAAAATAACGTTTTTTTTGTAGTGGAGGTTGATGCTGATGTGAAGAAGTTATGGTCGAAAAAGTTTTAGGTAAACTAAAGTATTATTTATATGTTTTAAAGTATTACACAGGCTCACATTTAGTTTTAATTTATATTTTGTACGTATTATATATGCTAGGGTGCCTAATATGTCTTCTATGCAGAAAAAGTTTACATGGGACCCCCGGGACGAGGAGGGGATCAAGAAGGGCTTTGATCACATGAGTATGTGCATTATCAAAAATGCAATGAACAAGCTGCGAGCGAACAAGTCTAAGGGGTTGTGGATTGCAACTCATATCGGAGAGCAACTAGAGGCTTATTTTGCCTCTTAGGAGTTCCACTAGAGGAGCGTCATCGGCCGACGGAATTGGGCTGTAAACAGTGGTGCATCATCCTACACACGAGGCTCTGTCTCTGTTGGAGAGCATTTTGATAGGATGGTAAGTTTATTTTGATTTATTTTCTATATAATTATTTGTTTTTCTATCAGTTTAATCCATTTAGGGGTGTTCGCAGATCGGTTTGGATCAGTTTTGAGGCAAAAAATCATTCAATCTAAAGATTAAAACATGCGGTTCGATTCAGTTTGGATTGCTTCCTTAAAAAAATCCGATTTGATTCGATCCAATTAAATGCGATTTCGATTTGATCGGTTGATTCGGTTTTTACCGACACATCATTACATACTTATATTACATTAAAGAATCAAGATTACAAGCAAAATTAAATAAAATCTTAAACCTGTATATACTTTTTGATACATTCATGTAATAACATTTCATAAAATATGTCTAAAATAAATAAATATCATCATCATCCAGTTCTAGAACATCTTTTTTATGTTTGGAACATTAAAAATTATAAAAAATTACGTCAAATTAAACTAGTAAGTATTATTAGAAAAAAAAATCAATAATGCCAAAAATAGAATAAACATATATTAGATTTTATATATACAGTTTGATTTGGTTGAGTTCGGTTTTTAAAAAAGGAATCCAAAATTCGATCTGATCCGATCGGTTTTCACAAAACAATATCCAAAAAGATCCAATAGACATCGGTCTTGTTCGGTTTTCGATTTTTATGAATTGGTTTGCGATTTTCTTTTAGATCGATTTGGATATGAGCACCCCTAAATCCATTACTTGTTATTACTCGCATTTAATAATTATTTTAATATATGCAGTCTAAGGAGCAAGGTCGACCCTCGACTATCATTAGGATGCTAACAAAGAAAAAAAAAATTTAAGTCTGGCGAGTGGGCCGACTGTTAATATTACTTACAATATTACTTTAATTTCCGTAGTTTATTAATTGTTAATAATATGACATTTGTAACACCCCGATTTTCTTTTATCTTTTGTTTAATTAGTATTTAAGTAATTTTATTTTATTAGAGAGTCTAGAAAATTAAATAAATTATTCCGAGGCCATGGTCACGCTCTACGCTATCGTAGGAGGCCATGGTTAAGTTTTGGGTCGAAAACTCAGATGGAGCCCGGTCTGCGTTTTTGCTTGACAGTAGTGCTTTACTGCTATCGAGACCTAATTTGGACCCTTGAACGAGACGGTTAGTCTTAGAATCACGTTTCCTATATTTTTGAAAATGTTCGTCCTGACGTTCGAAAATGAAAATAATATTATTATATTCAGGCCGATAATCGTTTTAGGAGACGATTCGAGTTATCTTAGGGTTTTTCGAGAACCTTGAGCCAATGAATTTCATACCAGAGCCATGATAAATCATTTGGGGACTCCTACAAGTGTCGTGAGGATTTTCAAAATGTCGGGACGTGAAATGACCAAATTGCCCTTGGTTATTTTTACTAATTACTTTTTTACCCTTTTTACCTTTCTTAACTCTTTAAGAAAACTTAAGAAAATGTCTACATTTTCATGATCACCCTCACTTTCTCTCTCCATAATTTCGAGCTCTCTCTCTCTCCTTATCACCTTCATCTTCTTCTTCTTCCTTCTTTCTTCTTCTTCTTCCTCCATTTCTCTTTTCTTCCTCCATTTTCAACCTCTTTTTCCTCAAGCTTCCTCAAGGATTTTCAACCAAGTTTGTGAAGCAAAGTTGCTCCTCTCATCCTCCTCTATCACCTAGAAGGTATAGATTTCATCCTTGAGCTCTCAATCTTTATTTTCTCCATTTATTTTCATGAATGTCAATTTCTAGATCTAAACTTCAAAAATCTCTAGAAAATTGTAAAAAAATCATTTTGAGACCAAACCAATTCCTGTGAGCTAGTATCATCCCCTACTATCATAATCCAAGAGCTTGTAGTGAAATAAAATCCCTAGCCTATTTATCAAAGAGGGGCCGAATGTATGGGTTTTGGGGGAAAAATGGGTTTTTGTTCTTTGTTTTTGATTTCACTTAGTTCATCCCTTAATCATGTAATCCAAGTGATTAGGAGGCCAAATCAAACTCTCACCTATTTTTCATGGTGATGGCCGAAACCCTACTTTGTTGGTTTAAGGGGTTTTGGTTCAAATCTTTGATAATTGATCATTGATTATGCATTAGGTATGCTTAAGGATCATTGATCCAAGAGTTGGTAGAATTTCAATATCCCTAGCCTATTTAATTAATTAAGGGCAGTAGCTAATCATAGAGATTAGGTAGATTATGGTTTCATTATTTTAATTTCTGGTTGTGTTTTACTGTATAGAATCTGACAGGACTCGAACGCTCGATCGCGCACTTGATTGACTGCTGCGGAACCGCATTCGGAATCTCCCGGAAAAATCACTAAGGTGGGGGAAAGAACCGCAATATCGTCGGGGAGGCAAGCTTTAAATAATATATATTGATATGCGTAGGGCGACCCAAACCCTACTAGAGGCCGTTTGACCGTTAGGTTGATTTTACTGCATATTGAGGTTGTCTGTGCTATGATTGGATATTTGGTATATTATATGTGATATGAGTAGGATGTTTATTATACGCTATAGTTGATTAAATGTTATTTACTTGGAAGTTGATTGTATTGTTGAATATATATCCTGACTGTTGATGTCTGTTGTGACTGCTGATGTCTGAGTAGAACTAGGCATTGATTTCTGATAAATCGGGTGATGAATGTGTGGTGAGAAAGTCGAGGTTATATATATGTCATAGTGCTCAACCTAGTGATGTAGTTGATCTGTTAATGTTGTGATGTGAGTTGATACCCGGTTGAACTGGATGAAAGTTGGTCGTGGTTGCATATAAGTCGTGGTTGAGGCACTAAGTGTAAATCCTGAGATGAGTCAGTGAGATTCATGTTGCATCGTTGTTATTCATCACTGTGTTGGCATACGGGCGATTTCGATCTTACCTGCGGGGAGATGGTCGTACCGATTAGTTTGACGTAGGGGCGATTTCGATCTTACCTGCGGGGAGGTGGTCGTACCCGTTAGTCGAATTGTAGACGGACGGGTGTATATCTCGACCTAGCCTGCGGGCGGGGGGATATGTCGTTATCGAAAGTTGAGTTGTTAACGAACGGGCGAATGCTCCGACCTAGCCTGCGGGCGGGGGAACATATCGTTACCGTGAGTTGCGTTGTTGACGGGCGAATATTCCGACCTGGCCTGCGGGCGGGGGAATATGTCGTATCCATGAGACGATTTGGGCCAGCGGGCTTTAGATCGAACCCTACTTTATGGGGGTGGCATAGTGATGATTGGGACACCTTGATCCGTTGGGGATGTCGCGTCGTGATCGCGTCCATATAGTCGTTAGTTGCATGAGTGTGAGAGACAGTAGTTAAGGGAAAAAATTATTCGGGAGTTGTTTGGTTGTCACTGTCGTGATTTGGTGTGTTGCTATCTATATACATTATTTATATCATTGTTTTTCCCATGTATGACATATTACTGTTTCTTATCCCCTATACTTTTCTATGTTGTATTTCTTTGTTCTCGACGGTACGAGAAGACCTTGACGAGGAGTTTCCAGAGGAGATTGACGGAATACCTGTTGAGCCTGATGCCGGCGGGAGAGCCTCGGATCCCAATGCTGGGGGACCTTGAGCCCTAGGAGAGGATCTCTGACGTGCCTTTATTTCCGTTGTTATGTTTTTAGTTTTATCTACTGTATACTCTGAATCTTATATGTTTGGCATCAGTTGTTGTAGCCTCTACTGATGGAGCCGATACTCTTATGTTTGTATATATATTACTATGGTATCAGTATGTATTGTATGTTTTATATTTCCGCAAAAATTATACTACTACGCTACGCTATAACTCTAATAATTATAAGTGTGGTCACCAATGGGACCTCCTAGGAAGGGGTTGTCTCAACATTCAACTTTATTTTGTAGGATACTTATAATGAGGCCTTAGATGAGGCTTATGCACGTGCCTCACAGGAGGGTGCTTCTTTTTCTAATCAGGAGCCTATGGCCTCGGGCAATCATAAGGCCATATATTTGGATGTTGTTGGAGGTAAAAATAAGAAGGGACGAGTGTATGGGCTTGAGCAGCTAGGTGATCATTATATAGTCTTGTCGTCCTGTTAGGCTAGACATGAGGACATGTGTAACGTTACTCCAGAGGAGATACAATACATATGGGACACTATCACACGACTTAATGCCGAGCTTGCCGCACAACTTTGATACATCTTCGAGCACTTCAGGCTTGGGCCTCCTGCAGTTGCGCCTGTTGCGCACCACCCCCTCCACCACCGCCTGCTACAGATGACATTGGGGCTGAGTACGGGGACAACACCGAGACCTAGCACGACCATACCCCACCTCCATGGATACATCATTTATTTTCTTTGTATTTTTGGATACACTATTTGTTTTGTATTGATACGTTGTTGGTTTGGAACGATTTTATATATACAATGTTTGTTTTGTTTCATTTTCTTTTGGAATGCAATTTTATATATATGCAATATGGATTTTGGGTGCTAATTAATATAATAAATCAAATAAAAATTATTTATAATAATAATATTAATAATGAAAATAGAATTTTAAATATAACAAAAACTAAATTTATTATTGACTTAATGAACTTTTTGGTCCCCGTAAATATACTTACTTTTGGTTTTCGTCCCTATATATTTTTTTATTTGCATTATGTATTTTTAACTTTTTCAGTTTTGCATTTAGTACCTGTCGTTAGTTTGAGCTGTTAACCGCTGACGTGTCTAACGGTGACTCCATTTCAACATGCCACGTGGCATTTATAAAAATAAATAAATTTTTTATTTATATTATTGATTTTATTATTTATAAATAATAATAGTTTTTAATTACAATAACAATAAAAACAAATAAAAAAACCCTTCCACCAGATCTCCGGATCTTCATCTCCAGATCTTCATCCACCTTGGTTCTCTTTCGAAGCTCGAAGGCTCGTCACCAAGCTTCTCGATCCAAACCCCAATTCCAGGATTACCATTACAATGATCATGGACTCACCTTGGTTCGAGAAACCGGTGCTTAAGAGCATGGGGAAGAGCAAGAAGGAGGAGCAGGATCAGTTGTTAGATTTGGAGGAAAAGTGTGAGATGTCTAAGACTATGAACGCGTTTCATATAATCTCTTTGTCTAAAGGGTTCGATTTGTCGTTGTTGTTTGAGGAGAAGAAGAGGGAGGAGATGAGGTTCGCGACGACGAGGACATGGAGCAGCGTTATATCGAGGTTGGAGGAGGTGGCGAAGGCGGTGAAGTTTGGTGTGAAGAGCAACGATAGCAAGGTGATGCTTTAGGGGCAGCAACGTGGGAGGAAGGGGAAGCTGGATACCTTGGATTATAACCAGTCCTGTAGCAAGGAGCTTCGTCCTGCTCTCAATAACAATAAAAAAAAACTATAAATAATAATAGTTTTTGAATAAAGGTTGAAACTTTATGGTTTAATCTGAAGTGTTGTGTTCTGTGTGTGTTTGGGGGTGCTAGTTTGATGAATTTATGAAGTTTATTACTTTTTATGAAACTTGTGGCATGCTATGAATTAAAGAACAAAGTTTTTTCTTAAAATAAACTAATTGAGCTCTACGAATGGGACATGTGAAGACATGCGTGCAACACCTTCACCGTATGTTTTTCCTTTAAGAAGGTTGCACTGCATTTACTGGAGGAGACAGTCCAGGAAGAAGAAGAGAAGAAAAAACATTCTCCAAGGAAAACATAAAGTGCAAAACTCCAAGGCAAAACATACTCCAAAAAGAAAAAGGAAAAAAAATCTTAACAAATATACTGGAATGAAAGCACATGGAATCATTTTTGTTATTATTGTAGATCTAGATTTGAAATCAACTTGAAATCAAATTGGAGGCAACTGAGGGATGAATCTGGAGATTTGATGGAACATTTTTTATTATTATTTGTATTATTATTCTAATTAAAAATTATTATTATTCATAAATAATAAAAAGTAAAATCAATAATATAAATAAAAAATTTATTTATTTTTATAAATGCCACGTGGCATTAAAAAATTATATTTAATGCCACGTGACATGCTGAAATAGAGTCACAGTTAGACATGTCAGCGGTTAACAGTTCAAACTAATGGCATGGACTAAATGCAAAACTGAAAACGTTAAAAATACATAATGCAAAGGGAAAAAAACATAGTGACGAAAATCAAAAGTCACTATATTTGTAGGGATCAAAAAGTTCATTAAACCTTTAATATTTAATAAATTATTTATCTAAATTTAACATTTAATAAATTATTTTTAAAATAAATTGAAACTAAATAGCGACTAAAATTGAGATCGATAGAATCGATCACAAAACCACCCACCGCAGACTAGAACACGCTCTCCACGACGCCACCCATCACAGAGACACGAACCACCGTGCCCCATAGGATCTCCGCCCATTGCCGTGTCATTATGCCGGCTGCCGTCCAGCCGCCAGCACACTCCTTCACTTGACCAAGTTGCTGACACTTGTTGCTTTAGGTTTAGGGTGTGTGAGAGTGAAAGCCATGTGGATTGGGCCATATTGCTGGGAAAAAAAAATGTTTGGGCCTAGTATGGTAACAACCTAATGTGGTTTTGTGTTTGGAACTATCCATAATATCCATTATTATTTTTTAAACTATATTTTTTTCTATTTCTGGAATTTCCTCTTCACCTTCTTCTTAAACCCATTTCTTCTTCTTCAACAGCAGCCACTCTAAGGATTTATTTGCGAGTTAGGAGAGGAAGACATTCGAGAATTTTTTAAAAGAAAAAATGATGAAAAAACTTTTAAAAACCCTCCAAAATCCTTCTAAACCCTCCCCTTAATTCATTTTTTTAATTCCCTCGTTTTGGGAATTTTGATTCTTTTATTAAAAAACAAATCACTGTGGGTCCTTTCTTAACCTCATTCCTTACCACTTTCACCTTAAACCCTTCCCCTCCCTTCCCCCAAACTCCCAAAAAGACCATAAGGGGTCATCCCGTTTGCTGGACACAAAACACATCCATCTTCATATTAGAAAAAAAGGCACCACTTTGAGCTCGTCATCGAAGAGAGATACGACAGATTGAGGATCAGAATCGGAGTGAGAGAGGAAGTGTTGAACGAGGAGCTTTATGTAATTCCAAGCTGTGTAAAATTTTGGATTAACTTCCAGAAGCTTCGCGCTCAAATCTAGCGCTTCCTTGCTATATCTGCAACCAGATTTATGCAATTCGAATTAAAAGGGAAAAAAGGAACTAAGCGGAGGAGAAGAAAGAGAAAGGTGAGGGATAAGAAGAAACATCCATGCGATTTTGGTGATTGGCGAGGAACTGAGATTGATGTGAACGAAGCTTTTCAGACACAACCAGTACCACTTTACCCTCGGGCCTTCTTCACGTGGATCTCATTATATTATGGAAAGAATGCTAATCAGTGTTCATCACTCCAACAAATTTCAAATGGTAACTTTTTGTTGGGAAGTCATGAATTTAATAGGAAGGATAATTTGGATAAAAAATAAAATAAAATAAAAAAAAGATGGAATTGTATTAGAAAAATCAGGGATGGTAAAAAATAATTTCCTTTTCTCTTGTAGGCTGAAAATTATAAAAAAAAATATAAACATTCTCGCTTCTAAAAATAAATAAAACTCGTTTCCAAAACAAATAATTTAAAAAACAGAATATCTTGTAAAACCTATAAATAATATATAACTTTATGCATAAAACTTGTGAATAAAATTATATGCACATTTATATCTATGTATTTACATATAAATATATATTAAATATGCTAACCTAACCCTAACCTAATAAATACTAGGTATTTAACATATAACTTTATTATAAATTTATTATCCAATTTAAGTAATTGTCTTAAATTTTTGTACATATGTCTATTATAATTTACACTTTCATATATTTTTTTAACAAAATTTTAATTGATGCAGACGAAAAATATAATTAAGATAATTACTTAAATTGGATAATTAAGATAACAAATATATGAAAGTTTCCTTATTTTTTTATTATAATTCAAAATTAATAGAATAAGAATTTACTTTATAAATATCAAGGCATTTTTTATAAAGTTTTATTTTGATTATATCAAGTTTTGTAATAAGTTTATATGTTAAATACCTAATATTTAATAGGTCAGGGCATATTTAATATATATTTATATGTAAATATATAGATATAAATGTGTTTACATTTTTATTCACAAGTTTTATGCATAAAGTTATATATTATTTATAAGTTTGACAAGATATTCTGATTTTTAGATTATTTGTTTTGGAAATGAATTTTATTTAATTTTAGAAGTGAGAATGTTTATATATTTTTTTTTTTATAATTTTCAGCCTAAGAAAAAAAAATTAAAAATCCACTAAAACTAAGGCACATTAGGTTGTATCAGACTAGGCCCCAAACATGTTTTTTCTACCTTTTTCTTCGAAACATGGTCCAATCCAAATGGTCTTCACTCTCACACACCCTAAACCTAAACCATATAACGCCTAGGTGTAATGACGCAAATATGGGCTGAGATGCTGTGGGGCACGATGGTTCGTGTCTCTGCGATGGATGGCATTGCGGAGAGCGCGTTCTGGTCTGCAGTGGGTCTATCTGTGATAGGTGATGGCGCGCGGAGGGACGATGCCGCTACTGTTTGGTTGTTCTTGGTTGTAGAGGTGATGGTGGTTACTGTTTGAAGTGGTGGTGCAGCAGATGGATAGCTATGGTGGATGAAAGTGATTGAAGGGGGCAAATAGGTCCTTTTGGTTCTAAAATTAAATAAGAAAGTTGAATAATTTTAAAAAAAAATACAATAATGATTTGTCAAAATGAAGAATGAAGTGTCACATTACAAGCGAAATGGCATGATCTGGTTGGACCACCTAGACATAATAAATATTATCCAAAATATTTCATAGGTACCGAAGAATTCACAATAAAAGATAAAAGCTTACTTATCACATGAATAGTCAATGTAAGAGACTTGTTATATATTGAATGTATTTTAACAAAAAGTTGGACCAAAAGTTGCTTGGGTTAGATCATTATTTTATTATTTGGATCGTTAATTTGGTAACAGGACTAGAAAAAGAATGAGCATATTTCAAAACGAGGACAAGTTTGATTAGAGAGAATGCGAGGCGAAATCTGGAACAAAAATGTTGAGATGAGATGAGTATCACTATCAAATGAGAGCGAATTTTTTTAAAAAAAATTCCAAACCTCTAATGTTGCATCTCATCTCAATCATTTAATTTGACAAGATAAGATCTACAAGTGCGTGTATTTGATGAAATAAAACCGTAAAACTGAAAAGTCTTAATCGTAAACTTCATGAGGTTAATATTCTCAAATTGAAATATATTTTTAAGAAATATTACCTATTTTTCATGACACGAGAGGGCAACAAACTCCTAGAACACTACCATAGTACAGGCGGCTTCTAGGGTGGGAGATCCTACCATGTCTCCCACCATGAGAGACCAAAAAGAAGGACATCTAAGCAAGTTTTAAATTATTTTTAAAACCTTAATCTTTCCAAAATTAAAAAATTGCCCATCTCTTTCTCTTTCACCCTCCCCTCAGTCGAAATTGGACCTCACCACTGCAACCTCGTCAGAACACCCTCTTCCTCCGTCCGCACACAGCTTCATCAGAGTGCCACCGCAAAGCCGCCGCCTCTTTCGCACGCAGTCACCACAACCAGAGGCTAAGGTGCACCGTCGTCCAGATCTGATCTCCTCGCACGTAGCCACCAACCTCACGCACAATCAGCGCCGCTGCCGTACACCGAGCTTGCTGTCGCGCCTTTGCCAGCGAAGTGAGCCTCGGCTGCGAGTTTTCTAGAGCCTCCTACGCTGATTCTTGACCGCGGAGAGGCCGTTAACGACGGCGGTCCGTGCGCAGTCACCATGTCAGTCCAGCGGCCACCGCACGTTCGATGACTGGGCGGTGGTGTTGTTGGACTAGCTTGAGAGAGGAGGAGGGAGGGAGAGCAGCATGAAGGAGGCAGAGGGAGAGGTAGTGAGAGAAGGAGGGATGAATTTTTTAAATCTGAAAAATTTAAGGATTATAAAATAAAATAAAAATTGCAGAAAAGGAATTGTTCATGGTGAGAGATAGGATAGGATCTCTCACCCTAGAATTTCCCCCATAGTACATTCCAATAGTAAACAAAAACAGTTAAACTTTACTGCTTTTACTTTAATCTCACCAATACTACTTATAAAGTTTTACTCACATTAAAGTGGCTGTTCGCGGGGATATTAAATTACTGTCTGAGTAAATTTTCTGTGATGTTAAGAATTCCAAACCTAAGGTTTTCACTTTGTAAAAGGTTTTACCTGAGTATCACCCCCACCTAAAATAGCCAGAGCAACCAACCTGATATTAGAAGAGTTGGTAACATAACTCTCTAAAAAAAAAAGGACGTAAATTTAATTCTTGCAGTTGTCCAGTTGGGAGACCCGTATATAAAAAACCGAACGTCCGTTGTTGTCGAATAGGGAATTAGTCCCATAATCGATCCAAATGATCGAAACTGTGAAAACATCCCATGGATCCACTGGAGAGCCAAAAATCATAATTACGGTGGATTCCGGAAAAAAGTAACGAGAGCAATTTTTTACATCAAAAAGTTTTACCACCCCAACACGTGTGTTTTGCAAGCTTACCAACATTGAGATTTATGTCTTTTCACTGGTTAAACTTATTTCTGTGATTACCAGACTATACACTACATATTGTTTCAACGCTGCAACAGTCATATGATTCAAAGATTCACAACCAGTGCATTTGCCTAATTAATAATAAATAATATTATACAAAGAACATTGATCATTAAATTTGAAAATTTCATTATAGAAGTCAAACATCGTGAAAAAAGAGACTTTTTTTTTATTATAAAAGAAATGGGATATTAGATATATAGTTAGTGGAAGAAATTAATTAGTTGGTTAATAATTTGTTGTTAGATCATTAGCCTATATAAAGGCTTGATGTACTCATTTGTAATCACTTTGTCTATTCAATCAAATACAATTTTACATTTCCTCCCAATTCTCTCTTCTCCCTCCATGGATGTCATATCTCATAACATGATATCAGGAAGATATCATTCTCCTTGAATTTTTTTTTCCGCTGCATGCTCTTATTTATTTTTTATTTTTCTTTTCCCTTTGTTACTTTCCCCTATTTTCTCATAATATCTATCTCAAGTTTTAGCTTCTCTCCAAAACAAAATTCTAATGCAAGAAGCCTGAAATGGCTCTTAAGATTCAACTTCTTTCCACGACCAAAAATGGGTTTCAATCAAAGAGATGGTGAAGGAATATCGACGAGACAAGCCATTGATGTGGGAACTGAGATACGAAGGCAGTCAACATGGGAACTTGAAATCTTCAAAGAGTGCTGGAATGAAGCTATTGTTGAGGTACTTAAAGGAGGGTCTTTAATTTTTTTTGCTTCTGGGCATGACTAATTCAAAAAATTGGCAAAACAAGTTGAGACTTTCTATTATTTGTGTCAGCGCAACAAAACAAAAAAAATCATTTCAGCAATAATAATTGATTGTTAAGCTTCTGTCTGTGGTGATGGTTAAGCATTTGCCTTAAAATTTGGCATTGATATTTGGAGGCCTACAGAGCTTATTTTAGAGCGACTTATGACTGAAGTTAATTCCAACAAGTCAGTTAATTCCACATATAAATTCATATTTTTTTGCCAATGTTCATTCTGACAAAATTCTTTTGCTTTTGGAACGAATCCGTGAAGACGCAAGAAGAAGATCGACGAGACCCAAAGAAAGTCAAAGACTTTTCGGATCTATGAACTTCGGCCGTTACCATTTTCAGATTTTTTATTTATTAGCCGATGTAATTCCGACTTGTATTTTTTTTTTCTCGATTCATTTCCTGATTGTTATTCATTCCCAAGCTTAAAGTGCGAGCACTTTCAACATGCGGGGGACTATTAGATATATAGTTAGTTGAAGAAATTAATTAGTTGGTTAATAATTAGTTGTTAGATCATTAGCCTATATAAAGGCTTGATGTACTCATTTATAATCACTTTCTCTATTCAATCAAATACAATTTTACATTTCCTCCCAATTCTCTCTTCTCCCTCCATGGATGCCATATCTCATAACATGGGATTCCAGGTGTTGTCCTAGGATTAGGTGAATAGTGTCCAAGTTTATGATTCATCACCGAGTCTTGAAGGAATATGTTTAACCCGACTGAGGACCCAATCTCAAGCCTGTTCACAAAGAGGCCAAACTCAAGGTTCCAACTCAGGCAGACAAGCACCCCGAATACTTGGCTTGGGCTGTGACGTGGTTGAACAAGAGATCTTTATTAACCGTGTAATACAACACTACTTATTAGTGTTGATTGGTTTGTGTTTCAAAAGTGTCCATTTGAAATTATCAAGTTGAGTTCATAAAATAGCGATTAACTTACCATATTTTCACATGGTTGCTAAATAATGCATCAAAACTATCAGCACCTCCATCTTAAGCAGCATTTTTACTTAAAGGGTTCCCTGGACAATTATTGCACTCTCAACTGTACATAAAACTTTGATCACCTGAAGCTAATGAATGCAGCACCTCAATGCAAATTTACCAAAGAACTTATTTTGACTGGGATCACTCAGTCCCATTTGTGAGACTTCATATCAGGGTAAAGTCCCAAAACATGTTCTGGCATAAAATCATGGCGAGTCAGAATCCCAACAACTGGAGGTCTCTGCAATATGTGGCGAGCGTCAGCATATTTAGCAGCAGGTGAAGCAATAGAAGTTGTAAAACTGTCAGCATTGTGGAATATTCAAATATACTGTAGGCAAAGACGCTAATCTGTAATGTTTACATGGCCTTAGAATGCAAATGAAACACTACAAATTTCAGTAAGTGAGCTTGGTGCACAACAGTACAGTACACATCACCTCACATGTATGAGGTGGCAGAATCATTGAATGATTTGAGTAAGAGTAGAGGTGTACAGAAAACGATATGGGACAGCTATAATCAAATGGTAAAAACTACGTAGTGTGGGGTGATATATGCAAAAGTGTGTGAGTAGCATTATTCTTTCACTAAAAGAGTATAACATTATTTGGGAGGAAAAAAAAAAAAAACATACCTCTTGGCTCTTTGGGACAACACACATGTGCCTGAGTCCAAGTTGGCGGAAAAGAATAGCAGCTTTGGCAAGTGACATTGTCTCTACCACAGTGTATGGGGATGTATTAGTTATGGGATGGAGATCAACATACATATCCATATCTTCCTCTTGAATATCTAGATCCTCTAGTTTGATTCCTTTCCCAGATCCTGCCTTTGCAAAATCTAATGCAGAAATTCTTTGGAAAATGCTTTGACCTGCGAACACCCTTTCTGTTGAAAAGTTCTTCCCCTTCAGTAACACTAGCAAATGAGACCTCAGTACAAGCCCACATAATTCTGGCGCATCTGAGAAAGGCGGTTCATCAATGACAGGAAACCCATTATGCCCTGTAGTTTTCAAAACATGTATTATATTCCCAACCCTTTCGATGCCAAAAAAGGTGAATAATGGACCGGTGACAACATCACGGGCAACTAAATTCTTCATGTAAGGTTCTGCATGGGCCTCCAAATAAGGAAGCCCTTTGATCTTTAGTATTTGATCGTAAACACCCTTATTGAAGCAATCAGCCACAGTTTTCGAGACTAATAAGACCAACATCACAAGTGGAAGTAACAAGAGATCATTAGTGAGCTCAAGCAATATAACACAAAGGGACACAGTCATTCTCATGGTGCCACCAAGGAAAGATGCAGCTCCAAGGAGGGCAAAGAGTCCTGTGTCAAGTGTGACAATAGCATCAAAGAGTCTCCCAAAAAAACGGCCATAGGCAGCCCCAGCAAGTATCACGGGAATGAAAAGGCCAGATGGAATAGCAATACCATAGGTGATTATCCCAATACAGTAAACACTAGCAAAGAAGATAAACAAACTGAACAGATGAAACTCTTTGGTGATCCTGGTGCTGAATAAAGTGCGAATAGCATCATCATTGGTGCTTAGAAAGAGGGAAGCGAGATCATTGTAGTAGCCTGGTGGACATTGAAAGCTTTTGTATTCTCCAGACTCATCAACAGAGGGACAGGTTGTTGTAACATGAGTAGGACAGGGCGTACAGGGTGCAATCCATGGTAGGAAATAATAACAACATGACGTCAAAAGAGAAATTGTGATGGCAAGTAATATTTTGAAAGCTGCACCTTTTCTGCCACATCAAGAAAAAAAAGGGTCATTTGTTACAGGTTATATTGCTAATACATTAGATTAGACTACAAGCAATGGTGATTAGAAAGCAGCAAGGAAATGCCTACGAACTGTTTAACTTGAATGTACATACTCATTGATGATGCTATATGTACGAACAGCCTTATCCACGAGGTAATTATATATGCTTCCAAGAATGCCTCCAATGATTCCCAAGAGTAATACTGCTACTAGATCAGCACCACTATATGTTACTTTCGCTGAACTGACATCATACAATATCAGACCACCTTTCCCAAACAGCCCACATTTCCCTGTGCTACAAAACTGAATTGTAGCTCTTAAAACAATAGCAACTACCGCTGTCGTGAAAAATGTCCTCCAGAGAAGAGCACTCCGCCACCTAAAGGTATGACCCAGAAAAAATAAACAAAATTCAATTATCCAAAATGGCCACATTGTACAGATACACATCCAACACCGAAGTAAGTTTCTCCATAGTTTTAGCACTAACTACATCCTCTATCTTGTCCTGTAGTTAAAATCAAAGATTAAAACCAGAAAACATGTTCTTTTTATGAATCTTTTAAGTAAACAGGTGCATATCCTTTTTTCATAACTCAGACATTTGAGAGTATTGAAGCCTTAAAATAGAAAATATATTATGCAGACATCGTATTCCTTTTGTCCACAGGAAAGAAATAGAAATCTTAAGATTACCTTTCCAGACAAGGACTATGATAAGCATTAGAAAACTTAGTGATTCTAGAATTTTAAGATACTGTCTGCTGTGCGGGCCTGGTCCATTTGTCTTCTTTTGCCAACCAGCAAGCTCACAATAATAAGCCTGTCTACATTAAGTGATAAAGTAATAGTTCCAGGCTTCAAACATTGTGTTTCATCACATCCATAAGTACTCTAGATTCTTACTAATGTTGAGTTAGAGTGAAACGTCCAATCATTTCATCTGAATTGATGGTCATAAATTACTAAACACAACGAAGTTAGAGTGAGGTATCTTCACTGATCCTTCTACCAATTGAACTTTATTTAAAATACTAATGACTACTCTATATATATGATAGGTAGTTGGATACTCAGCATATCAATTTTTATGCTATGAAACATCTTAGTATGTTACTCTCTTTACACATCAATGATCATATACTCACATAATCATCATTACTAGTGTCGTTTTACTGCTTCTATTTTTATTTATATAGAATATTTGGGGGGGGGGGGGGTTTGCCGCCACTAACAAGAAAGTTGGAAATCAGTGTGGATTTTTTTTGGAGAATTAACTTGAATGACCGCTAACAATACAATTAACCATTCGTAATGGTCATTGCTGCTATAGGAATGATTATTGGTCCTTCACCTTTAATTTTGTATTGTAAGTGGCTCTTCCTGTTAAATTCTCCCAAATTTTTTTACAAAAATTACAAATTTACAATCTAGGATACCATGAAGTTGAGAAGAGTGAGTAATTTTATCAGAAATAGATACCATGAAGCTGCCTCTTCAAGGGCAAAGAGGACACCACCCACTGGAGCACGAAAGGCAGTAGCAACACCAGCAGCTGCACCACAAGTAATCATGTCTCGCCGGTCTCGGTCATTTTTAAAATACCTAAGCCATGTCCAAGTCAAGTGATACTTGCGAGATCCACCCTGCCCCAATAAAGAAGCTAGGCATGCACCTGTGTGTACCATAGGTCCTTCTTTTCCCACAACAAATCCAGCAGAAACTCCAAGGATGGAACCAAAAATCTGTCACAGTTAAAATATAGGTTTCATTCAGAAACTTAATATATCCCAAGAATTAAAAAGAAAAAGAAGTAAAAGATTGCATTTTGTTCTTACCCAAAAAGAAACATTCTCTGAATGAATTAGGAATGAATCAACATAAATTAAGTGTAGTGAAGATGAGAATGTTGCCGTGGATGAGTAGACAGACAAGAAAAGATAAGATTAGAAATGAATATATTAGAGATGAAGTTAGAGTATCACCTATTAAGGAAAAGATGACACAATCTCACTTAAGATGGTCTAGCTACATGAGGAAAAGCCCTAGTAAGAAAAGTTGATCAGATGGAGGATAGCCTGCTAAACAGAGGTGGAGGAAGACCAAAGAAAACTCTTAAGACAAACCATAAAAAAAGACCTAGGTATAAATGGACTTTCGAAAACTTAGCTTTTAATAGAAAACAATAGTGTCATTTGATCCACGTAGCCAACCTCATCTAGTGGAAAAGGCTTTTGTTGTTGTATTCTCTTAATGAAATCTATTGCATGAAGGTTCTCGTCTACCTATGTTGACTAGTGTTGAAATGAGAGAAAAAACAGGAGACTATTGTTATAACCCGTGTGTTTCAACTACACAACGGAGACTCTAGTATATAGACTATGAGTAAATCAAAATACAATCATGATAATAATGACTAATTAAAACAAAAGAAACAAACGATATCTAATAATCCTAATAATCCTAATTACCTATAATCAGGAGATAATATACGATACTCTTAAGATATTATCAAATATTCTAACACTCCCCCTCAA
The DNA here is from genome assembly GCA_039655645.1 of Ammopiptanthus mongolicus. Taxonomy (NCBI): domain Eukaryota; kingdom Viridiplantae; phylum Streptophyta; class Magnoliopsida; order Fabales; family Fabaceae; genus Ammopiptanthus; species Ammopiptanthus mongolicus. Next base: position 27,221,197 of record CM077346.1, on the reverse strand, counting down.
GCTAAAGCTTACTAAGCTTTAAGCTTGTTACACAGAAACGATGAATTCCCCCTCAAATAAAAAAATACTGATCTCTAAGAAAATAATGGTTGGGAAGGCAACTCAGGAATGTTGGAGAAGACGGAGATAGTTGCTGGCAAGCAATCAAGCAAAACAAAGTCCGAACTTCTCAAAAACACATTTGGAAGTTCAAACAACAATATTGGAGAACCAAAGTATTTAAATTGAAACTAAGCTGGCAACTGCTTTCGGACAAAGACAAGGCCAGAGCATTTGGGAAAAATAGCAAGGCCAGTGCATCAAGGAGGAAGGCGGGGCCAGTGCATCTGGGAAAACAAAGCCGAGGCCAAAGCATCTGGAACCAACAGCAAGGCCAGTGCATCAGGGACGAAGACGGGGCTAGTGCATCTGGGAAATCAAAGCTGAGGCCAGAACATCTGGGACAAACAGTCAAGGCCAGTGTATCATGGATAGAGAGGTGAACAGTCCTGCACAAGGGGTTTTTCAAAACAGAGGGCCTTTGAGGAAGGTAATGACAAATCCAGAGAGAACAGAGAACTGTGATAGTCGCGCAGGAAACAGCGGTCGGAGAGGTGGCCGGATGCGTTGCCACGCGCAGCTAGAAGTGAAGCGTGTGGGGCTGCGCGCAGAGAGCATTTGCGGCGCGTGAAGGCACGTAAGATGGCGAATGGTGGAGCTTATTGGACGACTAGACAGATTGGAGGACAACGACTCTGATGATGTGGCCGTCGGCCGGAAAAGGGCGGCAGTCGCCGACGGACGACGGCAGCGGCGGATGCCAGCCGTCAACCGTAGATGGCGGCAGACTAGCCAGAGATGAGACACCAGGCGAACACGGATTAGGGTTGTCTCTTGTTAGGCTCTAGATACCATGTTGAATTGGAAGGTTTTAGGTAGAGAAGCAGAAAAAGAGAGAAATAAAGTACCAAATAATAAGATTGATATTGATTTGATATGGTGATGATGTGATAAAGAAAGACAACCTAATAGTCCTATTTATAGTAAATGCAGAATCCTAATTCTAATCAAACGGGGAAACAAATCATAACATATAAATAAGAAATAAATCCTAAGAGATCATCTAGGATACTCTAAAATATTCTAGGATATAAAAATGATATTATAAGATATATCTCTAATTTTCTAACATTTCCCCTCAAGCTAAAGCTTACTAAGCTTTAAGCTTATTATACAAAACCAAGGCATTTCCCTTCAAATGAAAATAATAAAAATTAAGCTCCACGGAGATAATGATTGGAATTGTTTTTTTGTATGGCTGAGAACATGATTAGAGTTCCTTCATACTTAGCGAACTTGGCAGCGGAATAGTAATGGAATAGGTCACGAAGGATGATACCTCTCTGATACCATGTTAAAATGAAAGAAAAAACAAGAGACTATTGTTATAACCCGTGTGTTTCAACTACACAACTGAGACTCTATTATATAGACTATGAGTAAATCAAAATACAATCATGATAATAATGTCTAATTAAAACAAAAGAAACAAACGATATCTGATAATCCTAATAATCCTAATTAACTATAATTAGGAGATAATATACGATACTCTTAAGATATTATCAAATATTCTAACAACTAGGTTCAGGTTCTTTAATTTTGTGTGCCCACATTAGTTGTGCCCATATTAGTTGTACTTTGGCTAATTTTAAATTGTTCAAGGAGTTATTCATCTTTTATTTGGTGTGTTCATGCAGGAAGTCTAAAAAATGACAGAGGAGGTAGAATTGCTTCAACTATTGCAGTACTATTCACCTTTACAAAAAGAGTGCTTGGAGCCAGTATAGAGTGAGCATCCACGCCATTGAGATATGCTTTTACCTCTGGAATACCAGAGCCTGCTGCTGCTGGAGCAATAAAAGCACAAAGTGCTGCAGCTGCTGCTGCTAAACCTATACTGAGACCAGCATATACTACAAAAGCCTCATAATATCTGTACTGGAACTACCAGTCTGTGAGAATAAATGAACAGTAATGGAAACAGCAAAGAATCACATATAATTCTTTTGTGATTCAAGATCCAAAATAATTTCTACAACAACCTGTTCACTGAATTGGTAAAATTCAGATAGAAAAAAACTAACGGCTAAATGCTATTATTACATTTATATGTAGCTGTGTCTTAAATATGCCACTACTGTCTCTCACACAAAGAAAGAATAACTGAAACGGAAGTTCAATGGAAAAGAAGTAGTCACAATGCATTTATCGATTATTTTTAAAGGCATATTATATAGTATATCCTTTTAAGTATGTAAACTGATTGCAGGTGTTTTTTATACCAATGATTGGGAGTAAAACATTTTCTAGATTTGTAAATAATTTGTTTTGACAAATGAAAAGAAGAGCCAGAAGCATATGAGAAGTATTAGATGTGGTTTGAAATGTATCTTTTGGGAAGGGAGAAGAAATGAAAGCCATAAATATCACATGTTTTCATTTTTTGGTTTTGATGTAGAGAATTGATTAACAGATGGGCAATCAAATGATGAAATAATTCAATAGTCATGTTATAAGCACATCTTCATTGTCAAAATAATTTATGAGCAGCACAACTAGCATCAGCCAAAAATTAAAGTGCAGATTAAATGTCACTAATTGTTAAGAATATGCATCTGGTTGGAACTAGAAGCAAGCTCACCTGTTTTTTGACATCAGACTAGTCATGATATGCAGCTTGAAACCAGCTATGTTCTCAACAGCAACATTATTGAAGAAGCCAACCAGTCCAGTACCTAATCCAATAAGGAGAGCAAATCCCCACTTAAGTATCACATACTGGACTATCTGAACCTTCTTCCTGGACCTCCAGTCCTGCTTAAATATTTCATTCTCGAAAATCCTGAAATTATAGAATAAGTCTCCTCGCATCATCACTCTTTCGATCAGTAATGGATATGGATGTGTCATACAATTTAAACAATTCCAGAGTTCTATCTATTGTAATTTTGGTTAGCTAATACATAATTAATGACTTTAAATGTTATGGAAACTTGCAAGGAAATTGAAATATGGAGAAGCAAAATAGAATCTGACAAAAATATAAGCTGCAGAAATAAAACTAACTATAGTAGAAGGCAGTAACCGATGTAGATAGCCCTTTGTCAATCATTCAAAAGGAAGAAATGTCTAAACCAGTAAAGTTTTTTAACTCCCACCGTAATTAAGTCTAGCAAGTACTACAAATAATGAGCATTTGCACTATTATTCCTGAAAATTGACATAATATGTTGTTTCTTTATCAAATTATTTTACAAGGCACTTGTTTACTATAAGCTTACTTTGTTTATAATTCTACTTTAATCTCAAGGGTATGTGGTTCCTTTTTGAGGATATTTTTGTCCTCTCTCTTGAACTTTCTTCCCTGTTCACCAATAATATTTATTTTTATTGAACCATTATTACAGAACTTCAACTTGTCCTCAATATAGTGCAACAAAAGTTGAGAAGCTTGGTATCTGGAGCATGTTTGCTACATTTATTCACTTTAACCCATAAAAGTTCCAGGCAGATGTTGCTAGCTAATGTACCATGTCCAAGGATTTGCATAACCTAATTTGCAAAGCTATCAGTTAAAAGATATTGTTTGGCAATGTATAAGGTTTATAAGCAAGACATTCTATGCAGCACAAAACTATAATTTGAAACAACTGATACTAAGTGGTCAAAGTTATGATATGATACTCTAGATTTGTAAAAATTCTAGCAAATGAACCCTGACATCCATGGGGAGGCAATACTGTAAAGAATATATAAGTTAACAAACTAAATATGATCACAAATTTAAGTGATCTGTCCAGCATTAAGCTGACATGCTACAAGACTTTCATTCCTTCTCTTATCTTTCTCGTCCTTTTTTGCTCCTTTCAAGGAGGAAAAATAAAAGTATGCCCTTCTAAAGTTCTACTGTTTTCTGAGAATAAATTACAAAACTACTATATAAATTTAAGAAAATTTACTAACAAAATCTTATACAGACTGACAAAACTATGGAAGCACATCATGTAAAGACACCAATGCATAATTGCAAAGGGCTCAACAAAAGTTACTAGAAGGAACCATATCAAAAGAGCCATGATTGACAGGAAAAAGTGGAAGAGTTGAAGGTTAGACACTAAACACAAACTTGTCTGATGCACCTTAAAGTGACCAAGCAGATAATATGAAAACGACAGCAGCAATAACAACAACAACAAAAGCCTTTTTCCTAAGAGATGCGAAGGCTAGATAATACAAAATACGGAAGCTATAGAATCAATAACCCGTTTATTGCTTTCTTTTTCTTTTAAATATACCTTCCAGCAAGTTATAATTATTTAGAACTAACAATCAATAAAATATAGAAACAATAAGCAGGAGTAATGACAACAAATTATGCACCAATTTACCATAATGCCTCAACGTGTGCACAAACCACCAATCCCCCCCCCCCCCCAAAAAAAAAAAAAAGAAACACAGTAATAAAAAGTTCCTTTATATGGAGTCTACTGACAGAATTTCTTGCAACTATATAATTGAATTATTAAAGCATCAGTTTTGCAAGATAAAATTATCAGCTAGTCCAAAAAGAAATGTAGGCTGCTTACTCATAGTCAAGACTTTCAATAGGGCAGAGGTTGGCACCAACTATAGCAATCTGGGAGGTAGCGTTAGTCCTCTTCACAAGAAGTGGCTCTGCATATGTCATGTTTCTGTCAGAAAACACTGACCAGTGCCTACCAATTTCCTCCTTCCCATCCAATAAACCTTTATTTTCTATGTCATGCACTTCATCACCATGGTTTACATCATCTTTATCCATCTTCTAAGCAACTTCACCAGTTGGTATCACAGGAACCTAATTTACAGCAGATGTATTACACAGAACCTGCAAGCACAACCACATTTTAAGCATGTGATGAAAATCCCATTGCACATTCAGCACTTAGTTTTCAAAACGTGGAATGTGCTCTTATTTTTTATTATTTGTTTACAGAAAAAGTTGGCAAATCACGTGAGACAGCACTTTTCAACATGTTACAGCTCAGAACTCTAATTTTGAACAACGTTATCAAGTAGACTTCAAGCCACCAGTGTTCAGATTAACTTTTGGATCAACATACAAACAGAAAATGAACCTAGTACAGTATGGATATTGACTTTGTGAATGGGAAAGCGGTAAAGCGGTAAAGTGCTAACTGCTAGCATGAGGAAAATGTGAGGTAGGATGAAGCATATCTATAAGGATATGGGAAGAAACAAACATTGAATCCTGGATGTACCAAACAAGCAAATAAATTATAGAAAAAGGAATGGAATCATAGAAAAATATTTCCCAACATCAAATCCTGGATGTACCAAACAAGCAAATAAATTATTACAATTTGGGGAAGATTCACAGATTTGTAGCTCTTGAAATGAAAGAAATATCAAAGGTTGTGATTCTTACAGTAATGAATAATGTTTCTGCACTGTGTCAACTCTCAATAACTTGGAAAGTCAAACAGCTCCGTAGGTTGAGGGAACCACGTTTATGTTAACATACAAGAAGCCAAAGCACAGAAACAAGAACAACAACAACAAGGACCAAGTTTGTTTCTCTCTCTTTGTTGATTGTTTTTTTTGACGGACCAGCAACCACAACGTGAGTGCGGAAAATATGGAGCCAAGTATTAGTGAGATTTTGGGCGTGCTTCCCTTATCCTTATTATTAAGGAATTCATTCGCATCAAGCAGTATTAAATATTATTAAGTAGTATTAAGTATTAACCTGTCCAATTACGAACAAAATATAAGTATTAAAAATAATGATCATATTAACGAATATCCTAAAAATACTTTTTAATGAAATCATAAAAAATAATTTTATATTAAAAAATTAAATATATTATCTTCTCAAATATTTAATACTATCGATTTTCAATTAAAAATTATTTTTTCATATTTTCTAAAAAAAATAGTGGTAAGACACTTGTTAATATTTTTCTAACAATAATTTGACTGACAATTTTGTCCGAATTAATATTTTTTATTGTTGTCAAAGAGGGTGGTGGGCCCTAAACAAGCCGACGGGCATCCAAGAAGAGGAGGAGGTAAAAGTGAGAATAACAAAAGGGATAACGCTATATTTTATTCATGATTTGATAAAGTATGGAGATATGTTAACTGACTTTCTTAAAACATTACGAGTTTAATTATTATATATTGATATGTTAATATAAAATATTTTTTAAAATATTTTTATATAAAGATCTAATCATAAATTGTTATATCAGTAAAAAAATTAATTTTTATCCTAATTATTTTAAAAGTCATCCATATTATGATTGATGATTAATTATCTGTATAAAAATATTTTACACCGTCAATACATAATAATTAAACTCAAATATTAAATACGTTCTTATTTGTTCATTATAATAATAAAAAAAGTGTATATTTGATAACGCTTAATTTTGATAATAATTTGTTTAAAAATATTTTAATGTTTTTACACAAAATAAACCAATTCAAATACATCTTAACAATTTTATTCATAAATTTTGCAGATGAACTTTGGAGTTTCGTCATAAATATTTTTCCCAACATTTAAATATGAAAGACAAGAAAGATTAAAAATGCCATTTTTCTACGATTGAGCCCAAGACGTGAAGCTATCTAACTGGTAGAATCCATGATTGTGATGCATGTGACTCCGCGGCGATAAGGTGACTGGTACTCAACTTATTACTGATAGAGAACTCTGGCGAACGTGATATAAGTTATCATTTACTTATTTGCATTTATTATATTATAATAATAATAATATATATTAGTGTAAAGTCTTTTACTCTCTCTATCAATCTATTCACAAATTATTAAACATATCTTACTTTTATAAAATGTCAAAGTAAATATTTTTAATAATATAATAATATATGATTAATTATTAATTTATAAGATTAATAATGTATCAAATTAAACTTTATTTATTTTAAGGTAATACCAATTTGTTTTTTAGTTTAATTTTGATACATGATTACTGTAAAATTTTATGGACTGTCAATCAATCACACATCATCTCATGTATTACTTTTAAGTTAATTATTATAAAAGTCAAATATGATCAATGATGTATCAATATATGATTGGTTGGTGATGTAACTTTTTCTACACTTTACATTTAATTATAAAATATAGAATTTAGTTTTGATACACTATCAGTGTTTACACTGTCTGTCAATCATAAATCATCCTATGCATGATTTTTAAGGTAGCTATGATAAGAGTCAAACATTTTTAATGATATGATAATTCATGATTGGTTGACAGTATAAAAAAACTTTACACAAAGTGCATATACAGATTGAATCCAAAAAATATTGTATTATTTTTATGTGTTTAATTGTTATGCACGGACAGTCTAACGTTTTTCATTCTTTCAACCAATCACCAATTAATCATGATATGAGTTACTTTTAAATTAGGTAGAATTAGAGTTAAATAATTTTACTGATGTGACATTATTATTGGATGTCTGTGTAAAAGGGTTTTATATTGTCAATGTATAATATTGAACTCTATTTTTATTTTTTCTTATTTTTAAGATTTTCTGAAATAAAAGTAAAAAAACAAAATAGCCTAGTTTTTATTATTTTAAAGTCTTAAAAATAAAATAAAAAATTAAAACCATGATGTTCAACCAACCTAGTATAAAATTAATATTATATTATATTGAATTGTAATTTTTTCTTTTTCTAAACAAAATAATTTTAATCTGTTGATAATAAAACCATGACGTTGAAACCAACCTCGTGTTGAGAGAATTGGTAACGTTACTCTCCTCCAAGGAAAATGGCGCAAGTTTGATTCCTGAAGCCACCCAATTGGGAGGCAGCCTAACCCAGTGTGTAAAAAATCAGACGTCTGTCGTTGCCAAACCGGGGATTAGTCTCATAGTCAATTCAAAGGATGGAAGCTATGGGGACACCCCGTTGGACCCACTGGAAAAACAAAGACTCTAATTATGGTGAGTTCAGAACCAAAAAAACCATGATGTTGAAAAATTTATAGTTGTTCTACTCTCGAATGATAGTGTATCCAAATGATAACTTCATCATTATACTTTTCATTTTTGTACACTCTAAGGCTATGTTGGATTCAAAGTAATAGAGATAAGCTAGACTTAGTCAAGAGATAAGATTCTCTAGTTAACAAAGTTGTTTCGTTGGATAAGATTATATAGTTTTGTTACTGATCTTTAGGAATCGGTTGTAGTCTTTAAATAGTTTAATTATTCTACAAGTTTTCAAACTATTTGGGAATTTTCAAATAGGTTCCCGAACTAAACAAATTTGTAATTGGGTCCCCGAACTTCTGAACACTTTGTAATTGGGTCCTTACACTTTAAACGTTTACAACTGGGTTCCTAAATATTTAAATACTTTGTAATTAGGTCCCTGGAGTAGCAAAACAACCTTGTAATTAAAGCACCATATAATCTTCTTCTAAGATTCTTGTCTATCTTGGAGGTTAATAGAATTACTAGATCACTCACAATAGCAAAAATTTAAAAAGTATCCCCCACCCCGGAGACCTAATTACAAATAATTTATAAGTTCAGGAACCCGATTATAAATGTTTAAAGTGTAGGGATCCAATTACAAGGTATTTAGAAGTTTAGGGACCAAATTACAATTTTTTCATTCGGGGACCTACTTGAAAATTCCCAAATAGTTTGGGGACATGCAAAGTAATTAAACCTATTTAAATTTCAAACTTTGTATCTTTGTATCTATATATAGGTTGTTGTAACATGAATATTATTCAAGGAAATACAATCCTTTTATGGTATCAAGAGCTTCATAGCTTAACAACATTTTTTTTCCGATCCTGCTTACCATGAGTTCAGCAGCCATTGAGACTGAAACCTCTCCCACCAATACTCCTTCTAGCCTTACTGATAAACTAGTTGTCCTTAATGTTGGCTCTTAGCTGTTTATCAAGCTTGATGGAGACAATTATCCTGCATGGCGTATCCAGTTCATGTCTCTATTAAAAGGTTATGATCTCGTGGGATATATTGATGGCAACACCACTTGTCCACCAAAGCATCTGGAGACCAATGCCATTACTGTCAATCCTGCTTGCACACATTGGACTCGACAAGACCAACTTATTCTCCATGGAATGGTCTCTTCTGTTGCTGCCACTGTTGTCACTCATCTTGGCATTGTCAAAAATGCCAAACAAGCCTGGGATGTTCACAAAACCATGAATGCTGGGAGATCTAGGGTTCGTATCATGGCCTTGAAGCAGTGCATCTCCACTTTCATTAAAGACAATCAATCAATGGCAACTTATCTTCAAGGTATTAAGGCTATTTTTGATGAACTTTCCATCATCGATCATCCTTTAGATGATAATGATCTTGTTATTCACACTTTGAATGGTTTGAGTGTTGAATATCGAGAAATCTCAGCAGCTCTTCGAAGCAGGGAAACTTCTATTGATTTTGCAGAATTACATGAGAAGCTCATGGACTTTAAAACTATACTGCATCGTGAGGACCCTGTATTTAAATTAAATGTTAAAAAGAAATAAAAGAATGTTAAAGAAAATGTTGCAGTAATTAAATGATAATAAAAAAAGAAGTTAAAACATTTAATTGTTGAGAAATAACATTTAATTTTAAATTCAAAATTTAAATTTAAATTTTGAAATAAAATTAAATATATAACAAATTTAATCATTATATTTATAAAAATAAAAAAACATTATATAAAAAATTTAAAATTACACTTTTTTTTTACTAAATCAATACAGGTCTTGAAAGTTGAAACTGGCTATTCTTGTGCCAATGGCCATTTACAGCATGAGTTTAACTCCTTTCCAGTACTAGATTTATAATATTTTATTATATGTGTATTTCTCTCTCCTACTGAAAAAATCCAATTGGAGCGGATCCCTTCCTTACAACACTGTCTCCCACGTTTCCTTTTAAAAGAACATAGGCAGCAGGGTCCTCACGATGCAGTATAGTTTCAAAGTCCATGAGCTTCTCATGTAATTCTTCAAAATCAATAGAAGTTTCCCTGCTTCGAAGAGCTGCTGAGATTTCTCGATATTCAACACTCAAACCATTCAAAGTGTGAATAACAAGATCATTATCATCTAAAGGATGATCGATGATGGAAAGTTCATCAGAAATAGCCTTAATACTTTGAAGATAAGTTGCCATTGATTGATTGTCTTTACTGAAAGTGGAGATACGCTGCTTCAAGGCCATGATGCGAACCCTAGATCTCCCAACATACATGGTTTTGAGCACATCCCAGGCTTGTTTGGCAGTTTTGACAACGCCAAGATGAGTGACAACAGTGGCAGCTGTTAATTTTAAAACCATAATTTGTAGTTTTCATAGGGTTCAACAAGCAGAAAACTACACTAAAATAGAAAGATCTTGAATATCATAATTCTCACTATGTCATTAACATCTATTAGGAGAGTTCAAGAACCTTACCTGGATCCATAGCCTTTTTTCTTGTTCTTGATTCTTGAGGATTTTCTCCCCTCTCTTCCTTCCTTTCCTTGTGTCTATGATGGTGAAGACATGGCGGTCACAGGTTATCCAACAACTTGATTCCTTCCATGTATCACAAATCAACTCAACTCAAGCAACTTTAATCAATACTGTAAATTTGTGTCTTTAATGTCTTTTCAAAGACATATCCTGTTATCACACCGTAACAATACAAGTATACCCTATAACATGGATAACAAGAAACAAAGCAGAAACATAACTTTAATTGAATTCACAAGTGTCATACAATGCAAGCAGTACAACCATACATGCATATACATACATCAAACTATAATGTTAACAAGGACTTATCCATAATGCCCATCCTTTCAACATGGCCAGTGAATGTTTTGGGCGGCAACCCTTTAGTTAACGGATCCGCTATCATCAAATCTGTACCAATATGCTCAATAGACACTTTTTGTTTCCGCACTTCTTCTTTAACTGACAAGTACTTCAAATCCATATGTTTTGCACCTTTCGAATACCTGTCATTCTTAGAGAAGAAGACAGCTGCAGAATTATCACAATAAAACCTAAGCGGCCTAGCTATACTGTCGACAATACCAAGCCCTAAGGTAAAGTTCCGCAGCCACAATGCTTGAACTGTGGCCTCAAAGCACGGCACAAATTCTGCCTCCATTGTAAAGGTAGCAATCACAGATTGTTTTCCACTTTTCCATGATATCGCTCCTCCAGCTAGAAGAAAAACATACCCAAATGTGGATTTTCTTGAGTCCACACATCCAGCATAGTCTGAATCCGAGTAGCCAACCACTTCAAGGTGATCTGACCTTCTGTACGTGAGCATGTAATCTTTGGTGCCTTGTAAGTACCTAAGAACCTTCTTTGCAGCTTTCCAGTGATCTATTCCAGGATTACTTTGATATCGGCCCAACATTCCAACGGCAAAACTAATATCCGGTCGAGTACATGTCTGGGCATACATCAAGCTCCCAACCACTGATGCATAGGGAATAGACTCCATTTCCTTTCGTTCCAAATCATTTCTAGGACATTGCATTTCACTAAATTTATCCCCTTTCTGAATTGGAACTATCCCTGCGGAGCATTTTTCCATTCTGAATCTCTCTAATACCTTATTGATATATCCTTTCTGAGACAATCCCAACAGTCCTTGTGATCTATTACGGAATATTTCTATTCCTATCACATAGGTTGCCTCACCCATATCTTTCATTTCAAAGTTATTAGAGAGAAACTTCTTTACATCATGTAACAAAGCAACATCATTGGCAGCAAGCAGAATGTCATCAACATACAAAACCAAAATTATGAATTTGCTCCCACTAACTTTCTAATAGATACACCGATCAACAGTGTTCTCTACAAAACCATACGACGTAATGGTATCGCTGAACTTAAGATACCATTGTCTGGAAGCCTGTTTCAGTCCATATATTGACTTCTTTAATTTACACACTAGACTTTCCTTTCCTGTAGTCAAAAACCCTTTGGGTTGGTCCATATAAACCTTTTCCTCTAAGTCACCATTTAAAAAGGCGGTCTTTACATCCATTTGGTGAAGCTCTAAGTCATAATGAGCCACCAAAGCTAAAACAATCCTTAAAGAGTCCTTCTTTGAAACTGGAGAGAAGGTCTCTTTGTAGTCTATGCCATCCTTTTGAGTGAAACCTTTTGCGACGAGTCTAGCTTTATGCCTTTCGATGTTGCCTTTTGAGTCACGCTTGGTCTTATAGACCCATTTACAACCGACTCGTTTTGAACCTTCAGGCAACTCAACTAGATCCCATACCTTATTGTCATCCATTGACTTCAACTCTTCTTTCATAGCATTGAGCCACTTTTCAGAATTGTTACTTTCCATGGCTTGTCTGAATGAGACTGGATCCTTATCAATGCTTAAGTCACATTCATGTTCAAGTGAATAAACAATATAATCGTTTGAAATAGCTGGCCTTCTTTGCCTTTCTGACCTTCTTAATGCTATTTCTTGCGCCTCTTCTATCACTTGTTCATTTGCGACTTCTACATTATCTGCTGGTTCATCAACTATAGGTTCATTCTGTGGGTTTTGAATATTATTTTGTTGTCTCTGTGTGTTATGTGACGGTAATACAACAAGAGGGACAACAACCTGAGAAGAATATTTAGGTGAAGAAGATTCACCACAAGTCTCCATAATATCCACTTTTCGTGATTTCTCACTCCCACTGAACTGGCCGTTCTCAATAAACCGAGCATTACCAGACTCAACTATTCTTGTACTTTGATTAGGACAATAAAACTTGTAACCTTTTGACTTTTCGGGATAGCCAATGAAAAAACCACTAACGGTTCTTGCATCAAGCTTCTTTTCATGTGGATTATACAACTTTACTTCTGCTAGGCAACCCCAAACATGAAGATGCCTTAAACTGGGCTTCCTTCCTGTCCATAGCTCATAAGAAGTCTTAGGAACTGCCTTACTGGGAACCCTATTAAGCAGATATGCAGCGGTCTTTAAAGCGTGTATCCACAACGACAAAGGTACAGTACTATAATTTAACATTGACCTAACCATATCCATAAGAGTACGATTCCGCCTTTCAGCTACACCATTCTGTTGCGGTGTGCCAGGCATAGTATACTGTGCACATATGCCCCGACTTTCGAGCAATTTTGCAAATGGACCTGGACATTGTCCATTCTCATTATATTTTCCATAATATTCACCACCTCTATCAGATCTCACAACTTTTACTGTTCTTTCCAGCTGCCTTTCTACCTCATCAATGAACACTTTGAGGATGTCCACCGACTGAGACTTTTCATGCAGCAAATATAAGTAACAATAACGTGAGTAGTCATCAATAAAGGTGATAAAATACTTTTCACCACTCCAAGATGGAACGTCAAAGGGACCACAAATATCAGTGTGTTTCAAGGAGTTCACTACTTCTTGTAGCCGCATTCTTTGATATGTGTTTGGTTTGCTTTCCTTTAATGCAATCCAAACATATATCCCAGTCATTAAAGCCAAATGAGGTAATATTTCACTTTTCATTAACCTCATTATCCTTTCTTTGGATATGTGACCTAACCTTTGATGCCACAAATAAGCAGAACTCTCGTTATGCACACTACGCTTACTACCAACAACATGGTCAACATTAAACAGAGATTCCATAAATTTAACATCAAGATTGAAACGATATAAACCATCTATTAAAGTACCAGAACCATAATAGTACATATGTTTATATAAGGAAAATACACCATGTCCAATCCTAAAATTAAAACATAAGTCATCCAATTTTCCAACAGAAACTAAATTCCTAGCACATCTTGGAACATAGAGACAATTTTCTAGATCCAAATGGCAACCACTATCCAAGATCAATCTGTATGTCCCGATTCCATCTATGCGTGCCTTCATTCTGTTTCCCATATACAGGAACTTTTCAGTTCCTTTTATGGTTTGGATCGAAAGGAATCCCTGCATAATATGTGACACATGAGTAGTTGCACCAGAATCCAACCACCAGGTATTATAAGGAACCTCAACAAGATTTGATTCAAAACTTACGGAAACATAATGTTTACCTTTCTTTTCGAACCAACTCTTTCTTTTCGGACAATCCTTCTTGAATTGTCCACTCTGTTTGCAGAAGTAGCACTTCTTTTCCTTTCGGACTCCGCCTTCATTAACCTTCATTGGGGCTTTTCCCTTTTTCTTGTCCTTGTTACCCGGTTTGGCCTTGCTGCCGCTAGCTCCTTCATGAGTCGATAAGTGAATGGAGTGGTCCTTTATTTTCTTCAACCTCCCTTCCTCTTGAACCAACATGGCCTTGATTTCTTGAAAGTTCCATTTTTCCTTAATGGTGTTATAATTCACCTGGAACTGACCGAACTCAGGAGGAAGTGAGTTGATAATGAATTGTACCAGGAATGTTTCATTCACCTCCATTCCCATCGAATTCAACTTTGCTGCTAGGTTTGCCATACTTGTCACATGATCATCAATGGGCTGAGACCAATCAAATTTCTTGGTTGTCAGTTCACTCATGAAGTTCCCCACAATGGATTTGTCAGTAATATCTGATTGTGAGTAATCCTTGATCATTTTCAAGAATTCCCTTGCATTGTCTGTCTTGGGCATAGATGGCTTAACATTTTCAGCCATAGTAATCTTCATTAAGCTCAAACTTAGCCTATTAGACCGCTCCCAAGCCTCAAAAAGAGACTGGTCAGCCTCCGTACTGGTCTCTGTAATGGCTGTGGGCTTTTCATCCATTACTAATGCTAGATCCAAATCCATAACACCCAGTTGAAACCGGATCTGTTCGGACCAATCAGCATAGTTCAGCCCATTGAACTTAGTCATTCCATTGCCCAAAGCTAACATATTATTGGTGACTGCAAACATTTAAAACAAGCGCACACATTAATGCTTTGAGTAAAACTTAAAGGATTCAAACAAATATCAACTTTAATTATGTATCTAAGTTCACCTTTGGGTAATACCTAAATACATTCACATATCAATAATGATGCTAAACAAACATACTTTAATGGGCAATCATTCATACTAATCTTAACATGCATGTCATCTTTGGATAAACAAGCACTTAACAAGCATGAGATAAAACCTTTAATATCAGAAATTATAAGCAATGATCCACCTTTGGGTGATCCATATATGTCTTATAATAATGAATTTCAATGAACCCAAACATGTTATTCACATAGCATCACAATCACGAAACAATCATATAATTTGGAATCATAAACTGTACGGATTTGACCACTTTGGTGATTAACAAATCCTAACTTTAATATATAATTCCAAATTAAAAATTCAAAATTTTTTTTTTTTTAATGTCAATCATGGCTGTGATATTTATCACGGCCTACCCGTGATTCTTTCTGGATCAATAGTACCATTGACTGCACTTGCAAGTGGCAACGCAAAACATATTCAGCGTTAAGGCAACCAAAAGGCAATTGCACTCGGATGTTTATATGCAAGACAAAACATATTCTTCAACATGTTCAGTGAGAGAATTCTCCACCAGACCACCACACCAACCAACAATTGCTTTTTCAATCAAATCACCCAGAACCCACTAAATCAATCTTGTTCATATCAATATTACTCTAAAATCAAAAGGCAAGAACTTTTCATGGCATACAATTTGTTCACAGTAGTCCAGAGGAACGAAACATTTTAGAAACATTTTGGATCCAAAATAATTGATGTGCAACCAAAATTAATCACAGTCCCAAATTTTAAAGGTTAGGGTTCATATAATTTGGGGAAACAACCATTCAAGGAGAATCACAATATCCTAACCTTGCTCTGATACCATTTGTTAATTTTAAAACCATAATTTGTAGTTTTCATAGGGTTCGACAAGCAGAAAACTACACTAAAATAGAAAGATCTTGAATATCATAATTCTCACTATGTCATTAACATCTATTAGGAGAGTTCAAGAACCTTACCTGGATCCATAGCCTTTTTTCTTGTTCTTGATTCTTGAGGATTTTCTCCCCTCTCTTCCTTCCTTTCCTTGTGTCTATGATGGTGAAGACAAAATGGAGAAAAACCAGTTACCTTTCAGAAAACTGATTTGTTTTCTTATATCCTATTTTGTTTCAGTTACTTTTTAGTAAGTAACTACCAACTTTTATGAAGGGAGAGGGGAGGGATTTAATTTTGAATTCAAAATTAACCCCCATTAACTTTAATTACCCTTAGGCCAAACAACCATCACATTAGACCATCTTTTATTTAAAGTTAGTCTATTAGTTACATGGGTCACTTTTATAGATTATTAAAATAATCTAACAGCAGCAACAGAAGAGACCATTCCATGGAGAATAAGTTGGTCTTGTCGAGTCCAATGTGTGCAAGCAGGATTGACAGTAGTGGCATTTGTCACAGATGCTTTGGTGGACAAGTGGTACTGCCATCAATATATCCCATGCGATCATAATAACCTGTTAATAGAGACATGAACTGGATACGCCATGCAAGATAATTGTCTCCATCAAGCTTGGTAAACAGATGAGAGTCGGCATTAAGGACAACTAGTTTATCAGTAAGGCTAGAAGGAAAGGAGTATTGGTGGGAGATGTTTCAGTCTCATTGGTTGCTAAACTCATGGTGAGCATGATCGAAAAAAAAATGTTGTTAAGCTATGAAGCTCTTGATATCATAAAAGGATTGTATTTCCTTAAATAATATTCATGATATAACAGCCTATATATAGATACAAAGATATAAAGTTTGAAATTTAAATACTATAACTGATTCCTAAAGATCAATAATAGAACTATACAATCTTATCCAACGAAACAACTTTGTTAACCGGAGAATCTTATTATAATGATGAAGTTATCATTTGGATACACAATCATTCCAGAGTAGAACAACTATAAGTTTTCAACATCAAGGTTTTTTTTTTTTTTTCCGGAATTCACTGTAATTAGGACCTTTGCCTTCTCAGTGGGTCTAACGGGGTGTCCCCACAACTTCGGCCCTTTGAACCGGCTATGAGACTAATCTTCGGTTCGGCAGCGATGGACGTTCGATTTTTTACACACGAGATTAGACTTCCTCCCAACTGAATGACTCTAATAATCGAACTTACATCATTTTCCTTTTGGAAGAGTCACGTTACCAACTCTCTCAGCACCAGGTTGGTTTCAATGTCATGGTTTTATTATCAACATATTAAAATTATTTTCTTTAGAAAAAGAAAAAATTACAATTCAATATAATATACAAAAAATATATATGACTTAGAATTTTGTCGCGTGACAATAGTGTAACTACGTGTCCGAATATAAAATCATGTATCAATTTGATTATTCTCTCCACATCTCTTTTTTTTTTCAGAAAAAAAAAATGTCCGCCGCTTTTATCGACCTATCTCTATACATGCATACGAGCAGAAATTAAGCTAATGTGGAACCCAATAAAAAATTATTAATATAAAAATGTTTTCGAAGTACAATGCAAAATCAGAAGACGGTACCTTAGCCTACCTTGCCTGGCTGGTGGATGCCGGTGGTGGAGCCAATATTGATATACAGGGGACTGTTCGTCTCAGGTGAGGTAATAATAGTCTGAATGATATTATTAGGACCTGGAAAGTAACAAGTCTGCAAGAACCAACAAACGCACATTAGTACAACAAGTTTCAGTCTAGTAAAAAATGGTTGATAATGGATAAGTTAATAGTAAGTGGATGAGCATACAGTACAAGAAAACGTGTTGATACAGAGAGACTTTTACTAACGGTCGTATAGTCTTCCTCAATTTCACCATTTTGATGGCCTTAGTCATCGGTAAGATGCAAGTGGAACCTTGACCAACTTACGGATAGATGGAACCTTGATTAATTTACTGATAGTCATGCTCGTCGATAATGAAAATAGATACTACGGAGGGATAGGTTGTCGGTACGTCTGTCGATAAAGTTGACGTAAATAGACACGTAAATTGTCCCACCGAATTACCGACGGCTTGCCTGTCGGTGCCGTTGTCATTCATTATCGATAGCTTGACCCGCTAGTAAATGTTGTTAGGAATTATTGCACCTAACATTTTTTTTTTGGAGTTGTCGCCGATTTAACCCGTTAGAAATCCGTCAGCATTTTTTTTAATTACCCAAAGTCTTGGCCGTCGGTAATGGATTAAAAGCCGTCAGAAAGTTGCAATTAGGGGGTGAACGCGAACGCTGCCCCCTCACTTTCAGTGAACCCTACTCCCTTTGCTTTCTCTGTAACCCTCTTCCAGTCTTCCTCCCTCATTTACTTATTTTCATTTAACTATTTTTCTTTTTATGATATATTTTCAAATCTACTAATTAATAGTTACTACTATCAAATATGTTGATCGTTAACTTATTTCTATTTGATATTTTTCCTTTTTAGGACAAATATTTCTAATTGCTAAATGAAGAATATTTACACCTATATATTAAATTAGAGTATATTGTTTTAAGAAAAGTGGTTAAATGTCTTTTTTTTTTGACAATGAAAGACATTCATTCATTCAAATTGATAGAGTACATCGATGACAATACAGATCCAAAATTGCTAAAAATTGAAAAGGATAAAACTACGAACAAACTCACAGCACCCAGGTTAAAAGTATAATACAGCAAAGTCAAATTACCGACAAAAGTGACACCATCAAAGTCACTAGAATACCCATGCTTCCGGATCTTAGTATTCCCTCATTTATAGAATGACATATATCTTTCTTAATTTCTTTTTTTATTAATTCAGATACGATACACTCTGAATACGTTAACAAAAATTTATAGAAAAATATATATTTTTATATAGATGCAAAATATTTGTGAAGAAAGAGACATTGATCATTTCTTATTAATATATAACTATGCTGATCACAATTTATAAAAAGATACTCCTTCCAGTCAGTATTATAATAAAAAATTTAATGGAATACACATATTAAGGAAGTTGGTTAATCTTATTTAATGTTGTTAAAAAATTAGGTGTATTACCTAAAATACCCTTCATAAAATGTTCAATTTTTATAAAATCCGTTGGGAATTTGGGACTTGGGTTAAATGAAGGGACTTGGGAATAGAATAAGTTATTGGAAAACAAAATTGATAATAAATGAAAAGGGTATTTTAGGAATAATGTCATTAAATAAGAGAGAAGTAATTGTACTTTGCTTATATATTTGGCCAAAAACTTTGGAACTTTTTTGCTTATAATATTGACCAGATGGAGTACTTGTGATCATAACAGAAAAATACATTTTCTAACCGTATCATAATATATTCTTTTGCCTATGTCAAAATATCAACAAAAGCATTTTCTGCATAACTCAAAACAAGTATCAACTCTATATATAGCCAACAATTCAAAAGCATATTTACTAAATTAATGTCTAATGCTAACTAATTCACTATCTTCTCCCTCATTACCGACTTCCAGAAAAAGCATAGCTTCTAAGTCTGATTCATTAAGAGCCAACTCTATCAATTCAAGAAATTCATTACTATCATCAAGTAGATCATGTACATATTCGAAAATATCCTATAAGTATCCGATAAGAAATAAAATAAAAAAGCAATATTTCTTGAATATGTATCCAAAAATATATTATAAATATCGATATTGGACCGTGAAGTTTTTGTGAATAATTTCTTTGCGTGAGAAGAGGATGATTTCTTTACAATAATAGTGTTGCCTGAAAAAGAAAAAACGGTACAGATTTGGCAAAAACCCTAAGTCATTGAACCAAGTTACTTCATTTGTCATTTTACTTGCAATTCAAAAACTTGTGACCGATTAATTTCTTTCTGTACTAATACTTGTACTCAAAATACATATAGCTTTTAATTTGAAACTGACTGCACTTGCACCATTGCGAGTGAATGAGCAAACCGTCATTTATGGCTCCCACGTTCCCTCCCAAAAGGAGATTTGTCAATTGTGAACAAAAAATAATGGCTAGTTTAAAATGCAGGGGATAAGAAAAAGGAATGAGAAAGATTGTGGATATATAGCCTCTTTGGTAAAATTAGTTGTTAGCGGATAAGTTAGCTGATAACGGATAGCTTATAGCTGATAGCGGATGAGGTAGCTAATAGCGGATAAGCTAGCTTATTTTCTGTGAAAGTGTTTGATAAAATTAGTGGTTGAACTAGCTGAAAAATATAAAATAACATAAAATGACATCTTCATTAATGATTTTACATAAAAGAGAAAGAAGAGGATAAATGTAGAATTAAATGAAGATAATAAGGATAAAAGTGGAAAGAAAAATGAAACGCTATAAGCTAAACCGCTAAAACGCTATAGAGCCTGTTTGGTAAAATTTGCTGTTAGTGGATAAGATAGCTGATAGCTGATAGTGAATAGCGGATGAGGTAGCTGATAGCGGATAGCGGTTAAGCTAGCTTATTTTATGTGGAAGTGTTTGGTAAAACTAGCGATTGAACTAGCTGAAAAATATAAAATGACATAAAAGGATATCTTCATTAATGATTTTACATAAAAGAGAGAGAAGAGGATAAACGTAGAATTAAATGAAGATAATAGGGATAAAAGTGAAAAGAAAAATAAAACGCTATAAGTAGGGGTGGGAATAGGTCAGGCCGCTCATCAGGGGCCTACGACCTAGCCTATTTAACAAAAATGTCAGGTTAAGGCTTTCAAAAAAGCCTATTTAACTAAAAAGGTCAGATTAAAGCTTTAAAAAAAGCCTATTGGGCCCATCAGGTCGGCCTATTTAACACACACATATAAAATATATAATTTAATATATAATACTATAATATATTATTTATAATATTTGAAAGTAAAGGCCTATTGGCTCATTTAAATGTAGAGGTCTACTTGCATATTTATTTCTGAAGACCTACCGACCTATTTATCAGTATATGCCTACCAACATCTTTATCATTAGAGGCTTACAAGCCTATTTACAGGTGAAGACCTATGACCTATTTATAGGTGGAGGCATATTTAATGGTCTTGTTGAAAAGTAGGCTTTTAAATAGGCTTCCAGGCGAGGCCAGACTTTGAAATAGGTCAAGCCAGGTATTAAAAATTGGCCTATATCAGGCTAATAGGCCAGGCTCGGGCCATGAGATTGGAACACAGGCCAGGCTCAGGCTTGTCAGGGCCTAGCTCGGCCTAGCCTATTCCCTAGCATGGCTATGAGCTATAAACTCAAACGCTACTTCAAGTAATGTCTGGAAAAAACTCTATAAGCTCGTGAAAAAACGCTATAAGCTCGTGACAGAGGCGCTTATCAAACGGGGCTACTTTCCCATCCGCTATAAGCTAATAAAAATGACGTGCCAAACAAGCGCATAAACTCGTGAAAAAACTATATAAGCTTGTGACAGAGGCGCTTACCAAACAGGACTACTTTTTCATCCGCTATAAGCTATCCGTTATAAGCTCGTAGAAGGAGCATGCCAAACAGGCTCATAAGTTCATGATGACTATAATAATATGGACTTGACGAGCTTTATAAGGACAAGAGAAAAAAATAATATTATTTCATTATTTTTAGGAGACCATTTTTTTTTTATGAATGATCGTAATTAGGGCTTTTGACTCTTCAGCGACATTCCGGAATTTCCTACAAGTTTCGACTCTTTGAATCGGTTATGAGACTAATTCTCAATCAGTTATTTAGAACAAAAAATTAATCCTTGATTTTCACAATCTCCCAACCAATCATTAGAATTTCAACTTGTGCTCTCCTATGTATATATATATAGGATCGAGATGGTTCAACAATATTTGATATCAACCAAACTGTCTAATATTTTATCATTCATCCTTGAAAAGTTGACAGTTGCCCACGACTGTCATTAGCTTCCATTCGCATCTTATTTGAAGACTGAGGAGATGGATAACGAATTGGAGATCGAATTTGGACAAAATCAGCACTATAAAGATTAACCATGAAGGCGATTTGGATCACTTGTAATTGCATGTCCAATCACGAGGTATGTGTTATAACTTCTAAAGTTGTAGGACTTCCATTTTTCTTTATCTCTTTCACTGTACATACATCTCAGCTATAGAGGATTTCGTGTTAGGCAATAGGTGTGACTTAATTTTGTGCATGAGAAAGTCAAGAAAGGAACAAGAAGTTGCTGGCTGAATTGAAGGGTACCCGCCCGTCCCTAAAGAAATGCACAAAAGTATGGGACTTTAAACAGGTGCACACGCATGCAGCGTTTTTATCCGGAAAAGTAGCACGAGATTTTAGACAATTGAAATTTGGAGAATGCTAAGTTACTCGTTTTAGAAATAAAAATAATAATTTAATTTTATATTTAATATTCATAAAGATAATATATTTAATTTTTTAATATAAAATTATTATTTTTATTTCCTTAAAGAAGGTTCTTAAAATTAGGGGTGGATGTAGGTATGGGTCGATCAGCGAATTCGGTGTATCCAATCCAACCCAACTCACAAATACTGGGTTGGTTCGGGTCATTGGGTTGAGTTGGTTTCTAAATAAGTAGACCCATAGCTTATGGGTTGGGTGCTGGGTCCAAGGATTGTAAACCCACTCAACCCAACCCAACCCAACCCACATATTGAAAGGAATATTATAAGCCCAGCTACTGGAGCGTGGAGTGACTCTTCTATTTTGAATTTGATGACTCTTCTTTAATACTCAGCCGCCTAAATTGGAGTGACCATTTTTTGGTTACACGAGCAGAAATAGTTTAAAGACATGCAGAAATAGCTTGAAAACATAGTCAGTGAAATTGTTTAGGAATTGTTTGAAGACATTATTATTTTTTTTAAATTTCATTTGTTTGTTTAATTTTGATGGATATTGTGTTTCAATTGAAGTTATATGCTTCATTTTGTGTTTGGAAGTTCAAATTAATGCATTGGCGGTATTTTTCTTCCTTATTTATCCCTCATTATTTGCTTTTGATAAAAACAAAATAATTTACTACCAAACCTGGTCACCCGATCCAAACCAACCCGTATGAGGTTGGATTGGGTTGGTTTAAGTTACATGAAATTTTTTGAAGAAATCGATCCAACCCAACCCATATTTATTTGATTGGGTTGGATCTTTAAATGAACCAAAACCCATCCAACCCGATCCATGCCCACCCCTACTTAAAACGTTCCTTAGCATGTGACCTTCGAAATTTTTGTGCGGTGCGGTACGTGCAGCAACCCACATGGCACATGCTGTGTAATTAAATTTCCAGCAAGTGTTCAAAATAAAAGCAAAGGTCCAAATTCTTTCAAAAGGGGTTGATTTCTACATATCCGTTACAAACATCTTCATACGCGCCAAAAATCCCTAAAAAAATATGAAGATGTTACTGAAAATAAATTTTTTTAACTTGATCCTCAAATTCTAAAATATTGATCAAATTAATTCTTTTTAGAAAAAAAATTAAGAACATTTTAGTGCTTGTCATGATTATTTTGATTGACTTTTGAGATTTTTCATGTTTATTTTAGTGCATAAAAAAATTCCCTCCTTCCACTTGTTACTGTTTGATATTTTAGTTTTATTTTATACATTTCAATTTTAAGTGGTATTTAATTTTAGGATTTGTTAGATGAGTTTAATTTGTATGCACTGTCAATGTAAATATTTTTACACTGATAACCAATCAAAAATCATGGTGTGTGTGACTTTTAAGGTAGTTAGGATAATAGTAAATCACTTTAGCTTATGTGACAATTTCTGCTTGATTGTCTGTGTAAAAAATCTTTATACTGACAGTGTATACCAATTAAATCTTTATTAGATTACAATGTTAGTGTACAAAGTTTTTACACGAACAACCAATCATATATTATTATATCATTAAAAATATTTGATTCTTATACTTATTAACTTAAAAATCACACATAAGATGATATAAGATTTATTGGTAATATAAAAAGCTTTATACTGAAAATGTATCAAAATTAAACTCTTAATTTTAAATTTTTGACAAAAATACACTTTTAATCCTTTATTTTATTTTTGGATTTCAAGTTAGACCTATAACAAATAAACGTTCCGATTAGGCCTCTAAGTTGTTTCCCTTGTACCACATTAGCCTTTTTCGTTAGGCCTGCTGTAACGTTAAATTCGGACCGTTAGTCACTAGAATCTTGATATCATGTACTACATTATTCAAGTAAAATACAAGGATTTGGATTTAGCAAAATCGATTTTCAATTCAAGTCTCTCTCTCCCCCTTTCCTTCTCTTATTATGACTTACGGGATGGATCACCACACTCCACTGCCTTCTCATCCCTCACTCTCGCCTCCTTGCTCCAATGCAACACTCACACCTCCTCCCTCCACCTAGGCAAGTAACTCCACGCCACTGCCACTGCCACCGTCACCAACCTTCTCCACCTTTACCCTTCATGTGCCTCTCTCCTCTATACCCACCAATTGTTTACATAGTTAAGAAGTTAATCTTCGTAATTGTTATTTTATTTTATTTGTTTTTATTTTATTTTAGAAAATGCAATTGTTTAAAATAAATTTATTTATAAAATGAATAGTTAAGAATATATTTATTTTTAAAATCATTTAAAATTTAAAATACATTACACATTGTTTAATTGCTATGCATTAAAATTTTTTATATTATTAATCAATCATCAATCATTGTATAAATGAATTTTAAGGTAGTTAAGATATGAGTCAATATTTTTAGTGATGTGATAATTTATGATTTGATGTATGTGTAAAAGAATTTTATACTGTCAGTGTATAAAAATTAAACTCATATATATTTAATTGGTATGCATTACCGATGTAAAAAAATTTATATTGTCAACCAATCAAAAACTGACACATCATTAAAAATGCTAAACTCCTATCCTAACTATCTTAAAAGTCACATATACCATAATTTCTAATTGGTTGACAGTGTAAAAAAATTTACACTGACAATGCATAGCAATTAAACTTTTACAATATAAACTTTTTATCTTTAATTATTTAATTAATATTCTTAAGACATTAGCTAATATTTTTACTTAAGAAATAATGGAATCTTCTCGATTGTTTCGTCCTCTTAAAATAAAAATAAAAATTATTGTATCATTTTGAAAAAGGATCTGTTTTAATCCTTTATCTTATAAAGTTACATTATATTGGTCCTTTCAGTTAGATTTGCACTAACGGCATTAGTAAACAACCGTTAGTCGCCGGAAACCACCCTCTGTCGCCTGATTCCGGGTTCCCTCATCGGAATATGGGTATTAGAGAGAGAAAACAAATATTTTCTCCTTTTCTTTCTTCTTCGTTCCTCTTCCTCTTCCTCCTTCTTTCTTCTTCCTTCCGTCCTGTTCCTCTTCCTCTTTCCCTTTCTTCCCTTCCTGCTCATAAGGAATGTGTATTGTTATTAATTTGAAACACCACTCCACCTCCATCGTCAGGATCATAAACCCTAATATGTTGAAGGTTTCTTCAACCTTCCCCTCCCTTCCCTTTTAATATAGGCACATCGCACCACTCTCTTTCTGCCCTTCTCTTTCTTTTCCCAACACTCTCTTCTCCTTCATCCCTCACTTCTCATCTCTGTTGGTGTTTTGCTTAATTTTATGAATTAGAAGTGAGGGATGAATTGGGGTCAATTTGAATTTAGGGCTTAAGGATTGAGATGTTGAAATTGGAATTCATGACAGTGGGCTATTATTTGATTTGAGGATTTAAATGTCAATTTGAGTTTGAAGTTATGTTTCTCTGGATAAGTCTCTGAGTTGGGGAAATTAATTCTTCTCGGAAGCTATAAATGCTTGAATTTCATTGTTTGTTGATACTGAGTAAGAGAAGTTTGGAATTGATTTCTGCATTTGTTTGAAGCTTAAAAGGGAAAGAGGAAGAGGAAGGAAGGAAGAAGAAATGAGGAGGAAGAGGAAGAGGAAGAGGAAGAGGAAGAGGAAGAAAACAGGGAAAAGGAAAATGATAAGAGATTTGTTTTCTCTCTCTAATACCCAGATTCTGGTGAGGGAACCCAAAATCCGACGACGGAGGGTGGTTTCCGACGACTAACGGAGGTTTACTAACACCATTAGTGTAAATCTAACATAAAAGACTAAAATAATGTAACGTTATAAGATAAAAGACTAAAACAGATCTTTTTAAAGATAAAGAACCAAATCGAATTCTAAAAATAAGATAAAGGACCATAGGTATATATTTTAGCCAAAATTTTAAATACCAATTATGGGTTTAAAGATTATTTTTAGGGTTTTGCTAACAAGCGTGCTAAAGCCATGATTTAAGGAATCCAAAAATAGAAAATTTATTGGAAAATATAACTTTTGAATGTTCAATGTATTGAATATATCACTTTTAATACAAAATTTTTATTTATGATTCCTTAAGACCTTAACCAATGCCCTTAAGGCACTAGTTAGCATTTGTCTTATTTTTATTTAAATTTCCTCTCGAGCATAGGAACAACACTAATAAGTACTGGATAAGACTCATTTAAAATGAATTTCTCTCTAGAGTGAACAAGTAAGAGTGTTTTCACTCTTGATTTAATAAAGTATCTAGAAATCTTAACCCCTTTATTAAATCAAGGATGAAAATATCCTATTTGTCACTTTAAATGCAAACTCACTTTCTTGAAGAAGAGAAAAAAACAAAGAGCTTTTTTCCAACTAATAAGAACGACCTATAATATTTTAGCACCACATGCACGTTTATATTTCAATTGAAAGCAATGTTATTAAGTGGGACCAGTAGTAAATACCACAAACTTCCATTTTAGGTTCAATTGGTTGGTTGTAATAAATAAATTTTAAATATATAATTTTTAAATGTAATTTATTTATTATTAAATTTAATTTGTTTAGATATTAAATTTATACTATGCAATTAAAATAATTTAGTTCAACTCAATTCAATTATTTTTAAACATGGTTCAACCTTAATTTTAACCCAAATCAATTACGAAAACAATTATAACGTTAAACAAAAATTAAATTAAAGTCCAGTTTACAATGTGGACTGCTAGATCAGCTTAGCCCAAAGAAAAGATGAAAACATAAATTTAACGACTTTGTATATTTTGCTTCACTCTATTCTTATTATTATTATTGCTTGCACCCATTTGGATACACTTCAATCTCACAAACCTTCTAGTTTTATGACCAGACTTCTTAACATGATTTGTCTTCAGTCCTCCAAGATCGGTGTTCAGGACCGGTTCTCCAAAGGATTTGACCGGTTAATCGGTCACAACTGGTTTCTCCAATGCCGGAGGAGCGCCCTTGTCGTCAAAATTGAGTTCCAATCCAAGGGCATTAATGTCTCTATCGACATCTAAGGCATCACTATCGTACTTAGGGGTGGCAAAATGCGTTGGGCCCGACGGGCCAACCCGTTTAACCCGCTTATTTTGGCGGGTTGGGTTGGGGTTCTCAACCCACCAACCCATTTTGACCCGCCCCGCTTAACCCACCAAGAAGGCAGGGCGGGGCGGGTTGGCCTGCCAACCCGCCTATTCTAAAAATATATATATTTTAATTAAATTTTTTACTATTTTAATAGTCTAGAAGCAGGGCGGGTCGGATTGACCCACCAACCCATTTTCGATTTTTATGTATAATTTCTATATTTTATAATTATTTTTTATTTTTTTTACGGGTCAACCCGCCAACCCATCAACCTATTTTCCTAGTTTTTTATTTTTGGCGGGCCAACCCGCCAACCCACCATAACGGGGTGGGTTAGGAGGTCTAACCCATTTTATTCGTGCGGGTCAATGGCGGGACAGGGCGGGTCGGGGTGGGTTGGCCCGTTTTGCCATCCCTAATTCTTACTTTCGTAGAAGGCCTCATAAGTGAGACCTTTTTATTTGTCGTTAATGAAATCGCCGTATGTTTGCAACGCCTCGTCGAGATTGAGAATGACATTGATATGCTCGTCACTAAATTTCACCCTAGAGTTCACGACCACCACCAGCGACGCATCTTTTCCTTGTTGAGACCACCGTCGTGATTCATGTTGAACTGGTTGAAGATTCGACGAATTAATCTTCTCCAATTTGGGGCATTTCGATGCCATTTCCAATGGTGGGTTGACCTCAAAATTGGAACTTGGTGGTAGTGGTGGGTCGATGGTGGTATGGTTTGGGGGAGAAGAGAAAATGTCCTAATTTTTTGAAATTCAAACCCTAAACATTATCAGGAATCAAGGTTAGACTCAAAATCGATAGTTGGTGGTTGTGGTGGTGATGGGTTTGGGAAAAATAGCCCCAATTTTTTGAAATTGGAGCCCTAAAGTGTCTGAGGATTATCACTTGGATTTGGGGTTGGGCTAAAATATGGTAATAATGACGATGATGTGTGGATGTGGATGAAGGAACTCAAAAAGGGAAAGAAGGGACCATATCCACGTCCAAACACCCACAACCGCAAGCCTAGGCGCCAGCTACCACCACACACGCCTTCCCCACCGCACAAGAATGCAGCAGACCCGACCACCATGCACCTGCCACGAGCTTCACCACCGCGGCGGTGGCCCGGTCTCGTCGTCCAGCCGCGCGACAACCCACCTTCTTCTACTGTAGCTTTGCTCGCCGGGCCCTACGAGGAATAAAATTAGCCATAGGTTTTTTTTAGATTGACAAAGAGAGACTTGTTCAACGAATTTCCCTTAATCCATGCACTTTATCCCAACCATTAGTTTTTTTAATGTTAAATCAATGTCCCAAATTGATTTCGAGGACCGATCCTCCAAAACTTTTGAGAGACCGAAGACCTCGCCTCTTAACGTATCTTCTACTTCAAAGAAATATATAATTTAACCAATAAAAACAGTTAAAAAGTTAAGTCTTGCAACAACTTTTTAACTATATTAAAAAAACTTAAAAAAGTGTAAAAATACAATTTTTACCGTTTATTAAAAAAGAGTTAACAGTCACATTGTTAAATTAATTTATGCTAACTTGACTTCCCAATATAAAAAAAAGCACATTTTATGAAATAATGTTTCAAGCACAATAAAAAAAATATACAAAATATCTAGCTCGAGGTTGGTTGATATTCATGTAATCGTGTCAATAAAAATTTTATGTGTTATGAGACACGTTTAATTAAAGAAGCAATTTTTTTGCTTTAGTCAAATAACCATTTACAAAGGTTCGTTATCTAAAACAAGCAAGCTCTTACAAGTTAGCTTAGTAGTCTAAAATTTAAATTTATAGCTTTTCATAAAAATTGTAAAACATGTAAATCTTTTATGTTTTGAAATTTGAAAACATTTTTTGTACAACTCAAGTCAACATCTTTCCCAAAAATATTCATTTTTTATTTCTTTATTTTTCTTCCTTTTTCTCTTTCCCTCTCTTTTGTTTTTCAAATTTATTCCCTTCTCTCTTTTCTTTCTCCCAATCTTCATGGTGGGTTGCTGCTAATTCAAGTGGCGGGTGGGGAGTGGCAATGGGAGGGGATGTTAGGTCGCATTAGGATGACAGTAGGTGGAGTGGAGAAGAAGGAGGGGAGGGAATAAAAAAGATAAAAATTATAGGATCATTGTATATTTATACGGTGTCTCTTACGATCTTTGAACATTGCTGTTCAAATAACTACACTCTTTAAAATCTCTGACTTCACAACTTTCGCCGTCATATACTTCATTAATCCGTCAAGTGAAATTTCAAACCTCTGAACTACACCACATTATAGTTAAATAATTAAAAAAATTAAATTATAGAAATTAAAGTAGTCCCTGGAATAAACAATTGCGCAGAAAAAAAACAATTATGAAAATAGTAAGACATAATAAAAAAATATAAAGTTCACAAAATTACAAAAAATATTTCAACTAGGTAGATTTGCATAAAGACTAGTGTATTTGGATCCAAAACGCCACAAACTACTGCTGTTTTGTGTGGCATATTTCCACATGCTAAGATGAGCTGACTTGTTAATTAGGCAAAATTTATAAGAAGGGAAACTTAAAATCGGTTTCGATTATATATCGGAGAAGGAATGACTTCCTATACTTCAGTTCTTGTGTTATATGAGTTCGGGGTTAAGTGTTAGGTGAAGATGATGGTTGTGATTGGTTAGGGATGAAACTCTCCTTGTTAAATGGAATAAGTAATAATAGATCTAGGATATATTTGAGACTTTTAACCAGTATGATCAAGATAAATGCAAACATAGATATCATTATCGTTTGGTTATTTAATGAAGAAAGAAAGATGATTACCACCAAACATATTTTATTCCTTCAATTATCCTCGAATTTGGTAGAAAAAATTGCGAGTTTGGGATTCTACTTCCTCCTTTAAAATAACATTAAACCATATTTTTAATGGTTTTTGTCATTTCATTTCTTATCATCATTTTAAACATACTTTTAATTAAGTTAACTCAAACTATTTCAATATGCACTTATGAAATATTTTTGTATTATTTGGATCAAATTATGAATGTAGGTAGGAGGTACCTAACAGTGGTTAGTCGTAGTGTAAGTGGACTGCGACCCCAGGCTGTCTTAACCTAAAATGTCAGAGGTTTGAATCCTAGAATCGTCACTTTGGGGAAGGCTTTACCGAACCATCACATCACCCCCGTCCTGTGGGTTACTCTCACAGCTTGTCTGTGGGATACCCGATCAAAAACAAAAAAACTTATAAATGTAGGTTTTGAAACTAAAATAATTTGCTTTAGGACCTTTTCCAAAACTAAAAACTTTTGCAATCCTGTTTTTATGATTATTTTTTTACTAAATTTTGTTGAATTGTTAAAATTTTATACTTGTGAATAAGCTCTTATCATATCCAAATCTTATTCAACTTATTTTTAATAATATAAATTATTCAATAAAAATAAATATTTATTTAAATTGTTCATCTAAATGAAATTAGTGACAAGGCAATTTTTTCTTTAATGCTAGGTCCTAGGTGCCTAGGAAAAAACCCATCAAAGCTTTAAGGGGATGGAAAAGGAGATGAAAAATAGATATGGAAATGGATTTAAGAGGCATTTGGTTTCCCGAATAAGGTTTATCTAAAGTGAATTTAAATGAAAAGTGAATAAATAGAAGTGTACAACTAAATTATAAGGAGAAGCTAGGTTAGAAAGTAAAACGAAAGGAGAACAAAATATTAGTTTATCCTAATATTTTTATTTTTATTTTTATTTTGTATTTTATTTAAAAAAGAAATAAGAAGGAAGAAAACAGTACTTGGGCTCAATATACTTTAACCCAACTATATTCAAAACCCATCACCGTACTCACAACCCGGGTTTGACCTGCTAACCCATCACTCGTTGGGCTTTGTTAAGGACACCTCCTCGAATAATGCATTTACCAAAATACCCCCGGAAAAGTTTTTTTTTTTTTTGTCATTTGGCTCACTCGTAAATATGCTATTTGCGAATGGGGCAAATTGTTTGCACTCTCGCAAATATAATATTTGCAATTATGTTATTTTTTTAATTGCTCACTCGCAAATATCATATTAAAAAAAGTATACACTCGTTAAAACCTTTTGATGCTAATATGTTTCGGGTATCTAGAAGGAAAAAAGGGAAAAAGAACAATAAGTTCAATACAGAATAATTAATTAATACGCGGATCCATTTTCTGATAAGTAAATGTGTGAAGGTTGTTCCATTTTTTACAACTACTCATAGTTTTCTCCCAAATTATACATGACGCTCGCAAATTAGATATTCGCGAAAGAAGGTAAATTTTCGCAAATTAGTTATTTGCGAGAGTGTAAATTTTTGCACACTCACAAATATCTAATTTGCGAGTTGTTCTTTTGTTTACACTCGCAAATAGCTAATTTGCGAGTGGACAAAAAATTTGTACACTTACAAATACTTAATTTGCGAGTGTTATGAATAATTTTTTTTTTTTTAACGTTTTGCATATATTAGGTGTTGAGTCTCCAAATGTCTGATGTGCATTTACCTTAGTTTTGATGAGATTAAAACAGTTATTCAATGATTTAATTGAACCCGTCTGTGATATTTAACTCGTCTACTTAGTGTGCAGATTATAACATTAAGCGTCTATATGAACTGTTCACACGTCTGAACTAGCTTAAGTTCACACGTCTGAACTAGCTTAAGTTCACTCGTCTGAACCAAGATAAGGTTCACTCGTCTGAACCAAGAGAAGTTCACTCTTCTAATGAAGTCTTCAACCGTCTGATCAAAGGAAGACTCACCCGTCTAAAAGACTTTGCAACTGACGTCATCTCCTTGTTAAAGAGTCAACCCGTCTAATGAAGCTACTCATCCGTCTAAAGACTAACGTTAAAGAATACATTGGATGAAAGCTGTCTCGACCCTGATAAAGAACTTCAACAAAGTGCTTTGCCTGAACACAACTGCATCTTACACCAAAAGGGAAAGTCTTCCCTCTGCAAACAAAAAGCACGTATAAAGACCTGCTGAGAACAAAGGTATATCAGAAGTCTGCATCACTCTGATGAAAGAGAACAAGCGAAGTTCCCTATGCTTAAATGGCTGATCAGAACGACTCTATTGCATTTATTGAAGATCTGCAAGAAGCCAAAGACTTCAGACTTTGTGTCCAACGACTTTAAATTTTTGAAGCCTATTTAATGAAGAAGACTTCGAAGATTGAAGCACATAGACAAGAGAACGATAAAAGCAATCAAAGAGCAATTACTCTGTGCATTTATATCTTCATTCTTTCATTATTTATTCTTCAATCATTTGAAGTTAATACGCAGTCTTTTAGAACTTCACATTTAATACACTCGTCTGAGTGCTTGTGAAAGACTTGCAAAGTGTAATCTTTTTACAACTTCTCTCAAACAAACCCGTCTAAGCCTGAAGAGGCTAAGTGTGAAAATAATACTTGTCTGGAGCCTGGAGAGGATAGGTGTGAAAACAATACTCGTCTGGAGCCTGAAGAGGCTAGGTGTGAAAATAATACTTGTCTGTCCTGTAACCTAAATCAGTTATAGTGAGAAAACTTGGTGCTGCCAAGGACTGGACGTAGCCTCATTGTTAAGGGGTGAACCAGGATAAAACCTGCTGAGTGATCTCTCTTTCCCTTAACTCTTTAATTTGACTTTGTGTCTTAACTATCATCTAACTAAAGGGGTTTATAATTGTGTTTATCAAAACTTTTCTTATCTTGCATGATTGTGTGTTTTCTGTGAAAACCTTCAGACGAGTTATCAGTCTGATTGACCTGTCTGTGTTTACTCGTCTATTACAACCCGTCTGTGCTTGCGAAAAAGTTTCTATATTCCGCATAAATTTGTCAAACACCATTCAACCCTCCCTTCTAGTGTTTGCATCTGTCTATTTCAGTTGGTATCAGAGCACAGCCTCTGGGTTGAGCACCTAACAGTGTAGAGAAAAGATCCTGAAGAAGGCTCAAGTGGGAACCCTCAACCTGAAGGAGGCTCTATGACCAGACCCCCTTTCTTCAATGGTGTAAACTATAACTACTGGAAAGAAAGGTTTCACTGGTTCATCTTGTCAACAAACTCTGATGTATGGGATATCATCACTGATGGTCCTTACACTCCTCGCAATGATGATGGCTCAGACAAGCCTAAGGCTCAGTGGACACCTGCAGAAAAGACATGATGGGATCTAAACCATAAAGCCAGATATGCTATAATCTGTGCTCTTAGTCCAGAAGAGTTTGAAAAGGTATGTGCCTGTGACTCTGCTAAAGAAATGTGGGACTCCTTATCTGTCACACATGAAGGTACTGCAAAGGTAAAAGGATCTAAAATTTCTATTCTTGTTAGAAAATATGAATTGTTCACCATGGATGAAGGTGAATCTGTTGCTCAAATGATTGGTAGATTCCAAACAATTACTAATGGTTTGAAATCTCTTGGTAAAACCTATACAAATGCTGAGAAAGTTGCTAAGATTCTCAGAAGTCTTCCAAGGCAGTGGAGACCTCTTGTCACTGCTATTTCTCAAGCTAAGGATCTCACCTCCTTTACTATGGATGAACTTCTTGGCACACTCACTGTTCATGAGCAAGAGCTCAATGAAGATGTGTCAATCAAAAAGAGCAAAGCCATTGCTCTAAAAGTTGATCTAAAGGCAGCCAAAGCCTTAAAAGCTTCAAAGGCAGACGAGTCTGACTATGACATAGACGAGTCTGAGGATGAGGATTCTGATGATGATGAAGAGACTTCTCTCATGACCAGAAAGATGAAAAAGCTCTTCAGAAAGAAGAAGTTCAGAAAGGAGAAGCCTTTCAGAAAATCTCACAAAGAATCCACATCAACAGACAAGAGTCCAGTTGTCTGCTATGAGTGCAAGAAGCCTGGTCACATCAAACCTGAATGCCCTCTTTTGAAGAAAGCTTCCAAAAAGAAGTTTTTCAGAAAGAAGAAGAAAGGAATGATGGCCACCTGGGAAGATCTTGAATGCTCATCTTCTGAAGGAGAAGAGATAGAAGAGGAAGCCAATCTCTGTCTGATGGCCAATACAGATTCAGAACCTGAAACTGAGGTACATTCTGAACTTGAGGAATTGCATGATGCTTATGATGAGCTGGTAGAGGAATCCAAAGGCTTATCTAAGGCCTTCAAATCCCTCAAGAGAGATTATGTTAAACTCCTCAGTGAGCATAAACAAAAATCTCAAGAGTGTGAGATGCTGGCCAAAGAGAATAGTCAGCTGAGGACTGAAAAGTCTGATGAAGCTTCGATCTCAAGTGAAACATCACATTCTGAAGAAGTGTTCACACTTCAACAGAAAGTGAAGGAGCTCACTTCTGATCTTGCTAGATTTGTTAATGGCAGAGATAATCTGACAAAACTGTTAGGATGTCAGAGACACTCTCTTAACAAAGAAGGCATTGGATATGATCATCAAGCTGATCATAAAGTATCAACAAAATCTTCAACTGTCTATGATAAACCCATTCCAGTTAGACTTAGACCTGTCTATAACTTCTGTGGAAAAGCTGGACATGTTATGTCTAAGTGTTTTCACAAGAAAAAGAGGAAGTCTTCACAGACTCCTACAACTAACAGAAAAGGACCCAGAAAAATATGGGTACCTAAAGATAAAATAATTTCTGTTGCAGACATCCTTAATAGGACAAAGCAGACGCCTCTGCTGGTACCTGGACAGTGGCTGCTCGCGACATATGACAGGAGAAAGGTCTATGTTCCAAGACCTCCAGTCTAAGAATGGTGGATTTGTTGCCTTTGGAGGCAATCAAAAAGGAAGAGTAATTGGTGTTGGTACAATTGGTGGTAAACCCCCTCTTCCCTCTATCTCAAATGTGCTTATGGTTGAAAGACTGAGACACAATTTACTTAGCATAAGTCAATTATGTGATAGTGGATTTGATGTCTCCTTCACTAAGAATGAATGCACAGTCAAAGACAAAAGTGGCAAGACCCTCTTTTCAGCTAACAGACAGCAAAATCTTTATAAGATTGAGCTAACTGAACTCTCAGATCAAAGTGTAACCTGTCTGATGTCTAAAGAGGATGAAAGATGGTTATGGCATAAGAAACTAGGACACGCTAGTATGAAACTTATTTCGAAATTGAAAAAGGATAACCTTGTGAGAGGATTGCCTGATATTAGTTTCAAGAAAGATGTTTTATGTGATGCATGTCAGAGAGGTAAACAAGTAAAATCAACTTTCAAATCAAAAAACATTGTATCAACCTCTAGACCTCTTCAGTTGTTACACATGGATCTGTTTGGACCAGTTAGTGTTGCCAGTTTAGCTGGAAGGAAATATGGATTTGTCATTGTTGATGATTATTCTAGATTTACTTGGGTACTTTTCTTAACCCACAAGGATGAGTCTTTTAAGGCCTTCTCTGTATTCTGTAACAAAGTACAAAATGAGCAAGGTTTCTGTATTTCTACCCTTAGAAGTGATCATGGGGGAGAATTTGAAAATGAGCAATTCAAACTGTTCTGTGAAGAGAATGGAATCTCTCACAACTTCTCTGCACCAAGAACTCCACAGCAAAATGGAGTGGTTGAGAGAAAGAACAGATCTCTGCAAGAGATGGCTAGATCAATGCTCAATGAAAATAATCTCCCTAAGTACTTCTGGGCTGAAGCAGTAAACACTGCATGTTATGTGCAAAATAGAATACTTATAAGGTCTATACTAAAGAAGACTCCTTATGAATTGTGGAAAGGTAGAACACCCAACATATCTTATTTCCATGCATTTGGATGTGAATGCTTCATCTTAAATACCAAGGATCAACTTGGAAAGTTTGATTCCAAGGTAGATAAAGGCATCTTTATTGGATATTCTGAAGTGTCTAAAGCATATAGAGTTTTTAACTCTAGGACCTCTGTTGTTGAGGAATCTATTCATGTAAAATTCAATGATAATCTAAAGAGAGATAGGGAACTATCAGATCTAGGAGATGATCTTGCAGGACTTGATCTTACCCAGCAGACGAGTCAACAGCCAGACGTATCAAAAACTGAGTCTGCTGAGGAATCTCTCAGACAAGTGGAGCAGATGAGTCATCAGTCAGATCAACATCAAAATGATGATCTCAGAAGAGACTGGAAGTTCAAAGCTCATCATCCTGAAGATCTTATCATTGGAAGTCCCTCTGAACGTGTTAGAACCAGATCTGTCTTAAGAGAGTCAAGCAATATGGCCTTTTTATCTGAAATTGAACCAAGGCATATTGAGGAAGCTCTTGAAGATGAAAGCTGGATTCTTGCCATGCAAGAAGAACTTAATTAGTTCAAAAGGAATGATGTCTGGAAACTTGTCTCCAAACCAAAAGACAAGTCTGTTATTGGAACAAGATGGGTTTTCAGAAACAAGCTAGATGAAGATGGCAAAGTTGTCAGAAACAAAGCAAGGTTAGTAGCTCAAGGCTACAACCAACAAGAAGGTATTGATTATACTGAGACTTTTGCACCTGTAGCTAGAATAGAAGCTATTCGCATACTCATGTCATATGCTGCACAACATCAAATTACTTTATTTCAAATGGATGTAAAAAGTGCTTTTTTAAATGGAATAATTGAAGAAGAAGTTTATGTTAAACAACCTCGTGGTTTTGAAGATAATGAAAAACCAGATTATGTTTTCAAACTTAAAAGGGCTTTATATGGTTTAAAACAAGCGCCTAGAGCATGGTATGATAGACTTAGCTCTTTTCTTATGAATAATGGCTTTATAAGAGGAAAAGTTGATACAACTTTGTTTAAGAAATGCTCAAAAGATAACTTCATAGTAGTTCAAATATATGTTGATGATATTATTTTTGGAGCTACTAATGAAAAAATGTGCAAAGAATTCTCTAAGTTGATGCAAGCAGAATTTGAAATGAGCATGATGGGAGAATTGAAGTTCTTCCTTGGACTGCAAATCAAGCAGACGTGTGATGGAATCTACATCCATCAACAAAAGTACATCAAGGAGATTCTAAAGAAGTATAAAATGGATAGCTCAAAGATCATGAAAACTCCAATGCAAACTAATGCTAATCTAAGCAAAGATGATGAAGGTAAAAAGGTAGACCAAACTGTCTACAGAGGTATGATTGGATCTCTTCTTTACTTAACCTCTAGCAGACCTGATATTCAATTTAGTGTATGTATGTGTGCTAGATTCCAATCTAATCCCAAAGAATCTCATCTTAAAGCTGTTAAAAGAATATTTCGATATTTGCTTGGAACCACTAATCTTGGTTTAATGTATTTGAGAACACAAGATTACAGATTAGTTGGTTTTTGTGATGCTGACTTTGCTGGAGATAGACTTGAAAGGAAAAGCACCAGTGGAGGATGTCACTTCATTGGAGCAAACTTAGTCTCCTGGTCAAGCAAAAGACAGACGACTATCGCCCTCTCAACTGCAGAAGCAGAATATGTCTCTGCTGCAAGTTGCTGCTCACAGCTACTATGGGTAAAACATCAACTAGAAGATTACTCTATATTTGAGCATAATATACCTGTCTGGTGTGATAATTCTAGTTCTATTTGCTTAACCAAGAATCCCATACAACACTCTAAGGCTAAGCACATAGAAATCAAACATCACTTCATAAGAGATTATGTTCAAAAAGGTGTATTTGATGTTAAGTTTGTTAAAACTGAAAATCAAAGGGCTGATATCTTTACAAAACCTTTAGCTGAGGATAGGTTTAAGTTTATAAGAGACAACTTAAATATACATTGCTTTACTGAATAACCTGTTTGATGAGTTTTTATGATACCCGTCTATGTTTAATCGTCTGACCTTATGAGTCATCCGCTCTTCTTTTAAAAAAAATTCTTTTTTAAATGGGTATTTCATTTTCTCTTTAGTGTCGTTTCATTATCTGAGGCAAAATGTGTACGTAGATTTTTTGTCTTACTTTAAATCTGAACCGTTTTTTTTTCTTTTTTAAAATCTCCATCCGTACGTTTTTCTTTAAAATAATTCTCTTTATTTCACTCTCGTTTCGTCTTCTTCCCTCTTCACTCACTCTCTGACTCTCAAACTTCTCTAACCCTAACTTCTCTGAAATGGCACCTCCAAAACAACTCTCTGCTGATGTCATTGCTAAGCGTTACAACCTTGATGTTGAAGATGTTCACAAAATCATCCCCGGGAAACTTATTGACCTTTCGGCTCTAAGTCGGTCGGGTTTAGATGTGCTTGAAGAGCTCAACTACTCCAGCTGGACTCCTTTCTTCGACTTGAAGGAGCCTGTGCACCCCAAGTTGGTCACTGACTTCTGGACTAACGCCGTTGTTCTTCACTCTCCAAGTGGCTTTCCCACGGAGATTCAAGCTCGCATTTCCAACCAACGCTTCTCCTTCTCCCTCAACACTCTGGAACTGGTAACTGGATGCCCTAGACATGGTGCTGGTTATACAGACAACTGGGCAGATTCAGTAAGCCAGAGCGACATCCACATCGCCCTTTTTGGTAACCCTAACCCTACAAATCTCAAATCGAGTAACCTCGTTCCAAAATGCCGCTTCTTGCTCAAGCTTTTGCAAGAATGTGTGCTACCTAGGAAGGGGGTCAAAAGGCTACATCTCTAAGATGGATTCATTTGCCCTCTTTCATCTCATTCACAAAATCAAGATAGACATAAATGACCTCATTTTCAATCATTTTGTGTCATTGATTAAGAGACCTAGCTCTCCTACATATCCATATGGCATGCTTCTGACCAAGCTTTTTAGAATCAAAATCTTTGTCCCTGAAGAAGTCACCTTTGTGGACATGGCTAGACCTTTAGCCAAACAGACTGTCTCCTTGATGAGGTTCTCAACCCCTGTTCCATCCTCTTCAAATCAAGCATCTGAGGAGCAGAAGAGTAAAACTCATGCTGAATCAACCAATGAGTCTGAGGCCTCTGCATCTGCAGATACTTGCAAACCCTCTGGAAAGTTTGCAGGCCAAAGCCAGCCCCTTTCTTCAGAAGAAAGTGCTCCTATTCTCTCCTTGAAGAAGAGGAAGCTGACTCCCAAGAGACAGGTTCTTGTCGTGGTGGATTCTGACTCCAGTGAAGAGACTGCACCTGCTCAGGGGGAGCAACTGCCAAAGCCTTTAGGACACACCTTGGACCACCCAGTCTTTTGTCCTGGCACTATTCCTAAAAGGAAGAGGTCTGGCATTCCTGTTATAGCTGCTGCCATAGAAGCCCCTCAAGTTAGCCAACCTGCTGCCTTTGTGGCTCCTAATGATGAACCTCAGGCTTCACTCTCTCAGGAAAACTCCACTCTTTCCTCCTCCTTCATCATTGTGTCTGATTTGTGTCTTGGTTCAAGGGATTCAACTCCTGACAAACCTGTTGGCACTTCTTTTTTGTTCAAGACTGATTTGCAACTTTTAATGTCTACAAGTATCTCTAACCTCTCTGTTGTACCTCCTCCTCCATCTCACTTTACCAATACTTGTAGAGATATATGTGTTTTTGAACCTGTTGTTATCATGTTTCATCACCCTAATCCTTCCATCACCCATCCAAACTCTGTTGTTATTCTTCCTAACTATTCAACACCTT
Organism: Ammopiptanthus mongolicus; assembly: GCA_039655645.1. Lineage (NCBI taxonomy): Eukaryota > Viridiplantae > Streptophyta > Magnoliopsida > Fabales > Fabaceae > Ammopiptanthus > Ammopiptanthus mongolicus. Next base: position 27,181,146 of record CM077346.1, on the reverse strand, counting down.
GTTTCATTCTCATTGCTGGATCAAATTTCTTCATGGAATATCTTGATCGATTAATCCCTGATTATCCCTCACTTCCTGTTGCACCTTTACCCACATCTTTTCATCCATCTCTCTCCATTCTGTCCTCTGTTTTTCCCTCACCTCCAGCAGATAACTCCTCTGATGCTTCTTTCCATAAGATCACCTTTCTACCTTTTATCTTCTATCGCAATCTTCACTTACGTTTCTTTCCCCGGATTTCGGAAGCCTTCTCTATCCCTTCTGCACCACCTGTCTATGCTCTTCCCTGGCCTTCTACTGACTCTGCTGATCACATTCCTGTGCCCAGACGAGATCTTCAAGCCTTGCTCTTTGAAGTAGCATCTCTCAGGACCTTGGTAGAAGCTGCTCACCAAGATCTTGCTGCAGAAAGAAGAGCTAGAACTGTTTTAGAAGCTAGAGTAGAAGCTCTTTTTGATATTTTTAACACTTATGTGTAATTTTCTTCTTTTTAAAGAACCTTGTACACAGCCAATGATGGTCAAATACCTCCTTTTCTCTTTTTTGATTATGACAAAAGGGGGTGAAAGTTAAATGAAAAGTGTATTATATTACAGCTGTCTGATATAAACAAATGTTTATCTTTAAATATGATGTATCCTTTCTTTTCTATAATCTATTGCTTTTGATAATGTCAAAAGGGGGAGAAAATACTAAGATAAGACTAAGATAAAAAGTTAAATGCCTATCTGTCTGAGTATATTATAATCATGGAACAATGTTCTTAATCTGACTAGTCATATACATGACTGATTTATGTGAATTTTCTTAAGTTCATTAAATCATTTAACATGTTTTGTCATCATCAAAAAGGGGGAGATTGTTGAGTCTCCAAATGTCTGATGTGCATTTACCTTAGTTTTGATGAGATTAAAACAGTTATTCAATGATTTAATTGAACCCGTCTGTGGTATTTAACTCGTCTACTTAGTGTGCAGATTATAACATTAAGCGTCTATATGAACTGTTCACACGTCTGAACTAGCTTAAGTTCACACGTCTGAACTAGCTTAAGTTCACACGTCTGAACTAAAGTTCACTCGTCTGAACTAAGATGAGTTCACTCGTCTGAGCTAGCTAAGTTCACTCGTCTGAACCAAGATAAGGTTCACTCGTCTGAACCAAGAGAAGTTCACTCGTCTAATGAAGTCTTCAACCGTCTGATCAAAGGAAGACTCACCCGTCTAAAAGACTTTGCAACTGACGTCATCTCCTTGTTAAAGAGTCAACCCGTCTAATGAAGCTACTCATCCGTCTAAAGACTAACGTTAAAGAATACATTGGATGAAAGCTGTCTCGACCCTGATAAAGAATTTCAACAAAGTGCTTTGCCTGAACACAACTGCATCTTACACCAAAAGGGAAAGTCTTCCCTCTGCAAACAAAAAGCACGTATAAAGACCTGCTGAGAACAAAGGTATATCAGAAGTCTGCATCACTCTGATGAAAGAGAACAAGCGAAGTTCCCTATGCTTTAATGGCTGATCAGAACGACTCTATTGCATTTATTGAAGATCTGCAAGAAGCCAAAGACTTCAGACTTTGTGTCCAACTGCTTTAAATTTTTGAAGCCTATTTAATGAAGAAGACTTCGAAGATTCAAGCACATAGACAAGAGAACGATAAAAGCAATCAAAGAGCAATTACTCTGTGCATTTATATCTTCATTCTTTCATTATTTATTCTTCAATCATTTGAAGTTAATACGCAGTCTTTTAGAACTTCACATTTAATACACTCGTCTGAGTGCTTGTGAAAGAATTGCAAAGTGTAATCTTTTTACAACTTCTCTCAAACAAACCCGTCTAAGCCTGAAGAGGCTAAGTGTGAAAATAATACTTGTCTGGAGCCTGGAGAGGCTAGGTGTGAAAACAATACTCGTCTGGAGCCTGAAGAGGCTAGGTGTGAAAATAATACTTGTCTGTCCTGTAACCTAAATCAGTTATAGTGAGAAAACTTGGTGCTGCCAAGGACTGGACGTAGCCTCATTGTTAAGGGGTGAACCAGGATAAAACCTGCTGAGTGATCTCTCTTTCCCTTAACTCTTTAATTTGACTTTGTGTCTTAACTATCATCTAACTAAAGGGGTTTATAATTGTGTTTATCAAAACTTTTCTTATCTTGCATGATTGTGTGTTTTCTGTGAAAACCTTCAGACGAGTTATCAGTCTGATTGACCTGTCTGTGTTTACTCGTCTATTACAACCCGTCTGTGCTTGCGAAAAAGTTTCTATATTCCGCATAAATTTGTCAAACACCATTCAACCCCCCTTCTAGTGTTTGCATCTGTCTATTTCATTAGGTGTTTATTTTATTTTGTTTGTTTCATTATAGTGTTATTGGAGATGGAAGACATGTTTGATTCTAATGAGATTAACCAAACGACAGTAGTGGATTGTACAGGGGCATTCATTACTATGGAGATATTTCCTACATGAGATGATTTATTGCGTTGGACTCGAGAGGTTGGAAAGCAAAGTGAATTTGTTGTTGTCATTGTGAGGTCAGAGACAGGACAAAAAGGCAGACGTACAAAATTAATTTTAGGTTGTTAAAGGAGTGGGAAGTATAAGCCTAAAAAGCATGCATCTTCTAAAGCAACTGGTACTTGAAAGTGTGAGTGCATGTTCAGAATTAAAGGAATACCTTTATCGACGACTGAAGGAAAGATTGATGGATGGATGCTGAAAGTAAGATGTGGATTACACAACCGTCAGTTAGCTGAAACATTGGTGGGTCATTCTTATGTTGGTCGTTTAAGCGAAGAGGAGAAGAAACTTGTTCATGAAATGACCAAGAACAATGTCAAGCCAAAAAATGATATGTTGACGGTTAAAGGTCGCGATAAGGAGAACCTATCTACAATTAAACGCATTTACAACGAACGTCAAAAGTACCGATCATCTGAGAAAGGCCTTAGAACAGAAATGCAACATTTGCTGAACTTAATACATCGAGATCGATATGTTTCTTGGTATAAAAGACATGACGGTTTGGACGTTGTTAAAGATATATTTTGGGCACATGCAGATTCCGTCCATTTGTTGAATACATTTAACATGGTCCTCATCCTTGACAGTACCTACAAAACCAATAAATATAGGCTGCCACTACTTGAAATTGTTGGTGTTACTTCAACAGAGCTGACATTTACTATGGGATTTGCCTATATGAATGCTGAAGGGGCTGAAAACTATGCCTGGGCACTAGAGAAGTTAAGAGAATCATTCGTGCTAGATGAGTCAATTCCCCAAGTTATCGTGACAGATAGAGATCTTGCTTTGATGAATGCGGTTGCAGTTGTGTTCGCAACAACTCGCAATATTTTGTGCCAATTTCACATAGGAAAAAATGTTTATGCAAAATGCAAAAAATTGGATATCTGATAACAAAAAACTGGAGTTAGTCAAGGATGCATGGAACAATGTTGTTTATGCTACCGACAAGGTTGAGTATGAGCAATGCCTGATGAGTTTTCATGAAATATGTGCAGAGTGACCTATATTAATTGATTATGTGCAAAAGACTTGGTTGGATCCACACAAAGACAAATTTGTTGCGGCATGGACTAACCAAGTGATGCACTTGGGGAATACAACCACAAACAGGTATGATCAAGCTAGTGTCAAAATTGTTAATGAATCATGTTATGCTATAGCTGAAGTTATTTTGAATGTTTGTTGATAGGGTTGAGTCTCCACATTGGAGACTAAAGAATTTGTTGCAAAATAGCAAGGGTGACATGTGTATGTGTTAGGAGACGATAAATAACATGCTTATGCTGCAACACAACGAGATAAAAGCATAATTTGAGAGGAGCATAACCGTGATTGAACACTCACACAACATTCGTATGCTTATCAGATTGATTGGATTCGTGTCTCGGAGTGCGTTGCAAAATATTGTTGATGAGTGGAGCAGAGCGATGAATGTAGGTGTTGATAAATCTGCATGTGGTTGTACTCTTAGAACTACACACGGTTTACCCTGTGCTTGTGAGCTGGCTCATTACAGTATGACGAGTACCTTAATTCCATTGGAGGTAATCCATGTGCACTGGAGGAGATCAACAACAAGAAGATCAACAACAAACAAATAAAACAGTGTCAAAAGAAGAACTTGCGCTTCAGTGGGAGGTATTGATTATCCATTTCCGCACACTTGATATTGTTGGTAAAAGGACACTATATCGCAAAGTGCGAGAACTATGTTGTCCTAAGACAACTTCAATGTGCCCACCACCCGGAATGGTGAAGACTAAGGGGGCACCCAAATCCATAAAGACCAACACGGATGGATTTGATTGTAAACGTAACCCATCTTATTTTGAGCATGTCGATGCAATATACTCTGCACATAAGAATAATTCTGAGCGTTCCTCGTTGAAATCAACTGCCCAAGCAAAGAGGAGACGTTTGCCTTTTTTGAATCAATTTCTTGTGCAGTTTCAGCCATATATTATTGACATAGTTAACGTGGACAGTGATGGAAACTGTGGGTATCGTTGCATTGCAGCATTGCTTGGTAGAACTGAGGATAGTTGGCCTTTAATCCGTCAGGGATTGCATAAAGAGCTTATGGAAAATGTTGATTTATATGGCCCTCTTTTCGGTGGTCAATTACAAGAACTGAAGTCTTCTTTACGGGACGTGCACGGTGCATACCAAAAAAAACAAGTTGATGACACTACCAGCGATAGGTCATGTGATAGCAACCAAATATAGGTTGGTCCTAGTCTCTTTATCATATGCCAGTATGACGTGCTGGACATTTTTTCCTCTTAGAGGTGCACCAACTCCAAACCATCCACTCATTTGCATTGGTTTTGTCAACGGTAATCACTGGGTACAGATAATTGATCTAATATTTTTTTTTCGTTGTTTATGTTAAGATTAGTCGGTAATTTAATTGTATTTGTGTTATTTCAGGTATTTTTGAATGATAGTTGTCCACTGTCTACCATAGCATCACATTGGCATGGCTTTTCCGTCCTGAGGCTTATTCATGGCCAACACGATATATTAGTCGATTGCAAGAATGGTCTTTAATATTTCCACCGCCTAATCTTTCACATCATGATGTATGCAATCCACTAAACTTAGATGACGATTGACTAATACATTGTCATTGTTGTTTATTGTACCTTTATATTTACATTTACTGTTATTTTATTTTATATTTCTAAGTTCATTAATAATAAATAATAACAATAACAATAATAAAACTAATAACAACAATAATAATAATTACAATAATAATAATAATAATAATAATAATAATAATAACAACAATAACAATAATAATTACATTAATCAAAACTAAGTGTTCACATGAAAATAAATAACAAAAAAATAAAACAACTCAGCGCTCCTGATCCTCCGCTATCCGAAGCACCTCCTGAAGGTAGTCACACATGTCATCTCTCTCTTGTGCGTAATGAAAGACCCGATGCAGCATGGCGGCAATTCTATCCAACTTGCCTAGCGCATGAACATAAGCCGCCTACAAATGACATAAATACGTAAGTACATAAGTACATTATATAGTAAAAAAATTAGATAACGTTATGACTGAACATAATATATACAGTGTAAAAACGTATTATTCCTTACTCGAGGGGCACAATCAGCATGTGCATCATGTGGAGCCTGTGGAGGTGAAGCCTGAGGAGGTATCAGCAGTGGATGCGAGTGTCTATAGTACCAATCCAAGTAATCCGGGGCGCACTCAGCTGGATAACTGGTCGGCCTCAACCGAAATAGGTATCTAATAGAGTACAAGTGAGGAGACATCCTGTTAAGACTAATGGCCTCGGCCAAGGGACGTCGTGGTAGCTGTAGAGGAATCTCCTGCCTGAACTCGAACTGTCGCAGTACTCTTTTAGGCAGGTACGGCACTATAGTGTTCCCACATCGAAGGTACCCCGAAAAGGGAGTCACCGGATCGAATGGGCAATACTGCCTATATGCGGCCCATGGTGCCCAGCACATGTCATCAGCGGTCAGCGCATCTAGTGCCTGCCTGTATGGAAGCACCCTCCCATGACCCCTCTTGCTTCTCCAGCGGTTAGCGCGTACACGCGCACCCTCGTAACCCTCAACAAGCCTCCGATCTACCACACAAAAAATATGCGTAAATCCAGGCCTTTCACAAATAACGAATCAATTACGAAAACATGTCAGAGTTAAAACAATTATAAATTTAATTTTCTAATTTAATAACACAGTGGTACCTGAAAGAGTGTTATGTAACTCGCTAACCCATGACACGCCAACCTGGTGGCGTCGCCAAGATAACCGTACAAGTGGCGTAGGGCTAAAGCTCCCCATGACCACTGTCCTACCTGCTCCAACTCATGCAACAGCTAGATATATTTGCAGTCAATACGAGTGCTAGTCTTATCCGTCAGCAGAGTCATCCCGAGTAGCACCAGTATGAATGCCCTTGCTGCCTCGTCCATCGGACTCTTAATACTCTGTGCATCATAAAGGTTCTGCAGCCAAGATAAACTGACAGATGCCTACCCAGTGCTCGTCACCTCCGCCCGAGCCTCCTCATAAGATACCCCAACAACGATTGTAGAACTGATATAACAATATCTATGTCCATCTCGGGGGGTATAAACAATGCACCTCTGATCGGGATGCCCAAAATGCATGACAAATCATCCAGCGTGATGGTCATCTCTCCGAATGGAAGGTGGAACGAGCTGGTCTCCTGGTGCCACCTCTCGGAAAACGCTGTTAGCAGCGAGTTATCTATCATCGGGTAGCTGCAATACATAAGAGGAGACAGACCAGCTCGATCGACATGAGCCTGTACTGCAGGTGGTAGTGGCTGACGCTCGCCAAACCACTTCTGCCACTTTTTCCCGTGCGCAAAAACCCTAAGCGATTCCTGCCGGTTCTGCACACATAAAAATAAACGTCTTGTCATGAATTATACAAAAGTAAAAAAAAAAAAAAACCTTAAATGTTTTAAAAACAGTAAACAATAATTACCTCTTCATTCTATAAGCTGTAAGCTATGTGGTCCCTGAATGAAGTCAGCAGCGATGTATCGGAAGGTCCTCCAGGAAATGGTCCCTCCTTTGCCTGTGCATCAATATGCATCTCGTCCTGCGGTCCCTCGTCCTCATGTCCCTCGTCCTGAGGTGGCTCGTACTGAGATGGCTCGTCCTCCTCGTATTGAGATGCCTCGTGCTAAGGTTGAAGTCTACGATGTCCCCCTCTGCTCGGGCCAGCTCTACTGTCAACCAATCTCCAACAATGCGAAGTAGTCATGGCCTCCAGCTGCTCTCACCGCTGTCGCTGAGCCTTTGCTCTGGTAGCCTCAACCGCCATCCTAGTGGCCTCAGCCTCAGCCTCCCTACCAGCCAACCAACCTGCTCCCCTGCTGCACGACATCCCTGAAACAAATAACAAATTAAAATTTTCACACTCGCAAATACCTTATTTGCGAGTGAAAGAAATCTTTCTTCACTCGTATTTGCGAGTGCAAAAATAAAAAAAAATTCGCAATTACCTAAATTGCGAGTGAAGAAGATATTTGCGAAAATGCTATACTTATTTGCAAGATTCTAGATAAAATTTACTAACTCTTTGAAATTGATATTCTGCGGAGATAAAAATGGAGGGATAAAAAAATATTGACTTTTAAAGATTTTTTTATTAAGAGTATTTTGAAAATTATACCGTTCACGAGTGTGTGTTTAGCAAATGGGGGTGCCCATATCAAAGCCCTCACTCGTTTCTTCTCTAACCCGGATCTGCCTCTTCCCCTACTCCCTAAGCACGCGACGATTTCGCATCCAAGCAATCTTTCAGAATCAAGATCAGTATCCAAACTGCGTTTGTCACATTGATCACGCAACATAAACACAGTTTGTTTCCTCTTTTTCGCATATCCGAAGATTTGGGATTGTTGTGATTTTGATTAGAATCATGGGGATTGCGGGATTGGATGCGTGGGTTCAAGTCATATAAAACAAGGTAGGTGAGACGAACTGAGGCATCAACAGGGACACTCATACGCAAACATATCGTCACAAACCCGTACCACTTCAAAGACCGAGAAAGAGGCAGCAACACAGACACACAGAGAGGAACGCAGCCGGACAGGTACTGAGAGGAACACGTGCAGAGTGTGAGGCAAACACGTACATGTTTGATGTTTGCGCGTTTGCCTCCATTGCTGACAGATTGAAAGTAGTATGCCTTGTCCTTACACTTAAAGTATGAGTCTGAGTTGGTCTTAATATAATGTGTTGATCTGGGTTGTCTAAGCCCCTATTTGCTTCAAAGAAGGAAGAACAGAGATTTTAATTAGATATTCTCTTTGATGAAGAGGAGGGAAGTGGACCTTGTTTGATTCACAAGGGGAGGGGAGGGCTAATTTAGTTTTATAATAACTTTTCATGATCAGTACCTTGCGTGCTTCAGTCAGATATTGGTGAATTTTTCTGAGTTTGTTAACATATTTCATTAGAGAACAAAAGATCTTAGCAATGATTTTGTCTAACATCCACATTACATTCCAAGCTTATTACATTCCAAACTTGTTCTTTGAATTTGGAGACAACTTGTAGTTGTGACGTTCCCTTATTATGACACTTCCTTCTCTTATTGCAGCAATCCCTTCTCTTAATGCCTTTGCGACCTCATGCATCGCCCCTTTAAGTTCATTTAATTCAATGTTTTTTCTTTGTTTAGTCACTTTGGATTTCTTCCTTTTTGCTATCACTGTTTGCTATAGGTGAAAGATCTTGTTATTGCATTTCATTAGTTGAGAAATTAGAGTTATTATCATTATCATTGTCAACATAAGCATCAAAGTTCTCCAAAGTCACCTCATTCCGAGAGATACGATTATCAAGGTCATCAATAGATTCAATGAAGTCTTATTTGATGGTTGAATGTCCTCGTTTTCTCATCTTAGATACAGTCTTAGCTTTTTCTCCAATAGCTCGATCATTCCCACAAAGTATAATCATCTTATCATAATTTGGAATTGGGATATTTTTCCGAAGTTAAGTTTCATAGAACAATACAGTATGAGTTAAGTGCATTTGTTTGGGTAGAAAATTGATAAGAAGAAGGTAAAAATCGTTGGAAAACATTTGGAAAAAACTTTTCAGATGTTTACGATATTTTGGTATGAGTGAGTTTGTTTGTTTGGAACCCATTTAGTCATTTATGGGATGAGTCAGAAGTTTGGGATGCTCTAATTCATATAACATTCTTAAACCCACTTATTGCTAACGGTACGAAAGATGTTACAAACTCAAACAATAATGGTATGAAAGATGTTACAAACTCAAACAATATGGTGCTTTAGGTTTTGATGGAAAAAAGTAAGTTTTATAAAAGGTTAAGAATGTTATCTGAATTAGAGCATCCCAAACTTTTGGCTTAGGATCTCATAAATGATTAAATGAATTCCAAACAAACCCACTTATACCATTTTTTAAAATATCGCAAACATTTAAAAAGTTATTTCTCAATGTTTTCCAACGATTTGTACCTTCTCCTTGTCAATTTTCTTCCCAAACAATGCACTCAGCTTATACTGCATTGTTCTACGAAACATACCTTTGGAAAAAGACCTGAATTCCAAATTATGAGAAAATGATTATACTTTATGGGAATGATCGAGTTACTAGAGAGGAAGCTGAGACTGCATCTGAAATGAGAAAACGAGTATATTCAGCCACCAACAAGACTTCATCGAATCTATTGATGACCTTGATAACCATATCTCTCATAATGAGGTGACTTTGGAGAACTTTGTGGCTTATCTTGATGACGGTAATGATAATAGCTCTAATTTCTCTGCTCGTGAAATACAATCGCAAAATCCTTCACCTATAGCAAGCAGTGGTAGCAAAAAGAAGAAATCCAAAGTGGCTAACAACAAAGAGAAAAACATTGAATTACATGAACTTAGTAAAGGGGTAATGCATGAGGTTGCAAAGGCACTTAGAGAAGGAAATGCCATAATGAGGGAACGTCACAACTAGAAGTTGCTTCCAATTTTCAAGGAAGAAGCTTAGAAATTAATTAAGAAATGTGAATGTGATACAAACTGACTGCTACGATCTTTTGCTCTCTAATGAAAGATGTTGACAAACTCAGAACAATTCTTCAATGTCTAGTTGAAGCACGCAAGGCAGTGATCATGTAGATGGTCTTTGGCTCCTCGTATCCGCCTTCCTTTGTCATGATGTTTTACTGAACATAATGTTCATACTTTGTTGTATTCTCTAAACTTGAGCACTTTTAATAATATATTACATTGCTTATGGAGTTTGAAGACTTCAGTTTAATTAGTATAATGTGGTAAACTTGAATATTTTGTATTTTGCTCTATATTTGACTTGAGCAATGTTATCGTTTGATTACATCTTCTAGCTTGCTAATTCTTTAAACTGTTTCTGATGTTGCTCTTGCGAGCTCATTATTTTATGCAACTGAACTGCCTATTTTTTTAGTACTAATGTCATAAAATGTTGGATATAGTGAGGTATTGAAGAAGATACAATTTGAATAACTTGAAGGTTGGGAGTAGAGGCTCTATGGGTGTGCTGCTTTGCTCACACATAAGTATAAACTTGATCTATATATGATATGATAGGCAAATATGATGCCATGGGTGGTGTAATAAGAATTTTGATTTTTGATAGACCCACAATTAAACAACTAGTTGAAGTGGAAGTGGATTGAGTAAAGAGGGCAGTAAGTGGAAGCATTTACAGCTAGTGGAAGTTAATGGGAAAACATTTACAGCTAGTAAGAGTTAGTGGGAGTGGAGAAAATAAAGAAGGCAACAATTAGCATTTACGTAAGGGGGTTATGGAAAATGAACATGCAGTTAGTGGAGAGAATAAATAGGAAAGCGGGAGGGGGGTGAGGGAGATTATTATGGAACTTGGAAAGGTTTGGGTTTGGGTTTGGGGTGGCTTAGGCCATAGGGCAGAGACTGCACTTGCAGCTCTGATTGTTATCTCTTCTTTTTTCTGCATTTGTGTTAATTGTCTTTCTGGTTTCCTGGCCTTGAGCAGTGTTGTTCTTCTGTAAAAAGGAGTTTTCGTCCTAGTTTCTACCTATTTTTCTTAATATACAACTATTTCCTATCAAATTGGTATCGGAGCTCCCAATCCTGGGAGTCTGAACCTGAAAACCGAATAAAAATTTGGAAAAATGAGTAGAAAAGACGGGAAAGATGGTGACAAGAATGTCACAAAAATCAATGGTGATTCTAGTGTTTGACGAATAAGAAGACGCTTACTGGTTGTTGATTTGCATTAAGAAACACTTCGATGTGAGGGGAACACTGGAGGAGAAGTTGACGGAGGCAGTGAAGTCACTGAGAGGTCGTGCTCTCCAATGGTGGCACTGGTGGGATTGACGCCATCCACAGGCGAGTTGGCTAACGTTTCCGGTTGCACTACTATGGCGTTTTAAGCCTGAATATCGGGACATTTTGCCGATATCAGATGAGGATGAGGAACTAAAGTTGGAACATTTGACGGCTCCAAGTTCATTCAATCTTCAACAAAGAGGAACTGACCAAGGAAGTCAGTTTCCAAATGAGATGGCAGAAGAGAAGGAGAAAACTGACCATGAAGCTAAAGGAAAAGGAGGTGGGGAAAATCTGATCGGTGCGGAGATGGTTATTGAAGGTGAAGGTGGTGATGACTCAAATCTTGCTGAGATGATGACGGAAAAGAAGGGCCTACAAAATGAGATCGTCATAGTAGGACAAAAAATGCCACAGTCATTGTCATATTTGGGCAGAGATCATTTCTGCGATGGTGGAGAAGAGGTGGAAGGAACCATCAATGGAGCTGTTGGGTCAATGGGACCCTCAAGGGGGCTCATTTGCTTCAAACATAACCTGGTCCCCTTGCTTCAAACAATGGGACCCAGGGATAGGTTTCCTTAACCTTGAGTGCAAGGTGAAACTAGACCCACAATTAAACCACTAGTGGAAGTGGAGTGAGTAAAGAGGGCAGTAAGTGGAAGCATTTACAGCTAGTGAGAGTTAGTGGGAGTGAAGAAAATAAAGAAGGCAACAATTAGCATTTACCTAAGGGGGTTATGGAAAATGAACAAGCAGTTAGTGGAGAGAATAAATAGGCAAGTGGGGGATGAGGGAGATTATTCTGGAACTTGGAAAGGTTTGGGTTTGGGGTGATTTAGGCCATAGGGAAGAGACTGCACTTGCAGCTCTGATTGTTATCTTTTCTTTTTTCTGCAATTGTGTTACTGTCTTTTTAGTTTCCTGGCCTTGAGCAGTGTTGTTCTTCTGTAAAAAGGAGTCTTGCTCCTAGTTTCTACCTATTTTTTCTTAATATACTACTAGTTCCTATCAATTTTCATGAAAGATAACTTCACAAATTTGCTGCAACAGAAGTTCGAAGCTAAAAGATAAGTAGAATAGAAGCAATTGTGGCAAAAATAAAAATGTCGGCAAGGTATCAGTATCAATACTTAGGTAATATATGGTTCACAACACTATAGCATAATGATTAATAATACTGAATATATCAAAATGGTGTCATGTAAAATTTCCAGTAGCATTGGGTGGTTCAAAGAACTAGCATGGGTCCAGAACACCAAAAATATAGCACAATGATTTATGAATACTCACTGTACCCATAAAATGTAATATGAAAGGTTATAGGGTATAAAATTAAATTAGTTTTAAAATCCCACCCCTTGTGAACCAAACAAAGGAGAGGTTATTTCTCCTTCCTTCCTCTTAACGACAAAATATCTAATTAAAATTCTTCCCCACCTTTGAACCAAATAGGGGCTTAAGGATAAGGTGCAAGGGGCATAAATGGTTAGCTTGATTCGTTGTGTGCTTACTCTTAATAATCAAAATATGCATAACCCGCTTGACATGAATCTCCTTCTGAATTTGCTCATGATTTGTTTGAAGTTCGAGGTGACATTTATTTGAAACTCTTGAATATGTCAGGAATGCTCTGCTGTATGATTGTTATTAGCATTGGCCATGTTAAAATATTGTGCTGTTCCTTCTATAAGCACGTTCATAATCTGCTTGGTTGGGGTGGTTAGATTCTTAGGGATGTCCCTTGCAAGGAAGAATGTTTTCTTTTGTCCATTGGCATCTTGACTGGTATGAGGATAACGGTTTGGTGTTCATTTGGCATATTAAAAGGTAATAAACAGGGTATGGATGGGTTAAAGTTTAGAAGAGTGCTATCAACACACTCTCTAACACTCTCTTTCCAACACACACTCTCCTATTAATTGAAATTCATATGGATCTCACTTGAATTTTGTAGGGTCCACATGAATTTCAACCAATAGGAGAATGTGTGTTGAAAAGAGAGTGTTAGAGAGTGTGTTGCTAGCATTTTTCTAAAGTTTAATAGCACTTGTATTGATTAATAAGGTGCGTGCCATATGCTACTAGAAATTTTACATGACACCATTTATCCGGTTTTCATTATAATTTATTCAGCGCTCATGGATAAATGTTAGGTGTGGGAGATGTTTAGCAAGATACCTGAGTCACTGGATTGGTGGTTGAATGTGAATGTGAAGATATTTTCTGTTTTGATCTTGCTTCTTGACCTTCTTGGTCGAAGTTATTTTCAAATTTTCCAGTCATGAACATGTTTATTTCAATGAGTTTATTCGTTACTTAAATTGGCTTGAGTGAGGTTGCTTTTATGCCTGTTACGTTTAAAATTTAAATGAGAAGCTAAGTTAATTGCGGTTCTGAATGCTCTTGTAGCTAGTGTGTGAAGATCTCCCATCAGAATTCGATGTTTGTGATAATCAGATGCGTAGGATATAAATCTAATTTAGGCTCTCTAAGTACTGCATCGAAGTGTAAAAAAAAAAAAAAAGTACTGTATCAAAGTCGTGATTACACGTTTAGGTTGCTGTCCTTTTCATTTCATTATAGAAGTGAAAGTGTCCTTAAAATAAGCAACTCCGCTGAAAAATAATTATGAGAAGAATGAAACATAATAAAAAAAAGGTTTAATGAATTTTTTAGTCCCTACAAAGTGGATGAGTTTTGGTTTTGGTCCCTATAATTTTTTTTCATTGATTTCGGTCCCTATAAGTTCCAAAATTTTGGTTTTAGTCCCTGTCGTTAGTGTCCATCCGTCAAGTGCTGACGTGGCTAACGGTATGTCACGTCAGCACTGTCATGTAGGCTAATTTAATAATTTTTAATGCTACATAGGATTAGATTTAATGAAGTTTTTAGTCCTTGCAAAGTGTAGAGTTTTGGTTTTGGTTTCTAAACTTTTTTTTATTGGTTTTGATCCCTGAAAATTCTAGAACTTTGGTTTTAGTCCCTACAAGTTTCAGAACTTTGGTTTTAATTCCTGTCGTTTGTTTTCATCCGTTAAGTGCTATCGTTTGCTAATGGCATGTCACGTTTTTCTTCGCATTTCCAACTCCGTCAACCTCCTTTGCGTGCTTTGGAAGAAGCTCATTTCTCACGTTTCGTTCATCTAGCTTCTTCTTTGTTTTCTCGTTCTTCCTCTTCCCATCACCAAGACTGTCCCGATAAGCCCATTTGATTAGAAGATCCCGAGTCATTTACTTCAATCTCCAATACTGTGATAGGGTTATGATTGTGGAGATTGGTTGAAGCCGATGACATCCAAGAGCAAGAAGAATCTGAACGGACAATTTTAGACTTGTCCTAATTGGAAGGTAAGTGAAATTATTTTTCCAAAATTCATCCCAAAACGTGACAACGCTGACGTGACGTACCATTAGCAAACGATAGGTCTATGAGAAGTGAAAGTGTCCTTAAAATAAGCAACTCCGCTGAAAAATAATTATGAGAAGAATGAAACATAAAAAAAAAAATATAAAGTTGGCAATTTAAAAAAATACTTCAAGTTGTTCCCTAGGTATAGTTGCATAAAGAAATAGTATATTTGGGGTCAAAAAGCCACAAACTACTGCCATGTTGTGCAGCATACCTTCACATTGCTAATATGATATGACATGCTAATTAGGCAAAAGTTATTTAAAATAACTCTCAAACACATTTTTAATAGATTTTGGCATATATTTTGTCACTCTCTTAAACATACTTTTTAAGTAAGTTAACTTTATAAGAAGCACATATAAAATACTTTTAATATTATTTGGATCAACTTATGGATATAGCTTTTGAAACTAATATAGATTGTTTTAGGAGCTTTGCCAAAACTAAAAACTTTTGCAATATTGTCCCGGTTCGGCGTGGAGCGATGCGGCGATTACTCGGTGAAACGAGGCAGGTCTTAAGGTGGTTTCCGTAAGTTGCTTTCCAGTTGAGGAAATAGGCGTCGAAATGAACTGCCATAAGGAAAACCATTATTTTGTGTTGCTTTTAGAGTATATAATGCTTTGATTGTTTCTCACGTTTGTTACTTATTATCACCTTATGCTCTGGATACTTTTAGATCAACTTATTACTGTGATAATTTTTTCGAAAAGCTAAATATCATGTCCGTGCGAGTTTTGATCAAGTAATGGGATGTGTTTAGTGGTTCTGTACTTCTGTTATCACAACAACAAAAAAGCAACTTAATCGTGCCCATTTCATGTACTTCTTTCGTTTATTCTCTCATTATGACAATAATATTATCACGTTTCGTCTCTCATTGTTGGCAAACTTGAACCTTTTTTGAGCTGAGCGTTTTGACAAATAGCTTCTGTGCTTGAACCATTTGTGGGTGAAGCATTGTGGACTCAGATTTGGTAGAACATCACTAACTTTCAGGAAGTCACGACATTTTTTCTATATATAATTAGAGTTTAATGGGGGTACATCAAATATCTATATATGCATTTCTATACCTGGGGAAATGTCTTCAATACCCTTTATTAGCATCTTGACACGTGTCCAAATTGGGATTATATTTGTCAATTAAATCCTGGGGAAATACTTTATTATTATTTTTATTATTACTTTGCATGCAACAAGACTTTCTTCCTTTCCCCGTAAAAAAATCTGTCAGTGCATCTACTCCTGTCAACTCACGCAGTAGAGCAAGGAGAGGGAGCTTCTGGGCATCCCCAGCTGGCGAGGCCTTCTTCCTTTCCTCCTACGCGGCAGAGACTATTTTTTCATCTCTCATCTCCATTTTTTCTTCACTTTTTGTTCACCTGTCTACTCCATCTACTTGCTGCTCTGCTTCACCGTTCACAAACTATCATCTCCTTTTTTTCTTCACTTTGTTCACCCGTCTACTCCATCTACTTGGTACTCTTCTTCAGCGTCTGTGTTACAATTGGTGGGCTTGGATGCCATTTTATGACTTTCTCCCTTCATTATCTTATTTCGGTTCTAATAATGGATTCCTTTGCTTCAGAACTTCATTCTTTGATTTTGATTCATTACTTTTTTTTATTTCTTTGAAGCAGGCAACTAAGAGGCAGTATTTGAAGCTTTCAAGACTAGGATTATTGAAGGTATTAGCATTTCACTTCCATTTTTAGTTGTTGTTTATGGTTTTCTTTGAAATTTATAACAGTAGAATGGGTTTTGTGTTTAGTTTTATGTTCATGTTGCTGCAAACCCCTTGCTTACAAAATATAATGATGTGAACCCCTTTTTCATGTTTTAGAAGATGAGAAAGATGAATCATATGTTTTATCCCCATTTCTCATCTCCATTTTTTCTTTACTTTGTTCACCCGTCTACTCCATCTACTTGCTACTCTTCTTCACCGTGCAGAGACTATTTTTTCATCTCTCATCTCTATTTTTTCTTCACTTTTTTCACCCGTCTACTCCATCTACTTGCTACTCTTCTTCACCGTCTGTGTTAGAATTGGTGGGCTTGGATGCCATTTTCTTCACTTTCTTCACCCGTCTATTATGTTCATATTGCTGCAAACCCCTTGCTTACAAAATCTAATGATGTGAACCCCTTTTTCCTGTTTTAGAAGATGAGAAAGATGAATCATATGTTTTATCCCCATTTCTCATCTCCATTTTTTCTTCACTTTGTTCACCCGTCTACTCCATCTACTTTCTACTCTTCTTCACCGTGCAGAGACTATTTTTTCATCTCTCATCTCCATTTTTTCTTCACTTTTTTCACCCGTCTACTCCATCTACTTGCTACTCTTCTTCACCGTCTGTGTTAAAATTGGTGGGCTTGGATGCCATTTTCTTCACTTTTTTCACCCGTCTATTATGTTCATATTGCTGCAAACCCCTTGCTTACAAAATCTAATGATGTGAACCCCTTTTTCCTGTTTTAGAAGATGAGAAAGATGAATCATATGTTTTATCCCCTGAAAAATATAGTGTGGAGTTTTATATCATATATTTGATTTTGAGTCCTGGAGTTTTAGACTTGCTCATAACACCTGCTCTGTTTTTAACTTTGTTTTGTTTTTTGGAGTTTTAGAGTTGCTTCAAATCCATTGCTGACAAAATCATTGTGTCATTTTGTAATTTTCACATACTAAATCCTATTTCTTATTTTCACAATTTTAGGTAATGGCACGAAAATTTGATCCCATTAAAGATATTAATGACTCAAGGGAAATATGGACACTTGCTGTTATTATTGATATTTGGTTTGTCAAGCCAAAGCCCCCGCATTCAGGTCATTATGAAATGATCTTAATGGATGCAAAGGTATAATTATTCTTATCTGTACTCAGTTTTAATGGTCTAAGTTTTAATGATCTATGTCTTTGTTGTTTTTTTAAATGATTATTATTTTTTTTGCCCTTTTAATCAATAAACTTTGTTGCTGTTTTGATCAACTAGGGTGATCAGATACAAGTGTCAATGAGAAACTGTGTTGCATTGGTACGGGTACGGTACCGGTACCGGATACGGGTACGGGTACGGGATACGGCATTTTTAAAAAAATCAAGGTACGGGTACGTCAATATACATTTTAAATTTTTTTATATATATAAAAGAAATTAAAATATTATATGATTAAACATGACAAAATTGTATAAAAAATTAAAAATTGTTCAAATGACAATAAAACATCTTATAATAAAAAACTATACTTGTTCAACAATAGAAAATCTAAACATGACTCTAAAAATCACACTCTAACGGTCTCAATATCATTATTTCCTTGCCCATCATCGGTAAAAAGAATAGCCTCCAAATCCGGTTCGTCAAGAGAAAGACTAGCGACTTCAAGACTCCCAGCCCCATCAAATGGATCCCATTCATCTCCACCAATATCCCACATTTTTGTCTCACCCTCATTATAATTCTTACTCCTTCTTGATAGGAGACGAAGATTTGTGTGAACAAAAACTAAATCTTCAGCTCTCTTGGGATTGAGCTTATTTCGTTTCAAAGAGTGGATAAAGGAATATGTGCTCCAATTTCTCTCGCAACAAGAGGAAGAACATGGTTGCGAAAGGAGCTTCAAGGCAATGGATTGAAGTTTGGGGACTGAGGATCCATACATGACCCACCATTCCTTTGGTTGCAAGTTCCACCTATCTTGCAAGGAGTCAAAGTGGCTAAGCTCTTCTTCAGCACTTGAGAATTTAACAAATTCTGTAGTTGCTTCTAGCCTTTCCTTTGAATCTGCAAAGTAGTTCCTTAGACATTTGTTTCTCCCTACACAAATCTCATTGTCCTTATGCGGGGGAACTCGATTTGGAGCTTCATCAAGCCATTGCCTACAATAGTACCTAGTATACAAAATATAAATTATAAGTGTAAGCTAATTGAAACTTAAAAGAAAAAATAAAATAAATTGAAATTTAAAGTTAATTAACTTTACCTAGGATTTAGTGAATGAGCCAAGCAATGAAGAGGAGTGTAACTTTTAGTCCATCTATCAATCAAGATGTTATACACCACTTCATGGAAGGTTGAATGTTGATTCAACTCCTTGCCCTCATGCTGATATATCGCTAATTTCACTTTCTCAATCATGGAATCCCATTTCTCGTAAACCAAATGAAGGTTTGGCTTATCAGTATCACAAGAACGAAGCATGTCATAGATGGGCTTTGTAAAGCTTAGAACATAATCTACTTGATCCCACCATCCATCATTTAAAATTGTTTCTTTCACAGAGGCAGCTTTCTGAACATCATCCTCTCTATAGTGAGACCATTGTTCACTAATTACCATAGATTGGAGACCATGCTTTATGGTTCTCAATCTTTTAAACATAATAATGATGGAGGCAAATCTAGTCTCAGCAATAGCAAGTAGCTTCAAATCCACAAATTGATTAAACATGGCTAGCCTCATGGAATGATTCATAATAAAATTCTTAATGAAAAATGCATCATCAGCAAGCATAGAAATCCAGTGACACTCACTGTAAACAACCTCATTGTTTGGTGTGTCTTTGGGTGCACAAATATTTTTGAGAGCAAGATTTAATGTGTGCACTACACATGGTGTCCAAAAAATGTGACGATGCATAGATTCAACAATAGAACCAGCAGCCTTGCAAACAGGTGCATTATCAGTAATAACTTGGACAACGTTTTGTGGCCCTACCTCATCAATGGTAGCCAAGATTAGATTAGCAATATAATGCTTATCCTTGTACTCACCTGTCCCATCTATAGCCTTCAAGAACATAGGTCCCGAACCTGAAGCTACCATGAAATTAATCAATGGTCTTCTTTGTGCATCAGTCCAACCATCAGTGACTATGCTCACACCTTTTTCTGGCCAAGTGTCTTTGATAGGTTGGAGTAACCTCAGTATGTTAGCCTTTTCTCTCTGCAGCATGGTAGTTCTTATAGCATTATAGCCCGGCGGAAGAAATCCTGAGATAGAAGTGTTTGCGGCATAAGTAAATGCACTAATAAAATAAGGATTTCTAGCAACATTGAATGGCAAACCAGCAGAATAAAATAGCCTAGCTATTTCGGCTGATAAATGATCCCTTGCTTCATTATTAAATGCCTTTGCTAATGCTCCATCAACGCCTCTTCTTTTCTTGCTTCCATCAACAGGTGGATTCAAACTTGAAGTTCCAGTTGGTAAAGGAACTTGGATTGGCTTTGCTTTTTCAGTACCTTCTCCATCAAGTTGTTTCATCTCGGCAAGATACTCACTTGATACCTTTGAGCAACCAATTATACCATGTCCTTTTTCTTTCAATAAGTGAGCTCTTACTCTAGAGTAAGAACCCTTGTAAGTTTCATTACAGTAGTTGCAACTCCAACTTGCATTCCCTTTTCCCTCTTTCTTATTTTGCACTAAGGACACGTATGCCCAAAGGGGAGAATTACCATCAATACTTCCAGTTCTATAATTAGGTGTCACAGAATTGTTTGTACCACTTCTGGACCCATTGCCATTATTAGATTGTTGTGGAAACATCTGTATAAAAATAATAACAAATACAACCCAAAGTCCAAAAGTCATATAAAGGAATAAACTAATAAAGTAATAAACTAATAATAAAATTATGAAAGTGGTGTCATTCTGATACATATATGTGAATATGTCATTGACTCATTGTCATTGTCATCGTGTCATCATCCTCATGTGACAAGTTGCAAATAAAAAATTCCCATTGTATAGCTTTTCAATTGTCATGAACATATATTATATTATATATATAATATATAATATATTAAATAGAGAGCACTGTTTACATAAAAATAGAAAATAAAGCTTCATCACTCTCACAGTCTCACTCCTCACTCCTAATTCGTAAGTTTTGCAGCAAAAGTGAAAAACAGAGTATCCCGTTTGCAAAGTGAAAAACAGAGTATCATATGCTGCAAAATCAAAGAGAGGCCAAGAGAGGAAACTCAGAAAAGCAGAAAACTAAAGATATATACCTTTTGTTTTGGAAGCGTATGCCGTAAGGGATGAGTCAAAGAACACTGACGCACTTAGAGAGAAAAAGAAAACCAGAATCCTAAAAGCCAAGTTGGGTATGTTTTAAGGGTTTTTGGATTTTTAAAAGCAGCTACGTTTTGTTTCTTTTTAAATTTAATTACTTATTTTCTTATAATTAATTGAGAAACATCAAAATGCTGTTGTTATGCCGAAATTTTCGTTTCCCGCCGTACCCCGCCGTATCCCGCGGTACCCACGCGAACCCAGTCGTACCCAGCCGGACGTACCCGAAGCAGAGCCGTATCCAATTTCCCCACGCCGTACCTGGTACGTATTTTGCCGTACCCGTCGCGTACCCGTATCCGGTGCGTACCCGGTACGGGTACTTCTCCAATTCTGCCGTACCTGTGCATCAGAGATGAGAAAGGATGAAATGCTGAAATGGGAGACAAAGTTAAAAGAGCATGGCACTTATGTAATGCATAATTTTCATGTTGTCTGCAATGATCTTCAATATAAGGCCTGTGACCATCCCTACAGATTGAATTTCATTGGCGGTACTACCCTGAAAGAGCGATCTCTACCTGACATTCCACCATACGAATACCGGTTTAAGAGTTTTGGTGAGATACTGAGTGGAAATTTCCGCACTGATTTGTTAGTAGGTAAATTTTAGATGAATGATTGAAGTAATTTGAATGATGATCTTATTTTATTTTCAAGACATGTATAAAAATTAACATCAAATTGTTATGGTTATCTTTATACAGATGTTATTGGAGCTCTACATGAAATTGTTTTTCGTCAGCCTAACGGCAATTATAAGGTTGTTTTTAATATGAAAGATGTTAGGTAATGTACTTGAATGTCTCTATTGTAATAACTTGAGTATCTACTTTTTGTGTTGCCTTTGTTTTTAATTAGATTGATTTAATTTAATAATTTAACTGTAGTGGTGACCTGCTCAACTGTACACTTTGGGATGACCATGCCATGAAACTGCTAACTTATTATGACCAAAGACCTGATTCTTGCCCAATGATTATTATACTAACACATGCAAGAATCAAGGAAGTGCATGGTAAATATTATATGTCCTACCTAATTGTTATTTATTATTTAGATACCTATATTATTGTTTGGTTATTACATTTTAAAAAATCATTACTGTGTTAGGAATATATCTGCCTTCAGTATCAAACTCATGGAGTGGTTCAAAGCTTTTGATTAATGAAGATATTGTAGAAATACAAAGCTTTAAAAACAGGTTTTTGAGTATCTTTATATTAATCTATAACCAATAATAATTATATACTACATTCACATGTTACTACATTCACATGTACTGTCCATATAATATTATTAAGTTTGATATATTAAAGTTTGTTGATTATATTTTTGGAGGAATCTCACTACCTGAACCATCAAGTCAATTGCTGAGTCAAAGGACTCCAACCTCCCAATATTCTGAAGAAGACAGATTTATGTATAATGCCCAGGTGAAGTCTCTTTCCGGTATAAATGCGCTGACTCAGGTATAAATAAATTCTACTTTTACACGTAACAATTTTCTCATTTAATGTAATTTAAAAAGACTGTTCTTTTCATCATTGCCCTTAACTCTTAAAAATGTGATTAGGAAACAATTTGTGTGACTGTTGCAACAACTGGCAAATTTAATGTTGGAAAAAGTGGTTGGAACTATGAAGGATGCATAAAATGTAATAAAAGAACTGATGTACTAGACAAATCGTTCACATGTAA
Source organism: Ammopiptanthus mongolicus (assembly GCA_039655645.1). NCBI lineage: Eukaryota > Viridiplantae > Streptophyta > Magnoliopsida > Fabales > Fabaceae > Ammopiptanthus > Ammopiptanthus mongolicus. The sequence continues at coordinate 27,158,539 of CM077346.1, read as the reverse complement.
ATGCGGGAAATACAATGAGAAGTCTGTTCCAAGGTTGTTTTCTTAAACCTTTGAGTACTTTGGAGTTTATGTTTTTAGTATTTTAGTGTGATTTTGTGTAAAGTGTGTTTTGTAAGAGTCTTTTGTGAGTTTTAATGTTTTGGTGTCGTTTAGAACTGTTTTTGGGTAGTTAATTGGGAGTTTCTATGCAGGGCAGTTTTTGGAGAATCAGGTGCTGAACTGGAGACGTTGCTCTGGGATTTGCTATAGCAATTGTAGCTGAAGCTGTCGGTGCACAGGGACAAAGGCTCAAAACATTCTCTTACACATTGAGTGGTCCTTAACTGATGAGGACAATGTCCTACACGTGGGGCTGGTGTTTGGTGCATTGAAGTCAGGGAACTGGGCCAAGGACACTTGTCCTAATCAGTTTATAGCCCAAAAAGGATGAGAGAGGAAAGGGCCTTGAGACAGGCTGGAAAAAGAACCCTAAAAAAGGGACAAGAGGCGAGAGAAAGCCAGAAAAAAATCTTCCCTACTGGAGCAAGGACAGAGCTGCGCCCCTTTCTTTCTCTCTCCTCTCTTGTAATGGCTTCTTCTTCCATTTCTTATTTGTCTCTTTGTTTCTGTAAGCTCAATATGAGCTAAACCTTTTGTAGCTATAGGATGTTGAACTTGTAATGGATTTCTAGGGAATGTTATGTTATGCTTTGCTATTGCATTTTCTATAAATCTGATTTGATTGTGTTTTAATTGAGCTTGATCACCATAGTTAAAACTTGAGCTCACGGCTGCTTAGAAAAGCTAAGTGTAGCAGAACTGTTGTATAGATAAGCGTAAAATCATTAATTGGAAAATTATGATGAAGAATGAATTAGGAATGAACATTCTAACTCTTAGGCTAGCTGGAACGAGCTTAAGTGAAGCGTGAATGTAACTAATATGGACCTAGGAATAGAAGACGTTTAGTGAAGTTCATCTCAGACTGTTGGAAAACAAACTTTCATTTCCTGGAGCCAAATTGCCGTAGCATTGCAAACGCATAACTGAACTAGACTGAAGTTGCAAGGGATACTTCCTCGTAGCTGTTTTACCCATTCTGTTATCAAATCCGTTTTTATTGCTCTAGCATTTGTTTTTACCGAAACTGTCCTGGATACACACACACAAATTAGCTGTTACTCTTTGTTAATCTTGATTAATAGAACCATTAATACAAAAACTTGTACTTGAATCACCATATAATCCTCGTGGGAACGATCTCTCTTACACTTTATTACTTGTTAAACGATTGTGTATACTTGCACAAGCTCATCAACCATTTTTATAGCAACAGCAGTTCTCCGTGTTTTGCCACCGCTCCGCCTCGATGGCTTCTGTAAAACGCGTAGAAGCGTGCGCTCCTACGACGTGGCGCGCGATCTTGACAACATTGGTAATAACACTAAAATACCATACCCTCCACAGGTTTCTCATATCCTGGAATCTTTAGCAGAATTTCCTACAATGTAAAGTAGTGACAGATAAGTAGATTAGGATAAAATAGTAATTTAAAGGATCGCAAATAATAATAAAATGTTGTTACCTTTGAATTAACCAAACTAGAAGCTGCAACATTGGAGTTTGGAAATTCGCCATTTATAATATCACACCAAAAAAGCATGATGCGTCAGACATTCATCTTAATATACAAAAAATGAAAAACAAAAACTAATGGGAAATGGATTGAAGGAAGAGAAGCAAGCAAAATACATGTTCTTTAAAGTTACCTTGCTTGGTTTAAACTTGGACATTTACGTTTGTTGTGACCTTTCTTCTTACAAGTTGAACAAGTAAAGGAACCTTTTTTAAGCAATTCCGAGCTGCTTTTCATTCGCAAAGTTCGTGGACGTCCTTTAGTCACCACAAGTGGAGGATCACGCAAAGTTATAGAATTGTTGGAAACTTTTGGGATAACTTGGTTTTTTGAATTAGCAAACTCTTCATTTGATTCTTCAACTTCCAATAGATCAAGCTCTCCAATTAACTTTTGTAAACCTTGAATTGCAACTTCATGATGCTATTAAACAATAAAGTACTATAGTCTCTATTGCTGCCTTCTTGGAGTTCTTCAATTGTCAATCCTTTAACCTTCTCCTTCTTAGCATTACGGGTCCATCGACTTAGAATATAATGAGAAGGGAGAGAATATACCTTTTTCTTTATGAATACAGCTAACACATGTCCACAAAGAATGCCCACAAATTCAAACATGTTACAACTACAATTTGCTTCTTTTAAAACGGCACAAAAGGTCACATAATACGTAGGCTTCTCTTTGTAAATCTCATGAACCTTGTATGTAGACACTTCATTGGAAAAATCAACTTTCTTTGCAGTAAACTTTTGAGATCCAACTAACTCATTCTGAAATATCCTAAACAATGTTCTGGTATAACTTTTAGAAGCTTCTTCTTCCATGGGATACAAATTTTGCAAAAAAAAGGTTTTGAATTCATTGTCTTGAAAGTCTTCTCTCTTTCCTTGTTATAACGTGCATCAAGAGCCTTCTCATATTGTGTCACAAACTTACTCAATGGATTATTTGAATTCAAAAAATCCTTAAAAAACTTATTCATACTTTCACTCCTTTGTGTGGTGGACATCCCGGCACAAAAATTGTGACATACATAAGCAGAAATCCATTTTTCTCTAATAGAGTATATCTTTTGTAGCCATTGATTATCTTGCAACCCATACTTATCTATCATTGGTTCCCAATCAGATTCAAATTCTTCAGGCCTAATAGCTTGGTGAATGCACTTATAAAATTGATTCCTAAATTCACTATGTTCGTGAAAAACATAGTTCAAGTACGCTGGAACTTTTTTCTCAATGTGCCACATACAATAGTGATGATTAACATCTGGAAATACCCTTGCAACTGCATTAGTAATAGCAGAATCTTGGTCAGTGACAATCGTTTTAGGACAAACTCCAAACATTGCTTCTAACCAAGTACTTAACAACCAAACAAAACTTTCTTCTGTTTTATCCCATAATAAAGCACATCCAAAAAGAATGGATTGTTGATGATGGTTAACTCCGGTGAATGGAACAAAAGGCATTTTATATCTATTTGTTAAGTATGTTGGATCAAAAGTCACCACATCACCTAAATACTTATAAGCCATTCTAGATCTTGAATTAACCCAAAAGCAATTTGCCAATTGTCCTTCTGCATCCATTTGAAATGCATAAAAAAATCCAATATTCTTCAATTGGCAATTCTTAAAGTACAATAACATCAACAGAGTATCTCCTTTTTCTAATTGCTTTTGTCTCTTTCCACTTAAATAATCTATAACATCTTGTTGGCTAAATCCTACATTATCAATACCACCACTCTCACTACACAAGACAGATGTTATTTTGCTAGGGCCCAAACCGGAATCATCAAGAACATCAATAAGTCTTTTTTGCCCTTTAGTTTTCTTCCTATGTACCCGAAGAAATTACAAACTTCTTGGGGAAACAAGTTCGTGATTATGATTTCTTATAAATCTAGAAATAATCCATCTATCTTCCTTTTTCTTTATGTATAACATTGCCTTGCAACCTACCCTTGTCTCTTCAAGTGCTGCAAGGCTTCTATTTTCTCTTTCCACACATTTTTTTGCTCGAAACCCCTCTTTTGAACATACAATCTCTTGACCTATTATCATACCATCTGTTCTTGATTTAGTGATACAACCCATGCGAAAGCTAAAACCTGTTTTCTTTGTGTGTATTCTTTGTATCTTCAATTGATGCAAATTAATAACATTCCTTCATAAGGCTCTAACGGTAGTCCAATATTGGGACGGTCCACTTCAAGATCTTTTTCAACTTTATTATCCTCATCACCGCTAATCATGCTCTGCCCTGCCATGTTCTTAGAATCTCAAAACATGTATTTCAAACAACTTCACACGCATTCAAGGTTGTCAAACTCAAGTTAATGTTGCACAATAGTGCTGCACTTTTGCAATGGATGCACAAAGAAAACAACCCATAAGTAACTATAATTAAAGACTCCACCTATTAATTATACTGAAATCGAATACTAGATTTAATTTCTGCAGGATTATGAAAATCTAATTAACCAGAAAAATGAAAAACTCACCGTGGACGGGGGAAGCAAAACCAGAGCGGCAGAGGCACATAGTGATGGTGGAGGGACATTGTGATGCTGGAGTTGAGATGAGAAGAGAAGATGATAGTGAAAAAAGATGAGTGGTAAAGGAAGAAGCAAGCAATAAAGAAAACAAAGTGAGAAAATGATGGGCAATTTTGCAGAAAGGAATAAAGTAGCGCGACATTTTTGTTTCCAGAGAGGAGAGGAAGAAGAACGTGAGAAAGGGGAGAACGTGGGTCAATAGGAGAAGAAAGAATGGAGAATCTGATCTTCATATTTTCAAATTTTTAATTTAATAATAATATAATTAAAAACAGAATAGACGAGATGACAGCTGTTGAACTTTGGTCGGATGTCAGTGTAAATGGTTTTACACTTACAGTGTACCACCATTAAACTCATGTAATTATTGATTAAAGTAATAATTTGATCCCTATAGGTAACACCGATTCTTCATTTACATAATATTTGGTTGAAGGAGAATGAAGGACAGAAGAGGGGAAAGATTTTTATAAAATTTTTATGTTTGATTCAGTTTTTTGGAGGGGAGAGGAATTGAGGGGAGCAAAATCCCTCCTCACCCAATTTTGGCTCCCCTCCAATATTGGGATGATATGGAGGGGAAGGGAGGGAATTTAAGGCTTTGTTTACAAGACAGTTTTACGAGGGAAATGGAAGAAAAGAAAATATAAGTTTTCATCACACCCTTGTTTGGGAGTTCAGTAAAAGAGAGGGAAAAATTTTAAGGTATTTTGTAAACCTTCCAAAATCCTCTTAGGAGCCATTTTCTCATTTCCCCTAATTTGGAGTATTTTGGAGGATAATAGATGTAATTTATCAATTTACCATTTAATAATTTCAAATTTTCACGTTCTTTTTTTCATAAAAAAATCTTTAAAATTAGAGAGAAAGCAAAATTAGAGTGAGAAAATTATTTACATAAAAAAATTAGGAAATTTTGGAGAGAAATATTATTTATTTTCTACATTAATATTATTTATAGAATATTAATTATGTTAATTTTCTTAAATAAGAGTAAAATTGTAAAAGTATGTCTAATATCCTTCATTTTTTTCTTTCCCTTCACACAATATGTATTCCCAAACAAGGAGAGGGATAATGCTCTCCTTCTCCTTCCTTCCCTCCCCCTATAATCTCCCGTCTTTCCTTTCCCTCATAACTCGCAAACAGAGCCTAAAACATTTGGAATGAATTGACTAAAAAATCCTTACCAATGCATTTTAAAACCTAAAAATATAAGGATATAAAAATAAATTAATATTAAAATCCCTCCCATCCCCTCCCCTCCATTGAACCAAACATAGCCTTAGTCCCTATAAGTAAAAAATTATTAAAAAAGTCCTCATACATGCAATCGTTACCCATTGGGTCCCTCTCGTTATCATGTTGTCTCTAATGATATGTTAATTATTACATATAGGGACTAAATTAAGAATGTGTGTGACGTATAGGGACTCAACAATTTAGGTTAAAGTAATAATCTGATCCTTACAGGTGGCACGAATTCTTTATTTAGTCCCTATATGAAGGAGTTAACGGATTATTAGAGACAGCAATGCAATGGGAGGGACTAAATGGGTAACGATTGCATGTATGCGGACCTTTTTAATAATTTTTTACATATAGGGACTAAATGAAGAATCTTTGTCACCTATAGGGATCAAATTATTACTTTAACCTTAAATATTTTTTAATATTTCTATTATTATATTATTTTAAATAAAATATTATAATATTATTTATATTTTTTATTATTTTAATAATTTATATTGCCAACTGAGTGCGCCATGTGGATAGATGTATGCCACTTCATCAACTTCTATTATCTTTTGAACGACAACTTGATAGAGGGATCGTTATTGCAATATTGAAAAATTTGGCGAATTAAAATCGCCTAAGAAAATGTGGGACAAATCTCGTCAAATTGAAAAATATAGGGGACCAAAAGTACAAGTCTTATATATAATATAACTTATTTGATAAAATGAATATTTATTAAATTATTTAACTATATGAAATCATAGGTCAACTTTTTTATGGGTCTAGTAGAATCTTATCAAGGCCGGGAAGGAGAAGGAAATGTAAAATGGGATGGAGATACAATTTTTTCATTTAAAGTGAATTTAAGATTTGGACCTTTTTTTTTTTTTTCTTTCCTTTTTCTCTTATATTATAAAGAGAAAGACGCAAAAATAAGTTTGTTTTTTATGTGTAAAAGTAAACAAATAAAAATGTACGCGTCGGTTATGAATAGAGTGCAGGTTAGAAAGTGAGTAGAGAGGAAAACAAAAATATTAGTTTACTTTGTGCAATTGGCCTAATTCAATTATTAAATTTAACGCTATGTTTGTTTCCAAAGAAAAGAAAAGGAAAGAAACTGAGGGGAGAGAAAGAAGAGGGAAGGAGGGATCTTCCCTCGTTTGGAAGAGCAGAAAATGGTAAAGGAAAGAAAGGGACGGCAGGGGCCCACGTCAAAAATCTTTCCACACACATCTGGACGGAAAGTGGAAAGGGTGCTGCATTTTTTTGTTGAAAAGACCTCAAAGTCCCTGATTTTATATCATGGAGTGCACCTGTTGTTTTTTTTACTAAAGGATATTTTGATCATTTCACAAATATATTTTTTTTTCCTCTCACTTTCTTCTCAACCAAACAAGAGGAGAGAAAAGTTTTGATTTTCTTTCCTCTCATTTTCTCTCAAACCAAACAACTAAACAATTCTCTTATTTTTCACTCTTTTTCTTTCCTTCCCTTTTTTTCCTCTCACTTTCTTTCCTTCCATTTTCTCTTCCGCAACCAAACAAAGCCTAAGTCTCACTTTTGACGTGACGCCTCACAAATATCAAATACTTATTCGATATTTTATTTTTTAATATATTTACAAACCCACAATTATTATAACTACCAATTGTGTTGTTCAATTATTAATTTTCATTTCATTATTTATTTGATAGATTAAAAATATCCAAAAAAAATGTAGTGAAATAATTGGACCTCTTCGTCAATGATTAGTTTTTAATAGAAATTATTTAAAAGGATTGGCCTAGTGGAAACATGTTAGGTTCGTAAGGCGTAAAGTGTGTACAAGGATACTCTCGAGAAGTGGGATGTCTTTGGCTCGAATTATTGCGAAAAATAAACTCCTTAGGACCTGTTTGATTTGTTTTAGTTTCCTATTTTCATTTTCTGATTTTAAAAATAATTACAACACAAATAATTACAAAACTGTAACATTATTTTCATTCTATTTCTTATTTTCAAAGATTTATATAGGAAACATTAAAAACAAACAATTTATCAAAAGGAAAACGCTATTATCTAATCTCAGCATTTTAATACAACGTTCTCTTTTTATTATTAATTGATTTATTTTCCACTAGAGTAAATCATGGTCTTATTCTAAAGCTTTTATTACTTTTAAATTGACAAATCCCAATATGATAGGCCTCCATCCTTTTTACCACTTTCATTCGACAAACCTCATCTAATATATTCTAAAATGTTATTAAAGTCGAATCAGGTAACAAATCAGAAAAGGTTACGATTGAGGTTCAACTGATTAGATTGAAATGTCTGGGCGATTTTTTTTTTTTTTTGAATACGCATATGATCATCAGGAGTATTCCCAGTCGTTCATAGAAACAAATCTTCTTCCGGGGTATTTGAAGACAGTCAAGGTGGGATGCCCCATCCCAATCAGGTTTTATCCATATATAAGAGCTAGGAATCGAACTCCTAACCACTTGCTTAAGGGACCCGAACCCATAACCACTCTCACCAACCTTGATAAGTAGCTTTAACCAGATAACATCATATATAATTATAATTATATATACATACACATACACATACACCTATCACACACAATTTTTTGTCATAAATCATATCATGCACTACTAATATAAAATATTCATAATAAAATACAAAAGATTAAAGTCTTATAATCACAGCTCAAAATCAAGTTTCGAATATAAGGTCACAACTTACCATCATAACTCAAAAGATAATATTTATATTAGGTCCATTATCACAACCAACGCCAATAGCCTAGTGGTAGGATTGTTCCCTATCATGACACAAACTTGGGTTTGATTCCCATTTGGTGCATTTTGGGATTAATAAGGAACTTAAACAAACAGTCAAATCATGGCATACAAACAGTTAAATGGCTTAATTAGGACTAGACAAGAGGTTAATTCAAGGTTTTTGCTATCGAACCAACCGATCTGATCCAATTTTTAACAACATTGATTCTAATATATTATTGTCTTCCATCTCCATTTGAGTAAATCATAGTGCAGTTCCAAGTTTTTATTACTCCCAAATTAACAGATCTTGGTATCCTCGAGATCCAATCCTTTTATCTCTCCTAATTTAGCAGATCTCCATCATGCCTAATAATTGGGATAAAATTTTGCATATCCCCTAAGTGATCACGCTCGATAACTTCCTTCCATCTTCAAATGCTTCGTATTATTGATTGTTGAATCTCTATCATCATAACCTTCTTTCTCGGATTCAGAAGTGGATAGCTAAGGATTGGCAGCTGTCCTTTGTCCACATGTTGAGAGAAGGTAATTGTCCCTGTAGATTGGATTGCTAATTGGAGTTTTTCTTATCCTATGGATTTTCATATCATAGAAAAGCCTCCGCCGGAGCTGGCTAGACTCTCTATAATGATGTGACAAGGGCCTCCTTGCCTCATGTTTCTTATTTAGTGTAGTTTCTTCTTTTATTTGGCCTTTTGGCCCGTTTGTACACAAAAAAAAAAAAAATGCTTCATATATAGATTCAAGCATATGTTATTTTATATACAACCGATGATTTATATTTTATATTTTTGTGTTTTTAATTCATAATATGGAGGATTTATATTTTATGGTTCTCTATTGCTATTAGGAGTGTTCAGATTTAAACCGGTCCAAAGAACTGAAAACAAAACAAAATCGAGTTTTTTAATATTTTTTTTGGATCTTTTTTGTCAAAACGATCGATTCGAATTGATTTATGGATTTTATTTTTGAAACCAAACCAAATCAAACCAAACTGTATATATAAAATTTAATACAAATTTATTTTTATTATTAGTATGTAATGGCATATTAGACTATTATTATGTCATTGATTATCTTACCATAATATCGTATTAGACTATTTGTTGGTATTTGTTTTCCTAATAATATTTATTAGTTTGATGTGATGTAATTTTCTATTATTGTTAATGTTTCAAACATAAATTGAAAAAATTTAGTTCATTATGTTTTAATTTTAGTATTTTATATGTTACATCTCTCGATGTTATTTGGACTTACCTTTTAGTTATTGTGTTGATAAAAATCAAATCATCTGATTCAATCTAAACTATTTTTAATCGGATTAGATTGGTTTGGATTTGATACAAGAATCAATTCAATTTAAACCGAGTCACAATTTCTTTTTATTTTTGAATCAAATGACTTTATAGCTTAAAACTGATCTAAACCGATATGTGAACGCCACCAATGGCTACATTGCTAATAGAGATAGATATAATGTGCACGTTTTTGATATATTGAATTATTTATTTAAAATTTGTTTCCTCTTAAAATTTATGATAAGTCTATCATCATATATTTGACTAAGAAAGACAAAGCTGTCTTTGTACGATCTAAATCATAGTATAATATTAATTATTTATTTATTTTATACAAAATTAATCCATGCAGTTTCTTACAGAATTTGGCTAATCTATGAACTTGATTATTTTTATTCTTTTTTTAAAAAATTAAGTAGTAACAAATCAAATAATTTAAATTTATATCATGTTGCATAGATATATCATGTTAAATGTTACATTATAATTTATAGGCACATTAAAATATTTAGTTAATAATTAATAATAAATATATATTAAATTTAAAAATCAATTATATATATATATATATATATATATATATATATATATATATATAAAAGATTGTTTTCATTATAGCGAAAATAAAAAAATGTTAACTTTTGTCCTGTTTTTTTTTAAACTAGCTGTATATCCGTGCATTCGCACGGGTCGCGCTATGTTATTTACTATAATTTTTTTTAAAAGTAACATTGAAAATTAATCAGTTTTTTTATCTAGGAAATAAGTGAATAAAGTAAATTATATACCAATATTGATTATTGATATAGTTATAAACCATAGTTATACACACATTGTGATTGTAGCAAAATAACTCCACAATCCATACTGTTTTGCCTTCTACTTGAGTTTTCATTTTGAAAATTCAAAACTTATGACTCAATGCTTGCACTTGCTGACAAAAACAATCATAAGAATAGAAATACTGAACACTCATAAAAAAAATGCTCACCCGTATATGATAACCCTTCTGATCAGACGGGTTATCATACATAGACGGGTTATCATAGACAGGTTATATGGGGAAACTGAAGGAACCTGTCTATGCTCACCCGTCTATGAGATGATCACCCGTCTATGCTCACCTGTCTATGACAACCCAACTGAAGTAAACTGTCTATGATCACACGTCTATGCTCACCCGTCTATGCCCTTCTGATCAGACGGGTTATCATAGATGGGTGAGTATATACGGGTGATCATCTCACAAAAGGGTGAGCATAGACGTGTGATCATAGACAGTTTACTTCAGTTGGGTTGTCATAGACGGTTGATCACAGAAGGGTAATCATAGACGATTGATCACAGACGTGTGATCATAGACAGTTTACTTCAGTTGGGTTGTCATAGACGGGTGAGCATAGACATGTTATATAGGGAAACTGAAGGGACCTGTCTATGCTCACTCGTCTATGACATGGTCACCCGTCTATGCTGACCTGTCTATGACAACCCAACTGAAGTAAACTGTCTATGATCACACGTCTGTGATCAACCGTCTATGATCACCCTTCTGTGACTACCCTTATGTGATCAACCGTGTATGAGATAATAACCCGTCTATGATAACCCTTCAGACGGGTTATCATAGACGGGTTATCTAAATTTTTGTTGTCATTTCTAATATGCATGTTTGTAAGCAACAATTTATGTTTAAAATTATTAACATAAATTATTGATTAAGTAGTTAAACAATTATTGCACTATAGGATGCAACTTGTATGAGATCACCCGTGTCATAGACGTTTGATCATCTCTTAGATAGGTTACCATAGACGTTTGATCATCTCATAGACGGGTGAGCACGTGTGATCATAGACAGGTTGTCATAGACGGGTGATCTCATAGACGTGTGAGCATAGACGTGTGAGGGAAAACTAAAGGAACCTGTCTATGCTCACGCATCTATGACTCACCCGTATATGATAACCCGTCTGATCAGACGAGTTATCATATACAGGTTCCTTCACGGGTTATCATAGACGGGTGATCTTATAGACTGGTGATATCTTTCTTATCTACAAAGGTAAAATCATGACAGACGGGTGAAGATTATCATGTCAGACGGGTGAAGGTAAAATCATGCCTAAATCCTTAATAAGAAGGAAAACATATCAAACTTCAAAGTTAGAAGAAGTTGGTACCTCAGAATCCAGCAGCTATGCATTTTGCAGGTAATTGTGCAGTGTGTTACATGAAGAAAAAGATTCAGGTTTCCATTGGAGGGTACTTCTTTCTTTTATGTTGTCTATAATTCTAGTAAAGTATTGATGTCGTGTCCCGTACTTTTCCTGAGATGAGGAATCATGGAAGGAAAATGCCCATTTTAAGGCCGTGAATGCAAATAATAATGATGCAGCAGTCAAGTCAAATGAATCAGGATAAGCTTTCCAACATTTACACTATAATAACTTGACATGTCTATTATTAGCCAACAAAAAAAAACATGGCAAACACTTCACCAATATATAGACAACGTCTACAGTCAAAGCGCAATGATTGCATAGACTAAAGCAATGGGCAAATAAAAAAAATCATTCCCGTTTGCAGTCCCATAACTTAAATTCTGAATTCAACAAACACCCTCACATGGCCCATTTACTGATAGAGCTCAAACCAAACTCCTGTGATTTCAATATTTATACACACAAACAATATAGTATCAAAAATGACAAAATTGTTGATAAATGACAATTGAAAAATAATATAATATATAGTGTTACCTTTTGTCTAGTGACTTCCTAAAGAGGACCAAGAGCAGGATGCAGAAGGATGAGAAATGGTGGTCTAGAATCAACATAGTTCTCATTAGCTTTGATCTGCAGCAGAGAGAAAACAAAATATAAAATAACCAAATGTAGCTAGAAAAGATAATTAAAAGAGTAAGTAACGTATATGTTAGGAGACTCATTCGCTTTTCGAGATTCTATTACAAATGACTACTGGATTAATTTGATGGTCAAAAAACTGCAACCTACTTAAGTTTTGAAGAACTTGAAAAGAACCTAGTAAGTGTTTGATAGGAACTGAAAATACTCATAGTATTAAGCTAGAAAAATGGAGCTCAACTCAGAAAGTTAACAAAATAAAGAAGAGAACAATAAGGATCTGCAGTAATACAGTCCTTCCCAGGCCAAAGGCTGCCCACACCTATTCCAAATTTAGTGATACCCCTCCTCTTCTTTGCACCCTTCAATATACCATTTCCTGCCCCACTCCTCTTATGCCACCTGTCTACTCTGTTACATTTTCCCTCTAAGACAACATCAGTGGCCTCAAATTCAACACTTCCATGCAGTATGATCTGCAACACCTCAGACCGCTGCACATCATGTTTCCACCATAAGTCCAATCAATTCCCTTGTTCAACACCTTGACATTCTGCAATTTACATCTCCCACACCTAGCAAGATAAATGTGCAAAAAAATACTTGATGCTTGCAATCTAAAATAATTTTATGCCCCAAGGCTTAGATCTGGAGGCAAGATCAGGGTGATAATCAATTTATTTCTTACTGATACAGGCAGTATAGTACCTTTGCCCATAATGTAGTATGGATTTACCGCTTTCATTAATCTTCATTGAGCCCATAACACTTTAAGCCTTTATGATCGGGCTTCCATTTAGCTGGAATAAAGGAACAAATATAAGCCCAATAATTTAGCAACTCCATGCCATATAAGTTAACATAATCTATTTGAGAAGTATGAACCTGAACATTTCTCCAATAGAACTCTGCAACCTCTATTTGTAACTCAGAGCCCTCTGATATGGAACCACCATAAAACTGATCACCAGAAAGAATAACAAACTAATTGGAATCCATTAGTTCTATAAGTGATGATCAACACAATTTACTTTCGTAAAGATTTAGATATTCCATGTTTTAAGCAAATAGTATTAAAGAAAATACTATGGAGGGAATATTGTGTTAAAAGGTTATGTTCAAGTCATGTCATGTTCGTCACAAGTTAAAATACTATATGGGTGGAGAGGGAGACAAACAGGACCTATTGAATTAATCATGTGAAACACAATTTCATTAACAGGGCAAATGTGTCAAAAAATCTCGTGGGCAACAAATAACATATTGTCTCAGAAAAAAAAAGTTGAAACTTAAAGAAACAAAATTGTAACCCTTAAACCCATCCCATGGCTTCCAAGTAACCCTAAACCCAAAAATACATGACGATGATTTTAGATTGGAGGTAGAGAGAGAAGTTACCCATTGGAGTAGGAATATGAAGGTTAGTTGGCGATTGGTGGTGTTTCTCCCCTCGAGATTTGCCCTAACGCAGAGAGTGTGAGAGAGGGAAAATGCCGATGGGAGAGGGAGAAGATTGAAGACTATGGGAGAGTGTGGTGGTCTGGAAGACGCGCGCAGAGAAGAGAAAGAGGGAGACGAAGATGCAGTGAAGATGTGAGGAAGATGCAATGGAGAGAGAGACGAAGAGTCGAAGGTGCAAAAATGGTAAACAGACGAAATTTTAAACAGTAGGGACACGTGGCGACAGCTGATCATGATCTCAAAATTGTAAACAGACGAAATTACCCTTAAAGAGGGACACGTGGCAACGTTTAAGAATGGGGCAATTTTGGTATTTCATCAGACTAAGAAATTAATATATTAATATATAGATAATAGATAATAGACTATCGATTTATTTTAGTATCAAAAAGAATGAAATGAAATGCTTATAGTATGACACCTGTAATGAACAGTATAAAGTTTTACAGTTTTATATATACTATAGATTATTATATGAGAAAGGCGGTATGGGTAGGGTGGAAATAGGCTACGTCGAGTTAGGTCCCGATAGGCCTGAATCTGATCTGTGTTTCAATCTCAAGGTTCGAGCCTAACTTATTAGCCTGATATATGCTAATTTTTAAGGCCTGATTCGACTTACTTTAAAGCCTGATCCGACATGTAGGCCTATTTAAAAGCCTATTTTTGAACAAGACTTTTAAATATGTCTCTATTAATAAATAAGTCATAGGTCTTCACTTGAAAATAAGTTTATAAGCATATAATGATAAAAATGTTGGTAGGTTTATACTCTAAATAAATCGTTAGGCCCTATAAATAAATATGCAAGTAGATTTATATTTAAATGGGTCAATAGACCTTTACTTTCAAATGTTATAAATATTATAAATAAAAATAATATATTATAGTATTATATATTATATATTATATGTGTGTTAAATAGACCTAATAAACTTTTTAGCCTGATCTTCTTAATTATATAGATTTTTGAAAAAATCTTAACCTAATATTTTTTTAAATAAGCTAGGTCATAAGTAGGTTTTGTAATAAGTCCGTGATGAACGAACTGCCCTATTCTCAAAGCTAGGAATAAGAGTAAATTAACACCGAATAAATTGAAAAGACAATTAATCCAAAACAAAAAACAAAAGAGCAGTACCCTAACCCTAAAGAGCCACTCTCTCTCTCTCTCTCTCTCTCTCTCTTGCCCCACGCCTCCCACCATTTACCATTCCCGGCAACCTCTCCGCCGCATCAGGTATTCTGTTCGTCATCATTGCAGAACCACCTCTCTTATTGGGCTGAGCTTGAAACCAGTTACCCCCAATTCTGGTTATACATTTTTGGGAATTGGGGTTTCCAATTTTAATGTAAATTTATTATCTTTATTGTGTTCCTAGTCTTCCCAGTGAGTTTTGATTGCGTTGTTGAGCTTATATTATTTAAAAGAAGCATGCTGACACAAAAATAAAAATCTTGTTTACATTTTAGTAGCACATATAAAATATCTGGCTAGGAGCTCCTGAAAGAAAAATCTTTTTTTACATTTTCAAAGTTGATTTGTTTACAGCTGAGGCACTTTTGGGAGCTGCTTGTTGTGAGGATTCTGATTATCAACATGGCTAGGAGTTGCTAGAGGTGTTCTTGGACAACAGGGAACTTTACTAAAATATTCAGTTAGAAAATTTGTTTTAAGCTCTGTCTGAATTATCAAATTCCAAAACTTTAGATGTAGGTTCTAAGGGGAACACCTGTAGCCCACATATTGAGTATGTGAGGATTATAAATGATTAATATTAGGTGCATGTTGTTTATCATTGTTTGGATTTATTTTCATATGAAGCATGGTTCCTTTATTTTGATTTTCTGATTAGCATTTTATTGTCACAGATTCAATTTGATTCCTTGGGTTCAAAGACTTCTGTTAATCTCAGTCATGGCAACTAGTAAGTGAGACACATATGTTTTTCCTATTGTTTAATGTATCTATTACTTGATCTTCTTTGTTTGAGATCCTTTTTCTTTTTTAAATAATATATATTGAATGATTATGAGTTTCCTGCAGGACTTCAATTTGAGAATTCTTGTGATGTCGGAGTGTTTTCTAAACTTACCAATGCCTATTGTTTGGTTGCAATTGGAGGTTCTGAGAGCTTCTACAGGTTTTCATTCTTTTCGGACTAGTGAAAATTTATTTCCCAATGGGTTTAAGTTATTATAAATTGCTTGTATTTCGTTTGAAATGGTCTGACATTGTTATGATGGTCCTCTAATGAATAAATTAATATGTTGCTTGATACAGTGTATTTGAAGCTGAGTTAGCAGATGTCATTCCTGTGGTCAAAACATCCATCGCTGGCACTCGTATTATTGGTCGTCTTTGTGCTGGTAAAGTTTTTCGTTTCCCTCATTTATTCTCTCTGGGTTTCTCCAGGAGTATTAGTTTATATCATTGCTGAGATAGCTCCATCCTCTTTCTTTCTCTGTAAGTAATAATTTTTCTTGTTTTAGTTAACAACAGGAGATGGATACATCAATTTCTTCTATTTATTTTATTATTTTCTTGGAGCTAATTAACTTACCTTTCTATTGTTTTGCAGGAAACAAGAATGGACTTCTCTTGCCCCATACCACCACAGATCAAGGTGAATTCTATTTTTGTTATATGTTTGTTTTGATTCTCAGTACTGTATGATGCCATCTTAGTATCATGCTCTATGCCTGTTAAAATGCCTTTGTACTCCCCTTCCCCCAAAAGAAAAAATTTACCCTATTGATTTTGTCAATAAAATATGTCAATTTTTGCTCAGCATTTGACTTATGTGTCTGTTGCTGTTAGCACAGATGAGATGGTGAAGAATTTCATATATGATGAGGACCATTTTAATGGCTGTTTCTATAAAAAAAAATAATATTAAAATCAATGGCTTTTGTATAATTGTAGTTGAAAATAATTCAATAAACTTTCCACTTTAATGACCAAATTATCAACCTAGAGTGTTTGGTGGTTGTCTTGTGGCTTATCCAATTAGTCAGTGTTGGAAAGGTTCTAAATTTTGTTTGTTTGTCTGCAAGCATCTCATATTGTTACCAACTCTCTCTATGCCTTTTAACCTTTTTTTTCTTTCCTGGGTTTGATCTCCTCTTATTTCTCTCCATTTATACTAATACTCTATGATGTAGGCGGCCTTTCTAAATTATAACATAGAATATATTTCCTCTGGTATCATATGTTTCATCTTTGTTGATGGTATATAATTCCATACCAGTTATGATTTTCTACTGACTTACGTTACCTGATCTTATTTCCACGGTTATTGCTGAAGAACTTCAACATTTGAAAAACAGTCTACCCGATCAAGTTGTTGTTCAGCGAATAGAAGAAAGATTATCTGCTCTGGGAAATTGTATAGCATGTAACGACCATGTGGCCCTGACTCACACTGATCTTGACAGGGTATTGTCTTATTGTAAATTATAGATTTTTACCATACTAATCTCTTATTCATGTTTAGGGTTGGAAATTGATATGAAGAGAAACATATTTTCATGTTAAGCATGGAATAATGTTGAATAAGGAAATGGACAAATTATCACATATACATTGCTAGTCATTCTGAATGTGATCACCTTAAATTTTTTCTGCAACAGCTCATGTAACTTAAATAGTCTTTTGAAAAGAAATTGTAAAATTTAAATTGAAACCTTGTATGCAAAGCCTAGGGAATTTGATCACTCTGAGATATGTGTGACCTCTAAAAGTCATTCTGATTTGGATTTGGATTTGGGTTCAGGGCTGTGTATTTATTGTATATGAAGAACTTCAGCTTTTATAAAAAAGAACAAGAAATTTATTTGAATGGCTATTAAATTATTCTTTCTTTTTGTTGGCATTTTTTAATTAAGAATGAAGATGAGATTATGTTGGCTAATAACTAATGCTGCTTCTGTGAATCAAACAATAATTGTTTTTAACTTAAATTTATGTACCCGATGACTCTCTTTGTTAAGGACCTAGTCTTGTTTGTCTGCCAAATCTGTTCTTATTGAGATACTTGTGGATCTAATGTCTCATATAAGGGTCATTATTAACACACTGCTCTTACAGTTTAAAATAATCCCATTACAGCTTCAAATTCTCTCCTTTTTGTCCATCACTGATATTACCTGTTATCTTTTGAATTTTGTATGTGATTCTTGGCTTGCTCTAGTATTCAATGTGAAGTTTTTTGTTCAGGAGACTGAGGAGATGATTGCAGATGTTCTCGGAGTAGAAGTTTTCAGGCAGACTGTTGCCGGTAACATTCTTGTCGGTAGTTACTGTGCCTTCTCCAATAGAGGTGGTTTGGTGAGTAAAAAATGCTTTCTCTTGAAATTCATAATTTAGATATGAATACAGTCTATTAACCATACACTTGATGCAGGTCCACCCTCATACTTCCATAGAAGACTTGGACGAACTTTCTACACTTCTTCAGGTTCCTTTGGTTGCTGGGACTGTGAACCGTGGTAGTGAAGTAATAGCTGCTGGAATGACAGTTAATGATTGGACAGCATTTTGTGGTTCAGACACCACAGCAACAGAGCTGTCTGTGATTGAGAGTGTTTTCAAGCTGAGGGAAGCACAGCCTAGTGCCATTGTGGACGAGATGAGGAAATCGCTCATTGATAGCTATGTCTGATTTGTGGTGATAGCATTTTCTTTTGGTAATATATTGTACTGCTCGTCGTTAAAGATCTTTGAAGTTTTGGTGACTGTTTGTCTTATACAATGTTGACATATATATTCCAATCATGAGTTGTACTCTTCATTAAGTGTGAATTGATATCATTTAATATCAAATGGTGATGCGTTACATGGACTGGTGTGGTCACGGCTCAGGCAAAGCCTCCGGTTAATTGGAAGCAATCATTTGGTATTAGAAGAACGAATCTTTGCAAGTCTCCTTAAATTATAAACTTGACATTATATATATATATATATATAGCTCAAACTTTGATCATAACTCTTCAATGGTTTTTGTTTTTTTGTGTTGTTTTACTGGGCTCTTCAGTGGTTGTTGAAACTTGAAATATCAATGATGTGCACTCTTGGCAAAAGAGTTCGAAAATCATCCCTCTTTTTCATCATTGGAAAAATTGGACTGAATTCTAACAGCTAGAATTTTTTATTTCTTGATAAGTTTTCACTAATTACCCTCTATTATGTCGAATGGCAATTATAAAATGAGTTTAAATATGATGTACTGATAATGTGAAGTTTTTTATACTGTCAACTAATTAAAAATGTCTTGTGACTTTTAAGATAGTAAGAATAAGAGTTAAATATTTTTTATGATATGTCAATTTCTAATTGATTGATAGTGTAAAAAATTATTACATTATCGGTGTATATTAATTAAATTCTTATAAAATTTGTACAACTTTTCGCACCATTAGTGTTTTTTTGTGCTCCATTTGTTTTTATTAACATTGCTTCCGTTTATTTCAGGTTGGGTCTTGTATGATAGCTTTCGCTAATCAGTCCTTTTGTTGATTTATGTAAGATGGTTATGGGGGAAAATTAATATTAGCGTGAAGGGACTTTTTCATAATTTAACTGCTTTCAGGGACTGAACTGACAGCGGCTCATACATTCAGGGATCAGAATGAAGATTTACTCGCGTGAAAACAGATTTATCTCCAATATTAGGCAAATGTTCAATTTGGTTCCTAAAAATACTAGTGACACTTTTGATCCCTGAAAAAATAAATTAATCACTTAGTCCCTGAAATTTACAAAGCATGACACGTTAGTCTCTCCATCCAATTTTAACGTCCGTTAACTTGTCAACGTGTTCCATTAACCATCTTGCTTGACCCATTAGTGGTCCCGCACGGCCGATGAAAAGAAAAAAAACGTGCAAAATTTTAAAACCCAAATACCTGAATATTGTGCACGCTTTTTTCACTTTTCATTCGTTTTCTATGATGGAAATTCGTTATATGCCACACAGGATCACTCACAAGCAAAGAGGATGGTTAACGAGATACGTAGATAAGTAAACGGACATTGAAACTGGATGAAGGGATTAGCGTGTCTCATGTTTGTAAATTTGAAGTAGTAAGTGGTTAACTTTTTTTTTTTTTTTAGAGAAAAAAAATATAATTTAACGCACAAATGTTAGAATGAGAGAACAACAAATCATGTTAAAAATAATTACGATAATATATATATGTTAATATAATGAGCTAAAACAATTCTTATGTCAGCTGTTTATAGACATCTGTATTTTGTTATTGGGTCATGGGCCCCTATCTTAAAGGACAACGAAAGGAGTCAGGGAAAGGTGGATTTCGAAATGTGGATGGAAGCAGAAGTAAAAATTTTAAAATGTCAGAAGTGGGATTTGAACCCACGCCCTCTCACGAGGACCAGAACTTGAGTCTGGCGCCTTAGACCACTCGGCCATCCTGACTTGATGACACAAATATAAGATAATTTAATAATTTCTTAAATTTTTTTCCCCCAGTTTTTCCAAATTTAAGTTCATTTCATAACCTCATTTTAACATACGAACACAAAGTTTGAGTTTTATATTTTTATATGTTATAGTATTAAGTACATATTTTATTTTTATGAATTTTACCAAAAATAACAAATAAAACACGTATATTTTACAAACTTCATTTTTTGAGTCGTTAAATTTCTTACCAGATTTTAGTTAATATATAAAAATTAAATATGTTTATTAATGCGTTTGAGAGAGATTTATAAACTAATTAAATTAAACATTACTTAAAAAAGTTCAAGTGACATTTATTTCTTATTAACAAATACATATGAGAAAAAAAAAGACAAATATGAGAATTACCATGATATCTTTATGGGTATCATATTTAAGCTGAAATATCAAATATATTTATTAGTTATTGGTTTCATAATGAATATTTAAAAATTTTCTTAAATATAATAAATACTGTATAAAAGATTGAAAATTTTGATTAAATTCCAATATTCAAGAAAAGGATGAATACCTAAGTAATCCTCTTAATTTTGGCTTTAAGTTTAAATAGTGAATTAAACAATATATCTTTTAAAATATAGGGTATTTAACATGATTGATTTGATATGATATTATTTATCTTTTGATGAAAAATGTCATTAACTTAATTGTTCACCAACAAGAATCTTAGATACATTAGTATATATATGAGATTGTTAAAGATACATGGGATTCTATCCAGCCACAATAACATTATAAGGACATTAATCAAAGGTAAAACGATTTAAGTTTGTCCTTCTCTTGATTTTTTTTATTTTTTAAATCTCTTTCCTGGTAGTGGTAGAGGTCTTAATGGACCAACGGTGATAACATGCATGTAGGATTATAATAGAAACTCTGCGTACAATTTTTAATCACACCTGCGTTATTCATTGTGAACCTCATCGTAAATTAATTAAAGCCCACATGATAACAGTAATCCGCTTTCATATGTTAGCGCATCAAAATCAAAAGAGTCTTTTTTTTTTGGTGAAAAAAATCAAAAGAGTCTAATAGCAAATAAAAGTAATCCATCGTAAATCTTAACGTGATGATTTGTGAATTCCATCAACAATAAAAAGTGCTTTGTGACTTTCACATTCAATTTACCGAATTTCAAATTTTTTTTTTTTTTTTATCATAACCGAATTTCAATTTGAATACCGGATTATGTTAATTCATATTAAAAATAGAGCAAAGTGATTCCAAACATTTGACAAATTTGATTAGCTAAAGATGGGCCGTGTACGCGATTTATGAGAATCTGATTCTGTGTTGGAACTGAGAAATTGTAAGATTATCCAAATCAGAAAGGCACGAAAAGAAAATCTAGAAGCAGTAGAATTTAAAAGGGAGAGATTCTTAGACATGTTGTTCAAAGCAAGTTAGGCAAAATTGTGACCAAATTATAACCACCGTAAGATGCTTTGGAAGTGTGTGCTGAAAATAGAGAAGCGAGTACGGTGAATTTGGAGAGAAGTCTTGATTTATTTGAATTTCTAAATAAATAGAAGATTTTCTGATTGAAATTTATCAATGCCAAACAAAATTTCTAATTCTTCTAGCCAAAATAAAAATTCTAATCATAATCAAAGTGCCCATGAGAGTCATGTTACACATGTTTTGCGTGAAGCTAATCAAGTTGCCGGCTTCCTAGCTAATCTTGGTCACTCGTTGGAGGTGGCCGTGATAGTGTAGAGGCAGAAGTTTTAATAATCCTTCTCCGGCAATATGATATATGAGTTTTATTTTATATTTATAATTGGATTTAATTGGTATCCACTCTTAATGTAAATTTTTTTTACATTGTCAACAAATTATAAATTGTCATATGAGTAAAAATGTTTGATTTTCTTCCTAATTAGCTTAAAATATAAAAATCATTCATATTATGATTTATGATTGATTGATAATGTAAAAAACTTTATATTAAAAATATATAACAATTAAACTCTTTATAATTAAAATAGAACACAGTATGAATTTAAAAATTGATATATGATATATGCGTTTTATTTTATATTTTATAATTAAACCAAGATATGATATGAAGTTAAAAAGTTAAATATATTTCACTAAAAGAGTTTTTTTTTACTGGAATCACTAGAAGAGTTAGAATTAAAGACAATGTAATAGAATATCTCATTTCATTTTGTTCTATCTACATGTACTCAAACACTACTTCTATGTACTTTCCCAATTATGAACGTAGGTCCAATTATCCTTATAATTTTGTTATTTGTAAGAATTATGCAATCTGAGGCATATACTTCCAAGATTTTTTTTAAAGTATGTTTTTCTCCGGACTATCATTTGTTTAAGATTAAAAAAACGATTTTTATATAAAATGATCTACTGATTATTTTTTTAATGATTTTTAAATAAATCAGAAGCTAATTTTTGTTTGCTTACGATTATAAAAATCATCAAAAATAGTTTTTTTTTTATGAGAAGCTACTCAAAATAGCTTTTCATTATGATCATTTTTTAGATTTTTTTTCTAGATCCGGTTATTTTCAAAAGCAGAAACAAATAGATAGAAAATCATTTAAAATATTATTTTTTTCCAGAGAAAAATGAATATTTTTTTTAAAAGCTAGTGCTTTTTCCCCAAAATAACAAACTCTTAACTCATTTAATGTGTTGAGATTGCTATACACTTTATCAAGTTTAAAATAAATATACTTTTACTTGAATATTTTAAAGACAAACGTCCTTAAAAAGAGCGTTATTTATACTTTTAATTAAGATTTGACACCTCTAAAATAACAGTAAAATATATGATCCTAGCTGTTAATAAAAACCATAAGAATAGATTATCTTTGTTATACAAATGCTTTTATGTCTTAAAAATCTCAGCACTTTAATTTTCTCCTGAGCGCTTATAATTTCCGATCCACCCACTCTACAGTCCAAAACTAGCGGCATAAATTAGCTCTTGGATCACTCAACAACTTATAGTGGATTTCACTCCAACTAATATTCCATTATACTCCTAATCTACTAACACCTCACAATTTTCAACATCACATCTCATTCTATTCATTCATCCCTCACTTTCACAGAAACAAAAACTTTACATCCGTTTATTGTTGTTTCATTCATGCATTGGGCAGTGGAGCCCATACTTTCTCACCTCCATATTCTTGTTTTCTCACCTCTCCGACAACAACATTCTTACTTCATCATCCATCCTTACCTTAATTATTTTCATTAATCACAATCAAAAATGGGTTTCTTTGCTCCCCATTATTTCTCTATATACAATATTGCTCTCATCTGGATTCTACTTTGCGTAGGTAAATTAATTCATTGATTCTCCTTCTTCTCTATCCATTCTTCAATTTGTTATAATATGCATAACACATTTGATTAGTAAAAATATTTATATATATGTTCCATTCCTTGGGATACAGATAAAGGTGCATCAGGTGCAACGTTTACTCTCATAAACAAGTGTGATTACACCGTGTGGCCTGGGATTCTGGCCAATGCAGGCAGCTCCCAATTGGACAGTACCGGGTTTGAGCTCCGACCCGGTGGGTCACGGAGCTTCCAAGCTCCACCTAATTGGTCCGGAAGAATATGGGGCAGAACCGGGTGCACTTTTGACCCGAATACTCAACTGGGAACTTGCACCACAGGGGACTGTGGCTCCAACCAGGTTCAGTGTAATGGTGGCGGGGCAAGCCCGCCTGCGACGTTGGCAGAGTTCACAATCGGGTCGGGTGCCCAAGATTTCTATGACGTGAGTTTGGTTGATGGGTACAATTTACCAATTATGGTTGACCCGGACGGCGGGTCCGGTTCGTGTGGGTCGACCGGATGCGCGTCGGACCTGAACCGGATGTGCCCGAATGAGTTGCGGGTAGGGGACCGGGGCGCGTGCAGGAGCGCGTGTGAAGCGTTTCGGAGCCCCGAGTATTGCTGCAGTGGCTCGTATGCTTCACCCGCTACTTGCAAGCCTTCGGTTTATTCGCAGATATTCAAATCCGCGTGTCCTAAATCGTATAGCTACGCCTACGATGACGCTACGAGTACGTTTACGTGTACGGGAGCAGATTATACTATTACATTCTGCCCTTCAAGCGCAAGGTAAGCAGATTCTGATCTCGTTATCTATCTGTACATCCATGCTACCCATCTTGCTATTTAATTTAATTTAGTTGCTTTGCTTTCTTTTCAGTGCCTTTCATTTTTATTTATTTGAGATAACGATTCCAATCTTTGATTGACACGTTCGGTTATTCATATTATAATATGCAATCATTTTATTAAAATTGGAATATCCATGGTGCTCGTTATTGTTAGCTTTACTAGTATTGTTGATAGTTGAGTTCATGTTACCTTTTTTACTAGTTGTAGTGTACTTTTAGTATGGCACAAGCAAATGCCTAAATGATATTTGCTTGACGTACACACATAAAGAAATGGCGTTTGGCACTGGCTGCATGCTAAATAATAAGCACCAAGTGTGTTATAAGATGCAGATCACATCACGTGATGCGACTGCAACATTTCGGTTGCAGTGGCAATTTTCATGACCGTAATACAATCACTGTAATACAATTACTATCGCAACCACAATTCAAAATTATAAGCGTCAGAATACCTCATTCATAATTGGGATCTATTACATATTATCCTTCTTCAATTCATTTTATTATTATTAAGATGAAAATTCCAAAAAGGGTAATGGCAATTCGTTCCAATAATCTTGATTCATTCTCAAAATTTAAAATTTTTCCTTACTATAGTTGTGCGTGACTTTTCTAGTTTTCTGTTTATATGTAGCCAAAAAGCGGCAAGAGATTCACCACCTCCTCCTCCTCCTGCAATTGGGTCTGAAACAGGAACGGGCGAGATGCCATTCATAGTTAACAACAGTCCATGGCTTCCCAACTTTTTGACTGGACTCTCATCCAAGTCCCACTCTTTCGGATTCTCATTGATTGTTACTCTGACTATGATAATATTCCTCTCTTTGCAATACTCATAGTTCAGTATTAAAGGTTCTAGGTGGCATTTTCATAAGAGCCAGGAGCGGACCTACCTTAGAAATGCAGGGGTGATAGCACCTTCAACAATTTTTTTCTCTTTAATTTTTATGTGTAATTGTTTGAGCTAGTCTTCTCAAATAGATGAAATCTATCCCCATCTATAGTATTTATGTGAGTGTGTATATTTAAATTTTCTGATTCTACCCTGCAAAGGATCTACCAAGAATTAAATCTAAAGTCACAAAACATCACCATTGAGTGCTTGTTTGGGAATGTTGGATTTTTCCCATTTCAGTTATTTTTTGACTAAAAAGCTGTTTCATACATAATCTATCATGTTTGGCAATTAGCTTAAATTTATAAAAAAGCTTTTTTGGGGGAAAAAAGCTGTTTTATGTCATCTAATTTGTTTTAGCTTAAGATTGTTATGATTTGATTATTTCTTATTCTCAAAACTCTCTTCCCTATTTATCCCTACAAAACTAACTTCCAAATAAATATTATTAAATTATACAAATAACTTCATACCCTTTTTCATAATTTACTATGTAAAAAGCGATTTTTTTAGACCATCCAAACGAAAAAGATTATCTTGAAATCGCTTTTCAGCAAACAGACCCAAACAAAAATAGATTCTGATTATAATCGATTATCACAATAATCGATTATTCATAAATCGATTATCAGCATAATCTTTTTTTTCCAGCTTTTCCAAACACACCCTGATTCTTTTTTTTTACTCAATTTTAACTTCCAAAAACAACTGCAATCTGAATCTCGTGCACCTACAAGCAAAAGGAACTTTTTTAGGCATGGATTGTCATCATTAAACTAGGGACTGATCTAGCGCACCATAAAAAGAAGTGTTTGCTTTGCTTGACTTAGAATCCGAGTAATATGGTGGGTACTCGTACTAGCCGGCCAAAGTAAGCCAACTTTGCGGGTAATTCAAGCTTGTTACCATATCATTTGGGCTGGTTAAATGGGATCTCCAATTATGTTGTCTAGCACTAGTTAAGAGACAATAGTGCCAGTTCTTGCTGATGTTAAAAACTCATTCGGTTATGTTTAAAAACACAAGTGCAGCAGAGTCATTCAATGGTTGCACTCCCACTGATTTTCGAAGCAGTAAATGATGTGGAGTTCATTGAAATCACTATGCTCTAATAGATTATTCAAATACGGAGCATTTTAATTTTTGGTCCTATAGATTTTAATTTTTCAGACGTGGTTTTGATTTAAAGTAGATATTTCCATATAATGATGACATATTTTTATTAAAGTAGTTTTTAACAGATAAATTATGAATTTATTTGATACATATTGTGCGTATAAATATTTTTATCAATCACAACCAATCATAAATTATTACATTATTAAGAATGTTTGATTCATATCAGAACTAACTTAAAAGTCACACATAAAATGATAAATGATTTGTCGACAGTGTAAAAAGTTTTACGCTGACAATTTATCAAAATTAAACTCTATTTTAAACATACTGAGTCCAGAAGTATTACAACTCAAGAAATAAAGATAAACTATATATATATAAACATTTATATTTTTTGGTACAGATATAAAAATATTAACTTCATTACAAATTTTCTTTCTTAATAAATAATTTATGAGTTAATTTTGATACATTATCAGTGTAAAGATTTTTATGACTTTAACAGTGGTTACTATAAAGTCAAATATTTTATTGATGTGACAATATATAATTGGTTAACAGTGTAATTTTTTTTACTGACAATATATTACAATTAAATTCTAAAACATTATTATGAATATTAATATAAAAAAGCCAACCAAGCCTAGCACAATTGGTAGATAGTTTAGTTCCTTAAGCATGTTGCCAGGGATTCAATCCTTGCAGTGTGTATGAAAAAGGCTTTGTTGGGAGAGGTTGTACCGATGTTATTAAAGCCGGACCAAATATTAAACCGAAAAAAGTTCTGATTTAGGTTCAATCAGTTTAATCGATTCGACCGGATGGTCTGACCGAAGGATGATATATATATATATATATATATATATATATATATATATATATATATATATATATATATATATATACTTCAAATCTTGATCTTTCATTTTATTGCAATCCAATGAAAGTTAAGTGACTTCTTAAATGAATTAATGTAGGTCATTTGATTATAATGTAAGGAAAATAGTCAAAACATGCAATATCAAAATCTTTTACTATACTGCACTGCCAAAAGGGATGGATGGTCGGACAGAGCAAGAGCTTTTGTTGTTATACACTGCCGCAGTTACGAAGGAATGATTACTGAATTGGGAATAGAGGATTAACCATTCGATTAGGTTTTATCTTTTTTTGTTTCACTTTTTGGTTTTTTATTTCATATTTTAAATTTTCATCACTCAAGAAGGCCTGTTAGATTCAATTTAACCTGGTCCGACCAAAGTTTTTTTTATCGATTTTGAGTAGTTTAAAGTGGTCTGATCGTAGAAACGGTTTTGACCCCTGACCAAGATCAGACTAGAGGTCGGTTCTCGTTTCAACCGGTCGATCCGGTCCGAAATTCATGACACTGGGATGTACTCACTTTCATGATATCTCTATCTCGAAAGAGATTAATCTTCGACTCTCGGTTGGAGAACACCCTTGGTTCACACTTCACACCAAATAAAAATATTAATATAAAAAGGGCAACAATTCCCTTCTCTTTATACTTTTAATAAAAATAGGAGTAAAGACCCAAACTGGTCTTTGAAAAAAAAAACACAAAGACATATTTAATCCTTGAGAAATGAAAAATACCGATTTATGAGATTTTAGTTCTCAAAAATTTAAAATGACATTCAAAATAGTCCTTTTTAGGATAAATTTTAGGGACATTTTAATCCCTACCAACTACCAATGACTATTTTGAGCATCATTTAAAATTTTTGGGGACTAAAATGTCTCAAATCAATATTTTTCATTTCTCAGGCACTAAATATGTCTGTGTTTTTTCTCATGGACCAGTTTGGATATTTACTCTAATAATAGTTAAAAACCCTAAATACTTGGAAATCTTTATCCAAACGAGTTGGTACGATTTTGTAGAGGTGGCAAATCGGGCCAACCGGCCCGGCATGATTGGGTTAGTGTACAAAACCGAGCCGGATTGGGCTTGCCCGAATTTGGACCAGGCTGATATTTTGGCCGCTGGCGAGCCATTTTGACCCTTTATTTTTTTTGTTTTTTTTATTTTCTTAAATACATATATATATATATATATTAAATAACACTAAAATATAATATAAATTAAAATTTAAAATATGTAAATAAGTGTTAAAGAAGCATTTTTTCATAAAAATATTAAAATAAGTATATTTTTCATCATTAATAAATTGAATTATCATTTATTTAAAAGTTATAATATGAAATATGAAAGTATGATACAATATATAAAGACAATTGTATAAAAAAAGTTTAAAAATATATAAATAAAAAGACCCATCGGGCTGGGCTGGGCCAACCCAATGAACGGATCATGTTGGGCCCGATCGAATTTAATCCAACCCTTGTTTTTTCTAGCCCAGCCCAGTCCAAAGCCAAACTAGTTCCGGGTGGTCCAGCCGGTCGGACCAAAATTTCCAGCTCTACGATTTTCTAATCCAATAACCATATTGAATTTTGATACAATTTGGCTAGTTTGTTTAACTTTGTAGCATTAATCAAATTTTAAATAACGAGAATCATTTCTTTCTCACTCTCTCCCCATCCATCCCCATCTTTACTTCTCTTCTTAGTAGTCAGCGGACTACCAGGTGCCTTTAAATTCTGCCTCAGATTCAATTTGAACGCGAACAGCTAATAAATGTGAACATTAGAATTAGCCCTTCAAAAAAATATATTCTAATCCAATTCAACGTGCAACCTGATGACAATGCATCTTGCTAACTAGTCAGTTGTAATCTTAAAAACTGTGCAGTTGTAACTCAAAACGTTATCAGACCCATATTCTAACCAGAGAAAGGAAACGATTTTTAGAAGACATCAAACATAAACTACTTAAGGATCAGCCAATAATTCTCATGTAAAATTTTCACGACAGTTGGGTGGAGTGGAGATATTAAAACAAGAGTGGACACATAGCATTTCAGCTCCACAATTTTCGCACTAACGTAGAGTTAAAAAGATAACCGGGCGGAAAAGATAAAGGGACACGGTACTGCTACTACATGAAAAAATACAGAAGCATATTTTCTTAAACAGTTCCCTATAATTCCAAGGCAAAATTCCATCAGATAGTATGCTTAGGTTAAGACTAAGCGTGCTCCTTTAACAACTTCACATGGAACCAAAACTCATGCTAGAGGGTTTTTACGATCTATCTCATAAAACTAAACGAAGAAACAGAGGCAACGGAAAGCTGTGTCAGTAAGAAGTGAATGTCCCCCTTGCAAATCTACAACTCGTCTTTGACATCAGCTTTATCATTGACAGCTTCAGCTTCAGCTTCAGCTTCAGCTTCAGCTTCAGGCTTTGAGGTAGATGCATCTTCTTTTGCATCACTTTCAGCCTCAACTTCTTCGGTGTCATCTTCCTCTTCAACTGCTGCCTCGGGACTGATGTCTAAGCTAGACTTCACTGAATCATAAATACGGGTAGCAAAATCCTTGGGATCGTTAAGCAGGAAGCCACTTTCGAAGAGTGCAGTCTGGTACATCAGCTCTGCTGTTTGTTTCACACTCTCATCCTGAAAAGTAAGCCATTTGTTTTAACAAATAAACCCTCATTGTGTTGGGCAAAAAGAGGCAGCGTGCTGCAGGAGAAAATAGAGCAACTGTGAGAATTCAAATTTAGAATATACCTCAGGGTTCTTCACTACTCTCTCGCGAAGCTCCTTGATTATAGGGTGCCTAGGATTAATCTCAAGAACCCTCTTGCCACGCATGTATGCTTGCTTGCTAGCATCCGACAAAGTTTGAGACTGCATGATTCTCTCCATGTTAGAACTCCAACCATATTTTGATGTCACCACCACACAAGGAGTGTTATCCAATCGGTTGGATATCTTCACATCATCAACATTCTCATGGGAAAGGGCATTTTTCCACCACTTAGTAAGATCCTTGAAGGATTCCTTCAGTTCCTTGTCCTTGGCATCCTTCCCAATTTTCAAACCCTCCTTGGACACATTTTGGAACTTTTTATCTTCATAATCCATCAGGTATTGCATCAAGTATTCATCAACTGGATCTGTGAAGTAAATAACCTGTAGTGATTTGAAAAGAAGTTACACTTAAAAATATGAAATCATCATTCCTTCTCTGCAGAACACAGAAGTTTTCTAAATATAAAAGTAAGAAACAAAAAAGTTTTCTAAATATGAAGAGTAAGAAACATATAAACACAATTTTTTGATAGAATTTGCATAAAAAAGCAAAAGATTTTAATTGCACCTCAAAGTTTTTCTTCTTAAGCTGCTCAAGGAATGGAGATTTTTCCAGCTGTTCTTTGCTGGTTCCAGTTATGTAAAAGATATCCTTCTGTCCAGCTTTCATTCTAGATATGTACTGATCAAGAGAAGTCAACTTACCCTCGGACTTCGTGCTGCAAGAGTTCGAGTTTCATCTAGATTGTCAACTAATATAAGTGGGGATATAGCACTACCCGCAGAATTTAATCACAAGAAAATGAGTAATGTACCTCTCAAATCTGAGCAATTTTGCCAACCGATTTCTGTTGGTGGCATCCTCAATGATACCAAGTTTAATGGACTTCCCAAACTCATTCCAGAACTTAGCATACTGACCTCTCTTCTCACCATTGTCAGAGGACACCTCTTCTGTATCATGATTTAACATTGGTGAAGGTGCAAAGTCATTGAATGGAATTGAGAAAAAACCTCTTACTTACATTTGAAAAGAGACGACAAAGCCAAATTACTCAAACAGAAAACATAATAATAACACAATGACATACAAGCCAATCCAACATTTTTAGGACTCGTAAACAAGATTTGGACAACCTTAACCACCAAAAAAAGAATTGGGATTCTGGCAAATCGAACCAATAGATTTATTTCACCATACCTTTCTTTTCTTTGTCAGTGGACTCATCAGGATCCTCATCAGCAATCCTACGGATCATATCAAGGGCTTTCCTAATAAGTTTCTTCTTGATTGTCTTTAAACTACTGTGTTGTTGAAGCATTTCTCGTGATACATTAAGTGGTAACGTGTCAGAATCCACGAGGCCCTGCTCCCAATGTCAAAAAAAAAATTGGTAAGGAAAATTATTCCGATCCACACAAAATAAACTCATCTGCAATAACAACGCACACCCATGCCTACCTTCAAAAAGTTGAGGTATTTAGGCAACAGTTCATCAAATTCATCTGAAATAAACACTCGTCTAACATACAACTTCAGGTTGGATTTGTTTGTGTTATAATAACTCTCATATAAATCATTGGGAGCCTTAGGTGGCACAAAGAGGACTGCCTTGAACTCGACATCACCTTCAGCAATAAAGTGACTCCATGTGAAAGGTTTCTCATCACTAAAATCCTGCACAAAACATAAATCCACAACTTCATGAATATTAATAAACTTCAGAATGAACTTCACTATAATTACCTTAAAGTTTCTCAAAAATAATGAAGACGACAATATTACCTTGGCAAGAGAGTGGTAGAATTTGGTGTACTCTTCATCTGTAACCTCCTTTGGGTTCCTCAGCCATATAGCTTTCACATCATTTAAAAGTTCCCATTCATAAGTTGTTTCCTTCACTGTCTTTGTCTTGGGCTTTTTTTCTTCATCTTCACTTTTATCTGCATCTTCTTCACTTTCTTCCTCAGAGGAACTGCTTTCAGCTGTTTAAGAAGCGAAATAAGGTAAGAAAGACAACATAAATTTGGAAAATATACAATTATGGACAAACTAAAACATCATGAGACGTGGGATAGAAATGGAAAGATCACCCAACTGAGTTCCTAAATTATACATACATGATTCGTCTTCATCACTAGACTCATCTTCATCAGCAGGAACCTCCACATCAACCTCTTTGCTTGCCCAAATATATATAGGGAAGTTAATAAATTCAGAGTATCTCTTCACCAATTCCTGAGAAAAAAAGGATAGTAATTAGATCAAATTTAGCAAAACATTCTGGCACAAGTGACTAACAAACCTCAAATATCAACTAGTGAAACAACAAGGGAACCAACTTTAGAAGAAGGTTATAAACTCTTGTAAGTACAAGATAAGGAGATAAAAAATATAATGCGTAAAAGAAAAGTACCAACAGAGATAAATTGATATGGGACCTTTTAGAAAGTTTGGATGATACATAATAGAAGTGGTTGATATTTTTTTTAACCATGAGATGCATACTGAAATTTATGCCAGCAAATCATAAACCAATCTTAACATTTACCTTGAGCTATAGGTGTAAGTGTGTAACAATCCATAGAAACCCTACCACCTTAACGTTAATTTGCTTAATGAAAATCAATAGCATGTGTAATCACTTTAAAAACATCGGTCAGAAGCACAACATGAATGAAGAGAAAAGCTATGTCATAAAACAAATTTGATCATAGAAAAAACCTATATTTTCAATCATGAGCAAAGCAGATAGGTAGTATCACCTGCTGAAGAAACAAAACACATATTGTGGGCATTTAGATTAAAGGAAAAGAACCGTCAGTGTAGACGTATGTGCAATAAAATAAAAGACGTGATCTTTTAAACTCGTAATTTATAATAATTAAGGTAATAGTTTAGTGCATACTTTCAGCTTAGACTCCTCCAAGTACTCCCCAGCCTCATCTTTGAGGTGTAATCTAATCTCAGTTCCACGTCCTAGTGGCTCATTCCATGTATCTTCCGAAATTGCAAATGCTCCATCAGCTTTTGATTCCCATACATACCTGAGAGCCAAATAATTTTTGAATCAGCATTCTGGGGTGGATGTCTAGAAAACATCTTGTGCAATACACATCAGAGAAGCAATATCAGAGTGTAAAAAACTAACTGCTTGTCATCATTATGCTTGCTAATGACTTCAACATAGTCAGCCACAAGATACACAGAGTAAAAGCCAACTCCAAACTGCCCAATAAGATTGAGATCTCCACTTGTCTGCATTTTCTCAACAAACGCTGGACAGATAGATGGTTTCAATTAACATCTTTCACACCTTACCACAAACAGAAATTCTTTCAACCAAGACCACAAGCACAAGATAAATACCTGAAGTTCCAGATTTTGCTATAGTCCCCAGATTCTTAATTAAATCCTCCTTTGTCATACCAATACCTCTGTCTCGAATCGATAGGGTTTTCTTTTCCTTGTCTAACTTAATCTGCAGCAGCAACATTTTTAAGTGCAAAATAAACCATGAATACGGTAATTCAACTAGCAAATTCAAAATATCAGCATTGGTTTAACTGTCATCATAAAACTATTCAAAGAAAAAGCCGTCTAAATTATTAAATAATTAAAAATTAAGCAGTACTGACCTGGATTTCAAGCTTGGCATTATCACCTTCACCCAAAATCTCCTTATCTGTGAGGGAGAGGAACCTAATCTTGTCCAATGCCTACAACATGAAGCTATTTGTCATTAACACCAAGTGCATTTTTTGCTATAATTAATTTAGGGAAAAATTGCTTTCCTTTTTGTTTCAAACGCACCATCAGCAAAAGGATTTTAATTATAAACTATGACTTTATTTGATATACTGTGAGTGTAAGTTTTTTTTTTCACCCTGTCAACCAATCACAAATCATCTTTGGTGTGACTTTTAAGACAATTATTTATATAAAAATCAAACATTTTTTTAATGACATGACAATCTAAGATTGATTAGAGTCTCGTTAAAGCCATAAACTAATGACTCACACTAAGTTAGAGCTTGAGTTCTGGTAAAAAAAATTAAATGCAAGATATTTTATTTTACTTTTTTTTCCAAATGAAATAAATAAGGAAACATAAAATAAAAGGAAAAGGAGGTTACATCAGAAGCATTAGAGATCAACTCCCTGAGGAAAATGTCTTTGTTACTGTAGAGTGAGTTGATGATAATATCCATAAGCCGCGACACTTCCGCTTGGAACTCAAACTTCTCCGCGTTACTCCGTAACGATCTCTTCGACATCGATTCCGCCTCCCTTCCATCACAACAACACAGCGTTTGTAATAGAGAACCAAAATTTAACCTAAAAAGATAAGAGTGATTATCAAATATACTATACCTCTTGGCCACATCTGAATCGGTGGAAAGGCCATTTGGAACAGCACCGATCTTGTCTTCCACCTTCGGTGGATCTACAAGCTCTTCGGAATTAGCCTCTGCATTCGCCTGAAATTTTTCACCTATTGGAACCAATTGTTAGATATTAAAACTTGAAATGAACTATAGCTAACTCCAAAGAAGCAATTCATAGAGTTGAAATTTGAAAAGAGAGTACAAAACGAAGATGGAGTGTGATGATACCTTGATCCGCAAAGAGAAAGAGGAGACAGAGTAGAAGAAGAGCGGAAGGGAGAGCCCACTTCCTCATTGCAGTGATAGAGTGTTGAGTTTCTAGTACCTTCTTCGGTAACTCAGCTGAAATGATCCGCTTGGTTTGGACTTGGAACTGCGCTTCTGTTGATTTATATACCCCATTTTTGGTTGTGACCGTGATTTTTACGGGAATATCTATTTTGCCAGCGTGGATGATCCAACGGTTTATGGTCTATTTTAGATACGTGGCATAGTCTTATTGGTTGTTTCTGTTTCCTTCGACGTCGAGATTTCGAGTGTCGTAGACGTCCCCACAGGACGACCCTGGAGCCCAAGTCGTCCACCAATTTAGCAGTAGCAATTTGGCCAAGCTCATGTAATGTAAGGAGGGTTTTTGATCCTTTATCACAGGGCTGTTTTTTATGGTAAAAACAATTTTTAGTAAAAATTGATATATTTAGATAAATTAATTAAATTTTAAATCAATTATTTTTATGAGAAAAAAATTATTTTTAGAAAAGTTAGAAATTTGAAGCTTATTTAAAAAGTTGTTAGATTATTTTGAAAATAATAACATTCTTCCTATTTTATCCCTATAAAAATAACTACCAAACAAATATTATTAAATTATATAAATAACTTCATACCCATTTTAGTAATTCACTATATATAAATGATTTTTTACACAATCCAAACGAAATAGATTATCTTATAATCACTTTTCAGCAAACATATCCAAACATAAAACTGATTATATTATAATTGATTATAACAATAATCGATTATCCATATAATAATTTATTGCAATAATCGAATTTTCGCAGCTGATCCAAATACACACTAAGTGTGTCACATTCTAGTTTTCTTTTTCTTTTTTTTATAAATAAATTACTATAATTAGGACTTTTGATTCTTAATTGATATTCTAGGTATCTCATAAGTTTCGATCTTTTGGATCCATTATGAGACTACTTTTTGATCAGCTGCTTAGAGCAGAGAATTAATCATTGATTTTCGTAACCTCCCGAGTAGAGTATTTGCAATCAGGATTCGAACTTACATTCTTTTTCTTACTGAAACGATGTTTACCACTCGACCAACCCTTGGTTGGTGGTAACACGACGATTTACTACTGGTTCTACATTGTGGAAAATTTCAATCACCTCAATTGAATAATGAGTTTAATTTTGATAGTATGAAGTTTTTTATACTATTAACGAATAACAAAACATTTTGAATAATCTAGTGATTTTATGGTTGGTTGAAAATCTACAAAATCTTTACATTAATCATATATATCAATTAAATCCATAATCAATATATGAGTTTTCAGTCTGTTCTATAATTTGCATATATGCGTTAAAACCACGTACAACCATATTGACAAATCCATAAATTTTGATTAGTGAGGGTAACAAAATAATTTATAAATACTTTTACAAATTATAATTGTTCTTTGCGTATTTTCATATTTTAAAAATGTTGTATGATTGTTTCATTTTCAATACAACAAAAAATATCTTTCTATGTATATAATCAAACAATCATTCAACCATTCATTTCTCATATGATTGTGCATTCCATTATTCACAAAATTCATTACGTATACATCTCTCAAATGTTGCATTGTCCCATACAAAATCAGAGGTAACTTTAGAAGTAAATATAACATTAGATACACAATATATTAGTTTTGACCCACATTTCAGAAAGATCACTAATCTCATTTAACTTTGAAAATCAAACATGAGACCAAACATCTATGATATGAGTTTCAAGTTGACTATAAAGTCCCGTAAGCTCCACAGAAGAAAATTCAGATAAATAAAACTTAGTCAAACAAATCAATTGATAAAAATAACTCAACCTGAAAGTGATGTAAATTTGAAACTTTTTTAACTGAGGCTTAATCTTTCATGTGTAATGAGTGCATCATCCATATTTAGAATGTTAATATTTTGTTTCTCACAAAATAATGATACTTCATTTAAAAATATTTGACTTTTATAATAACCATCATAAAAGTCACACAAATGATGATTTGCTATTGGTTGATAATATAAAAAAATTTACCACGATAATATATCAAAATTAAACTCATAAAATTTCACATTAATTTGAAATTGTTTAGAACTTTATTGATATACATTAAGAATGGCATAATATATATATTCTATTAAAATATAGGGAATTTTTTTTATTTATTTATATTTTTATTGATATCCAAAATTTCTGAACGGTTCTTTGTGCAAAGGAGAGAATAACAATGACACAAAAAAGAGGACGACATACGGGTACATACGGTTGAAGAATGTTCAGAGGAAAAATAAGGGGAAACTTGTATGATAATGGTGAAGGGTTGGGATTTCCTAAGAACTGCGGAAAGTGAGGAAAACAAATTTTTTTTTTAAGGTTTAATTACACTTGTAGTTCTTCAGATATCATGATGGTATAATTTTAGTCTCACATGTTCTAATTGCACAATTGGGTCCCCCGAGTATCATGATTGTGCAATTTTGATCCCCCAGATTTCAATTGTGTCAATTGGGTCCCTCAAGTCTCACAATTGTGTAATTTTGGTGCCCAAAGTATCACGATTGTGCAATTTTTAAGGTCAATAGTCTACGAAGCACATATGGGACTGATTTGACACTTAGTGAGGTCAGCTTGACAGTTTACATGTCATTCCTGAAATAGACAGATGCAAACACTAGAAGGGGGTTGAATGGTGTTTGACAAATTTATGCGGAATATAGAAACTTTTTCGCAAGCACAGACGGGTTATAATAGACGAGTAAACACAGACAGGTCAATCAAACTGATAACTCGTCTGAAGGTTTTCACAGAAAACACACAATCATGCAAGATAAAAAAAGGTTTGATAAACACAATTATAAACCCCTTTAGTTAGATGATACTCAAGACAAATAATCAAACTAAAGAGTTAAGGGAAAGAGAGAGATCACTCAGCAGGTTTTATCCTGGTTCACCCCTTAACAATGAGGCTACGTCCAGTCCTTGGCAGCACCAAGTTTTCTCACTATAACTGATTTAGGTTACAGGACAGACAAGTATTATTTTCACACCTAGCCTCTTCAGGCTCCAGACGAGTATTGTTTTCACACCTAGCCTCTCCAGGCTCCAGACAAGTATTATTTGCACACTTAGCCTCTTCAGGCTCAGACGGGTTTGTTTGAGAAAAGTTGTAAAAAGATTACAATTTGCAAGTCTTTCACGAGCACTCAGACGAGTGTATTAAATGTGAAGTTCTAAAAGACTGCGTATTAACTTCAAATGATTGAAGAATAAATAATGAAAGAATGAAGATATAAATGCACAGAGTAATTGCTCTTTGATTGCTTTTATCGTTCTCTTGTGTCTTTGGAATCTTCAAAGTCTTCTTAATTAAATAGGCTTCAAAATTTTTAAAGCCGTTGGACACAAAGTCTGAAGTCTTTGGCTTCTTGCAGATCTTCAATAAATGCAATAGAGTCGTTCTGATCAGCCATTAAAGCATAGGGAACTTCGCTTGTTCTCTTTCATCAGAGTGATGTAGACTTCTGATATACCTTTGGTCTCAGCAGGTCTGTATACATGCTTTTTGTTTGCAGAGGGAAGACTTTCCCTTTTGGTGTAAGATGCAGTTGTGTTCAGGCAAAGCACTTTGTTGAAGT
Source organism: Ammopiptanthus mongolicus (assembly GCA_039655645.1). Taxonomy (NCBI): domain Eukaryota; kingdom Viridiplantae; phylum Streptophyta; class Magnoliopsida; order Fabales; family Fabaceae; genus Ammopiptanthus; species Ammopiptanthus mongolicus. The sequence continues at coordinate 27,120,037 of CM077346.1, read as the reverse complement.
TCTTTATCAGGGTCGAGACAGCTTTCATCCAATGTATTCTTTAACGTTAGTCTTTAGACGGATGAGTAGCTTCATTAGACGGGTTGACTCTTTAACAAAGAGATGACGTTAGTTGCAAAGTCTTTTAGACGGGTGAGTCTTCCTTTGATCAGACGGTTGAAGACTTCATTAGACAAGTGAACTTCTCTTAGTTCAGACGAGTGAACCTTAGCTAGTTCAGACGAGTGAACTTATCTTAGTTCAGACGAGTGAACTTTAGTTAGTTCAGACGTGTGAACTTAAGTTAGTTCAGACGGATGAACTTATCTAAGTTCAGACGAGTGAACAGTTCATACAGACGCTTAATGTTTTAATCTGCACACTAAGTAGACGAGTCAAATACCACAGACGGGTTCAATTAAATCATTGAATAATTGTTTTAATCTCATCAAAACTAAGGTAAATGTGTTAGATTTAAACTCAACAATCATCTACAAGGCATGCTATCACAAACTTTATTGCGGAAACATAATAACCATATATAGCATGCATCTTTATTATCAAGAACAACTTAAAACTTGATACCTTTAGGATCTACAACATGCTGATTTATCAAAGATATAGGAATACCTGAATCCATTGTATGTTCCTAGCCTCAAGCGTTCTTCAGAGGATGAACTTGATCACCAACCTTCACGAACGGAGGGTAGTAATCCTGAAACGCAGAGAGGGGGAAGAGAAAAGAGAGACGGGTAATAAACACCCGTTGGCTTGTGGTTCTTCCTCAACCGGAACTCCTTATGCCTTAGTCGCTCTTCAGATGGGGAGAAGAGGCGGTATGCGATATTGTGTCCAGTGTATTGGGGACCATAGCCTATATATAGGGTGATGGTCAATTAGGGTTCCCATTATTCCGAAATGGGCCATCAATGACATCCACTCATATTTAGTCCATATCAATTAACTAATTTATTATCAAATCAGAAATTTAATTAGCCTTATCACTTAATTTGATCACATATCAATTAAGGCTCCTAATTGATAAATAGCTAATATAATTAATAAACGATATCTGCCCACATTATGACATTGAAATATAATTAAATACAAAATATTCCAACAATCTCCCACTTGGGCAATATATCGTAATAATTATATCAGAATTCTTTAGGCGCGCATCCGAATGCTATTTATCTTTAAATTTCCCCTTTACAATCTGGTCCACCTCATACATCAACAATGGGACCACCGCGGCTGTCGTCACTAACGTCTATTGTGACTAAACCCCGACGACCATCACATCAATGCACTAGATGACATAGATCGATATGGATGAGTGGCATGGAAATTTCATGCAATGTGATCTCTGAATCATGCCTATTTCCAACTGGTCCAACTTAAGTCTTTAGTGAGATCAATTTTGCAAAAATTTAATTTTGCAAACCGAAGTCCTTAATGTGTAAATAAATTTTATACACAACAAGATACAAACAAGTTCATAATGAACTCATAAACATAACTTTATTTCTGCAGAAAATCCTAAATAACAAAAGATTTGTATCTCAAATATAAAACACAAATAGAGACTCCCACTAAACTAAGGGATCCTCAGTGACAACACCCATATGAGCAACATTCTCGTGAAAAAACCTTAGGTGTTAAGCCTTTAGTTGGTGGATCTGCTAGCATAGAATTTGTCTCTATGTGCTCCATAGAAAACTGTTTTTCCTTAACTCTTTCTTAACTACAAGATACTTGATGTCGATGAACTTCGACTTTGTAGAACCCATGTTGTTGTTGAAGTACAATATGACTGACTTATTTGTCACAACTTGACTTGAGTGATATTTTAATACCTTTTACTAAATGCAACCAAGTGACAAAAATTACTCCAGTCATATCCCGTAGTCGGATGCCTACTATCTTGGCATCCTGTCAAATCGGAGTCAAAATTCCTCATGATCTCTAAACTGTTAGATCTCCGATATGTGAGCATATGCCCTTTTGTTCTCTTTAAGTATCTCACATTCCTTATGGTTGCTTTTCCAATAATTCTTAAATTGCTCGAGTATCTGTCTTATAATCCTACTATGTACGCTATTTCCGGATGCGCACAAAATTAAGCATACATGAGACTTCCCACAGCGGAAGCATAGGGAATCTTATACATTTCCTAAATTTCCAGATTTTCATAGGGGCATTTAATTGAGACTAAAATGTCTCCCTTAGTGACTGAGGTATTTCTTGGTTTACTATCTTTCATGTCGAACTTATCCAAAACTATATCGATATAGCTCTTTTGTGATAACCCAAAAATATCTCGAGAATGATCTCTAAGTATCGAATTCCTAAGACAAAAGAAGCGTCCCCAAGATCTTTCACCACAAAATTCTTTGTCAGAAATTTCTTGGTTTCGCGCTATAAGCCTATATCGTTCTTGGCTAGCATAATATCAACATATAATACCAGAAAAATGAACTTACTCCCACTGAACTTGTAATATCCACAGTTGTCCTCGATATTCATCTCGAAACCAAATGAGACAATCTCTTGATGGGACTTGTGGTATCACTAACGAGACGTCTTCTTTAGCCCATAGATAGATTCCCTTAATTTTCAAACCATCTTCTCCGTGTCTTTCGACACAAAGTTTCCCTGTTTGCATTATATACATTTGTTTCATCAATGTTGCCATTGAGAAACACCGTCTTGACATCCATCACGTGAAGCTCCAAATTATAATAAGCAACGTGAGCCATGATTGTCCTTAAAAGAGTCATTCAATGATACTGAAGAGAATGTCTCTTTACAAGCAATCATTTCTTTTGAGTATAGCCTTTTGCCACTAGACAAAACTTTATAACTCTCCATATTACCCTTTGACACCTTCAAGTAATAGAATAAGTTTCAAACCTTATTGTCTAGCTTGAGCTTGTACTCATACCTTCAATCCACTTTTCCGAATAGAAACGTCATATGGTTTGATGGGAGTTGATAGAATCTTCTTCCATTATACCATTTACCTTATGTTCCTAGATAAATACTATATAATTATCCAAAGTAGTATTCACTATTTCTTTAGTGAATCATGGCAAAAGGCATCGACTCTTGATGCTCTAGTTCTTGAGGGTGTTGAGTTTGACCTTCAGGAATAATTTCCTTATCTTGAATGGGAAGAATAACAACAATATCCTCACAAGGATCCAAATTTGCTACACCAATAGCAACTGTATGAATTGGTTCAGGAATAAGAACCAATTCTTCCTCAAAGATATTGTCTCTAATCTTATCTCCCCCCAAACTCAATATCCTCAAAGAACTAGTCAGTTCCTGTCTCAAGGTTTCTTTAATTTGGGATTATCAAATTCATTTACCCCTTTGACCATTCAGAGTATCAATAAGGTTGCCGCTCAATATTTGGGGAGCTCCAATCTCCTTCGCAAGACTCATAAGGTCTTGCCTTAGTTGGATGTTCCCATACTTGAAAGTGATTGATCGGTAACTTTAGTTGGTACTCTGTCAAGCATTTAAGCTGCAATCTTTATTATTACTCTCGTAGTGACTCTGGTAAGGTAGAATGACTAATCATACTCCTTACCATACCCTTAAGCGTCATTACTTGGACTTAACTGCATTTTTGATAGCCATATTCTGATATATTTAACTTTTAATGCATTTAATACAATCAATAAAATGTATAAGGCCAATGGAATCTAGGATTCCCTCATACAAGTTGCTCAACTCTATTCGTAGAGATGTGCTCTAAATGTTTGTGTCATAATGCTCCTTAATTTTACTATCAACATTACGCTTAGTGTCGTACGATTCCTCACTCAATGTTTTGCCACAAGAGGTCTCAATACCAAGCAATTATAGTTTGTCCAGCCCATAGCTTAACTGGTTCCTACAATATTTGAATTTAAAAGACAAATTGAATCCATCATTTCTAAATGAACAAAATTATCCTGATTTGTTCAATAAGAAACCAAAACCAAATTTCATCTAAATGATGACTAAACCAAAATGTCTTTTAATTTCAAATATTAGCCAGTAACAACAATCTAAAATGTTAATAGCCTTATCCTTTACTGACTTGGTCAAATCCAATATAGATGCATCTTTCAGCATCACTTGGCCTTCATCAGTTCAGACATTCCTTTATAGAAATGCCAAACATGATATTTGGGACATTTCTTCTTTAGATACCCGATGTCCTTATAAAAGAAATAATTGTGACCCTAGTTATTTCTTTTGAGACGGGCCCTTAGTAACTTTATCCTTAGTTTTCTTTTGTTAGCCCTTATCTTTAGAGATATTTGTCAAATGAGCACTATTTGTCGTCTCTTACTTCATTGTTTCCTTTCTTGCACACCTTCTGAAACGAATCCATTCAGATATTATTTCTCTTTATAACAACTATAAGCTGACTTAAACGGACTGAATTGTGCATAAAGGAATACTAAATACTAAATGCATGGGCACGTCGTTAGACAGCCCACGTTTTAGCGCTTTAAGTTTATGAGCAAGATTGGACACTCCTATAACGTGCTCTTTATATTTCCTTTTCTTTATACTTAATGAAAATCTAGCTCTCCAATGAGTGCTTATTTTCGTCTTTGTTGCTTTCAAAAAGTACTTTTTAACTTCAGCAAGGAAATCTCAGGCATTAATTATGTCATCGAAAATAATACCCCTAAAGGTTTCTGGAATATCGACCTTTATGATCAAAAGACCCATGCAATGGGAGCGGTCCCACTTGCTATACTTGATCCTCTCTTCAGAGAAACTGGATTGTGAGAGAAGGTGGTTTTCTCCATCCTTATGCAAGGTCAAGATCCAAGAACAATATTAATGTTCTCCTTTCAATCCCAAAAATTAGTCAAAACTTTTTGAGAATCGAAATTGAATTAAATCAGCATATACATAAGTAATATTAGCTTAAAGAGAACATAAGTACCGTAAAGATACTCACCAAAATACCTTGTGCACCATTAACATTAAGGCTTTGGACAATAACATTAATTGCTAGTGGTATTTTGTTGTAATGATCAAACACTAGTGATAATTTTCTGTCAAACAACAGCTAACTTTGGATACTCTGTTCTTCACATGAAAAAAATATATATTTATAATCACTGTGTGTTTATCATCAGAGGTGTTAATGCAACCCTGCCAAATATTAACCTTCCTTTGGGCCGATTAATATCCGCATAGATGTAAACCCACATAACCTTTAATATTTCTTTTGAGTGATTTCCATAAGAAATGTCACCTTAGAGAGTTCATGCTTCAATTGACTCACTCGAAATCCAAATTGGCAAATTGAAGACCCAAACAAGATACCAAGTGCACCATCAATTCCCAATCTTCGGATTGTAAGAATTAACTGCTAGTGGTACTCTCAACGCAATGATCAAATATTGGTGATAAGTCCTATCAAATAATGATCACCTTCGGGCATCTTATTATCCACATGGAAAATACTTTATAATCACCACACATTTACCATCACAAGTATGTAATTATCCGGCCAAGTTGTGCCTTCCTTCGGACCGACAACAACTCGCATGAATAATTTCATACTACATCTTTTGTAAATCCAATTGAATCAAATTTACGCAACAGAGGTTACTTCGGCAACGTGTTGTTTCAACCAACTCAACCAAAAATACCAGACAATTTTAATAAAATGGGGGGTCCCGAATTTGCCCTTTTCACACTAAAAACATGGAAACCTGAATGCTTAATGTGAAAAGAACCTTTAAAAAAAGATTCTTCTCATACGTGAACTTTCCGAATAAGTGGTTTTATAGTTCTAACTTTGGTTCTTAGAGTCTGGATCCATTTCGAAATATTGCCTACGACCATAGGTAAACTATTAGAAGTGGCAATACCTCGAAAGGAATCACTCTAAGTTAGGCCTTCGAGATAACGAAACAGGATGTACATCCAGAAGGCTACCACTACTCAACCTTTTCCCTATCTCAAGTTGCACTCAGGCCCGGGTATAGGGTCTCACTCATAAGTGTGTGAGAAAACTAAATAAATCAATGAATCAATGAACCAACCAATATATATATATATATATATATATATATATATATATATATATATATATATATATATATATATATATATATATATATATATATATTATAATTCACGCACAGGGGATATAATAATCAAAAACTTTGCACCAAAACTTATCCATCTTTCTTTTCAATTCTTATCGATTAAGCTTTAGGTGCAATAACCACGTACATAAACATATATTCACGGATTTCCTGATGCCTTTGTTGAGTGAATATAAAACAAAGAAGGCACAGATTAGTTCAAAATGAATTCAAACCTGAAGCTTGGCTTACGTGATGAGCGTGAAGCAAAAAACAAAATTTCTTTTATAATTCCTAATTTAAAAAAAAAATAAGATTCATAAAATAATCCCAATAAATCAAACATGAAGACCCTCTCTGATACCACTTGTAAGATTTAAACTCAATAATCATCTACAAGGCATGCTATCACAAACTTTATTGCGGAAACATAATAACCATATATAGCATGCATCTTTATTATCAAGAACAACTTAAAACTTGATACCTTTAGGATCTACAACATGCTGATTTATCAAAGATATAGGAATACCTGAATCCATTGTATGTTCCTAACCTCAAGCGTTCTTCAGAGGATGAACTTGATCACCAACCTTCACGAACGGAGGGTAGTAATCCTGAAACGCAGAGAGGGGGAAGAGAAAAGAGAGACGGGTAATAAACAGCCGTTGGCTTGTGGTTCTTCCTCAATCGGGACTCTTTATGCCTTAGTCGCTCTTCAGATGGGGAGAAGAGGCGGTATGCGATATTGTGTCCGGTATATTGGGGACCATAGCCTATATATAGGGTGATGGCCAATTAGGGTTCCCATTATTCCGAAATGGGCCATCAATGACATCCACTCATATTTAGTCCATATCAATTAACTAATTTATTATCAAATCAGAAATTTAATTAGCCTTATCACTTAATTTGATCACATATCAATTAAGGCTCCTAATTGATAAATAGCTAATATAATTAATAAACAATATCTGCCCACATTATGACATTGAAATATAATTAAATACAAAATATTCCAACAAAATGCACATCAGATATTAGGAGACTCAACAATCTCCCCCTTTTTGATGATGACAAAACACGTTAAATGATTTAATGAACTTAAGAAAATTCACATAAATCAGTCATGTATATGATTAATCAGATTAAAAACATTGTTCCATGATTATAATATACTCAGACAGATAAGCATTTAACTTTTTATCTTAGTCTTATCTTAGTATTTTCTCCCCCTTTTGACATTATCAAAAGTAATAGAACATAAACAGAGAGAAAAGAAAAGATACATCATATTAAAAGTAAACATTTGTTCATATCAGACAGTTGTAATATAAAGACATTTTTCATTTAACTTTCTCCCCCTTTTGTCATAATCAAAAAAGGGAAAAGGAGGTATTTGACCATCATTGGCTGTGTACAAGGATCTTTTTAAAAAAGAAGAAAATTACACATAAGTGTTAAAAAGAACAAAAAGAGCATCTATTCTAGCTTCTAAAACAGTTCTAGCTCTTCTTTCTGCAGCAAGATCTTGGTGAGCAACTTCAACCAAGGTCTTGAGAGATGCTACTTCAAAAAGCAAAGTTTGAAGATCTCGTCTGGGCACAGGAATGTGATCAGCAGAGTCATCAAAATGCCAGGGAAGAGCATAGACAGGTGGTGCAGAAGGGATAGAGAAGGCTTCCGAAATCCGGGGAAAGAAACGTAAGTGAAGATTGCGATAGAAGATAAAAGGTAGAAAGGTGAGCTTATGGAAAGAATCATCAGAGGAGTTATCTTCTGGAGGTGAGGAAAAAACAGAGGACAGAAAGGAGAGAGATGGAAGAAAAGATGCGGGTAAAGGTGCAACAGGGAGTGAGGGATAATCAGGGATTAATAGATCAAGATATTCCATGAAGAAATTTGATCCAGTAATGAGAATGAAACAAGGTATTGAATAGTTAGGAAGAATAACAACAGAGTTTGGATGGGTGATGGAAGGATTAGGGTGATGAAACATGATAACAATAGGTTCAAAAACACATATAGCTCTACAAGTATTGGTAAAGTGAGATGGAGGGGGAGGTACAACAGAGAAGTTAGAGACACTAGTAGACATTAAAAGTTGCAAATCAGACTTGAACAAAAAAGAATTGCCAACAGGTTTGTCAGGAGTTGAATCCCTTGAAATATGACACAAATCAGACACAATGATGAAAAAGGAGGAAAGATAGGAGTTTTCCTGAAAGGGTGAAGCCTGAGGTTCATCATGAGATGAGGAGGAAGAGGGTGAAAACTTGCCAAGGGTAAAGTTTTCTGACATTCTGAGCTTAATGCGTTTAGGAGCCACAAAGACAGCAGGTTGGCTAACTTGAGGGGCTTCTATGGTAGAAACTACAACAGGTATGCCAGATCTCTTCTGCTTAGGAATAGTGCCAGGACAAAAGGCTGGGTGGTCCAAGGTTTGTCCTAAAGGCGTTGGCAGTTGCTCCCCCTGAGCAGGTGCAGTCTCTTCACTAGAGATAGTCTCACTCAGTATAACTTGAGAAGGGGCAGAATCAGAATCCACCACAACAAGAGCTTGCCTCTTGGGAGTCAGCTTCCTCTTCTTCAAGGAGAGAATAGGAGCACTTTTCTCCGAAGAAACGGGCTGGCTTTGGTTTGCAATCTTTCCAGAGGGTTTGCAAATATGTGTAGATGCAGAGGCCTCAGACTCATCGGTTGATACAGTAGGAATTTGACCCTTCTGATCCTCAGATGCTTGATTTGAAGAGGATGGAGCAGGGGTGGAGAGCCTCATTAAAGAGATAGTCTATTTGGCTAAAGGTCTAGCCATGTCCACAAAGGTGACTTCTTCAGGGACAAAGATTTTGATTCTAAAAAGCTTGGTCAGAAGCATGCCATATGGATATGTAGGAGAGCTATGTCTCTTAATCAATGACACGAAAAGTTTGAAAATGAGGTCATTGATGTCTACCTTGATTTTGTGAATAAGACGAAAGAGGGCAAATGAATCCATCTTCGAGATGTAGTCTCTTGAGCCCTTCCTAGGTAGCACACATTCTTGCAAAAGCTTGAGCAAGAAGCGGCATTTGGGAACAAGGTTACTTGATTTGAGATTTGTAGGGTTAGGGTTACCAAAAAGGACGATGTTGATGTCGCTCTGGCTTACTGAATCTACCCAGTTGTCTGTATAACCAGCACCATGTCTAGGGCAACCAGTTACCAGTTCCAGAGTGTTGAGGGAGAAGGAGAAGCGTTGGTTGGAAATGCGAGCTTGAATCTCCGTGGGAAAGCCACTTGGAGAGTGAAGAACGACGGCGTTGGTCCAGAAGTCAGTGACCAACTTGGGGTGCACAGGCTCCTTCAAGTCGAAGAATGGAGTCCAGTTGGAGTAGTTGAGCTCTTCAAGCACATCTAAACCCGACCGACTTAGAGCCGAAAGGTCAATGAGTTTCCCTGGGATGATTTTGTGAGCAGCTTAAACATCAAGGTTGTAACGCTTAGCAATGACATCAGCAGAGAGTTGCTTTGGGGGTGCCATTTCAGAGAAGTTAGGGTTAGAGAAGTTTGAGAGTCAGAAAGTGAGTGAAAAGGGAAGAAAACGAAATGAGAGTGAAATAAAGAGAGTTATTTTGAAAAACGTACGAATGGAGATTTTAAAAGAAGGAAGAACGGTTCAGATTTAAAATAAGACAAAAACATCCACGTACACATTTTGCCTCAGATAATGAAACGACACTTAAAAGAAAATAACATAGCCATTTTAAAAAGAATTTTTTAAAAGAAGAGCGAATGACTCATAAGGTCAGACGATTAAACGTAGACAGATATCATAAATACTCATCAGACAGGTTATTCAGCAAGGCAATGCATATTCAAGTTGTCTCTTATAAACTTAAACCTATCCTCAGCTAATGGTTTTGTAAAGATAACAGCCCATTGATTTTCAGTTTTAACAAACTTAACATTAAATACACCTTTTTGAACATAATCTCTTATGAAGTGATGTTTGATTTCTATGTGCTTAGCCTTAGAATGTTGTATGGGATTCTTGGTTAAGCAAATAGCACTAGAATTATCACACCAGACAGGTATATTATGCTCAAATATAGAGTAATCTTCTAGTTGATGTTTTACCCATAAAAGCTGTGAGCAGCAACTTGCAGCAGAGACATATTCTGCTTCTGCAGTTGAGAGGGCGATAGTCGTCTGTCTTTTGCTTGACCAGGAGACTAAGTTTGCTCCAATGAAGTGACTTCCTCCACTGGTGCTTTTTCTTTCAAGTCTATCTCCAGCAAAGTCAGCATCATAAAAGCCAACTAATCTATAATCTTGTGTTCTTAAATACATTAAACCAAGATTAGTGGTTCCAAGCAAATATCTAAAGATTCTTTTAACAGCCTTAAGATGAGATTCGTTGGGATCAGATTGAAATCTAGCACACATACAGACACTAAATTGAATATCAGGTCTGCTAGATGTTAAGTAAAGAAGAGATCCAATCATACCTCTGTAGACAGTTTGGTCTACCTTTTTACCTTGATCATCTTTGCTTAGATTAACATTAGTTTACATTGGAGTTTTCATGATCTTTGAGCTATCCATTTTGTATTTCTTTAGAATCTCCTTGATGTACTTTTGTTGATGGGTGTAGATTCCATAACACGTCTGCTTGATTTGCAATCCAAGGAAGAACTTCAATTCTCCCATCATGCTCATTTCAAATTCTGCTTGCATCAACTTAAAGAATTCTTTGCACAATTTTTCATTAGTAGCTCCAAAAATAATATCATCAACATATATTTGAACTGCTATGAAGTTATCTTTTGAGCATTTCTTAAACAAAGTTGTATCAACTTTTCCTCTTATAAAACCATTATTCATAAGAAAAGAACTAAGTCTATCATACCATGCTCTAGGCGCTTGTTTTAAACCATATAAAGCCTTTTTAAGTTTGAAAACATAATCTGGTTTTTCATTATCTTCAAAACCAGGAGGTTGTTTAACATAAACTTCTTCTTCAATTATTCCATTTAAAAAAGCACTTTTTACATCCATTTGAAATAAAGTAATTTGATGTTGTGCAGCATATGACATGAGTATGCGAATAGCTTCTATTCTAGCTACAGGTGCAAAGGTCTCAGTATAGTTAATACCTTCTTGTTGGTTGTAGCCTTGAGCTACTAACCTTGCTTTGTTTCTGACAACTTTGCCATCTTCATCTAGCTTGTTTCTGAAAACCCATCTTGTTCCAATAACAGACTTGTCTGTTGGTTTGGAGACAAGTTTCCAGACATCATTCCTTTTGAACTGATTAAGTTCCTCTTGCATGGCAAGAACCCAGCTTTCATCTTCAAGAGCTTCCTCAATATGCCTTGGTTCAATTTCAGATAAAAAGGCCATATTGCTTGACTCTCTTAAGACAGATCTGGTTCTAACACCTTCAGAGGGACTTCCAATGATAAGATCTTCAGGATGATGAGCTTTGAACTTCCAGTCTCTTCTGAGATCATCATTTTGATGTTGATCTGACTGATGACTCGTCTGCTCCACTTGTCTGAGAGATTCCTCAGTAGACTCAGTTTTTGATACGTCTGGCTGTTGACTCGTCTGCTGGGTAAGATCAAGTCCTGCAAGATCATCTCCTAGATCTGATAGTTCCCTATCAGTCTTTAGATTATCATTGAATTTTACATGAATAGATTCCTCAACAATAGAGGTCCTAGAGTTAAAAACTATGCTTTAGACACTTCAGAATATCCAATGAAGATACCTTTGTCTACCTTAGAATCAAACTTTCCAAGTTGATCCTTAGTATTTAAGATGAAGCATTCACATCCAAATGCATGGAAATAAGTTATGTTGGGTTTTCTACCTTTCCACAATTCGTAAGGAGTCTTCTTTAGGATAGACCTTATAAGTATTCTATTTTGCACATAACATGCAGTGTTTACTGCTTTAGCCCAGAAGTACTTAGGGAGATTATTTCCATTAAGCATTGATCTAGCCATCTCTTGCAGAGATCTGTTCTTTCTCTCAACTACTCCATTTTGCTGTGGAGTTCTTGGTGCAGAGAAGTTGTGAGAGATTCCATTCTCTTCACAGAACAGTTTGAATTGCTCATTTTCAAATTCTCCCCCATGATCACTTCTAAGGGTAGAAATACAGAAACCTTGCTCATTTTGTACTTTCTTACAGAATACAGAGAAGGCCTTAAAAGACTCATCCTTGTGGGTTAAGAAAAGTACCCAAGTAAATCTAGAATAGTCATCAACAATGACAAATTTATATTTCCTTCCAGCTAGACTGGCAACACTAACTGGTCCAAACAGATCCATGTGTAACAACTGAAGAGGTCTAGAGGTTGATACAATGTTTTTTGATTTGAAACTTGATTTTACTTGTTCACCTCTCTGACATGCATCACATAAAACATCTTTCTTGAAACTGATATCAGGCAATCCTCTCACAAGGTTATCCTTTTTCAATTTGGAAATAAGTTTCATACTAGCATGTCCTAGTTTCTTATGCCATAACCATCTTTCATCCTCTTTAGACATCAGACAGGTTACACTTTGATCTGAGAGTTCAGTTAGCTCAATCTTATAAAGATTTTGCTGTCTATTAGCTGAAAAGAGGGTCTTGCCACTCTTGTTTTTGACTATGCATTCATTCTTAGTGAAGGAGACATCAAATCCACTATCACATAATTGACTTATGCTAAGTAAATTGTGTCTTAGTCCTTCAACCATAAGTACATTTGAGATAGAGGGAAGAGGGGGTTTACCACCAATTGTACCAACACCAATTACTCTTCCTTTTTGATTGCCTCCAAAGGCAACAAATCCACCATTCTTAGACTGGAGGTCTTGGAACATAGACCTTTCTCCTGTCATATGTCGCGAGCAGCCACTGTCCAGGTACCAGCAGAGGCGTCTACTTTGTCCTATTAAGGATGTCTGCAACAGAAATTATCTTATCTTTAGGTACCCATATTTTTCTGGGTCCTTTTCTGTTAGTTCTAGGAGTCTGTGAAGACTTCCCCTTTTTCTTGTGAAAACACTTAGACATAACATGTCCAGCTTTTCCACAGAAGTTACAGACGGGTCTAAGTCTAACTGGAATGGGTTTAACATAGACAGTTGAAGATTTTGTTGATACTTTATGATCAGCTTGATGATCATATCCAATGCCTTCTTTGTTAAGAGAGTGTCTCTGACATCCTAGCAGTTTTGTCAGATTATCTCTGCCATTAACAAATCTAGCAAGATCAGAAGTGAGCTCCTTCACTTTTTGTTGAAGTGTGAACACTTCTTCAGAATGTGATGTTTCACTTGAGATCGAAGCTTCATCAGACTTTTCAGTCCTCAGCTGGCTATTCTCTTTGACCAGCATCTCACACTCTTGAGATTTTTGTTTATGCTCACTCAGGAATTTAACATAATCTCTCTTGAGGGATTTGAAGGCCTTAGATAAGCCTTTGGATTCCTCTACCAGCTCATCATAAGCATCATGCAATTCTTCAAGTTCAGAATGTACCTCAGTTTCAGGTTCTGAATCTGTATTGGCCATCAGACAGAGATTGGCTTCCTCTTCTGTCTCTTCTCCTTCATGTGTGACAGATAAGGAGTCCCACATTTCTTTAGCAGAATCACAAGCACGAACTTTTTCAAATTCTTCTGGACTGAGAGCACAGATTATAGCATATCTGGCTTTATGGTTTAGATCCCATCTTGTCTTTTCTGCAGGTGTCCACTGAGCCTTAGGCTTGTCCGAGCCATCATTATTTTGAGGAGTGTAAGGACCATTAGTAATGACATCCCATACATCAGAATTTGTTGACAAGATGAACCAGTGAAACATTTCTTTCCAGTAGTTGTAGTTTACACCATCGAAGAAAGGGGGTCTGGTTATAGAGGCTCCTTTAGGTTGGGGGTTCCTACTTGAGCTTGCTCCAGAATACATTTTCTATTCTTCAGGATCTTTTCTCTACACTGTTAGGTGCTCAACCCAGAGGTTGAGCTCTAATACCAACTGAAATAGACAGATGCAAACACTAGAAGGGGGTTGAATGGTGTTTGACAAATTTATGCGGAATATAGAAACTTTTTCGCAAGCACAGACGGGTTATAATAGACGAGTAAACACAGACAGGTCAATCAAACTGATAACTCGTCTGAAGGTTTTCACAGAAAACACACAATCATGCAAGATAAAAAAAGGTTTGATAAACACAATTATAAACCCCTTTAGTTAGATGATAGTCAAGACAAATAATCAAACTAAAGAGTTAAGGGAAAGAGAGAGATCACTCAGCAGGTTTTATCCTGGTTCACCCCTTAACAATGAGGCTACGTCCAGTCCTTGGCAGCACCAAGTTTTCTCACTATAACTGATTTAGGTTACAGGACAGACAAGTATTATTTTCACACCTAGCCTCTTCAGGCTCCAGACGAGTATTGTTTTCACACCTAGCCTCTCCAGGCTCCAGACAAGTATTATTTGCACACTTAGCCTCTTCAGGCTCAGACGGTTTTGTTTGAGAGAAGTTGTAAAAAGATTACAATTTGCAAGTCTTTCACGAGCACTCAGACGAGTATATTAAATGTGAAGTTCTAAAAGACTGCGTATTAACTTCAAATGATTGAAGAATAAATAATGAAAGAATGAAGATATAAATGCACAGAGTAATTGCTCTTTGATTGCTTTTATCGTTCTCTTGTGTCTTTGGAATCTTCAAAGTCTTCTTAATTAAATAAGCTTCAAAATTTTTAAAGCCGTTGGACACAAAGTCTGAAGTCTTTGGCTTCTTGCAGATCTTCAATAAATGCAATAGAGTCGTTCTGATCAGCCATTAAAGCATAGGGAACTTCGCATGTTCTCTTTCATCAGAGTGATGTAGACTTCTGATATACCTTTGGTCTCAGCAGGTCTGTATACATGCTTTTTGTTTGCAGAGGGAAGACTTTCCCTTTTGGTGTAAGATGCAGTTGTGTTCAGGCAAAGCACTTTGTTGAAGTTCTTTATCAGGGTCGAGACAGCTTTCATCCAATGTATTCTTTAACGTTAGTCTTTAGACGGATGAGTAGCTTCATTAGACGGGTTGACTCTTTAACAAAGAGATGACGTTAGTTGCAAAGTCTTTTAGACGGGTGAGTCTTCCTTTGATCAGACGGTTGAAGACTTCATTAGACGAGTGAACTTCTCTTAGTTCAGACGAGTGAACCTTAGCTAGTTCAGACGAGTGAACTTATCTTAGTTCAGACGAGTGAACTTTAGTTAGTTCAGACGTGTGAACTTAAGTTAGTTCAGACGGGTGAACTTATCTAAGTTCAGATGAGTGAACAGTTCATATAGACGCTTAATGTTTTAATCTGCACACTAAGTAGACGAGTCAAATACCACAGACGGGTTCAATTAAATCATTGAATAACTGTTTTAATCTCATCAAAACTAAGGTAAATGCACATCAGTCATTTGGAGACTCAACAATTCCTATCTAGCGCTTAGTGATGTGCATTTGATTATTAAAGTGTGTCCGATATCAATGATGTCACATAACAATGTCTTGGAAGCTGTCAAGTTGACCTATTAAGTGCCAAATTAGTTCCACGTGGGCCACGTAGGCTACTAGCATTAAAAATTGCATTATCGTGATATTTAGGGGATCAAAATTACACAATTGTGATACCTGGAGGATCCAATTGATGCAATTGAAATCCGAGGGACTAAAATTGCACAATCATAATACTTGGGGACCCAATTGACGCAATTAGAACCCGAGGGACTAAAATTCCATAATTACAATACCTGAGAGATCAAAAGTACAATTAAGCATTTTTTCTATTTTTAATCTAATTGTCAAACAATTGAGATTATTTTACAAACAAATTTCCCCCCTTAAAACAGCTTAAATCACTATAATTTATCTACTCCAAATTTCCAGCATGCTAAACTACAATTTTTTTTTATGGATTTTGTTCCTCTAAGGTGAAAAAATAGTAAAGTAAATAAGGTCAAGCATGCATAAGAAAATCAAAGGTTTATATTCCAACACATTTATGATGTGCACTTAATATCAACCCTTAATTTACTCATCAACAATTAAGTGTGTGTTTGGATCAGTTGAAAAAATTTGATTATTTCAATAATCGATTATATAGAATCGATTATAATAGAATCAGTTTTATGTTTGGATGTGTTTGCTGAAAAACGATTATAAGATAATCTATTTCTTTTATATTGTGTAAAAAAATCACTTATATATAGTTAATTACTAAAAAGGATATGGAGTTATTTGTATAATTTAATAATATTTATTTGATAGTTAATTTTTTAGGAGTGAAATAAGAATAATGTTATTAGTGTCAAAATAATCTAATAAGCTTCAGACTTCTAACTTATCTAAAAATAGTTTTTTTCTCATAAAAACAGCTGTTTTGAAATTTAATCAGTTTATCCGAACATACTAGCTTCTACTGAAAAACAGCTTTTATTATGAAAAACAGCTATTTGAATAAGAATTAATCTTACCCAAACACCCTTTAATATTACTTACTTTTTTTTTCTGAAGTGAAATTCTGACTTTAGAGGAGGTAGATCCTTTCTTTTACATCATTTGTTCTCCTCTCAAGATATATGATAAATGGTGGACAAGAATAAGAATACACAACACAGAAATTCTGAAAAGCTAGTCTAAGGAAAAAAAATTGTCATGTATTAGTCATGTACGTTATTTATATAAGTTATCATTATTTATTTTAACATTTTTTTTTTTTGAGCTCAAGAGTATTTTCAACTGATAGTTGGAGACTAATCCCATTCGAAATATAGAGATCATCAAAATAGGTTTTATCTTTTCCAACAAAACATTTTTCATATACACGACAATAAGCCAGTAATCGAAGCTCTGACAACATACTTAAAGAACTAACCAATATCTTTCTCAAGAGAAACCATCCTTCTTATCACTTAAATCAATAAAGGTTGAAACATTTATTAGGTTAAAAATTAGTATACTTAATTTTCTAATAAAATTTTTTTATTACTTAATCAATATTTTTAGGATTGACTAGCAACACCTTAAAAAAAATTAGTAACTTTTGTTTAATGTTAAAACTACTATATATGCTTATTCTTGTAAAAAAAGGACTACTATGTTTAAAAGAACCACGATGAAAGAAACAATAGAAATTAAAATGATAAAATTTAATAAAATTGTGTCTAAAATTGTTGAAGTCAAAATAAAAAATGTTAATTCCTTTCTTATGCCTCAAATTTCAGATTATGTGTTTAAGAAATGAATGATACATCTTTTTTTGTTAAAATTATTAATTAATCAAATAATATAATAACATATGTTATTTTTTCCTTTTAATTTTATCTTGTTTCAAATAATTCTCTTATACCGCCAACATATGGTTGGTCTGAGTGGTAAGAGATTCATGCACCTTAAACAAACGATTATGAGTTTGAATCCTGACTCTTGTGTATGGAGAAAACCTGATTAGGATGAGAAAACTCATCTTATGTGTCCAACAGATTATTTGATGAAGATTAATCATTGCTAACCGTAATAGATCTCTGTACCTATAATATAGTTATAAAAAATAATTCTCTTATGTCTTTTAATATTATTAATTAAACACCTACTCTTCTTAGTATCAATAAGATACATT
The DNA here is from genome assembly GCA_039655645.1 of Ammopiptanthus mongolicus. Lineage (NCBI taxonomy): Eukaryota > Viridiplantae > Streptophyta > Magnoliopsida > Fabales > Fabaceae > Ammopiptanthus > Ammopiptanthus mongolicus. The sequence goes on along the minus strand of CM077346.1, from coordinate 27,102,285 downwards.
CATGTTATTTGATGATATCAGATATCCCACATTAATGTTGATATCTTCATTAAATGGGGTATTTAGTGATTAAAAAAATATTCCGTACTACTACATCTTTAGAGCATTGGATTCCCTAATATAATTTTTTTTTCATATTTAATCTCAATCTTTCATCTAATATATTGAAGGGAAAAATTAATATATTTAAAATGAAAATAAAATAATTAAATAATATGATTAAAAACATACCTCTTTTATATATTTTTTTTAGCGTAAGAGAATTTACTCTCAAAAATCAAAAGGCATGATTAAGAAATTGAGGGTAAGGCATGGCAATAGGCGAGGAGCCACGTCATAATCTGAGAGACACGTGGCGTCACAAAAATCAGCGGATGGGTCCTTCTTTGGTCCCACTTAAAAAAGTCCTTTAAATTAATTGGTTCCCCTTGTTTTGAAGTAAAGGAAAGAAAAAGAAGATAAGGACGATGTGGTAAGGTATGCAGCTTGGGTGAGATGCGAGAGTAAGAGACCCTTTTTGGTAATTTCAGATAAAACCCTGAAACATTCCCAATACGAGGCATTAAATCCCTTTCTACCCGTCCATTCATTCATTCATCTACACAAACCCACATCCATTCAGATCCCTTTTTCCTTTTGTTCTTTCTTTGTTTCTATGGCTGTTTCTGATGCAGTGTTGAGCAACCTTACGACGATCTACGTGGTACTGATCGCGTGTATTAAGGCCTATGGACTTGTGTGGGGTCGAAGTTTCGGCGGTGGATTCGTGCTTATTCTTTCTACCGCTTTGGTCGCTTTAATCCTTGTAGCAACGCTGACGTGGGATGTCTCTCGTAAAGCCACGTATGCTTTTGCCGCCGGCCATCATCATCATCACCACCACCACCACCACGAGATTTGCAAAGGCGGTATCTGCTGGCACGGCGTGGCGGTGCGTTCCCCCGCCTCTCAGGTCCGATTCAGACTCCCCCAGCATCTTCCTTATGCTTTGTAAAGTTATTGTGGATTGGTAAAGATAGTGAGAGAAGGAAAAAAAAAAAAAAAGGAAGAAACAACGAATCGTAACACAATTCGTATATAGCTGAGTTGATGCTGTCAGGTTCGATTAAAAAAAAAAAACTTTCTCCAGGAGGAAAGTTAGAAAAAAAAAAAGGAGGAATAGGAAAAAGGATATGGTTAATTTTCTTTTTCACTTACCCTCCACTTGCAAGGTATACAAGAAATTTTTTTTTGTGTGTGTTTTTTGGGTTGTCGGTGTTTTTGTTAGGTTCATGCTGCTTTAACCATTTACCCACTTGGCAACGACATGTTAATTTGCTGTTTCGGTTGAGACTTGAGAGTGATATATGAAAATGGCTATATGTATACATATACCTTGTAATACATGTTAATTAATTAATCATATAGCTGGAGGAGAGGGTTTATGTGAATAAATAATGTAGTTCTTATTATATTTATAAATAAATGAGCAGGAAGGTTACATTGGTTTCTGTTTGATCTTTGAATTTCCAGGCATTGGCTTTGATGGATTATAAACGTATAGATGGATATTTGTTACTAACACTGATATTTGTGATTGAGCAGCAGCAGATATTTGTTTGGCTGAGATGGAGGGAAGTAGGGTGTGGTCTAGTCTAGGTTGGTAGGGGCACTAGGGAGAGTTGAAGGGAGACTTATATATGAAAATAAATGTTCTGTGCACTGTGAAGTTAAAGAGTGATCATAGGTTAAGATAATTGAGAGTATTCTTGTTACTTAGGCACTGATGTTTGTATTTATAAAAAGTTAAAATACTGTTTAAGAAAAATAAGAGTTTTACCTACATTATTTTTATAAATAAAAAAAATAGAATAATCTTTTTATGAAAAATAAGATTCTTTCAATTCTTAGTGAATTAAATATTTTTTATCAAAAATTGGTTAAAATAATAATTAGGTCTCTATACGTGATACGGATTCTTCATTTAGTTCATAAACATAAAAAAATTGGAAATGAGTCCCTATATGTGTAAACGTTAGCAAATTCGATTTTTATATGTACAAATGTTAACAAATTTGTCTTTACCGTCAGCAAATTGGTTTTTATACATGAGACAAATTTTTGATTTGGTCCCAAAACCTGCAGAAAAAAAAATTAAATTGATCAATGTATGTGCAATCGATAATAATTGTCTCTGTCGTCTATCAAGGAGTTCGAACTCAACTAAAGATTCTTTTCATATTGAATATTTTTTATATATTATATCAATATATTTTTTCTATTGAGAGTAAAAATTGTATAATTTGGTCCATAAATAGTTTTATATTCTAAAATTATTCAAGTTGACTCTCAATAGAAGAAATATAATGATATAATATATAAAAAATAATCAATATGAAAAGAATTTTTAGTTGGGTCCGAGCTCTTTGACAGATGATAGGGATAAAATTATTATAGATTGCACATATATGGATCAATTTAATTTTCTTTTTTTAGGTTTAGAGATCAAATCAAAAATTTGTGTCACGTATAAGGACTAATTTGCTGTTGGCAGACGCTAATTTGTTAACGTTTGCACATATAAGAACCGAATTTGCTAACATATGTAGGGATCCATTTCCAAATTTTTTACCTATAGGGACTAAATGAAGAATCTATAATACGTATAGGGATCAAATTGTTACTTTAACATAAAAAATTATATCAAATTGTTAAAAGACCGACTTGGCAATTTTTTGTTTTTTGGTTTGAATCAAAGGTGTTCTCTAATCGATGACTAATCTTTTTCGAGGTAGAGAGATTACGAAAGTGAGTATCATTTCTTTCGACAAAGTCCTTTTTATATACATGACATGAATTAATCCTCGAGTAGTATGCTTAAGGAAACAATTATCTATTAAGTGTGCTAGATCTTATGGGTAGACTTAGGGAAATTTTAATAAGAGTAATAAATTATCAGCACCCCACGTTATAAAAAAAGAACATATATTTCACATTAATTTATCTGATAAAATTAAAATATAAGTATTTAAAAGATAAAATAAATTATATAATATATAATTAAGTAATAAAATATTGTACATATATAAAATTATAAATTTAATTAGTATGTATCGTTAGTTTAAAATTTATTTTACACTGTCAAATAAATTATAAACTCCGAAAGTAAGATAACCTCAAATATAACGATAGATATGTTCTGCTGCGGGGGCACAACGACGCCTTCGCCTAACACCATTCTTGAATCTAGCAGGAGGCCGGGTGAGATTTCGTGTGAGATATCATCATCATTTCATTTTTATATAAACATTTTGATATTCAGGGAAAATCCAAAAATACCCTATCTTATAATTGTGACATCGGTCCTTATTGAGGGTAAAATTTGTCACTTTAATTTGTCATTTTTTCTCTCTGACACTCTTCCTCCACTCCAAGCAAGTGCGTGTGAGAATACGAAACACTTTTTCTATCACTAACTTCTCTCTCTATCTCTTCATTTTCCTCTTTCTCACGCACATTCTCTCTCCCTGACACTATTCATCAATGTTTTTCACTCTTTCTCTCCCACATTCTCTCTTTCTCGATTCTCTTTCTCTTTCCAGATCTTAGCGACACCGCCGTCATCCATGGGAGAGGGAGATGCTTCTCATCATGATGCTGCCATGGATGCTGTGCAGCGAGGTAAGCGTTCTTCTCTCTCAGGCTTTTCCTCTTTGTCATTTCCTCTTTTTCTCTGACTCCATTTTTTCTATCATAACATCAACAACAAAAAAAGTTAGATGGTGGATTGTATTCTATAAGTTCACTCGTCTATGATAACCCGTCTGATCAGACGGATTATCATAGACGGGTGATCGGACGGGTTATCATAGATGGGTTGTCATAGACGGGGGATCTCATAGATGGGTGAGCATAGACGTGTGATCCTGACACTCTTCCTCCACTCCATGTCGTGATTGCCTCTTTTTTATTCATTTGAAATTTGAAAAGTCTATCTTTAACTTTTTCTCTCTCTCAAACTCTTCATCTTCCTTTTCATCAATGTTTTTCTCTCTTTCTCTCCCACATTCTCTCTTTCTCGATTCTCTTTCTCTGTTGAGCGAGTGACAGAATCAGATACTCTTTGAGATCCATCCAAGTGCAGGGGCTACTCAAAGAGGATTTAGGAAATTGGTCCATCTACAAGAGAGATAAGAAAAGAGCATGTAGTTGACACACATAATATGAGGAAAAGGTCATTAGAGGGTGGAGAAGATGAGCAGCTTGAATGAAAAGGACTTGCTCATGGCAGGTAAATCCTTCTTTTTCCTGATCCTGTGATTTCAGTTTTTCTTTTGGCACATATGAATTTGGTTAGCTACTAGCTCAAATCCTTAGCATGAAATGTGTTTGTTGTTCAGTTCTAGCTATAGATTGATTTCCCACAAAAATGTCATGTATTTTTCTTGCTGTATTTTTTCTTCTGCTTTGCCTTTCATTGTTGCATATTTTTGTTTAGATTTTTTGTTAAAAAGTTACTGTCTTCGTATGAATTTGAATTTGGTTCATGAATCTTAGATGCCCTATAAAATCATTCTCATTTTTTTGTTGGGCTTAGGGTATGGGAAAATCCTATTTTTTCAAAATTCCTTTCATTTATTTGGGTTATCATGTTGGGATTCTAAAATTTTCTGCTATGTTAGACTTCTTTACTGTTGAGAACTCGAGGTATAACATCAGTTCCCTTTGTCATTCAAAATTGTGCACAAAATAATATAGTCCCTGCTCTTGATGAACAGGGCAATTGGCTTTAGAGCTGATAGAGTTTTGCTTAGGAATAAAGCATAAAGGCCAGGATATCATGGGATCTATACATGATTCAAATTATTCTTCTGTTTCATGCATATGATGTGAAGTTCCCATGGTTAGAGGCCTTAAATTACAGCTGATGTGCTTGAAATGCAAACAAATTTCATGCTAATATATAGAAGAGTTATGTATGATAACCCGTGAAGGAACATGTCTATGATAACACGTCTATGCTCACCCGTCTATGATAACCCTTCTGATCATATGGGCGATCGTAGACGGGTGATCTCATAGACGTGTGATCATAGACAGGTTCCTTCAGTTTCCCCATATACAAGTTGCATCATAGGATCACACGTCTATGCTCACCCGGCTATGACAACCGTCTATGATAACCCGTCTGATTACCCGTGAAGGAACCTGTCTATAAGAACACGTCTATGATCACCCATCTATGATAACCCGTCTGATCCGATGGTTGATCTCATAGACGGGTTATCTGATCCGAGTGGTTGTCATAGACGAGTGATCTTATATATGGGTGAGCATAGACGTGTTATCATAGACAGGTTCCTTCAGTTTCCCCATATACAAGTTGAACCTGTCTATAAGAACACGTCTATGATAACCCGTCTGATCAGACAGTTGATCTCATAGACGGGTGATCAGACGGGTTATCTGATCCGAGTGGTTGTCATACACGAGTGATCTCATAGACGGGTGAGCATATACGTGTTATCATATACAGGTTCCTTCAGTTTCCCCATATACAAGTTGCATCTTGTCTATAATCACACGTCCATGCTAACCCGTCTTATCAGATGGTTGATCTCATAGACGGGTGATCAGACGGGTTGTCATAGACGAGTGATTTTATACACGGGTGAGCATAGACGTGTTATCATAGACAGGTTCCTTTGGTTTCCCCATATACAAGTTGCATCCTGTCTATGATCACACGTCTATGCTCACGCCGTCTATGCTAACCCGTCTGATCCGACTGTTGACCTCATAGACGGGTGATCAGACGGGTTATTTGATCCGAGTGGTTGCCATACACGAGTGATCTCATAGACGGGTGAGCATAGATGAGTTATCGTAGACAGGATCCTTCAGTTTCCCCATATATAAGTTGCATCCTGTTTATGCTCACCCGTCTATGACAACCCGTCTATGATAACCTATCTGATAACCCGTGAAGGAACCTGTCTACGATAACACGTCTATGCTCACCCGTCTACGATAACCCTTCTGATCAGATGAGTTATCATAGACGAGTTGTCTTATTATGTCAGATACTTTAGTAGTTATATTATCTAACTTTTTGTTATCATTTGAATCTGATATGCATGTTTATATGCAACAATTTATGTTTAAAATTATTAATATAAATTATTGATTAAGTAGTTAAACAATTACTGCACTAAGATTTTGTTGACAGGACTTAAACTCCAATTGCATGAAATTTTATTTTTCAGTTTATGTATACACAATTGTCACCTGAACTTCCTTCTTTGGGAGAACTACTTACTGATGCAAATGGTTATTAAGCTTAGTCCTTATCTTTTTTCTTTGTATTTCCTTATGATGAATAAGCTCTATTATCCTTGATCAGTCTTTTGGTTGTATGCTTATAGACATACTTATGAGTATTGACATCAGCAACTGCATTTTATGTGTTACTGTAAAAAAAAAAAAGTAATAGATTTGGAAGGATGCAGTATCAGAAATAGTTTAACAAATCAACAATGATTCAAGTTCATTGAGAAATTAGTAAGTAGGGTGTATGAAACTTTTTCATGTTGTCTTTGTCTTGTTGGTATTTTTCTGCTTTGTATACATAGTATCTACTCACTTTTGTAATAGGATCGATCATACTGTTATCAGTGTTGTCCTGTTTTGCTTATAGTTATGTTCTATAGATTTTTAGCAAAATGTTAAAGTGATAAAAACATTGTCAGCACTAAATATATGTTGTTCCTCGCTGTTTTTGTTGTGGAAGTGCAGGGTCAACTAATACCTGATCCTAAGATATGCCCATGAGAAATCCAAGCTCTTGCAGATTATATACATGGAAAAGGACTAAAAAAGAATCTCATATATATGTTTATATGACTCAATTTTTCTTTAAAATTATTAAGGTAAATTGCTGCTAAATTAGTTAAACAATTATTCAACTAAGATTTTGTTGACAAGTCTTAAACTCCCATTCTATGATTTTTTTTTTTCACATTTATCTACACACAATTCCGAGTTTACATTTATATCCGTGCATTCGCACCCGCGAAATGTATTAAGCAATGCGGAATGACCCGTGCGAATGCACGAGTATACAGCTAGTGACTTTAAACAAGTTGTTATATGATAAAAAAAATTATTTGACGGTTATAATAATTATTTTAAAAGTTATATATATATAAGTTGGTTTGTGATTGGTTGATAGTGTAAATGTTTTTATACTCATGAGAATGTTCAATATGATAATACTGATTCTATACAATCTGTATATGATGAAACAATTGCTGACATGAATGATAACGAAGATGACATTGTTAATCATGTTTATCAAACTCTTGTCTCTCCGAGCGGCTCTAGTGCAAAGATTATTTCGCCAAAAACTGTGTCTCCTCAAGTTCAGAAAGAAATTTGACCTGATCCAGTTTCAGTTGCTATGCCTAGTCCCCTTAACATCAGTCCAGTTTATGTATAAGATCTTAGCTCTTTTTCAGCTGTTGTTCTGAATGATTTTAATGTTTTATCTGTTTCGTGGGTAAAACAAAAGAATGCAAGTACTTCTAAGGAAGAAGATCGGAATAATTATAATGTTGCTGAAGATGGTTTCATAATGGTTATGTCCAAATCTCAGAAGAAGTATAACTTGAGACTGAATAGAAAACTCAATTCTAGGTTTGTTTGATTTTCATTTATTTTGCATGGGTTTTGGTTTATGTCTCCCCATATTTTTGTTTTCATTTTTATTTTATTAATAAATTAATAAATTTATGGTGACTTGTCACCTTGCTTACAAAAAAATAAATAAATAAACTCATTATATTGACTAAAAATGTAAATGATTCTAATTATTATATATTATACACCTATTAGTCTGTCGACATGGTATAATACAAGTAGAAGGTATTTAGGTATCTTAAACATGTGATTAGGGATTCGATCTGTAATCGATGTATGAAAAAATATTTGATGAGAGAAGAAAACTCCTTAAATAAAATTCAGTTTTTTCGTATGACTAATCTTCGCTATTGATTGTGGAAAATACACTCGTTTCGACAAAAAAAAAATTATATACCTCTGTCTCTACTGAAGGTATTTGATTTGGATCATCAGCTGGCACGAGGTCCCGGTGCCTTTTGATTTTACCAACTTGTTAGGTGTTGAATAGGTCTTGACTCTTGACTAACGATGCCGGTCCAATAGGGTTCGGTTATTGTCATTTTATAATCACCATGGTTGATTCACATCCGTAAGCTGCACTAAACCTTACCTCACCTATAACAGAATTAAACAAAATATATTGAAAATAGGATGATTTAATTGGTATACTGTATGGGTAAAAAAATATTATACTAACAATCAATTAAAAATTATCATATAAGTTAAAATATTGATGTATTTTTCGATACCTTTAATAATGTTGGGATAAAAGTTATCCTGTCCAATCAGAATGTGTCACCTCAACTAAATGAATCATATTAGTGGGTCAAGTCAAATGGTTCTCACCATCTGATTGGGTCACCTAGGCTGGATAAAATTACCCTTAGGATACCATAGAGTTAACATAAAATGTTTTACTCTTATCTTATTATCTTAAAAGTCATTCATATCATGATTTCTAATTATTTAAGGGTGAATTCTCTGCTACCCGAAGGGTAACTTTATCCTTCCTAGATGGCCTAATCAGATGGTGAGAATCATTTGACTTGACTCACTAACATGACTTATTTAATTGAGATAGCGCATTCTGATTGGATATAGTAATTTTTAACCCAAAATTATTGGACGTATCGAAAAAGACGCCTTATTTAACAATGTAAAAAACTAATTATAATTAAATAAAATTTGATTTAATATAATATAAAATTGAGAGTCAGAATGAGAGATGATGAAGTCTCGAATGAGACAGGTGGTGAAGAACTGCTGCTGCACATCGGATCTATATTAACCAGAAATAGTTGTCCAAATCTATTGCATTCTCTTGTCACAACTGGATATGTGATCACGAGTCTTGAGCTTTGTTGGTTAATATATAGAAGATATATGGAGGGTTGGCTGTGACTGAAACAAGGCTCTCTTTTTTTTCCAAGAATCCTCATAGTTTTATTTATTTATTTATTTACACTATTATTTCTATTTTTATTTTTGTATAGAAATCAATTAAACATCTCCATATAGAAATGTCAAAGTGGGATGGATAACCATGAGTGTATTATTTTGTATAGAAATTAGTTAAACATCTGTATTGTAAGTAGACATTTGTATTTTTTTTATCGGGGAGGTGGGTAACCATGAGTGTCTATTACTATTTAATGATTCAATATAAGTTTTGAAATTTACCAAAAAATATAATAAGAAAATAAATTTTTGAATTTAATGAAAATTCAGTGAATTAAAATCTTATTGACTGTGTTATGAGACTTAGTTTTTTATTTTATTTTTCTATCTATATTATTTATGTATTCCCAAATAGGAAATTTAATAGGGTGATAGTGCTTCCTCTGTCCCACTGCAGTCTGCGGGTGCACATTTATGAGCTGGTAGGCATAAATGGATATTTCTAAAATTTAATGAAAGATATTCGCTCGAATTAATATATAAACAAAACAAAAAAAATATCTAAATTTTTTGAACCCAAACATAAATAAAAATCTATCAAATCAATTTTATTAAATACTGGTGTTTCAAAAATACCCTTTCATTAATTATTTTTATTTTTATTTTTTCAAGAGCATTATACACTCTCAAGATATAACTTCCAAGAGCACTATACATTCCCAAGAAATGGTAGTTTAGTAACTATAACTTCTTTTTTTTACATAAATCAAGCCAATTAAACTAATATAACAAAGTTTCTTAATACGTGCGAAATTAATTTTTTTACTTATATATAGATCCCGAGTAGATAGTGACAATAGAATAATTTTTAATATTATCAATTTCTTTTACTAAAAACTTAATGAATAAAACATTTTATTTATTACTGTTCTGCCTCAACAAAACAATAAGGAATACAATAGTAATTAAGTCCTAGTCTCAATGAATTCCTCCATTTCTTGATGTCTTGATCTCCTTCTTATAGCCTTCGAAGGAACATAAGGTGTGTGACCAATTCATTGGGTTGGACCTTATTGGGCCTCTTTGAATGAGATTTAAATGGAGCCCCTACCAAATATGGTAGGAACAATTACCAATTTGGTGTTGGGAGAGTTTGTAACGTGACTCTCCCCCAAAAAAAGTATGTAAGTTCGATTACTGGAGTTGTCCAGTTAGGAGACAATCTAACCCCGTATATAAAAATTTGGACGTCTGTCGCTATCGAACCGGAAATTAATGAGGATACCCTAATAGACCCAATGGAGAGTCAAAGACCTTAATTTCGATGAGTCCGAACCAAAAACAAAATTCTATTCATTTTCGGTCAAAAAAAATATCTATTCATCATTGTATAATGTAAATCTTATTCTTCTTTCTACTTCCTTATCTATATTATTTACAGGATGAGGACAACGTACGGTAAGGGCGGGTATGTTTCCCTCGTTTGCATTCTGTGTATGATCCAATCTAGTGAGGCTTCTCATAAAAAAAAAATCTAGTGAGGCTGATTTCATGAGTATTAGCAAATATTTAATAGTGTTTCATATAAAATTTTGAAAATCACCAAATGAAAACTGAAATATTTGTTGTATATTTGATATGTTTTATTATTTGAGTTAAATTTTCATGTACTATCATTATAGAATTTATCTTGTAAAAAAAAAAAAAATCATTATAGAATTTATTGTACTATATATCAATCAATTATATATTATTACAATTATATTATATGTTATATATTATTACATTTGTGACTTTTAAAATAATTATTATAAAAATTAACTATTGTTAATGAGGTAACAATAAAAAACATTAGGCTGACTTTCTAATTACTAATTTATTAAATGAATTAAAATAATAAATCAATATTTATATTTTAAGTAAATAAATTATTATAAAAAAATAATTTAAGCAAACAATAATGTGTGGTCCTATGGATGTTGTGCTAGTATAAAAAACACCAAATGCAATCGCAAGAGATAATATGATGATGATGATGCTCTAAGGAATTATCTGGAACGGGATTGACCTTCAAACCAAAACCTTTTGTTCCCCTCACATGTTGACTTGACTCCGACATGCAAGATAAGGGATGTACCTGTAAAGACACCCTAGCGCCCAAGTCGAATGTTGGAGAAGGCGAGAGATAAAAACGTGAAATCCTTTTATCCGGTAGTGTTGATGGGTTTGTTTCGTGAGTCTGTAGAGTGAAGCAAGTGTCTTGAGAATGTGGTTACGGAAGATCTCACAGACTAAGGATATACTAATAAGTTATGTTATTTGAATATCAAAATTTGGATATTATATCTGATATCGTATATATTTATCTTTATCATTTAATTTTTATTTTCTTTATATATATGTATCTCAAAAATACATTATAAAAACAAAGAGACATCATATAATATCTCTATTATGATGTTCAAAAAGTGTTTCTTTAAAGAAAGAGAGAATCTTGGAACCGACATTCATTCATTATTATTTGGTATTCTTTCCATCTCATTTTACTTGTTCCATTTAGAATATTGTATTATCTCAAATTATTTGTCTCTTTCAAAAATCAAGAAGTATTAATTATTTTTTTTTTCAAAAATATCCCTTATATCACAACCAATCTATATTAATGAATTTTTTTACCAGGAGTGTAGTGGTTGGTGAGTAATTACAGCTATCAAACCGCACAATTTAAATAGGGATATTTTAGTCAAAGAGTGTCATTTTATTATAAAAATTATTAAACTTAATCATTTTCTTAAAGAGGTATGCATAAACAAATGTGAAGTAAAATGAGCAAAGGAAGTACATTTTTAGATGAGATTAAAATGGTATAGGAATAACTTTTTTTTTTTGAGAAAAAACTATTGAGTTTAACTGGATACATTTTGCAAAGTTGTTTAAATAAAAAAACAATTTTTATAGGAAAAAAAATATTTTAAAAAAAGGTGAAAGTTCAAAACTTATTTGAAAAAACTATTCGTTATTTGAAACTAATTATATTTTCTTATTTTAAAATTAACTTTCAAACAAATATTATTAGTATAAGCAAATAATTTTATGTTCTTTTTAATTTACCCTATGAAAATGATTTGTTTACACAATTTTAATGAAAGATTAACTTAAAATCACTTTTCATCAAACATATTTTAATATAAAATTAATTATATTATAATTGATATTTAAAAATCTATTTCAATATAGATAAAAATACCTTATTATTTTTTCACATTAAACTTTTTTATTTACTCAATATGATAGTGATAAGTACTAAATGTTTAGGGCAATTTAAATTTTTAGATTTCAGCCGTTTTATCCCTAAAAAGTTGTATTCAAAATAATCTAACTTGTTTGACACTTTACTTAAATTTATAAAAAAAAATTGGGAAAAAAACTGATTCATATCATCTAATTTGTTTTAGCTTAAGATTATTGTGATTTGATTATTTTTTATTCTCAAAATTCTTTTCCCTATTTGTCCATTACAAAACTAACTTCTAAACAAATATTATTAAATTGTATAAATAACTTCATATCTTTTTTTGTAATTTAGTATATAAAGGTGATTTTTCTTACACAACCCAAACAAAATAGAGTATCTAAAAATCACTTTTCAGTCAATATACCCTAACAAAATAGATTTTGATTATAATCATTACAATAATCGATCATTCATATAACGATTATCTGCATAATCTATTTTTCTCTAATAAAGACCCTTCCGATTTCTTATGATAAATAAAAAATTCTATTACTATAATTTTAGAATATATATACTAGATATTAGAACATTTTTAATATCATATTAATATTTCTAAAATTATAATAGTGAAAGAAAGTAAAGAGATTAAAGGGTGAGAATCTCACATCATTTTTCTCAGCTTTCCAAAAGATACATGTACCGGGGAGCCACTTCAAAAGGACACGTCAGATTGAAAGGCGGGTACGGTCTGAAGACGACCCCATAATTGTTGTCGTTCGAATTTATATAACAACTTAACTTAACGGATTCGGTGATGATACTGACTAGGTCCTTACTTATATTGATATATATACTGATGAGAATGAAGAATTGATATTTCAGTGGGATTCTGAATAATACATGAAAGGTTGTCTTTGATAATACTTATTCTTTTTTATGTTTTGATTTTGTTCGGATAAAGACTAATCCCCTCAGTTAATTTTTTGTCTGACCTCATATCCTTTTTTAAATGTTACGCTGATGTGTCATGTAACGCTGATGTAATAAAACCAGCTTATTGGGCCAACCCATAAAAGAATATGGCGCATGCAACCAACACCCCTATATATACTACCTATATCCTCATATAAATCTTTTAAACCTTTTTTTATTATAAAAATGATCTTAAGATAAAAAAATCTCTCTACTAATTTTTTACCTTCTCCGGATAAATTCCATCACTCATCCTATCTTCTCTCTCATCTCTCTCCACCCCTCCTTTCTCATCCACCTATGCCTGTCCGTCCTTTTTGAAGTATATAAAATACTGTAAGAAGACTGATTTTCTCTATCATGCTTGACCGTGTACTTTTACTGTCTTCGTTTTCTTTTCCTTTTTTTTTCGTTTTTATCGCATCTTTAGGCAATTAGTTGCCGGACGTCAATTACCGGCATTTAATTGCCAATAATTTTTTTTATCATGAAACAACTATCCAGCAACAAATTGTCGGTATGAAAAAATATGTGTGGTGTACTTGATGTTGAAAATATTTTGTATTTTAACTAATGTTCAAACAAACTTATCTGCATTTTATTATCAAGGATCAATATATATGAATATATCATCTACACTTGACACTTTGTGCATCATCAACAACACAGATTCATAGAATATCAACTTATTATTACTAACTACTGATCAATACTTGATTCCCATGATCAATCAGACGGGTGAAAGTCATCAGACTGGTGAAAACTTCATTAGACGGGTGAACTTTCCTTAGTTTAGACGGGTGAACTGCCCGTCTCAACTTTCCTTAGCTCAGACGGATGTGAAAGCTTTAGTAGACGGGTGAACTTTCCTTAGTTCAGATGGGTGAACTGAACTTTCCTTATTGCAAACGGGCCGTCTGAACTAAGGAAAGTTCACCCGTCTGAGCTTTCCTTAGTTCAGAAGGGTGTTAAAGTTTCATTAGACGGGTGAATTTTCCTTAGTTCAGACAGGTGAACTGAACTTTCCTTAGTTCAGACGGGTGAACTTTAAGTTCTGTTCACCCGTCTGAACTAAGGAAAGTTCACCCGTCTAATGAAGCTTTCACCAGTTTGATGACTTTCACCCGTCTAATGAAGCTTTCATCCGTCCCGTCTGATGAAGCTTTCATCCGTCTGATGACTTTCACCCGTCTGATTGATTATGAGAATCAAGTATTAATCAGTAGTTAGTAATAATAAGTTGATATTCTATGAATTTGTGTTGTTGATGATGCACAAAGTGTCGGGTGTAGATGATATATTCATATATATTGATCCTTGATAATAAAATGCAGATAAGTTTGTTTGAACATTAGTTAAAATACAAAATATTTTCAACATCAAATACACCACACATATTTTTTCATACCGGCAATTAGTTGCTGGATAGTTGTTTCAGGATAAAAAAATTATCGGCAATTAAATGCCGGTAATTGACGTCCGGCAACTAATTGTCGGAAGATGCGATAAAAACGAAAAAAAAGAAAGAAAACGAAGACAGTAAAAGTACCGGTCAAGCATGATAGAGCAAAATCAGTCTTCTTACAGCATTTGATATACTACAGAAAGGACGGACGAGCATAGGGGGATGAGAAAGGAGGGGGTGGAGAGAGATAGAGAGAAGAGGGGGTGCGTGGTGGAATTTACTTGGAGAAGATAAAAAATTAGTAGATAGATTTTTTACCTTAAGGTCATTTTTATCATTAAAAAAAACGTTTAAAAGATGTGTGAGGGTATAGGGAGTATATGTGGCGGTGTCAGTAGCATGAGCCAAAGAATATCCGTACCAAGCAAATATCAAAATCAAAGAGATGCCATAGGATTCCATCAAAACTGAGAACTATATCTCGTCAAACGGTCCCGTTAGTTAAACATCTGAATTGGACAACAAAATCGATAAGAATTTTCATGTTTAATATTATTCAAAATTGTGGTTAATGAAGTATAGAGTTTGATTAATTGATATATCAAGGTGTTGCAACTCATTAACCATAAATTGAACTTCATTAACAACCATTTTGAACGTTATTAACTACGATTTTCAGGTGTTCAAATATACATGTAGTATGTATAATGAAGTTCATATTCAAACCCAAAAATGGTTAATGTAGTGTGTACTCCCTCCTGTCCTGAATATAAGAAGAAAAAAAACCCTAATTCGTCAAGACCAAGAAAAATTATTGAAATCAATTCATTTTAAATTTTATTCCACAAATGTACCTTTTAATTACTTCTAATGGAACTAACTTATTTATTTCTAAATCCAAGCACCATGCTATCTGACCAATGAGTAAACGATGAGTCAGCTAAACCAAAGCACTTGCATGGGGAATTATTGAGTCTCTTTAATATAAATTTTACAATAATGGTAGAAATGAAAATTAACTTAAAAATTAGTCAATGTTTCTTATATATTGGACAAAATGACATTTAGGACTGGAAGGAATATAATTTAGCCCACGATTTTTTTGGGTTATTTGAACACCTGAAAATCGTGGTTAATGACGTTCAAAATTATGATTAATGAAGTTTAGTTGATGATTAATACGTTGCGACATCTAGGTATATCTATTAATCAAACTCAACACTTCATTAACCATGTTTTTGAACTGCGTTAACCAAGAAAATTGTTGTCGAATTTTGTTGTCCCATTTTGATGTACAAATAACATTTCTCCTCGCCAAAACAGTTGCTGATCATAATTCCTTGACAATAATTTAAACGCGTTTGGAAGAACTTATCATAATAACTTATGAAAATAAATTCATCCAAATAACTTATAAAAATAAATTATCATATTTTTATAAGTTTTTTTTTTTAATTTAGAAAAGTTTATAAAAATAAACTATTTTTAACTTGTTTAGAAAAACTTATTTACTTAATTAAATTATTTATTTAAACGCATCCTCAGTCTCTATACGTCCTTAATATGTTCACTAAAGTTGGGCAGATGAAATCACCAAAAAAAAAAAAAAAATTGGGCAGATGTAGACAACTGTTGAAACTACAGGGTGGTAAAATTCACTCACACCTAAGGGTGATAAAGTGGGTTGTGATCCGCGGGTCAACCTGTCAACCGTCCAAAATTTGGCGAGATGGGTTGGGGTTCTCAACCCACCAACCCACTTTGACCCGTCCTGCTTAACCCACCCAAAAACGAGTCGGTGGCGGGTTGGCTCGCCATATTAAAAATTAATTTTTTTAATATTAATTTATTACTTATTTAATATTATTTAATTTAATTTAATTTTTATTTAGAATTATTTCATACTAAAAAAATAATATATTTATTTTTGTAACACGAATTATATGCTATAAGATAAATTATTCCAATTTTTTAATAATAATTTAATAAAGGCTATGAAGATTGTCCAAAAAAGAAATGTTATATAATTTTTGTTTTAATTTTTTTATTTTTATAGGGGGTCAACCTGCCAACCCAATTTAAGGTTTCATGTGTTTGACGGATCAACCCGCCAACCCACCATTAGGTAGGTTGGGAGGTTCAACCCACATAATTAAAATAAATTGACCCGCCCTATCTCATTTAAAGTAGATTAACGACGAGACGGAACGGAACGGATTCATCCACTATACCATCTCTCACACCCCAAGTTACGAGTTCTTAAAAATGAAAAACGCTACTATCAATTCAAAGACAATTACGTGATGGGTAATATGCACATTGTTTCTGACAATAACAGCTGGTTTTGGCATAGGATGTTCTGGCAAAGGATGGGGCTGCAGATGTCAAGGAAATCATATTTATTTAGGGTCAGTAATGCACACAATTTGGGGGAATGGGGGCGGAGGGTTTGATAGACTCAGATCAGGAAGGTTTGGTAAATCTGCAGTAACAATGTCATTGGAAATGAATCCAAACACAAGCATGAGTTGGTCAAGACATCTTGTATCTAGTTACTCATTTTTGATCTATATATAAATAAAAAAAATTAATTTCATATATATTAAAAAAATTAGTTATAATAATTTAATTATCTTGATTTATATAAAAAATAATTATAACTACTAAACTATCCTTTCTTGTGAATATATAATATTCTTGAAAATTATGTCTTGAGAATATATAATACTTTTACAAAAATAAACAATTAACCAAAAAATATTTTTAGAACACTAATATTAAATAGGATTAATTTAATTAATTTTTTTTTGTATTTGAGTCTAAAAAATTTAGATATTTTTTTATTTATATATAAATCCAGTGAGAAAGCAGACTGTATCTAATGAGCTGATAAATTTTGAACGGAAAACGTTCTATTTACATGTTATAGCTTTGATAATGAAAACTCACTAAAATCAACTAAATTTATGGCCATGTACTCAAGTACCACTAACAGTGAGAAACAGGATACTATGCCTATAATTTCTTTGACATATGAAAGAGAAATTACAGCTACAAGTACCAAGCTTTCTGTGCTTGTACTGACTGACTTTCTATGAAACTGCATGAAAGGAAAAAGAAAAAAGAAAAAAATAAATTCAAGAAAAAACTAATTTCCCCCTTGCCAATCAATGCCATGAATCATATTTCATCATCGTCCTCCAGCCTTTATTGAGTTCTAGTTCTTCTCTTAACTAAGGGATTCCCATGCCTACTCTTCAGGATGATTTTAGGTAATATAAGCATCAATCGGTAGGCTGTATCTATGAACATATCAGAAGTGGTAAAAGCATAAATTAAAGCTACTTCCACGGAGGTTGGGGATGTTTGTAGAATGGATAGGTGTCCCAGTCACTGTCTGGTTCCTTTCTTTTCCCACCAAACCCAGAACTTGAGGATTGCGGAATGGTTCTTACATGCTCCTCCATAGCTCTGCCCTGAGAAGGAAAGAAAAATTGTCTTGCAGCCAATGTGTCTCTGTTCCCACCATCAATCATGAAGCCAGAGTTTAGATCAAAGTTAGGACGTGAAGGTCCGACCCCATTTAAACCAAGTTGTGTACCATTCATGCTCATGATAAATGGAGGCTGAGAGTACGATGGCAGGACGGTTGAGGAAGATCCCCCAACTTGAGGCGCAACTGGAGCTCCTCTTGAGTCCACCATGTATGGAATTGTGCCACCTGAACCATACATGACTGACGAAAAAGACAAAGGGGGTGTTGGTGTCAGCCCATTATACCCAAAAACAGTTGAATGATTGTAGGATACTGTGGGGGCCATCCCTAAAGTGCCACCTGCTCCTGACATTGTAAGATCCACTGCAGGCTCAATAGCCTTGCCATTTGGCAAAGACAAATTTTGAGGAACATATTCTCTTCTACCAACTTCCACCTTGGCACCCAAAATAGAGATCACAGGAATATCTGATTTACGTCCATGTGCGTCAACAATAGGAAAAGATTTACTAGGCCCTTGGTCCACTAAATCAGTTTGAAAGTATGGTCTGTCATTCAAATCAATGTTTCGAACTGAAGGCTGCATTGATGATGACGATGATGCGGGTGACGGGCTCCAATAGCCATTTCTTCCGGAAAAGACTTTTCCCTCCATTCTCTGATCTGAAAGTTGGGTATCACCATCATCACCAATACTGTTCAAATCCAATTCGAGCCTGCTTGATCTTTTAGGACTAAGTTCCACTGATGATTGCCCAGAAGGAAGGGCTGAAGATTCACCAATTCGTTTTGTCAGTCCTTCTTCATCCTCAGCCACATTCAGATCAATATCAAGGCAACCCTGCCTCTGCTTGGAAATATCAGAGCTCCCACAAACAGAAACATTCTTCTCACTATCAAAATTTTTTCGGGGTGATGCTGGGCGAAAGGCACTGGTGGCAGCTGATCCTTTCCATCCAAGTGTCCCCTCAAACTGCAAAGGGGCCGTTGGCAACCCAGAAGTCTGGGCAGGCTTTGAAGCAGAAACAACAGGTATTGGTGTAGTAAACGTAGCATTTACAGAAACATCCATATCATCAGAACCAACTTCTTCATTGAGATCAAAGGTACAGAGGCTTTTATCTGAATTACCTCCTGGATCTCGAGCTGCTTCAGTCACCTGGGAGGACTCCAAGTCAGGTATGCATTCTGGCTCAGCCTCAATATCGACCGAAAGACTCGTATGCCCCTCCTCAAAACATGCCTCAGCAGAGTTGCTTTGTCTGGACGATACCTCCTCAGGTAGGACATGAGTGAGTTCATACTTTTTTTCTACAGAGTCTGGGCTGCCCGGTCGCCTGATTCTGCCTTCTGAGATTTTCTCTGAAGAAGAGCTGCGGATTTCTCTCTCAACTTCCTGAGCAACTTGTCGAGCAACTTCTAAAGCATCGACAATACCATACTCAAGTTCAATGTCTGAACTCTTGTCAATAATGTTAGGGCTTCTAGGACCTTTTACCCATTTTAAAGAACCGGAACCATATGAGGCATCATTGCCTTGATTAGAAACTTGGCCATTGCCTTCCTTTTCTGCTCTGTCATAGGAGCTAGAGATTTCTCTTTCAACTTCCTGTGCAACTTGTCGAGCAACTTCTAACGCATCATCAATGCCATACCCAAATTCAATGTCGGAACTCTTGTCAATAATGTTAGGGCTTCTGGAACCTTTTCCCCATTTAAAAGAACCAGAACCATTTGAGGCATTGTTGCTTTGATTGGAAACTTGGTCCTTGCCTTCCTTTTCTGTTCTGTCATATTCTGTTTTGAGGAAAGACATATCTAGCACCTCAGGCTTTACCAAGTTACTGCCACTGACTGATGAGTCCTGCAATGCATTAGAACAACATTCAGAATCGTTTTCTGAAGCTTTGGAAAGTTGTCTATCACTAAAATTTATAGCTCTGACATCATCCACCCCACTCTTTCTATCAGATGCAGGTGTTCTCATGCTATCAGAAACAATTATTCTATGACAAACACCACCATCATCGTTCTCAACATTATGTTCTAAAGCAGGTTCTTCTTTCACAGACTCTAGTGCTTTTGCTTCACTAGCACCAATGGAAACAGGTCCAGGCTCCGGCTTTATGGATGCCAAAGAGAAATCTGGTGCTCCTATTTTTTCTGGAGGGCCACTAACATTTTGCTCTTGCTTCACTTTTTTGGATAAGTCATTGAACTGTAAATCATCTGGTTGTCCTTTGAAACTGCCTTGTTTAGGAATGGGAAAGTCACAGGTCACAGCCAATGTAGTCTCACCTTCACTTGTGGGAGCAACTTCTTGAACGGAAGTCGAAACGCTAGCAAGATGGTTTGATCTCTCTATGATATCTTCACAATCCAAACTTAAAGAGGACTGGAGTGCATTGTCTGAACTCTGTACACTGGCAACCTTTTCTAGTAGCAGACTATCTGAGCTTCTTAATAGAGACTTCTCACCTCCGACAAGTCCTGACGCACGATCATCATCATTATTGCCAGTTTCGTTCACCGCAGATGGCGGGCCTTCCTCCCTAATAATATTATCACTAGCATTGTTGACTCTAACAGGATCCATATCATGAGATTCAGCATCAACATTTCCACCTCCTTTCCAGCTGTCAAATAATACTCTTGCTCTATCCTGGACCCTAGAGCTATGATGGCCAAGAAGGTTACTAACAGTTTCCTGAATTCCTGATGAAATCGACTTCTTGCCGTCTAGATGCAGCTTTTCAACTGCTCGTAACATTGCAGTAATGGACTCTTCAATGAAGGCATCATTTGCATCAGCACCAAAATTTTGAGCATCATTTAACCATCTATTGATAAACCAAAGTCCATCTAATTGAATAAAAAGATCAAGACAATCTTTATTCTCTGTAGCAGCAATAGTGCTAGCTACATCAGCCCACTGCCTCGTTGCATCACCAGCATTCTTAACAACACAATCTTGCTCCTTTTGCATTACAGAGACCAACTCCTGCACTCTAGAAGGGGCTGTGAGCCCATCTTTCATCTCAGTCAAGGTAAAGAAATCTTCAAGAGTCATACTGCTTCACATAACCTCTCTCAGAGCATCAAATATGTCTTTTTGAAAAGCCAGAACTTTTTCTTCCATTAAGAAATTTAGAAGGATTTCAGGAGGAAAAGTATTCACAAAAGTGCACTGCAAAAAAAAAAAAAAAAAAAAAAAAAGCTAAGTAAATATAAATTTCGGAGACAATATTCAGAAATGTTAAACTTCCAAAGTCCACACACATAAGGGTCATTTGAAGAACAACAAACAGACTTCTAACAAAAATCAGAAGCGAAAAAAATCAGATTCCAAGTTTACAGCAACAAATAAGTAAAATATCATGAAAAAATGCACCTAAATATCCAGTCCTAAAGTCTAATTTAGCATCTGACCAGCTACAGATGGGTGCTTGACAATTTAAGACCACCATAAATAAAAAGACAGTCTTGCAAACAAAAGGATAAATCACAAGTTCACAACTGATGCATTTATGTAAGGCCCTCAATTAAAGTCTCATATAGAATATCATAGGAATAGGAATAATACTTAGAAAATAAGAAAATGTGAACATTCAAAATGAAGAATTATGGGCCAAATGAGGTAAGAAAGGAAAATTCCAGTGTCTAAGTCAAACGTCAAACACATTATTCCCTCCCTAGCATGCATAAAACACCATACAAATCCCAGCCCTTTGAACCCGATCACATGCCTACATTATTCTTTGTTCTGAAGCAATAGAAAAACAAAGTTCTCTTTTGTAAATTCGTAAATTAATTGTCAACTAAACATACTTGTGGATTCTCTAAGGCAAATCATTTACTAATATCAATACTCGGCCTAGAATATAAATATAGCCAAATAAACCTTGTTTTGGATGGTACTAAATTACTGGCATTTGGCTGCCACCTAGTATATCATACTTATTATTATTACAAAGGAAATCATGTTCTCTGAAAATGTCACTGAAAAAACTGTGGTAATTTTTTTACTACACTATCCAATAGATACATGATATCATAGTTAAGAAAACCAGACCGGACAGGCTGATTCTATTGATTAGACTGGAAATGGGTCACCTTGCCAGTCCAAATACGTATAAAAACTGGCATGGTCTAACCCAGTCAAAAACTGGGGAAAGGGTCTTAGACTCGCAAAACCGGTCAGCCCAGTACCTGTCCACATGATTACAAGGTCCAAACATTTTCTTTTTGTTTTCAACCAAAGCCGAAACGACATTGTCTGGAAGCCATTTTTATTTTTAATCGAGAAATATTATGAGCAATTCAGAGAAATTTCTGAGCTATCACTTACAACCTACCAATATTAAATGACATTCGATAAATCAAGTCCTGTCTTGATGCGCGATAAGATAACTAAACCAACCCAAATCTATTAACAATAAGATTACCAGTCACTTACAGGGCTGATAAAAGGTCACAGTTTTTTCTTTTTTCTCAAAAAAATAAAAGCTCTAATATAATTAAATTAATTATGATTAACAATAACTGAATAAATATTACTTCATGACCCCTCGTTCAGAAAAATATAACTAAATTAATCATGATTAACAACAAATCCAGTCTAAAACCATTAGGCATACAAAAAAACCGTACACGAATCCTTAATTTTCAGCAAGAGTGGCTAACAAATTCCAATTTCATTTTTTTTTTTTAAATACAGTATATGCGCAGCTATTAGCGTAAGCAAATATTGCCAAAACCTAAAATTCGACTTCGGATAGAAGATATGGAAAAAAACCCTAAAAAGAGGTAAAAAATATAATATGTATAACAAAATGTAAAAACAGTAATGAATTTAATAAGCAATTAATGGTAATGAAAACGCTGAGGTACGTTAAGGAAAACGCAAATCCCTAAAAAGAGGAATTAAGAGTAAATAGGAGAAGGAAATTAAGGGAGAAAGGGAATATAAGAGAAAGCATAGATAGAATTGCAAGAGAGAGAGGGGTGGTTACCTTGGTAAATCAAATCGAAACCCTAGGTGTGGTTCTTCAGCTCCAAAAAGGAGAAGATTCCATCTAGAATGTTCGATTTGCAGAGTTCAAATTTGGGGGTTTCTGTTTCTGAGGGTAGAGGTTGGCGCTCGAGTCTCTCTCTCTCTCTCTCTCTTTCTGTGTCTTCAGCGAAATGCTCAAAGCAGAAGAAAGGAGGAAACAAACGTTTTACTTGTTCGAAATATTTGGTGCTATTTTTGTTTTATTTTCTGAATGAATATATGTATATCATTATATCCTCTTTTTTTCGAAGGTTGGGCATTGACACGTGGGACGCCAGAAGTTGTCCGGAGTTAATGGGACCAGGGCAACACGACTACACTTGTGCTTACTTCTACTATTTTCTTTTCTGCTATCTATCCATAAACTCTACAGTAATAGGATACGTGTCAATCTCTCATAATGCAATAAATTTTTATAGTAGTAAATAAATATTCAATTTAATCCCAGAAAGTTAATCAGATTCGTCCTTTGGTTGTTATTTGTATATACTATAATGATATTAAGTTGGTAATATCAGGGATGTATTTGAAACTAAATGAATAATATCAGGGATCCATTTACTACATTTTATAATTTCAATGATTATTTTAAAATATTAATAATGTAGGAATTAAATTGATATGATCCTATAATTTCATAAATAAAATTAAAGTGAAAAAAGTTTAGGTGCATTTCTTTATGTGATTTTCTAATGAGAATGAGATATTTTATATTTTTATTTTTATTAACGAGTTATTAAATTTTTTTTCTTTGAGTGTGTTACAGTGAACAGTTTAATTAAGTATTTATTCATTAAGTTTATTTTTTAGTAAACTAAAAATAATTTATTTTTATAAACTTTTCTGACAAGTTTATAAAAATAAGTTAAAAATAATTTATAAAAAAATTATAAATTATTTTTATAAATTATTTACTTAAATTTATTTTCATAAATTATTTTCATAAATTTTGAATAAACTCATCCAAAAGTAACGTGGTTTTGTCATTTTCAGTTTTTTGCTCTACGGGGTTATCGCTGTTGAAGATGCCCCAACAACTGCAAATTCTATGTGGAAAAGAGTGAGGGGTGTTCACACATTTGTTGCAGGTTAGTGATCACGCTTGTTTCTAACTATTTTTTATGAGAAAAAATGTATCTTTAGTTTACAAGACTGACAGTCTGAATAATTAATTAGGATAACAGCGTTCTTAATTTGAACTCAACTAACGTTATAACTTTTTGTTGTACTTAGCAAACTACTTGCTTTTTGGGAAAATGCCATTGGTTAAAGAATAAAAAAAAAGAAATTTTCATTGAATTTTTTATGTATTTAAAATGTAAGTAAGTGATATACTTAGTTTTTCAATGAAAATTTATATCTTTAGATTCCTTAATCAGTGTCTTTAGATTTCATCCTAAAATCAATTGGCATACTGCATCACAGAATTGAAGCAAACGATGTGAGACTTCCAACATCTCATCCACAAATGCCTGACGAAACAAGCGATAACCGACGGAAATGACGGAGATGGGTTCCGACTCTGATATCATGTTAGATTTCATCCTAAAACCAAATGATATTAAGTGAATTTGCCCAATAAATATATAAACTCAACCTTGGAATTGAGACAGACGATGTGAGACTTTCAGGACACTCGTTAGCATGAAACTTTCCTATGCTTTGCAGGTGTGGTAATATATTTTGCTATGGGCGGATCCTGTTGGAATCACTAGCATGTATGTGGACCTCATTAGCAATTGGAGGGGGCTATTGAAGTTGCAAAATTTCAGTAGGAATGTGATGAGATTTGGATATCATTAAGCATAGTTAGTAAAGCACCAAGTAGATGACAAATGTAGTAAGCATTGTTCTTCTTAATTAAGTCAAATTTAAGGAAAAGTATTTAGGATGTGTTTGGAAGAGCTTATGGAATTAAACTTATATAAATAGTTTATGAAAATAGTTTATGATCTTTCCATAAGATGTTTTTGGCTTATTTCCATAAGCTTGTCAGAGAAGCTTATGAAAATAAGCTTTTTTTAGCTTATTTAAAAAAAAGCTTATTGTATAAGCGTTAAAATAAGCTGTATTCCCAAACACACCCTTAAAGCGTGAACTATAACTTTACTGTGTTTGAGAAATATTTATAAAGATTTTTTTTTTGAAGGGAAGAAATATTTAAAGATAAAAATAGTTTGAGAGAGATAAATTTGATCATGTTAGTATTTGTTTTTAAATGAGTAATGAGATTTATTTACAATTTTATCTTGTTCATATTTCTTTTTAAATCCTCAAGTGAGTAATAATAAGGTTTTCTTTTTGGGGAGGGGGGAGAGAATAGATAACAATGTGAAGAATTCTTTTATATGATAGTATAGATATAGAATAGTAAGAGTTGGTCGATTAGTAAGCATCTCGATCCCATAAAGAGGAGAACGCAAGTTCAAATCATGGTGGTGATGACACTCTAGTTAGGAGGTTGTGAAAACCAATGGTTAATTCTCTACTTTAAAGAGTCAGTCGATGATTAGTCACATTATCAATCCAAAGGACCGAAACTTGTGCGGATATCCCAGAATGTCACTGAGAAGTCAAAGACTTTAATTACGGTGGTTTATCAAAAAAAGAATAATATGGATACAAGAAAATGAGAAGTATGGATAGATTAGACGTGATAGTAGAAGATGATGCAATCCCAAGGGCAGAGTGTAACCTTACCGTGGGTAATCTACTAATTTTGATATACTGCAACATGTTATCTGCCTTTGTTATACCGAGGGAGAAACAATTTTCATTTTGTTTCAGTATTTCTATTATGAAATCAAATTCATTTAAAGCTTGATTCTAACAAAACCTTGCATTATAGTTTATCATGATATTCTACTGTTTATTAAAGGCTTATGAGATCCTCATCAAAGTAACAATTAATCTTATCTTAGCCTATCAAAGGAAAATACTTTACCTTCACGTATATTGGCATAAATAATCAAGATGGCTTACATCAGTAAACATTCTACTTAAATAATGTTGAATCAATTTAATTGCTATATTTTAAAAATCAGGGAATCGGTTAGTAAAGCGCCAACAAGAAGTTAGAGGCCACGATAAAGTTACAGCCAGTCATGTCACAGAATAGCATTTGAACAAGATTAGTTTGTTTTCAAAGTGGATCTCTTCGCAAGCTCTCCCTCAATGGTATATCCATCAAGTTAAATGTTGATGGCAGTGATTTTGGCAACCAAGGCCAAGGGTGGTGTGAACCATGTGGGTCTAAGCTAATGCTTTGGACTCACCTTCTAACTGAGGAGTAGCTAGCCTTCGCAGTTCCCACTAACATATACCAATCAAAGTATGAGAAGGATTGATAATTACAATAGAGATAAGATATCAAGGCATCCTCATTAAACAAAGATTTTGTTAGGACTTATCAGGTTCCTATATATTATATATCTTGGCCGTAGACCACAAGGAATAAACTACGGGAGCCTTGAGGTGACGCATCCAATGTTGGACTTATATGGAGCTTGGTTCCAACTTCTAAGTTGTCAGCCATTAATTAATCTTAATTTAATACTAGTCATTTAGTTATTATTATTAAATTATTAAAAAGATGACTTCTTAAATCTTAAATTATTATTGAAAATGATGCAGTGATTATAATTAGATGATGATTTACAAAAATACTAGTACTAATTATATTGTTATAATTAATACAATATTTTTTATCCATTTAAGATGATAATGCATTATTTATTATTTTTATTCATACATTTTATATTTTGATTTAATTGATATACATTTTCAGTGTAAAAAAGTTTTACACAATCAATCAATCAGAAATGATCATATAAACTAAAATATTTGACTCTTATCCTAACTATCTTAAAAGTCACTTATACCATGATTTCTGATTGGTTGGCAATATAAAAAACTTTGCACTTACAGTTCATAGCAATTAAACTTTTTATTTTCCATACTTTTTTCATTGTCATAAGAATATATTATGTAAATAATAATATTCATCAATTATACTCTGGACTTTATGCAAATTTGACTCATTACTGAACTTATAGATCAATCAACACAAACTTAATGTATTATTAATGTTGAATATAGTGAAAGAATGAAAGTTATATTTGTATATATGATGGGGAAAAAAAAGTTAATTATTTTACACGGCTTAGAACGATGCAGGCAGAAATGAGTGAATTCAATGTGTGTGTATGTGTCTGCTTCGATTCCAAATTCTATAGGCCCACTACGGTACAATGGAGCTCGCAATCGGGTTTGAAATTCGTTTGGTTTGTACTTTGTTTTTTTATGCCAAACCAAAGCTTTTATTTGACCAAAATTGACACACTTTCATGATTTATCAAATTAACCTTCTCTTGAAACTATTTATCAAACTTAGAGCTATCAATATGGGTTGGAACCCGCGAACCAATCCGGCTTATCGATGGGTTGGGTTGGACAAAACCTGGTTCATATTTACCCAAAGTCATTTTGACTCGGCTCACCTAACCTACAAGTTGGACGGGTTGAACTAGGTGTGAGCCGGGGTAGTTCACAGGTTCAATAATTTAAAAAAAAAAAACTTTATTTTCATTCCAGAAAAAACTTACACGCCCCAACCCAAAAAAACTTATACAGGTTCAATGAAATTTTTTTTTTTTAAAAAACTCTACTTTCTTCTTCCTTGCGACATTTCGGACCCGCCACCCCCCATTTCTTTCTTTCATTTGACACTTCTTAACCCTAAGCTAATGTCCTTCTTTCTAAATTCTCATATTCTCAACTGTCGTTCTTCGTCGTTCCTTCGCCATTCCATTCCTTCACTCTCTTCGTTAGCATCTCATTGTTTCTTCCTTTGCCGTTTCGGTTGAGTGCTGAGGCACATCTAACCGAGCCTAGGTATCGTCTTCGTCTCTCACCAGTCAATCTCTCCCACCCATGCTTTTTTTTTCTTCCACTGTTAGGTTTGTTTTACTTTAGGCTTATTTAGTTTGAGTTTTTTACGATATTGTAAGGGCCATTCTCACTCACATATTTGTTGACCCGGGTTGATTAATTATGATCACTTCTTTGTGATGTTATTTTTCCAGCCCCATACATTCTTTCTCTATCTTTATATAAGAGTAATGACAATGAGACAAACAATTTTGACACATATGCTCACTGTTGAATCAATGTTCTGCATTCGATTTGTACTGGTTTGTAACGATTTTGCTACATAATGTATAATATACAACTTGACTGTAATGGATTTTGGTTAATATTGATTTTTTTTCCTTCAATTTTTTAAATTTTATATGAGTCAACCCGCATAATCCACCAACCCGTGGTGGCCCGGGCCAGGTTAGCTATTTTTCGGCTCACCCAAATGTGAGCAGGGTTGAGTTTGCCCGTTTTTTCCTCAACCCGTGGTGGGCCAATCCAGGTGAGCTGGGTTGGCCCATTTTGCCAACTCTAATCAAACTAACATACTTTTTGGCGGTCAACAATTTTTTTTTATTTTCTTTAATGTTGACGTGGAAGACGTTAGTCTACGTGATGTCTTAGGTGACGCCACCTGGACTAGCGCATTTCACATGAACACACCACACAACGCTGACGTGGAAGGCGCTAGGCGCCGCCTAAGCTAATACTTTCCGCGATAGACCCATCATCTTGTAACTGATACCTACAGCTTATACCAATTGGGCAATTTTACTTTCATGTTATTCATGTTGTACAATTTATTATTGTGTAATGTAGTCTGAATTGATGTAAATGATATTGTACAAAACTCAATAATATTATTATTTATACTAAATGATATTGGAACTATTTTACCAAACCAATCCTGTTTAGTTATAAAAACTAAACCATATTACTGGTTTGGTTTTTGATGCCAAACCATATGTTACCAAATGCTGGACCTTTCCGTATTACCTTGGGCTGAATGTACCACGTTAAATGGAAGCCCGGTAAAGTTTTGGGCTATGACTGGCCCTTAACGAGTCAACACCAGCCCATAAACACTGATACATGATAAACTCATCCCCAGTAACAAAAAACAAATACGTTTTTGCAGAGTTCGGATTTGAATAGAGAGAGAGAGAGAGAGAGAGATCATCATGTCGGGTATGGGAGACGGGTACGTGGGCACCGCCCAAGACGCGGTGAGGATCCGACGGTTGGAGAAGCAGAGAGAAGCTGAACGCCGCAAAATCCAAGAGCTCAAAACAAAGTCTGTCTCCGATAAGGGCCAACCGGGTCTCCTCCAATTCGGTTCTAGCACTTCCGAGGTCACCACTTCCTTTATTCAATTTTTTAATCTTATTGGTTTCAAATGTATAAAGTTACCATCTTTTAATTATTGGGGTGGGTGTTTCAGATTCTAGAGACTGCGTTTAAGAAGGAAACTGTTGGTCTGGTCACCAGAGATGAGTATGTAGAGAAGGTAAATACCATGCATCCATACCATATGTTGGGGCTTTTTCATGTTATCTTATCCCTAACATGTTTTTTGTTCTTTTGGTAACACAAACTTTTTAACATTTTCTACCACTTATTTTTTAATAATCACTTTTACCGATTTTGTATTTGTTTGTTTCAGCTTTTGAAAATAATCAAATCTGAAATCTGATTATGATGAAGAACTATTTTGAGTAGTTTCGCATAAAAACTGAAAAAGTGATTTTTATGATCGTAATCAAATACAATTAGCTTTTCTCTACTTAAAAATCTCTAAAAAAAATAATAATTAGATTTTTTATATAAAAATCACATTTTTTAATCTTAAACAAACGGGCCCTAAATAGAGAATGCACGGATATGATGAAGCGGATCCTGCATGAATTTCATCCAACAATAAGAAATGTGTTACCGAGAGTGGACCCATTAGGCTGGTACTAATTGGCATGTTGTATATTTGTGTAGAGGGTTACTATTAAGACCAAAATAGAGGAGGAAGAGAAGGAAAAGCTTCAGAAGCAACAGCAAGAGTAGGTTTTCTGTTTGTTTGTTTGTTTGTTGGGTTGTTCTTCTCCAATTAGATTGGTTTTGTTGATCATCTCCTTCTTCAAACAGGGAGGAGGAGCTTCAATTGGAAAAGCGTAAGAAGAGGAAGATGAAGGGGAATTCTCGATTGTCGTTTGCTGAGGATATTGAGAATGATGGTGAAGAGGAGGAAGCACAAAATAGTAAGCAGCTTTGCCATAACTCTTTAATTCTTTTGTTACCTTTCAAATCATTGTTCTGAATGATGGTTTTGTTCATGTAATGCCACTGTTACAATGTTGCCACACTGCTTTAGTTTGGAATTGTGAATTATGTTGCTGCAGTTTTTTTTTTCTTCAGAAAACGTCAAAGAACGACAATTTTTTTTTGGGTGAAAAAAGAACTACAAAATGTTATTTCTGTATCTATTTCAATTGAGAAAAAATGTACAGTTGATGATGATTTCTTTTATTATATATATTTTCTACCGTTCTTGAAATTACATTTGAAGATCAATTTCTAGAGCTCCACCGGTAAGGTCATTGCTTGTTTTTCCTTTGGTTGTACCATCTTTTAATTATAAGTGTATCCGGAGACGTGAAGTCTATTGAGGGTTTTCATTATTCCAAAATAACATTAAACTTTGCTCTGCTGTGGCAGAGAATACGGAAACAAATGGACTAAGGTGTGGTAAACTTGGCAAAGACCCTACTGTTGAAACTAGCTTTCTACCTGATAGGTGTGGCATCTCTCCCTTTTCTTTTTCTCTCTCCTGTCCTTTCTTTATTGTTTGCTGCCCTAATGTTCGAGCATAGGAGTGCTGAGGATTGTGTTCAGTGAGCGAGAGGCTGAGGAGCAAGCTGAGCGTGAAAGGTTGCGGAAACAGTGGCTCCGTGAACAGGAGCAAATTAGAAGTGAGTCTGCTGACTATTTTATATTGTTTCTGTTGTATTTTAACTCTGTTTAAAAAAATGATAAAGGGTTAAAAATTATAGCTTATGGAATATGATTATATTAGGGAACAAATTATGCTTAATTGCTTAGGTGATGCATAAAATACTTATAAGCATCTAAAAGTACATGTGTAATTAAGTCGTTCCTGTTTTTCAGATGAGCCCCTTCAAATCACATACAGCTACTGGGATGGAACTGGCCACAGGCGTGTGATCCAGGCAAGTGAAGGCAAATACTTGCTTTTTAAGTTCCTAAATGAATAGGCATTTTTTATTAAATAATTATATAGTAGCATCTGAACCATTTCATGATTCAGGTACGCAAGGGCGGCACCATAGGAGAGTTTCTTCGAGCAGTCCAACAACAACTGGCTCCTGAATTCCGAGAGATTCGAACTACCTCAGTAGAAAATTTGCTATATGTGAAAGAAGACCTTATCATCCCTCATGTAAGAACATGTAATCTGATAGGTTCTCGACCACAGGCCCAAATGCACAAGGCCCACTTAGAATCACTTTAGGTGGGAAATCGGGAAGGAGGGAAGAGTTAGTTACAGGAGAGAGAAAAAGACAATGACGTATGTTATATAGGTAATGAGGGGAGGAGGAAAGGATGTTGGGTTTTGTATTTTCAATTTGGAAGTCAGAGTGGGCAGAGAGGAATCTTTTCTTCTCTGAGGAGCTTTTGCTCTGGAATTACAAGGGGTTTTCCTTTGTAATAGTTCTTCTCTTTTCTTTCAGTCTATAATACAGTATTTTCATTTCTCTTGAATTGGGTTCCTATCATAATCAGTGATAATGTCATAAAGCGTTTCAACAACTTGCAATCTGATATAAACTGTGTTACAAATCATTTTTTAATAAAAGGATATCTGCTAACTTATTTACCTGTTTTGTTGTATATTACAGCAACACAGCTTCTATGAGCTTATCGTGAACAAAGCCAGAGGCAAAAGTGGACCAGTATGTTTCTGTCCTTTTTCTTACTTCTATTTATTTTTATGTTCTCTTTTAGAAGGTGCTTCTTTCGTATGATCAATTTCTAAATGGTTTTCTTAAATTGATAAAAGATAATTATAGTATTCTATTCTTAATTTTCTGCTGTTAGGATCAATTTCTTCCTTTTTTTTTCCTATGACAACGAAAAAATACATTCAAAACTATGCATGTATGAAAAAAGATATAATGTTTAAAAAAACTATGCGAAGGATGAAGAATAGGTTCTACGCTGCAGAATGAAGTAGGAAAATAAGCAAAAATGATTAATTAAATAATAGAACAGTGACAAATCACATATAAGATGGGGGAAGATACAATGCAAAGCTGAGATTTGTACTACACAAGTGCTTACTCAACTAATGCACCAACTTTTAGTTGTTTCCATAATTTCTTTTCTTCAGTTTTTTTCCCGAGAGGGGTGGGTAGGGGGGGTCCCTATGTTGATTTTGGCCTTAATGGTGTGACTTATTCAAATTACAATTCATGCTCAGCAGAACGATATGAAGTTTCAATTTTTAAATTGCATGGTTCTTTTGTTCTGCCTTATAAGTTATAACCCTTATTGATGGGGCTAATTAAGTATGCCAGGTTTAAGTATTTCTTTATTTTTTCCTTCTTTCAAAAGCAACATTGAATTTTAAATCTTAATGTCCAATATCTAGAATGAACTGACCCTTCATGGTTTAGATGAGAAATTTCAGTTGGTCTTATGATTGTCTGGAATTCCACCTCTGTGGATAAGTGTTTTGATAGTCTTGTTTTCTTAATAGATGTAAAGTTGATTCAAAGATTTTTTTCTCTCTTGGGGGGGGGGGGGGGGCACAACAATCAGAGAAAATTTTGGAATTTCAGTTGGTTTTTTTCTTTCCTTGCTATACTGCTGGTTTTTGCTTCGTAGATTTATCATGCTTTGATAATTGATGTTGCTGATGGTGTTTATGTAATGCTGCTTCAAATTTGCAATCCACCCAAAGTATCAGCCTTAAAAATCATTTTACGTGCCTTCATAAATTTGAAAGTGTTTCCTTGTTATCCTGTAACGATTTGCAGTTTTGTTGCTTATTGTTTTTCTATATATACAGCTTTTTCATTTTGATGTGCATGAGGATGTCCGGACAACTGCTGATGCAACTATTGAGAAGGATGAGGTACATTTTTATGACTAATCATTACTGCTACTTGTTTGAAATTTAAGTTTACAAGATAGTAAAGACAAGACATATGCATGTTTGTCTTTGTTCTTGTAAACTTGTCTTTTGGGTTAATTATCTAACTCTGGTGTTCTTATTGCAACCAACAGTCTCATGCTGGGAAGGTTGTAGAAAGGCACTGGTATGAAAAGAACAAGCATATATTTCCAGCTTCAAGATGGGAGGTACTCTCTCTCTCTCTCTCCCCCTCTCTCTCTCTCGCTTATAGTTCATATACTGGTTTTTCTTCCTCGCCTCTCTGCTGAAGCATTTAAGACGCGGGTGTTTAATATATCTCCATTAGGATAGGACTTCAGAGATATTTAATTGAAACAGTCTACCCAAGATTAAAGTGCTTATGTGTAGCAGCTTCTTACATAGCTTCTGATTTTGATTACCATTTCTTTTTTCTATTGCAGATATATGATCCAACAAAGAAATGGGAACGGTACACGATTCATGGAGATTGATTTGTGACTGTCACATAACTTTCCTCTGCATACGTTGCATGAGAATATGATATATTAATTAATGCGAATTTTTGAATTCTGTTTGATTTTTTGTTCATATGACACTACATATTTTTCAAGAGTCCAAACTTAATGTATTATTCATAGTTATCATTAACTCAAAATAGTGGCGCTATAGCGTTGATGCTATGTATGTATAGTTTTTTCTCTGCCATTAACTTGCTTGTCTATGACTGACCTTATATATAGGTTGTTCTTATTATTTAAAATTTAAAAAAAAATTAATTAATTAATTACTTTTTTATTCAAAATTGAATACTCACATAGGGTAATTATTCTTTGAATAATTAAACGTGTCAAGCAATGGTAAGGTAGATAAAAAAAATTTACGGGTTTGCATTTTACCATTCACCAATACTTTTTTTATATAAATAATTGGGTTCGCCGTAACACTTGTTAATCTCGAATTAGTACATTAAATACTCGTCATTTCCATTTTTCACATTGGTACTGCTATAAATTTATGCAGTCCCTGAAATGGATAATATTACTTCAGTTATTATTGTGCAACCAAAATAAAGTATACAAACAAGAGGAATGGAACTTTTATACTAAGAAACCGATGTGGCACTACGGTATTGTCACAAGTTATTCCATAATATTCATTAAAAAAAAAAAAACAAGTTATTCCATAACAAATCACAGCCTTTGGGAATGTACTACACGTGCCCAGCACCAACATTAACCAGTGACTTCACAGGAAATGATGATGGAAATGGATTTGGTTTCAGGATTTCTCGATTTAGACGTTTCCATTCACTAGAAATCAAGTGGGCAACATGCCTTTGTGCTTCTTCAGCTGAAAGGTCTTCGTGTTCACTCATGTAGCAATCAAGGTATGACCCATCAAGACCATTTTGATCTTCACTCTGCACTAACGAGTACATAATCAATATCATTAGAAAATGACATAGAATAAATGATATGAAATTCCCTAACATCTAAGGAGCTAGCACTTAAATTAGGATCCTACAAATGGTTCTTAATAGTTGAAAAATTCAACATACTTTTCTTCCACTCTTTCGAATTTCCCAAATGGGCAAGAAGTGCATCCAATATTCTATCTGTTTTAAAATATTTGTTGTTTTAAGTTTTTTGCACAAAGATTTAGAAAGTAACTAAATTATCATCTTATTCCGTTAATGCTCTCTCTTACCTCAATAAAAATATCAAGAGACTATGATCAATTTGAAGAAGAAAAAAAATTAATGCCTTATATTATTTTCTAAAACAACAAATAAAATGAAACAAAATTTATCTTTTAAAATGATTGTTACTTTCAAAACGGATGAAGTAACAAAATGGACGTCCATTTTACCTTGGCTCCTTCTAGATCATCACAAAGACGAAGGATTTTTGCCACTGAATATATAATGTTTGGAAAATCTGCGTCCATGATATCAACAGTTTCCTTAGTTATAGGTTGATCAAAGAGGAAGAATGCATGGACAAGCACCACATGCACTCCTGTGCCCACAATTCCATTGTTCAAGTACTCTTCTGCCTTTGCCAAATGGCCAGAGTTCAACCAACGTGCCTCTTCCAGGAAGGCATTCAATAATCGCACCCACTGTTTCATGCAAATGCTTCAATATTAGATTTACTTAATTAGTGGTTTCAAGAAACAAATTAATCTTAGTACATGTGTACACAAAATATATTATTATCAATTTATCACATTATGATCGAAATAAATAAAAGGACACTACCGATTTTTTAAGGGTGTCTATAGGGTTCAATCCATGCTCTTTGTACACCTTTTCGGCGAAATCATTTGAATGTCATAAAGAGCACTTAAACACGTTTTCATGAAGTCGGGAAGTTGCTCCGTGCCATCCAATTCCCATCTGAATCGAGGGATCAATTCCATGTAATAAAGCATTAGAATGGAATAGGAAAAGAATATATATAGTTGTATTATGTATATATAAAAGAAATATCTTATAGGGGTGTTCATTGGATCGGATCAACCCAACCAACCCGAAAATCCGAACTGAATCAATTTAAATTGGTTCGGTTTTTTTGTGTGCTTGGATCTTAACCGAATTGAACCAAACCGATTATTATATTTTTGTATATTTTTTAATATTTAATATTTATATATTTTGTAATATTTTAATATATTTTGTTCGTACATATATTTTAATATTTTAATATTTACTATATTTTAATAGGCAACGTCTAACTTGGGGGAGCTATGAAGTCCCTCATAGGTGAGGGAGCTTAATTTACCGGGCTTTGCAGGTAAAAACGAGATACTTGGTATAATTTTAAAGTTTTACAGCCCCCTTTTATAAAAAAAAAAGCGTTTTTGCAATATAGCCCTTTGTATAGAGCTGGTAGATACAGTGTGCAACATCCAACGAATTTTATGAATCTTTCAGCGAACTCATGACAGACCATATCGCATCAGTGAAGGTGATTTACTAAATCATTCATATTTTTCCATTTTCCTAATTTTTCAACATCAATAATACAAACCAAATCAAATAATATCCACGGTTCAAGTTATCCGACTACAAACTCCTTTCAATGTTGGATGAAAAGTATTTACCCCGAAAAGCTCCAATAGTTTCATCGGCCATACCCGACAACACTGTCGACAACTGCATGTGGAGTTTCTGGGCAACCTTATGTGTCAGGAAAGACGGTGGCGAGCTGAACCTAGCGGATCCAAGCAGAGCAAAACTAGGGCTTTTGGATTTGCATATCAACGAAAATTCCTTAAACTAGGGATTTTGGCTGTTATGTGTGTTAAAGTTTTCATAAAATTTGGGGGTCGAATTGTGAAATGAAAATGGAACCGGAAGTACAGGTTACCCTCAATTGATCTCAACCACTCACTTTTTAAAATATTAAATCTAATGGTTATTTTTACTTCCTTACCAATGAGGGATTTGATAGATGCCTCACCATATAGAAGGCACCATTTTAATAATTTTAAAATTTTAATAATTATTACATTTTAATTTTTATATAATTTTTAAATATTTTCGTGGCCGAACCGAACTATAATCCGAGCCAACCCGTTTTTTATCGGATTGGTTTGGTTCAAATTTGTTGGGAAAAAATT
This sequence comes from Ammopiptanthus mongolicus, assembly GCA_039655645.1. Taxonomy (NCBI): domain Eukaryota; kingdom Viridiplantae; phylum Streptophyta; class Magnoliopsida; order Fabales; family Fabaceae; genus Ammopiptanthus; species Ammopiptanthus mongolicus. The sequence goes on along the minus strand of CM077346.1, from coordinate 27,065,359 downwards.
ACAAATCCGGACTAAACCGAACCAATTATTTGATTGGTTCGGATCGTTCCCTCATACAAATCCGAATCAAACCGACCCATGAATACCCCTAATATCACAGATCTACTTAGTTTGACTTTGTACTCTATTATGTATAAGTCAAACTAATTATTTGGTCCCTATACGTGACATTGATTTTGAATTTGGTCCATATACGTGAAAATTTTGAAATCAGTCCCTTTACGTACAATTATTTTTAATTTGGTCTTTGTCATTTATTAGTGTTATAATGTCATTTGTTGGAGTTAAAATATATGTACCAAATTCAAAATGATTGTCACATGTAGATACCGATTTCAAATTTTTTTTGTCCTTATATGTGATAATCATATTCACTTTGGTCATTATACATTATAATTATTTTGAATTTGGTCATTAATTATAACTTCGACAAACGAAGTTGTAACACCAATAAACGACGAAGACAAAATTTAAAATAATTGTACATGTAAAGATCAATTTAAAAAAATTTCACGTATAGAGACCAAATTCAAATTCAGAGTTACTAATAAGGATCAAATTATTAGTCCTGATGTATATATAGATGCATGTTTGATTAATAAATATATACCTGTTAACAGCATGTGTAAATAGAGTAAGCTGTTCTAATGTCCCATAAACATCGAAAATGTCATCAATAATGTAGATTAGAGAGACAGGTTTAGTGAGCTCAATCCTTTGGTCTGAAAAGCGTGGATATGTGAAGCATGCCATGGGCCACATGTACCATTTAAGAGGTTTATACTTACCAAACTTCACCTCCTTTGCCATTCCAAGGTCTTTCCACCATCTGTTAAAGGGAAAAGGTTAATTAGTGGTTAATTACTACTACTAACTAATTCATTTTTAAACAACCAAAAACGAAAAACTATTAGTTAATTATTGTCAAACTAACTTGGAAACTTCAATGATTTCATTCTGGTTCATGGATTTAACATTGCAGGAATTGATTTCTGCAAGTTCCTTTAAACAGGTTATCCATTCATTATTCTTGACTTTGAAATCACTTAAGAATATGTTTCTATCCATGAATCTTGACAAGCTATAATGAAGTTGATGTTGAAGAGTGTTTGAAACATATATAGCTTCATGATGGTCTTCATGTCTTGATAGCCATGCATGAAGAAGCTGGCAGCTGGGGTACCCTGCATCATCAAGACTATCTTCTCCTTCGGTACTTAACTGGGTAGCTTCATATAGGGCAATGAGACCCTTCACATCTTCACCATATTTTTCTCTGAACTTTCTTTTGTTACTCTTCAAGCTGTCAAATACACCTGCACACCCATTATAGATTATAATTAGTAACTAAATTCATTGTTTTCTATTTCATATTAATCTTTAGCAGGTACTAATTTATGAAATGCGCAAGTATGCAACATTTAATATTTTAATAATGTATAGTACCAAAATCAAAAATTTTAATAATGTAATCAAGCTTATATATAATTTTTTTTTATTTAATTGGTATACATTGATACTGTAAATATTTTTTATACTATATATCAATCAATAATAAATTATTATATTAGTGAAATGTTTGACTCTTATATCCTAACTAATTTAAAAGTTATTCAAATCATGATTTGTTATTAGTTGACAATCTAAATAATTTTATCTTGATAATGTATAACAATTAAACTTAATTTTTATTTTCTATTTTACAACTATTATTACAAAGTAATGCTCTGTATAATTGAAGAAGAGAAAATAAGGTGTGTCTAAATTTTCCAAACTTTTGAAGAATCATCATCTAGCGACTTTACTCATATACTTATACTTATTATTAATATTAATATTAATATTAATATTATTATTATTATTATTATTATTATTATTATTATTATTATTATTATTATTATTATTAATATGAAGATTCCGACCTGCATTAACATAATAATCTCCTTGTCTGAGTAAACGGAATGTGAGTGCAACTTCATACAGTTGATGGCTATTAACAAAATCAGTGGGATAATTGCTCAACATCAAATGTTGCTTTTCAAGAGCCGCTTCAATATCTTCTTCAAAGTGGTGTTCAATGCCAAACCTTTGGATAAAGTCAACCACATACAAACTCTCCATTGAATCCTTGCTAATAATTAGTTTCTTGAATACATGCTTGGCTTCCTTCAATGTCAAAGCTTGTTTGAGATAGAAAACATCCTGAAAATGTAAAGCAGTTTAAAAAATTAATTTGTAGTTAAAAAGATAAACAGATTAATTAGCTAGAACATTAATGTATTTGCACTGAAAAAACATTTACCATGATGGAATATATGCTTTGACTAGTAAAACAGACTTTGCTTCAGTGCTAGATGTAGAAGCCTGTAGTGACTATTACTAGAGGAGTGATTTACTTGCGAGTAGTTTGCAAAGACACGAGTTCAAGAGAGTATAATTAATGTGTGGAATTAAGTGGCGACGATATGAGGAGCTATTTAACGTTGCAGTACGGGTGCAGAATAAGTCTTGATCCGTGAGCTTCTGAAAGTCAGAAACTGTATCCTATACTCCGTCCCCTATCAATTATATCTAAAAAAACAAATACTTATATTTTGTATGCTCAAATATAAATAAAATTCAATCAATTCAACTTTATTAATATTAGTGTTTTAAAAATATTTTTGATTAATGCTCATTTTAGTTTTCTAAGGATATTGTACATTTTCGAGAAATAACTTTCAAAGAGAATAGCACGCTTAATTATTTTGGATAGTTTAATAATTATACCTAATTTTTTATATAAATAAAGACAATTAAAATAAATCAACTAACTTTTTTTAATAAGTATAAAGATAATCAATTTTGTTTATAATTGAATTTGCAAGGAGTTTGGATGAAGCACATTTATTTGTGAGATACGGTAGCTGTCTTGAACTTACTGTAATTGGTATCTTTTCATGTGCCAATAACTCTCCCTCGCCCTCCAGGGTGGGTTTGCTGACTTCTCTTCTCTGTATAACGATCTCTTGGAAATTAGTATTATTCATCAATTCTAACACTACCAAAGTGTTATAATATCTCCACGTGATAATAACACGTTTTTTTCCTCGTGCGAGCATTGTATAATTTTTGTCAATATTCTTATTATAAATTTAAAATTAAGTTTCTAATAAAATTCAAAATTATTAACACAAAATAACAAATTATCAAAAACAGAATTTTGTCAAAATAAAAAAAACTTCTTATTGCCTTAGAGCATCTCAATTGATCATTTTCTAAGGAACCCACTTTGGGTTTCATAATCACTATCAAGTGGTTCCCATTATGTCACATCAAAATTAAGCAATCCATACATATTTTGCTCCAATTGTGAAATTTTTAAGGAACCCTTAATCAACCCACACTTTTATAATTTTTTATTTGCACCCAATTTTGTTTCAAATAAAAATAATAATTCATTTATTTTAACTAATAAGTAAAATATATTAAAAATTAACAAAAATATTTTTATCATATTTCACTTGCTTTTATCTTTTGAAATTTACATTTTCCATAAATAAAATAATCTCACACTCACACACACTTTAGAAGCTTCCTCACTCGGTCTCACTCGATCTCTTTCTCTGGGTCTCACCCTCGGTCTCTTTCTCTTGGTCTCCATTTCTCACCCTCACTCCATTTCTCGCCTTTCTCCCTATCTTCCTCAACTCTCCCTCCTTCTCCCTCTTCTCTCCCTCGATCGACCTCTTCATCTCTCTCGGATCTCTCTCTCTGCTGACCTTCAAAGCGCCATGATCTCTCTTTCTCCTCCGATCAGCGACGCTAGTAGGGTGCCACCATACTGCCGGCGGTGCGCATGGAGTTTCTGGCTCTCCCTCCACGGAGTTTCCGGCGGATCTTCTATTTCTGGAACTGCCACACTTTTTGGATCTGTTTAGGTTTTAAATTTTTTTGTAGTGTTCTGTTATTATTTTTGTTTGTATTTTGTTCTTCTCTGTTGAAACTTGAGGCTGATTTTCCTGTGTTATATGAATCAGTTTTTCTTCCCTCGGTTTTGGATGAGTTGGTTGGGGTAATATTATAGTTTTTTATTCCTATGGAACCGTTTCTTAGATAAGAAACGAATCTTAATTTTAAGGAATTGAATCTGCCAGCTAGATGTGCTCCAATGGGGGAAAAAACTAAGTAACTGTTCCTTAGCTTAAGGAACCCAATAAGACACCCCCATTGGAGATACTCTTAAGGGGTATAAAAATTAGGATTATTTAATTGATATATACTGTCAGTATAAAAAAAATTTATAGTGTCAACCAATCACAAATTGTCAAGTCATTAAAAAAGTTCGACTTTTATCTTAAATACCTTAAAAGTCACTTATATCATGATTTGTAATTGGTTAATAAAGTAAAAAAATTTACATTATCAATACATATCAATTAAACTCCTGTTTGTAACGGAAAATTGTCACTTTTGTTTGAGAAAATCTCCCATGGTTCAATTCTGCATCTACTTAATTAAGAAGGTTGTAGTATCCATATTGATTTCTGGTGTTTTCTCTAGTACCCCAATAATTTTGAGGTAAAAGTTACTTTGCCAATCAGAATATATCACCTCAATTAAATGAGTTAATAAATTTCACATAAGACTAACTTCTTAACATATAATTGGGATACTTAGGTAGAGTAAAAGTTACTTTAGAGATATTAGAGAATTCCTGAACTTTTTTTTTTTTTTTTAAAAAGACTGCTGCACAGAGTACGTTGGAGCACGTTGGCATCTTTAAATCATGTTTTTATTTAAAAATTAAATTTTAAATCTCACACATTCCAAAAACTATGATTGCAAAAATAGTTGATAAGTTAGCTGAAATTGAGAAGTTAGTTGATAGTTACCAGACTAACTTTTAGCTCAAAGTCTATAGCTGAAAAACTAGTTGATTGAATTTGAAGTATTGAGTAAAATTAGCTAGTAAACTAGCTTATAAATATAAAATGACATGTTCACACAAATTTTTAATATAAATTCTATTTTTATATTATTTAATTTAAAATCGTTATTACTTTTAATACTTTAATTTATTTCAAATTATTTCTCATCTTAAAACTTAGAATATTAATTTTTTAATTTTATTTATAAACATTTTTATTAAAAATGAGATAATATAAATGAAATGATATTTTGATATAAATTTTTTATATAAATTTTATTTTATGAGGTAGGGGTTGAGTAAAGTAAGACTTTCGTTAAAATAGAAAGGATAAAAATAAGAGAAAAGTTAATAAGTTATATAAACTATTTAAAATAGCTTCTAAAAAAAAACTATAAGCTAATAAGATAATCTTGTTTACCTAACACATCTCATTTTAATCAAATAAGATTATACGCTAGTCAAATAAGCTTTTTTACATAGTATCTTTTTTATACAAAATACTTTTTCATATGATATTTTTTTAAAATTTTCTTCTTTTTATTTAGGATTTTTTATGGGAAATACTAAATCATATGAATTGTTTTTAGTGATACCACATATGAATTTAAAATAAAAGAAAGTTAAGGATGCGTTTTAAAAGTGAATTTGTTTTCCTTCATTTTTTATTTTGTTTTAAGATATTATGTTTTGGAAAATCTATGGTACCTACCATATCTTTGTCTATATGATCCAACCAGATTGTGCGAATTTAGTCCAACATGATATTAACATAACCATTTAATTGAGGTGACGTATTTTTATTAGACATAAAGTATTCAAACCCTTTAATTTTCAATGGTATCATAATAATGCCCTTATCTTTTAGCTTTGTCGAAACTACTCTTCATGTCTTAAGGGATTGTCCTTTGGACACAAATATGGATCCCATTAGTTAACTCTGATGCTGTCCAATAGTTTTTCTCTTTGGGTCTGAATGATTGGTTCCTTCATAACTTTGTCAAAGTCCTCTAGTTCATATGATCCCTTGAAGATGGAGGGCGAATTTTGGGGTGGCATGTGATCTTCTTTGGAAATGGAGACTTTTGAAGAAGGTTTTGAAGCTAGGGTCTTGTTTATAGCTAATCAATATGACGCAGCGAGTATGAGTATTGATAGCTTGCTGGGCTGAGTAAAGTTAGAAACAAGTTCTTTGATCGATTCTTTGCTTGGAAGAGAAAGGATTAGAGATTAAAATTCATTCATACCTTTAGAGAGGGCAATTCATATGCAGATTGGTTGGCTTGCTAACTTGGCTCTCTCCCAATTTGTGGGTTTGCTTGAGGTGTTTTATCCCTTTAATGATTTGCAAATCTTTTTATTAAGTGATATGACTGATGTTTTCATATCCCGTTTAGTTTCTTTTTTGTAATCTTTTTTGGACTTTAACCCCCGATTAATACCAAAAAAAAAAAAAATCTAACAAGGATAAATTAGATAAAAATTATGGAATCTTATCCCACAAAAATATAGAATCTCATTCTTTCCTTTATTATTATTTTTTTTTTTAAGGCATATGAAATTCTACAAATTTGTAGAGTATTAGGATTTGGGATAAGAACATCATTTCAAATATTTTTTTCATAAACAATGCATCATTTCTTTTATTCTATAAGTAAATTTTTTTTTGAAGCAATTATTCCATAAGTAAATATAAAATCACATTTCATTCTTTTAATTTAACGTATAATTCCATTCCAAATATTTATATACTATTTTATATTGAGTTATTGGGCTGCTATTGGACCAAAATGATCTCACTATTGCAACCTCGTCGATGCCTGGATGCATCGGATATGTATTATGTGGGTTGAACACATTCCAACTCAGAAGATATATGTTGCGTAATGGGTTTGGAACTTGCATAAACATAACCTACCAAATTATTATCGGTGAATTATCAGGTACCCAAGTGTAACTTTATCCTGTCTAAATGGTCCAATCAAATGGTAAGAACCATGTGACTTAACCCATTATTATGACTCATTTCATTGAGGTGATATATTCTGATTGGATATGATAACTTTTGTCTCAAAATTATTGGGGATACCGAAGAAGTGATCATTATAATTATTTCTTTTACAAAAGTTATTTAATCATTTGGGCATTTCAAGTTACTTTTTTTTTTTTTTTACTAAAGCATTTCAAGTTACTTTCTTCTGACTTTTCTATAATGCCAAATTATGTTTAGGTGTAGGTATTATAATCGCATTAAAAATGTGATGATTAAAAATTAGATATGAGAAATTATTGAAGCATCTTCCAATCAATTGTAAAAATCTAATTGATCGCTTAGATGACAAATATTGACTTTAGTTGGCCAATGTAATTTGTTATTTGTGACTTTTGAGACTTGTTAACTCATTTTAGTTTATTTCAAGTTGAGAAATATTAGCAACATACTCTCTAATACTCTCTTTTCAACACATTCTCTCCTATTGATTGAAATTTATGTGGGTTCTACAAAATTCAAGTGGGACCAACATGAATTTCAACCAATAGGAGAATGTGTGTTAGAAAGAGAGTTTTGTTAACACTCCTCTTTCAAGTTTATGTTAACTTAATAAGACTTGATATGTTTATTTAATTTGTTTGAGACTTATAAATAGTGTAAAGGTCCAAATTGGTCCTTGAAAAAAAAAAAACACGGTGTCATTTTGATCCCTAAGAAATGAAAATATCAATTTGGACCTCAAGAATATTAAATACGAGTCAAATTGATCTTTTTTAGGGACATTGTAGTATCTTTCAGAGACTATTTTGATCCACATTTTACATTCTTAAGGTTCAAATTAGTATTTTCCATTTCTTAAGGACCAAAATGTCACCGTGATTTTTTGTCGAGGACCAATTTGGGTCTTTACTCCTTATAAATATTTGAGTAAATGGAAATAACTCCTTCACACTTTCCCTAACAATTTGAGTAAATATTCAATTTGATCCCTGAAATTGTAGGGTCATATCAACTTAGTCCCCTCATATTATCAATATTCTAAAATGATCCCTGGAATTGCAGAAAGTTAATCAGATTTGTCTCTCCATTATTATTTGTATGGACTATAATGACATTAAGTTGGTAATGTTAAAGATGCATTTGAAACTAAGTGAATAATGTCAGGGATGTATTTACTATATTTTGAAATTCCAAGGATCATTTTAAAATATTAATAATATGAGGGACTAAGTTGATACGATCCTATAATTTAAGGAATTAAATTGGATATTTACTCCAGACAATTTCCACTATCACAACGCTCCTAACGTGTCATCACCTCCATGCTATTATAATTCTCCTTTCTACTGGCTTTATACGTCTCATTTGGAACAATATTTCTCTCAAAAGCTTAAACTATTAGGTGAAAGACACATAAATGGTTTTAATACCCTAAGCTACTTGTTATTGGCAACACAGCGCAAACTGATGATTTGATTAAATTCACTTGCATACTTGGCTTAGCTATAAACTAACTAATAAAAGTTGTTTTAAGTGGTTACCAAGAAAAAGGCAAAGCATCTATTCTTGCAACTCTTTTGAACGATCACCTACTTGGTTGCAGTTGCAGAACATACTATGTTTTGCATTTAATTGAAAGATATTTTGCATGAGAGAATTTGAAAATTTCCCTTTTTTAAATGAGTGGTATCATGGAACTTAACAATAACAATAATATTCCATTTTACTTCAAATTTCTTTTGGCATGACTACATGTTTTTGGATCCAGATTCCCGCATTCATGCATTCCTGCATCATTGGATCAATCACTGAAAGTATTTGAGGAAGTTTATGATTGATCCAACGGTACGTGAATGTTGGGAATTTTGAATGCAGACAATCCAATTCGTGTGTTTTCAGTTAACAGCTCACACCAACATGGGAACAGAACTCAAATAGAGTACAGACAACATTCTATGGGAGCGTACCTAATAAGATTATTCATGTTGTATATCCAACACATTACAAGAAGCAATGCTTTACAAAATTATGCACACTGGAAATTTTTGTGAGTAATTGTTACCAGCCATCATCACGGAGTTCTCCACTGAAGCTCAATTTGAATCCGTCCATTTCTGGAGTCAATAAGATTATATTTCTCATTGATTCTTCTGTTGCTAACAACATCAGATAGTTTTATATCCACATAACCCAGATTCTCCTGATTGCATGAAAATAAGGTTGAAAACCATATATTATCATCCTTATTGAAGTGAAGGCAAAGATATAAGATGACAAGTGATAAAATGGAACTCGTGAGTACAATATATATCAGTTTGAGATGATAGTGCATCATTACCTTAGGATGCAGCAGGCCCAGCTTTGAGGAGGCACTTTGCACTTCAACATATAGCCTTTCATTGATGGGGGGTTCCTCCAGCATAAACTGAAATGTTTCACCCCATCTTGGATCTCTATTTTTCTTTACATGCTGTAAAGTTGTGGTGAGCAATAATCAAATTTCACAAAAGATCAAGCCATGTTTACATTCTAAACACGACAGATGCAGCTATTGGAAATAAAATCATTCACGAGCCTTCACCTAATAGATGAAACCTTAAGGACAAATGGTCCTTGACAGCAGCAATTCTTTTACCGTTAGCTGTCTGTCAGTGAAGAGGTTGTTCATAGTAATTGTCTAGATACACTTTTTGGACTAAGCCATTGATTGAAATTTATGATTTTTAATAACAACAGCAGTAAGTCTTATCTCGTTAGACTACATGGAAAATCAAATTTTAGTTAAACAAAAATTTAGAGGAAGATCTTACAACTGGTTTCTCCTAAAGGTTTTGTGGGTCTTCCTCTACCTCTTTTAATTGGACTATCTTTCATTTTGATCCACTTTTCTCACTAGAGCCTCTATTATACTTCTTCCAACAGGACAAAATCACCTTAGGCATGTTTCTATCATTTGCTTCTGATAGGCACTGCCCCAATACATCAGTTCTTAGTCATATCTTTTTTTGAATGTCCACTTATCTACCTTAACTTTTTCTGCTACATTTTACTTTTTCTGTTATTGGCACTTCACTGCCTGATATTCACTAAGTCTAAATAACTAAAGTTTCACCCCAGAGGAGTCAAATTTATTTGCTTCCCTGTGAGTCATCTTCTTCTGACACCCCTGATAACAATAAATCAAAGTCCACAATGTTATAATCAGTATATAAGAGTAATACCTTTGTTCTTCTCTCCTCTCCTTTAAAAATCAGTCGTGCATACGGATTTGTGTGGTGCTTTCCTTCTACATCTTCAGCTTCATGGATGATAATTATAAGCAAACCACCACTAGCAGGTGTTTCTTCAGGAGCCTTTTCTATTGCATTGGAGTCTTCTGCATTCCCAGTCCCAGGTAACTCATCACCCTTGAAAGGTTTGTACAGAACTTCCACAATGATCTGCCCACGTGGCTTCTCATTCTCAGGATCATTAGGGTTCATAGTCTTGAGTAAATTAAGGGTCAGCACTTTTGGTTCATCCGGCGTAAGTTCTTTCAACGGAATGACATTCATACCCATCTTGTCATGCTTTCTAATCTAGGCAAAACAAAGAGGAAACATATATGTAAAAGGAAACTGTTATGTAATTAAAAATAATGGCTTGATAGTATTCTTTAGTCCAAACAGTTTCTAAAAGTGTCCTAAATAAATGAAATCTCACATCCAATTCTAATCCAAAATTTCATTTGAAGATACTTACCTGCTCCCAGTCATAAATATTAAGCTCTAAGGCTTGAGATTCTGGATCTTTGACGACTACTTTAAATTCCTCATTCCATTCTGGATTCAAATTCTTGTATTTCACAGTTGTTTTCTTTGAAGGAAGTTTATCATCTGTGAGTTTAAGTTTCACATATGGGTCTGATGCCCCCAGTAGATCTTTCTTTCTAAGCTTCACTGCTTTCACAACCTTCACATGGAGGATTCCAACAGGCACTTTCATGGCCCTGACAAACCAAGCAAAATTAGCTAGTCTAACTCAATGTTATAAACTGATCAAAGGAAGAAATCATACATACTTTGATGGATCCATTATTTGCACCTCTAGGGCCTTAGGCCACAAATACATTTTTGCAACCTGATCTTTAATAAGTTCCTAAAAAGGAAAGGGAGTGAGGAGGAAAAATCAATACTAAAACTTTACAAGCATAATAATGACTAACCATAAACAATTAGGGAAAATGTAGGGGGCATATGAAAGTGCTATGTCACCTGGACAATCCTATAAAGACCAGGAATAGACATTGCATCAGCTCCAAGCAGTTTTAGTCCAAAATCCACATGCGGCTGCAATGAAGGAATCAAAATGACAACAAAGGTGAGGAAAAGAGGAAAGTATAAGAACATAATTGCAATGATGGATGCGGGAAGGTGTGATATGGATGCAGTGTTTGCATGCTAGACATACTTTGACATAGTTCCTATAAGAACTACAATGAAATTTAGTCCTTAAGGAGTTTGACATCATGCACACCTTCTCCATAAGAGACACGTAAATATTTGCAAAACAAGGGAAACTTGGAACTAAAGGCTTCAGAGTGATACGTGGAGCAGCAAATACTTGCAGATCAACAACCTGCAATTATTTAAAAGCATAAATACCCTTCAACTGTGTGAAAACAAAGTGTGTGCATGTCAGTTGTAACCATTTACAGCTTTGAACAATAATTAAACCAAGCATTTTTTTTCTGTTCTTCAAAAGGTCATGAAGGTATACCTGGACTGTGACTCGCAACCCAAATGCTTTAATTGCAACTATAATGTTAGGATTCCCAGCCCACTTCAATGATGGTTCCATAATTAACTCCTTTTCATCAGTACTATAGACTTTCATTCCTAGCATATATTCAGATCAAGATAAGCATTGATCATTTTGAACTTATGTAGTTGCTAAAAGAGTCAGGAAGAATCAGATGTAAAAAAATCTGGAATCATGAAAGATAACAACACAATAATTTCATTATGTAGTGCAAGCAATATCTGTATCACTGGAAGAATAGATATACGGTGTAGTCAACTTATTTCCAGGAATACATTGCTTATATCAGAAGGTACCAATTGTTTTCTCAACATTTGACCATAATCTTTTTCTAGCAGTCCCCTTGACCTTTTTAATCATCTTAAATATAAATAAAACTACTGTTCATCCTTGGCAGATTTCTTATCCTTGGTTGCTATTGACCAAACTATCCCACAGCATACATGTTGCAGAGATTATAACTCAAATGATTCTGCAATGATGTTAATTATTAGAAGGTAACATGGTTGATCAAAATTAAAAAAAAAATGTGACATGTCACACGAAGCACCACATATGAATCACAAGAACCTGCCCTATAATATTAAAAACTACAAAACATTTATTTCTGCGATTCTTCTATCACAATTAAGTTGAGAAAAAAATTACCAACAGTGCATGGACAATAATAAAAGAAATACTTGTTTAACCAATGAGGTCAATGATAACAAAATAAATGTGATGTGTGTCTCTGTGTATCTGTAAAAGAGAGAAAGCTCAACCTTGAAAAGTTGGTGGTAGAGAACCCAAGGTAAGTACTTCAAATTCAACTGAATCAATTTTGTACTTCGGAATTTGCTCAGCAATAATGGGTTTGGCAATATTCCTAGCAGTCTTGCAAATTGCCTATGAAGATTGAATAATTGGTACTCTTTGAAAATTGCTATCCAAAATAGTTTGCATTAAATACATATAGATGCCACTGGAGCAGATTCAAACATCAATAAAAAGTGTGCATACCTTGTCCAGACAAGGCCACATATACTCAATAAATTTATTAAGCCAGTCAAGCTGCAAACAAGAAAATACGATAAATTTTCTGCTGAACCTACAATCATTTATGGTTTCTAAGATAAACACTTTATTTACTTCTACAGAAGGCCTAAAAATTTATAGAATCACGTACACGATCATAGTCTGGGTTTTTAACCCAAAAAGGTATCTCTGGAAGCAATTGTTGCAGAGTTTTAGAATCTTGCTCAACCAAAGGACGAATGGTTGGATCCTGAAATCAAGAATGCCATAATATGAAAGTGTTAGACAATAAGTCAATAACTAAAAGAGAAGGTAATAGATGCCCCGCAGGTCCTTTTCTGTGAGTTTTAACAATGACAAAAAAAATTGTAAAAATTCAACTTGAAAATTGTGATTTAACATAGAGCACAGAGTATTTCATTATGAATTTATCAACCTAGTCCTTAAAGCTTATATAATTTCTATTTTGACTATCTTAAGCTAGATCAGGAAGTCCAGAACAAAAAATTAACTTAATCAATGACTTTCCAAAATTTAACAGTGGGAAAAGCAATTTTAGTTAAACTTTGATAGAGATTGAACAAGTAATTCATGATTGTTAGCAAAGAACAAAGCAACTACTGCATTTTTCTCGGTTGGGAATTCCAAGTGTGAGTACGAAGAAATCTCACATTCAAAAGAAGTTGACAAGTTGAAAGATATATAAGTGAAAAAGACACACAGGCCTCATTCCTTAAGGTTTTGGGTCAAGATAAACACATGCTTTGGGCTCCCCCGAATCCTAACAAGTGGTACTAGAGACAATGTCAACACATGATTCCTCCTATACAATGATGAATGAAGACTGGACAGAAGGAATACGTTCCGTCAGTTTATCTAATAAATCTATAGTATAATGCTTCTACTGCTTATGCATGAAAAAAGGTGATGCTGTTCGGGGCAAGATGAATCACCTGAGCAAGGAGGTGCTATGTCTCATGCACAAGTCTTTTTCTTTCTTAAAAAGCACTAAATAAGTACAGACCAGAAGTTAAGTTGTTCAAACTTCCAAAAAGTAATATTGTATTTCAACAAAGAAAAAAGGAAGAAAACGATATAATTCACAGTTCACATAAGCACTCCAAAAATTAAAAGAAAGAATAAATAAGAGAATTTTTGTAGAGAAAGAAAGAAACTAACCTTGACATCTGCTGGCTGGAAGTATATGAACAAATAGTAGCCAATCACCAGCCCAAGTGAAGTTCCCACTCCAAATCCAAAAAAACTAGCTATGGTACTCAAAAAACTCATCTTCAATATTATCTGTCTGCCAATACCACCTTCAAAATTTATTGGTTCAATATGAAAAAAGAGGGGAGAGGGGTGTTAGCTAACTTGGTTCTATATCCAACGTGGAATCTTCCCAGTTAAACCTGCTCAACAAAGAGTGAGTAGTCTCAGTTTAGCCTGTTTTTGTGGATCAGAATTCACTTTCTGTGCCTGGGAAATAAGTACAAAAGACAAGAAACCTGCAAAGCAAATTTCAACTGAACTTGATGTATAAATATTGAGAGTAATTTGTAAAATATTTATTATTATAAAACACATTACAACTTATTTCAAATATCGTATTCTTGAAAAAAAACAAAGATCTTGTAAAATTTTCTTCATGCATATCTAATTAGAAAAAAAGATTTTTTACGCCATCATTTAATATTTATCATAATTATCTTAAAATTTATTCATAAAATGATTTGTGATAATTTTATAATGTAAAAAACCTTATAGGGATAATGTATCAAAATTAAATTCTTATAAAAATATTGTCAGACATTTTTAATAAGAAGTTAATTGTTATACGTTGTCGATATAAAGTTATAACTATCAACCAATCACAAGTCATATAAAAAATCTTTATACATACCATATATATCAATTAAATTTTTTTAATAATATCACAATATGTGATAATTGACGATTAATTAACCGTTTAAAAAATATTTATAGTACCAATAAATCCATATACTAGTAACAAAGTTGATGTTATTATTATCATAAAAGGTGCCATGAGTTGCATTAAAACCAGTGGCCAGTATCTTTACCTTATTCAACGACCATATGATCCACACAACAGTTGACAAAATAAGTGCGTGATGTGCCAGTTAATGTCGGTAAGGTTCTCTTCTTTCAGATTTTTTAACAGTCAGGTAGGGACCGATCCTCTTATTTCGGCATGCATGTTAGAGATAATGATCCAAGAATGAATATGTTTATCAGAAAAATGTCAAAAAAGCGATAGAATAAAGAGATCTTACAAAAATGTCTAAAAAGCGATAAAATAAAAAGATCTTTGAAATCTTGTCAAAAAAAACATCGTTGAAATAGGATGTTAAGCAATCGAATTTTAAAGAACATGTCCTATATCACATTGAAGAGGGATTCAAAACTGATAAAGCATTTAACAATTATAGGATTTAATATATATATATATATATATATATATATATATATCGTCATTATAAAGATTTTTTATATTGTCAATCAATCAGAAATTTACACATAAACTAAAATATTTGACTTTTATCCTGACTACCTTAAAATTCATTCATATCATGATTTCTTATTGATTGTTCAGTGCACAATAATTAAACTCATAATTATATAATTTTATTTTTTAAAAACTTCTCAAAACCGTATTTAACTTAAAGGGCTACACTCATTATATGTTGCTAGAACGGTAACCTGTGCCTATTGAAGTGTTTTGATTCAGTGTTATTTTTATATTATATATTTAAATGTTGCAAAAATTTTGGCTACGTAAATGAATATTTACTTTATTTATGTATTATCCTTTGTATTTAAAGTTTGGACTTAACCTTCGTTACATATTATAAGTAATTTGGTACGGTAAAAAAGGGAAACCTTTTGATCATGTTTAGATCTTAATGTAATATTGGTCGGTGAGATTCTTGTAAAAGTTAAAGTAAACTAATAAGAGAAAGTTTTTAATTCTAATAACTAAGGAATATAATAATTTAAGAGTAACTCACAGCTTAAATTCTGATACACTTAATTGTAAATTACATTTGTAGTCGTGTTTGAATTTTGTCCTTCTTGTTCACATATTAGTATCTTTAGTCCACTACGGGAGGTAACCCTTGACATTGCGACATACAACTGTCCATGGGAAAAAAACTGGTCGAGGAAGATAAATTCCCACGTGTTTGAGGGATTGTCCCTGACTTTTATTTATAGTCATTACAAAGAAACAACAATTGGGAATTGTCTACGATGAAATCTGAATAGAATCCTTTTATCAGAAGGCGTCAGTGACAACATTAGAATAAAAACTCTTTGACCATTATTGCTTCCCGAGATGACTTTTCTTTCTACAACATATTTTTCCATTTGAGTAATTATTAGTCGAGTATCATTGCATTGTCCTAATGACTGATCTATATTTCATAACAACATAATTGGAACACCAACTTTGATTTTTAACTCATGTTTTGGTAGTCCCAATCTTTAATCTATGTTTGTTCATTTTTTTTGAAGCATTAATTGTACAGGAAATAATTCCAGGAAGTAGACCAATCAACATCCAATTACTTGTACAACGTTGTCGAATATATTGGGTTATTGGAGCAAGTAAATCCTGTAAGTACAACCATATAAGGAATTTATTTGTTTATATAACTTTTAATAATAACACTAATTGATTATGAAATAACTATAGTAAAAAAACAACTAACCAAGTGGTTTCCAGTTGTCTTGTAAGCAATTAAGGTGATTGTGAACACTCTTTCATGGTTAGGTTTCTCCATCAATGTTTCAATATCTTACTGTTGTTGTGTTTGAAGTTGTTGTGCTTGCTAAACTACAACTGTCTATAGGAATATATTGGTCATTTGAATAATGCAAAATCAATTAATCCGTATTTAATACATTGTTTAGTGTGGGAGATATAAATCTGAAAAAAAGCAACAACAAATGCAAATTAAATCGGTTGTAATAATTTCTTTTAGAAATTTGAATGGCCAATAATAAGTTCTAATTAATTGAGTTCTAATAAATACTTTTACAAATTTAAATGACCAATTTAAATGCTAATTAATTAGTCATAAATCTAAATAAAGTGTAATTAAAAATGAGAATTTAAAGAAGAGATTTTTTTTTTACGGAAATCAAGTGAATAACATATATTTTTAAATTGTTTTAATCAATATATTTAAAATAACTAATAACCATTACGTTATTATTTAATAAAGAATATTTTACTGAATATAATCGTCATTTTTTTTTTTGAAGCAACAATATAATCGCCATTATAGTTTTTACTTCAACAACTCTAAACGTTATTATAGTTTTCCGCAATATCACAATGAATCATATAATACATGACACTTTTAGTTTTATATTGGGTATTATACATTTCAAGTTTTGAATGACTATAATATTTTATTAAGAATAGTATAGAGAATCATACAAAGTATAAAGCAAGATCAGATAATTTATTCTAAAATTTAAAACTAAATTAAGACCTAATTTAATCATACAATCAATGGTAGAATGACTAATTTAATTCGTGTTATATAATTTCATAAGTATAAATCCGGATAGGAGTAACCAATATATTTGAAAATTTTAACTTAAACCATGGACACCATAAAAATTCAAATCACAAAGTACAACTAAAAGTCTAAAACCGTCAATGTATTGGTTTTTTCTTAACAGCTTTGAGCTTTGGCATCTTTGTGCTTGAATTGTGCGTCCCACATCATCATACACAAAAGATATATTAACATTGTCAGCAACTCTCTTTCAGAACAAATTATTTTTAGAGTTAGGTGTCACATCATCAACAATTGAGTCTTACAAAAATGGACGTGAAAATGGTTCTAAAGTATGTTGTTATTGCCTTTATAACAATAAAGCATATATTAGCTTTAGTAAAACATACCACATAAATTTTCTCTCCTTGCTTGGAAACCCCAGCTCTAATAGTAGAGTCACTACCTTCAACATTAACCTACATTTTAAAGATAAAACAATAATCAAATAAAATGGTTTGCAAAACTATAGTTTGTTGAACGGTATAAAGTAATTGTCTTGTTTCAATTTTATATTGAAGGCATAAATTTCCATTAGATTATACCTTCATAGTGTCATCAACTCCTACAGATATACCATTATTAAAATCAACCTCAACATTAAATCATCATCCTGTCAAAACTAAGCACTGCAACATTAAACGTCTTCAATTTGCATAGTTGAAGAATAATTATAATTGGATTAGTTTTATCCTCTTTGATGATATAGTTATTCATTTGTTGTGCAAAATCTTCCCATAAAGTACAAACAACCCCATTGTTCCTTTTTAAATGCAATAAATCAAAAAATCAAAAATTAGTGCAAACGAATTCTTAAAATAAATGCGAGTATAAATAAAGGGGGTTAAAATACCAAATTATATTATACTCCAAATCTTCAAGAACAATGTCAATGAGTTTGTTATTCTTTTCATTTTTTTCAGTTTCCTTCATGTTATCTTTCTGAACAACATTTCCAATAACATATGAAAAAGGTGATAGATATTCATTAGTTTTACAAAACGCACAAAAGAAATGAAAAATATAAACCAAATTAACTATATAACCGCTAACCAAATAACAATCATTCGTCTGCGGCAGACATAATATTTGGAAATCTAACAAATTGGAAATAATTTTTGGGTATATCTTCAGCCTCCCCCAACTTTGGTTTTTCCCATAAAAGTAAGTTTAAATTTATGCACAGTAACCCTAAACTTTGACTCATTGTGAGCAACCAACAAATTCTCAATAACATATGAAAATCCTTCCAGAAGCTCATTTTCAAATTGGGTGATTAGTTTGCGCTTCAGTGTTGCTTGTATCCTTGCACACTAAGGATAAAAACAAAGAATAAAGTATAATGTCAGAGGTAATGTATACATTTCTATGATTCAAAATAAATAAGCTAACATTTTCATCAAGTAAAACCATTTCAAGACTATTGGTTTGATGCGATTTCTTAAACTCGGAAACTTTCTAAAGACGAGTTACATGCACCGTAATTTTCCAGTCCATTCTTGCTGGAACAATTTCATCAATCAAAGAAAATCTTTAAGGAAGTTGGTATTGACTATTGGAATGGAACAGTACAGAATCAATTAAGACACATACAATTTATAAAAAGAATAGTAAACCTTTGATTCTATACAATTGAATTCAAGTTTTTATTTAAATTTCTTAATTATTCGTCATTACCAACAGTTTATGTTTTCAATAGTCCTTCAGTATCTAATTTATTCAAATAAATAGCTTTAAATTACATTTCGTAGTTTAGTATGTAATTTTTTCAGAGGAATAGGTTTGGCAACCAAAGGATTTACGTTCTTAAATGTTAAAATAATGGTTATTAAAAAAACGTTAAAATAATGTTTAAATGTTAAAATAGGTTTGGCAACAAAAGGGTAATTTACGTCATTCTTAAACGTTAAAATAGAATTCTAGGTCAGAAATTAGATTCCAAAAGATGACATCAATGCCCTTAGGATAACCAAAATTAGGACAATCATACGATAAAATTAGGGCAATCAAATGAAGCTTACTTTTATATAAAGATGGATTACGATGTTAGGCAGACATAGGAGTGGGAATAGGCGAGATTGTTCGTCAGGGACCTATGGCCTATCTTATTTAAGGACTAGCCTAGTTTAGTCTATTTAATAAAAATGTTAGGTCAAAGCTTTTAAAAAAGCCTATATAACTATATAACTAAAGAGGCCAGGCTAAAGTTTTAAAAAAAGCCTATTAGGCCTATCAGGCCGACCTATTTAATACACACACACACAGATATATATATATATTATTTGTAATATTTATAACATTTGAAAATAAGTGTTTATTGGCCCATTTAAATGTACAGATCCACTTGCATATTTATTTATGAAGGTCCAACGATTTATTTATCAGTATAGACCTACCAATCTCTTTATCATTAGAAACTTACAAGTCTATTTACAAGTGAAGGCCTGTGACCTACATATGGTGGAGACATATTTAAATGTTTTGTTGAAAAGTAAGCTTTTAAATAGACTTTCAAGCCAGATCAAATCAGACTTTGCAATAGATCAGACCAAACCTTAAAAATTGATATATATCAAGTTAATAGGTCAGACTTAAATCTTAAAATTAGAACACAGATCGGATTCAAACTTATCAGGTGCTAATTCGGGTTAGTCTATTCACACCCGTAGGCGGACACTAAATAAAGCAAACATGCATGTCCTACTACGCTTTCTATTTTGGCTTTTTGGCTTTTGGCACTTTCTATCCCTTCCGCTGTGGCTTTGGTCCCTTGCCTTCTCATGTTGCTGGTTTTTTCTTGCCCGTGTCGTTTAACAATTGAGACAAACTGCCAACCTTCTGATTTATGGCTATTGCTTCCTTCTAATTTTTTTGCTTCCGCATTCCTTCTATTTGTTTTTTTCACCGATTCAATGAAGCTTCTTACATCTTAACTTTTTTTACCATTCTCTTTTTCTTTACTCTATCTTCCATGCAGGGCCGATGTTTAGATTTTGGGTGTTCTGAACGAATCAAGAAAATATTATCCTTATAATTATTTGAATATTATTTTTCTTATATTTTTTTATTGCAAAATCATTAATAATCCGTTTATAATCAAGATTCTTTAAAAAATTATTTTTAATAGAAATCGAAGAAAGACTACTTAACCTATCATGTGACATAATATATCGCAAATAAGATTTTAACAATTTCAATTTAGAAAAGTTTCTTTCAACAGATGTAACAGTAACGGTTATAATTAATGTTATTCTATAAGTCGTGCATGCATTAGTAAAACAATTAAATGTCTTCAAAGATTTCAATATCATATAGCTTGATTTTGATTCAACTGTTAAAACCTCTCTAATGACTTTCAATTCTTCAAATAGAATTTCACCATTAAAATCATACGAATTATCATATTTGTATATAATTTTAATAATATAAAATTTTTATTTATTTGTATTTACTACTCCCTCCGGACTCAATTATAAGCAAAAATACCTATTTGCACACCGATTAAGAATGATAATTAAGTGCATTTAATTTTCTTGGTTTCATGTAAAAAAATAAATACATTTATTAAACTATCCTTAATCATAATGATGCTCACAACATTAATGAATTAATAGCCTAAGGGTGTTTTTGGAAAACAAAATTAAATATGGGTAAGTTAGCCGACATTTGTTTATATTTAAGTCCATCACATTTGATCATTTTTTTCTTCTTATAATCGAGTCCAGAGGGAGTACTAAGTAAAAAAAATATTTTGGTGCCCCCCATAAAATGGGGTCCTAGACGGTCGTCCATCCCGCCCATAGGGCCACCATCGCTTCCATGCCTATATAAATGCTAGAAACAACTAATTTATATATTTTGATATGGACAAAGGTATCCCAACCGATAGTCGGAGACTAATTTCTTTCAAGGCGTAGAGATTATTGATGTGAGTTTTGCCTCTCTCAATAAAGTCTTTTTTATACATATGACAGAAATCAAACCTGTGATAACATGTTTAAGAAACTCAACGAGTTATCTATTAATTGTGTTAGACTTTGTTAGTACTAATTTCTATATTAGAAAACACTAAAACATTATTTCACATAATCAAAAACTAGTGATGACACTTGTAATAATTGGAAAGTTTTTGTTCTTTTGATACGTGTAACAATTGAAAGTTATATTAGATTTGCTTCTTTTTGCAAAAAGGCCAGTAGATCACAGGGGCCTTGTCTAAATATTGATGCTTGTACCGGAATAGATCCTATCAGTTAGAAAAAAACTTGGAAGAATTAATTTGCATGATCTCATCATATATTGTATTATATAATTAATAGTGGGATCATGCAAATTAATCATCTTAATTTTTTTTCAAATCGAGAGATTCCATTCCCTATTTGAACACATATTTTATT
This sequence comes from Ammopiptanthus mongolicus, assembly GCA_039655645.1. NCBI lineage: Eukaryota > Viridiplantae > Streptophyta > Magnoliopsida > Fabales > Fabaceae > Ammopiptanthus > Ammopiptanthus mongolicus. The sequence goes on along the minus strand of CM077346.1, from coordinate 27,043,657 downwards.
TTATATTGATATTAATTTTGTCATCTATGTAAGGATCCAATCAATTTATATGACAAATTTATATGACCTCTTAAGATAAGGTAAGGATTTCCTTTTTCTTTGATTACCATATTTACCACATTACCTTATTTTGAGAGTTCATATAAGTTATTTTTCCCATACACTCAATTTTAACCGTTAATTTTATTTTCATCGAACGGTGTAAAACTATTATTAAATTTAAAATTATAATCATCGTTGGATGAAAATAAAATCAACGGTTGAGATTAAGTGTAAGTAAAAAAAATGACTTATACTAATGTAAACGGATTCCTACTCTCTCTCTCTCTCTCTCTCTCTCTCTCTCTCTCTCTCTCTCTCTCTATATATATATATATATATATATATATATATATATATATATATAATATTAAGGGTCAATTTTGAGTCACTGTTTCTTTTATCTTAGGCTTAATTGCACTTTTGGTCCTCCAGGTATGATGATTGTGCAATTTTAGTCCCCTAGATTTTAATTGCGCCAATTGAGTCCCCCAAGTGTCATGATTGTGCAATTTTGGCCCCTCGGGTTTCAATTGCGCCAATTGGATCCCCTGGGTATTACGATTGTGTAATTTTGGTCCCCAAGTATCACAATAGTGCAATTTTTAACGCTAGTAGCCTATGTTGCCCACGTGGGATTGATTTGGCACTTAGTGAAGTCAATTTGGCAGTTTACGGGCCATTTTTATAAGACATCATTGACATCTCACACACTTTAATCGTCAAATGTAAATCACTAAGTGTCACATAGGAATGACACGTAAGCTGCCAAACTGACCTCATTAAGTGCCAAATCAGTCGCACATGTGCTTCATAGGCTATTGACATTAAAAGTTGCACAATCATGATACTTAGGGGGCCAAAATTGCACGATCGTGATACCGAGGGGTCCAATTGGTGCAATTGAAACTTGAGGGATCAAAATTACACAATCGTGATACTTGGAGGATCCAAATGGCGCAATTAGAACATGAGGGACTGAAATTGCACAATTGTGATACCTCGGGGACCAAAAATGTAATTAAGCCTTTATCTTAATTTGGTATGTATTTTAAGTATATGGAAGAGTTAGCGTTATGATTATGTTTTTTATTCAAAAAAGGAAATAAATGTTAAGCTATAACTGTGAAAATTAACAAGTTCTTGAAACACATGACTCTGCTTAAGTATATTTAAAACGAAGTATATGAATATAAATTATTCACAAGAAGCACACTAAACATTAACCCAGAGGTGAAAATTGAAGATCACTTCTTTCCGGTGCAAGTCACATAATTTAGGTATCTTAGATGTATTGAACAAAATCACAAAAAACTAGAAGGTGGTATAAACCATAAAACCCAAGCCAGGTGATGAAGCTGAGAAGTTGTTTGGGGTTATTCGTGATTGAAAGGTGTCTCTCAAGCTAAAAAAAATGAATTTTGCAACATCATCTAATAAAATTCTCCTACTAGTCCTCATAATATTAAATAAAGAAAATATTAAATGAAAAAAATAATGTATCTAATGTTTTGAAAATATAAAAAACATTCATATTTATTTTGTTTAGTAAATAGGAGGATTATTCGGAGAACTTGGTAAGAAAATATAGAATTATTCATTAATCACTACACAATTAGTCAATTATAAACCTTATGATACTGAATGTTGGGCGGTAAAGAATTAATAACAGCAACGACTCAATGTTGCATAGATAAGGATGTCGCACTAGATGAGTAGACATACACATCAAGATATGAACAACAATGAATGAGAGAGAAAGTATAGGTAGCATCTGTGGACAAAAAATAATCTTATCTTATTGGGGACGTTATGTCTGCTTCCCCTGCAATAATAATTCAAGTAAAGAATTACAGAGATTTGCTTCAACTTCACGAGCCAGAATTTTATTGTCCACTAGTTACTAAAAACAGCATTATACGGGTCATCTTTAACTTGTCTTACTAACACAGACAAGATTATGCAATGCCATTAATGCAGGACAAAACCAATTGCGGAGCTTTTGAAGCTTTCCATTTGTTTTTATTTTATTTCTTAAATTCTTAAATGAAGGCATATCCATCGCCCACGACGAATGATTTCTCGAAGGTCCCCCCCTTACGGACTATTGGTGATATATTTATCTTTGTCAGCTTTTATGGCAATTTGCAACCACAACCACATCCTCCAACATGGAAAGTTAACTCCATCAAACTCCTAAACATATAAATCGAGATTCCACCGTACATTTTTTTCCCTCATTTTTTATGCAAAAAGGGCTTGGATTAACCTAAAACTAGCTAAGAGTTCAGCATGTTATCACTGACAGTAAGTGTTGGCTATGTTACATAAGGGAGGATTGCACTTCTCATGATTAATCATAGGGTCACAGTGGTGTGTGTACTTAGATCGATATTCTCTGTATATTCTCTGTTAGGAGCAGTCAAAGAATGAGAATCTGTCTATATATCAATAATTACTGGATGTATTTCTTTGTCTTTTGCCACCAATATATGGCCCAAAAGTTGAGTGAGAACCATTCAGTTTTGACAAGTTTATGCCGCTGCTTCATCAACTATTGCAAAACTGCCAAAACGGTTGTTTTGTTGAGTGACAACCATTCAATTTGGGCAAATTTATATTGCACCATTAAGTTATCCCGAACCTGAAAATTTATGCTAAAAATTTTCACATCCTTTCCTCTGTCATTAGTCAAGACAGAGAGAATATCGTGCCATTCGCCAGCATGTTAGCAGCTTCAAAAATTAACTATACTTATTCACTATATTAATAAGTAGAATAAATGGGTGTTAATTAGTTCAGCTATTTATAAACTATTCAGTTCGGCTCGTTAAATGTTCGATCAAGCTCGTTTGTTTAGTTAAATAAACAAATCCAAGCTTGAGATTGAGCTCGATTATTTAAATGAGTTAAGCTTAAATCTTACAAGCTCGACATTAACTGTTGGTGAGTAACTCGTTTACACACACACACACACACATACACACACACACACACACACACATATATATATATATATAGGTGGGAATCAAGTTACTTCAAGAGTAACTTTAAAAGAGTTACTTTACATCTCTATCATTCATTTTATTGTAATTCAATGGAAGTTAAGTGACTTCTTTATTGAATTAGTGTAGGTCATTGGATTATAATAAAATAAAGGGCGAAGATTTGGAATGACTCTTTTAAAGTTACTCTTGGAGTCAATGTTTTAAAAACCGAACCGAACCAGACGATTCAATCGGGAACCGACTAGTTCAGCCGTTCGGTTCAGCCCTTTTGAACCGTGATATAATTGAACCGCCCAAAAATCGGTTAACCCGGGGTTGAACCGCTTTGAACCCTAAATTGACCCAAGTTGAATCGTTCAAAATAGATTTTCTATTTATTTATTTTACATTTCACTTAATTTAGTATTTTATTTATTTATTTATTTACTTATTTATTATTTATCCGATTCAACCATGTGTTGAACCGGATGAACCAATTGAACCATGATCCGAAGGTCTCGCCGATTCAATCTCCAATTCGGTTTTTAAAACATTGCTCAGTGTAACTTGATCCACAATCATTTTCTCTCTGTATATATAAAAACATTGCTTTGTATAAAAACATTTTTGTATAGTTTTCTGAAGACAAATTTTTATGAAAAATGTTTTTTATTTGTGAGTTAAAACGTATGGTTATAAATATTTTTTTAAAATAAAAAACAATTCTTTATTAAATAGAAAATTATAAAATAATTAATCAATTTTTGAGTTAAACATATGATAATACTCTAGAATTTTTAATTTCACATACCACATGTTAAGCACATATTTCTATTTGTATATTACCATATAATGTTAAAAATTTTATTAAATACTATATTGATAAACTTCAAAAATAATTTAAGAAATTTTTTCATAAATGCAAAAATAATTAAGTTAGAAATGAGTTAAATAAACCAAACTCAAGCTTTTAGTTAAGCTCGTTTAAATAAATGAGGGAACCTTAAGCAATCCATTTTCCCTACAAACCAAACTCAAGCTTCAAGTGTTCGATTCAGTTCGACTCGTTAACACCCCTATGAGTTAGAATGATAACATTGTTTTTAAATTTTAATTAAAATGAGATACAAGCCCTTGTTGAGTCCAGAAAAGATATCTCAATCTAAGTATGGTATGTAACCAAAATTATTTAAGGAAGCAATTGAATTTCACCAAGGGCATCGACTTTCATTTTCAAGTTTCAATAATAGAGACATCTAATGGAACGGGCTTATTGATAATTGAAGACTGTAGTGGCGTTCAAATGAGCATAGGCCGACCACTACAATTGTGAATGGACCATGTGAAACTATTTGAAACCTCAAACCCATAACTATAAGTCCATAGCCCAATAGAATGAGCCATTGAGTGTTTCTTCCATGTGATGATATTCCCGCAGATTTGTGTCCAGGTGTCTTTGCTTTGGCTGAAAGTGCTTGACAACGATATCTAAAGTTAAGGAACCGACCTAGACAGCCATAATACTACATACAGCACACAAAAGTTGATTCTTATATACATATCTACAGGATAACACACACACGAGTCTCTTTCTTAGGCAACAATTAATAAAGTGATATAATAAAAAATGTGCTATGATTATAAATTTATATCATCACCAAATGGATATTGATGGATGTGAGTCATATGAGTTGCTTTTAATTTATGTGCCACTAATATACTTTTTCTTTGCAACTAACATAATTCTATGGCTAAAGATGAGAGAGGAGTTGAATAATTTTTTTTTTTCCTTAGGAGCTTGCTTAAAATATTTTGGATGTGAGACTATTCCTCCTTAAGAAACTAAGATTGTTCTTCCACAAATGTTTTCTAACACTCTAAAGAAAATTTTCAATGATGCAGTCTTAAATTCAAGCTTGTTTAACACTTGATTCACTTTTTATTTAGAGGAGTTCTAGCAATACACTCTCTAACACTCTCTTTCCAATACACTATCTCCTATTGGTTGAAATTCACGTGGATCTGACTAATTTATGTGGGTCCCACTTGATTTTTCTAGTCAACCAATAGGAGAGAGTGTGTTAAAAAGTGTGTTGTTAGTATTAGATTTGGGCCTAACTCAACCTCAAAAGCTAATTCAAGAGGTAAGGATTGCTCAAGCTTTATAAGTTCTTATGAGGCTCTATCTCTAATCAATGTGGGACTTGGGTTTTTCCTAATACACCCCCTCACGCCCAGCACTATTGGGCTTGGTGCGTGGATAATATGGTAGGCGGCTCTTTAATGGATCTAGGATAGACTCTGATACCATATTAGATTTGGGCCTAACTCAACCCTAAAAGCTATCTAAAGAGATAAGGATTGCACAAACTTTATAAGCTGTTATGAGGCTCTATCTCTAGTCAATGTGGGACTTGGGTTTTTCCCAATAGTTAGTATTTCTCTTTTATTTATCAGTGTCAATTGGTAAGTGTCAAGAAGTCTCACGTCGGTTAAGTATATGTTCAAAGAACAATTTATAATAACTTAGACATCCCTCCCTCTATGAGTTAGTTTTTGGAGTGGAGTTAGACTTAATTATTTTAACATGGTATCAAAGTCTACCCACGATGTTGGACCACAAGTGGGTGTCCAGTCTTTCAAATTAACTTCATGCTCTAGATGTCAAAAAGTCTCACATCGATTGTATAACGGCCCGGACTACTTTAAGGATTGCTGACTGTCCCCACAAACCAACACGAGTCTCTTCAACGTGCTTTGTCCTCACTCACACGCTTCCTAGGAAAACTTCCCAGGAGGTCACCCATCCCAGAATTACTCCAAGCCAAGCACGCTTAACTTTGGAGTTCTTAAGTGATGAGCTATCGAAAAGAAGATGCATCTTGTTGGTAGAGGTAGTACAAATCAATTCTTATAAGCCTTCCTTCAACCGTACAGTCCCATACCTGCACAGCCTCAGGATCCCTCTCATTCCGATGTAAATTCGGTTCATTCATGTATCTCTCCGTCTAGAAGCCTGCCAGGAGCCGCTCCTTGTCCGTGCCTCATGCACCGGCGATCACTCCCCGCCCTCGTCAGCCCCGGGTGTTACATGCCCACCAGCTTCCGCTTGGTTCGTCCCCGAACCACACCGTACTGGGAGAGGTCCGCTCTGATACCATTTATAACGGCTCGAACTACTTTAAGGATTGCTGACTGTCCCCACAAACCAACACGAGTCTCTTCAGCGTGGTTTGTCCTCACTCACACGCTTCCTTGGAAAACTTCCCAGAAGGTCACCCATCCCAGAATTACTCCAAGTCAAGCACGCTTAACTTTGGAGTTCTTAAGTGATGAGCTACTGAAAAGAAGATGCATCTTGTTGGTATAGGTAGTACAAATCAATTCTTATAAGCCTTCCTTCAACCGTACAGTCCCATACCTGTACAGCCTCAGGATCCCTCTCATTCCGATGTGAATTCGGTTCATTCATGTATCCCTCCGCCTAGAAGCCTGCCAGGAGCCGCTCCTTGTCCGTGCGTCATGCCCCGACAACCACACCCCGCCCTCGTCAGCTCTGGGTGTTACAGACTGAGTATATTTGCAAAGAATCATTTATAATAAGTTGAGTATCCCTCCTCTATATGAGCTAACTTTTGAAGTGAAGTTAGGCCCAATTATTCTATAATAAATTACATAACACACTAATTCACGTAAAAAATATTTTATTTAATTGGTGCACTTTGAGTCATACTAATTTTCTTAAAATTTTTATCTAGCTTTGGTATAATTAGATCTATTATCTCTTCTTAAACATATTTTATAATTTAGAAATTAATATTCTAAGAAACTATTAAAAAATTATTGCATTTCAAAAATTGATTTATTATCAATATAAAACTTCCTTACACTGTCATTTAACAATATAATGACACATTAATGAAATATTTAGATTTTTACTTTTTTCTTTTGATCACAATACATTTAAATTAAATCCAAAACTTTTTGGATAAAAAACAGAAGGTAACGTGTTTTTAGATATATACTCCATCAGGCATCAACCCATTCTCCTCAAGAGGCACAAGGTCATTGCCAACAGACATATCTTATATGTATATATAATATAGGATATACAGTGGCCCAGTTACTAATATTAAAGTAATAGACAAAGATTAATTGTATAATGAATTGGGAGATTTGAATTAAACTAGGATTTAATTATTATGTTAATTGTTGGTATGAAGATCGTTTATATTGTCAACTAATTATAAATTATTACTTAAGTAAAAAAGGTTGATATCATAATAACTATTTTAAAAGTCATTCATGGATAATTAGTGATTTGTTGACAATATAATTTTTTTTTACACTAATAATATATCAAAATTAACATGTTATATTAATAAAAATGTATTGGACTGATATATGTTTATTAACAAGTTATTTAAAATACTACTCTAGTTAAACTCTTATTTAAGCTTGCAATATATCTTAATTTTATAATTCTCTTCCCCTGGCTTTTGCCCCTTATTGAGAAGAAAAAAAAATTGTCTTCCCCTAATCTTTCATGCAAAAAAAAATAATTTTTATTACTATTTAAATTAAAAAACAAAAAGCAAAGATGCATGCATCCAGCAGCTAAATTAAGACGACTGGTTTAGGGATGAAAATTTGGACCCTATCCGTTGGATACCTATAAAAAATATTCATGATGGATAGAATAAACACTGACTTTATGGATACGTGTACGGATCTGTAAAATTATCCTCAAACAAGATAGGGTATGGGTGCGGGTACGCTAGTACCCATCCCGCCCCGCACCTGCATATAAATATATATTTTTATATATTTATTTATTTATATTAATACATATAATTATAATTATATAACAAATTTTAAAAATAAAATTAATGTAACCTACGGTTTCTTAATTATTTTTCCCTTTCAAACTTAATCATCTATCGACCTAAACACTAACAGCAGGGGCCGATGTTTTTTGCGTTATTTTTTCCTTTTTTCTTAATGAAAATTCGGGTAATGAATGCGGGTAATGGGTACTTCGGTATCCAGAGGATATGAATAAGGGTACTTAAATTGCTACCCATAAGGGTACGGATTCGGATATTTTTTTCAAATATAGATATGAAGACGGGATACTATAATACCCTATCCAGACCTTATTTATTGCCATTCGTAATCTGGTTAGGTTAGGATCAATCCCACCTTGTCAGACTAGACTAGACCAACTTCGAGGAACTAATTATTATCAACCGTACGTCATAATTCTCTTCCCTACGTTCATACTACATTAACATACGGCTACTGCTTAAAGACATAATAACATAATCCAATCGAACCGTCCTCAACACTCCGGCGGTTGCCGCCCAACACAGTACTCTATTCCTTTCCCCGCTCTTGGAGGTAGCCGACCGCAGCGGTTGTCGGTATTTTACAACTAACTTTATATTTCTTATACTTTTTCTAGATATCATATCATGCATATTATATATCATAGTGCAATCTTGCCGCTGTACTCTTTTCAATATATTTTTTTTTATATTATTAAGTGGAATTTATATTAGATCTAATGAATAAAGTGCAGGTCCATCTGATTTAACTAATTCAGATAAAATTCACTCAATATACGAATGTGTTAAAAAAATAAATAATACTAAATTATATGAATCGTTTTTCTTAAAGAGTTTAATTATTATGTGTCGTTAGTATAAAAAATTTTATACAGTCAAATAATAAAAAATGATGGTATGAGTGACTTTTAAAATAATTAAGATAAGATTCAAATATTTTAGCTGATATGATAATTGGTTGACAGTATAAAAATACATACCAATTAAATCCTTTCTTAAAATAGGATGGAACTAAAAAAGTTAAAGCAAGCTTGCGTTTTGAACTGACTTTGAGAATAATAATAATAAAAAAACTTAAAAGAAAGTATTGGAAGGTTGTATTGGCATTCTGTGAGAAGTTGTGTTATTTAAACATCAAAATTTAGATATTATATGTATTTATCTTTATCTCTTACTTATTTTTTATCTTATTAGACATACATGCATATCGAAATACACGCAAGAACAAAAAAGCACCATATGTTGTCCCATTTTGTGATGTTTAAAAATATTTACTCTTCTTTGAAAACCTCCGAAAAAAATTTCATGCGAAGTAGCATCTTTCACTATTTATATACTGTTTCCTAATAAAAATACCATTGAGCCCTTGAGTTTGCCACATATAAAAAGAGGTATGCATATGCATAGAAAATGAAAGACCCAATTCTTTGAGTAGGAGGGTCCCTTCGAATAAAAATCTCCATATTACGTACTATCCATAATTTGATTATGCAATATATATGTTAACATAGTTGGTCTGATCTGTTTTTCTGAGATCAAGTACTGATCTGTTTTTCTTTTTCTGCCAAATTAGTATAATTATCTGTCAAGTTTTTCTTTAATCTTGACGGGCAGTATTGTTTTCTTGTGATATTACTATTAGTGGTTTAAATTAGCTAATCCACAAACTTTTGCAGGCCAGTACTCATCAGTTTGTTTTGAAGAAGAAATTAATATCATTGCTATTCTCTATAATATACATTTTCTCTTTGTTCAATGGAAGCTGTTTTGACACCTTACTCAAGGGATCATCAGAAGCAAAACAGAATCAAAATCCCGAAGAAAAACACTACAAATAGTAAATTCATTTCCAATCCCTCTGAGAAATTTGACACCTATGCAGGTCTCTTAACTACTCCAGCTCCTTCTTCCTCATATCAACAAAACCATCAACCACCTCTGCTTCCTTTGCCCACTACTGTTTCCCCAATTCACCACCAGCCTCTGCTGTCGCCAAGTCTTAATAAGAGTAGAAAAAACAGAAGTAGAGACATGTCTTTCACATCCAAGAAATCAACAAAGCATACCTCAAACATGGACATGTTTTCAGGTGATTCGGTGTTCGATCTGTCTCCACCACCAAGCAGCTTGCCGCTTCCAAAGTTTTCTGTGAGATCAAAGCTCAGTTGCAATGCAGAAACGACTACTGGTGTTGATACCGGAGCAACAGATAATCTCCGGCGACTTCTACGCCTCCTATGAAGTTTGTTTTCATCCCTAAACTTGGATACGATTTTTACACTGGCAAACAAACTTTGTTAACAAAGTGTATTTGTTTGACTAATTATTGGTTAGTAATCAATTAGCATGTAGTAATTGTATATTAACCAGTTTATTAGACAATACATGTTGTTATCCAAAGTTGGTGTAAACAAAATATTATATATGCAAGTATCATTTTAAGCTAGCTTATACTCAAAAGTTGTCCGAGTTATTATAAATTTTGATGTTTGCATGGATGAACATGTGGTTTGTCTAACATTACAATAGACTCTGATACTATGTTAAAGCAATCATGGTTAGTAGGAGATGAAAGCTACCAAAACCATTTCTAGATGTGGTGGCATGGTATTTAATTTTAGTTTTTTTTTTAAAAGTTAACTATTAAGAAAAGTTATTTCACTTGGATTTGTTGATTCATCAAATTCGTATTGTTATTATTTCGTATGAAATAGCAGTGTTGTAGAATAGTTGGATCTAACTTTTCTCCAAAGCTAATTCATAAAAAAAAGTTTATCTAAATTATTATAAGTAGTTATTTGTTCATATATTAAACCGACGTGAGATTTTTGACACTTAGTATCGAAGTATCGTGATTTCATTTTTTTTTAAGGGGATATACATGACGGTGATGTGTTTTGTTTTTGTTTGTGCTGTATTTGTGTGCCACCTAGGGTTGCACAACAATGACGTGAAGTTTTTTTAGATATATTATTAGTTATTATATAACACTTATGTTATGGTGTGACTGTTCTGTGTATCTTTCTCCTCATAAGATTTCATCTATCCTTCACACAAAAAGTAAACAATAAGGTTTTTTGTTTGTGCACCTCTGCACCTAACATTTGACAACATAAGCGAGCTTTTCACTTTTTTTCTCTTACCCCTTTTTCTCTTTCTGTCTCTTCTTCCTTTTGTTTTTTATCTTTCTTCCATGTTTTTTTATCAGGCCCTTCCCCTTCCCTTCCCCTTCCACCTATTCTTCTTCTTCTTCATATTTTTCTCTATTTTGTTGTGTTCATGGCGGTGGCCTATGGGGTGGGTGGCTTACAGCATGGATGGTGATGGTGACTAGTGGATAGTGGTAGTGTAGTGGCAGCACAGGTCAGAACGGACTCAACATCCATTTAAGCTTAGACGAACTTTGAGATGAGATCTTTTTGAAATGATTATTTTATAAAAAAAGCTAATATAGATCAAACCGACACTAATTAGTTGTCACTTAGCGTCGTCTTGACCGATGTTATATTAGTTTTTAATAGACGCTAAATATTTTTTTGTAGTATAAATAACATTTTTTTTTTTATACTTAAAGCAAAAACTTTAACTGCTTGGATCTTGATCCTGCCCATGACAGAGGCGGTAGGGGTGATATGAGTAGCCACAGTCCTGCCATGGGTACCCGTCTCACCCAAGGTAGTATAAACGGGTACCCGCCCGTCCTTGTATTGCAATTCTTAATTTAATTTTATAAATATATCAACAAAAAATGAATTTAAGCAGTGGCCAAATTAAATGGTAATGGACTATAGAAGTTCTGCAAGTGCAGTTCTCGTTTTCGCTTTTACTTTTCAATCAATTTGGATCAACCATACGTGACACGTCTATGAGTAAAATGTATATATATATATATAGGGAGCGACTTAGGTGAAAAGAGTGTGTTATTATAATTTGTACCTTTAGATTATACATGAATGATCAAGATCAAGATTAAACCATAAAGTCATGGGACTTTTTAAGTAATCACATGACCACCAATTAACTTCTAATCCTGACTATCCATGAATGGTTTAATGGTCCAAATTTATTCCTCTAACTCACAATAACTCATTCCTCTCACTTGAGTTACCCCTATATACATATATATATATATATATATATATATATTACAACGTGATGTTTGATTCGGAGAATGTTTTATTCTCAATTAAATTACATTCCCGGCATCTCATTCTCAAGAATATTCTCACCCTCATACATGAGAATAGAATTTTCAGGTTTTGTTCATGTCGGATTTGGTCAAAGCCCAATAAGAAGAAAGGTTCAATAACCCAAGCCATTGTGGTTTCAAAGCCCAAAGATCCGAAAGACCTCGAGCTCAAAAAGCTCTTGACCAGATATCTAGGACCCTGACCTCTTAATCAAAGACCTCGGGTCCTGAGCTCATGAACCAGAGCTCAGTCACTCACCTAGTCAAAGTACAAAGACCTCTACCCATTCGGAAAAAGAGCTCCAAGTCCATGAAGGTGGGCAGGGCCGTTCCTAAGATTTTGGATGCCCTGTACGAACTGAGAAATCGGTGCCCTATTTTTATTGATTATCAAAAGGGCAAAAAGAGGTGCAAAAAGCTAGCCATTATTATTTTAATACATCCTCAAGTGAAACAAAATATTACTAAAGAAAAGGAAAAGATTATAGTAGCAAATTACAATAGAATTATAGAAAAAATAGTTATAGTTATATCTATCAAACCGAACATGTTGCAACAATATCCCTACACCAGCAATATCATCCACTCATAGAAAATGAATCACAAGGGCTGAAGAAAGCAACTGATGCCCTATTAATATTTGAATATTGTCCTTGCATTTTTTGCTGCAAAATCATTAATAATTTGTTCATAGTCAAGGTTCTTTAAAATATCGTTTTCAATATAAATTAAAGCAAGATTGTTTAATCTATCTTGTAACATAGTAGATCGCAAATAAGATTTTAACAATTTTAATTTAGAAAAACTTCTTTCAGCAGATACAACAGTAACATGGATAATTAATATTATTCTATAAGTTATGCATGCACTAGAAAAACAATTAAATGTCTTCAAAGAACTCAATATCATAAAGTTTGATTTGATTCAACTGTTAAAAACCTCTCTAATGTCTTTTAATTCTTCAAATAGAATTTCACCACCAAAATCATAAGAATCATCATCATGTGTTAAAATAAGTAGTAAAAGGATTGGGCCCAGAATTTTAAAAAACAATTGGGCCCTCAAATTTCAAATATAAAATTTTTAAGGGTGTTGCTTTTTAAACCACCTAAATTTTTTAATACACCACAAGTTTTTTTAAAAAACTTTTAATATTCCATAACTACCGTTGTAACCTCCTTCCCCCCTTCTATTATTTCAGGTTCACCAATTCGGTATTCCATCTTCATCTTCCATAAACCTTTTTGTTTCCATAACCCATACACTTTTTTCTTTCCTTTTCACAGAATCCATACACACATCCAGTCCATTTCGTCTTCTACCTTCGGCTTTTGCACCATTTTCGTCTGCAACGGTTGCAGGCAAAGGGTCGTCTTCTCCGAAAGCCAATTAAAATTTATTCCAGAATCTTATTTCCTGAAGCCATTATGTTATGGAATCTAATTTCCGGAAGCCAATTAAAATTTGTTACGAAAACTTATTTCCGGAAGCTAATTTAAATATGTTCTGGAATCTTATTTCCTAAAGCCATTTAAAATTTGATTGGCTTCCGGAAATTATATTCCGAAACATATTTAAATTAGCTTCCGGAAATAAGTTTCCATAACAAATTTTAATTGTCTTCTGGAAATTAGATTCCATAACATAATGGCTTCCGGAAATAAGATTCTGGAATAAATTTTAATTGGCTTCCGGAAATTAGATTCCGGAACATATTTAAATGACTTCTGAAAATAAGATTCCGAAACAAATTTGGAATGGCTTCCGCAGAAGACGATCCTTTGCGTTGTAGACGAAAATGGTGCAGAAGCTGAAGGTAGACGACGAAATGGATTGGGCGGACATATGGATTCTATGAAGAGGAAAGAAGAAAGTGTATGGATTATGGAAAGAAGGTGTATGGAAGAAGGAGATGAAGATGAAATAGAGAAATGGGGAACCAGAAATAATAAAAGGGGGGGAAGGAGGTTACAAGGATATTTTGGGAATACTAAAAGTATTTTTAAAAAAATTGTGGTGTATTAAAAATTTTAGGTTGCAAAAAGCAACACCAATTTTTAACTATATAAAATTTTTATTTTAATATATACATATATACTAAGTTAAAAAGAAAAATGGATGCCCCCTAAAAAATGAGACCTTTTGCGGTCGCACCACCAAATCATGTTCAGGATCACCACTAAATATGGAAGAACCTTCTAAAAGAAGACACGTAACCAACACTCACAATATGCTAATCTCGCTAATAGAAAGGGTCCACCATGTTTTGCCATGGCCTATATATAAAGTCGCTCTCCAAGGCATCGACCATAATGGGCTTCTCATACACACAATGGACTAGGGTATTAATACATACATGTACTCTAGATATCATCATATTATTGTACTCTCGTTTGTATAAAATAATATACTCGTTTTGGTACGACGGAATAGGTTTCATTCACATAATTTATTCTTGAGCATTTATGTCCGAGAATAATTTTTATCTCTTATACTAAATGTGAGAAAATTTTATTCTCACCTCATTATTTTAAGAATATCAAAATATACGTATAAGATAACTGTGGATAAACAAGGGTTCGTTTTTTTGTTAATCCATATAATGACTTTTTCCTCCCTATGATGTTGAATTGCGTGTAGCTTGTGTTATTTCGAATCTATCAAAATCCTAGATGCCTAGGAATATGAGTTTTAATATCTTCTTTTATAAATTACCAAATATGTCTCCCATTAATTTATAAGGTGACAAAATTATATAGAATAATAGAAATATATTTTTTTAATTTATTAATAATAATATGTTGTTGTTGTTATTATTATTATAAAATAACTATACTCTTGCCATTACATTATTAAAATTCATTATTATATCATACAAAACAAAGTGATAAAAATTTAATTTAATATTTATATATAAAAATTAAGAAGTGATATTTTTAAAGATTTTTAAGTTAATTAACCAAGGCTATCAAGTGCAAATCTAAACAAATGCATCACTTAGCGTATGTTTGAGTTTGCCGTTGAAAATCAGGTTGGGTGACAAATCACAGTAAAAAGTAATTGTTTTTGCATTCAAGGTAGAAGACTAGAAGCAAGTAATAACTACTTCTTGTTGGACGTATGTTTAGAAGTTTGAGGCAGGATCAAACTGCTATAAGTTATCATAATTGTCTAAATATTTAATATGTCCGGGTGCCAAATAACGTCTAAGTAAGCGGTTAGCTTCTAATAATTTTATGATGATGAAATGATTATAACAAGATGATGACAAGTAATATTAGCTCAATGTGAATGAAGCATGTGATATGGAAGCAGTGACGGATGTTGAACCAAAATTTTGAAGGAGCCAAAATATAATATTATAACAGTCAAGTGAGTTTTCAGGAGGTAACAAAAGGTCTTAATATCTTTGTTTGTGTTGATATATGAATTGGAGGATGTATGTGCCTCATATCAGAGGGGTAAAACTGAAGCCTACTGCCTGCTAGCTTCATCTAAACATCAATTGGGTAATGAAGTTGGGGTTTTTTCATCACTTTACTCGCTTATTGATAACAAGACAGAACTCAAGCATTTATATATTCATGTTATATGCATGGTAATATATATAAATATTTTATAAAAAAATTGGGGAGCCAAGGCTCCTCCCTGTCATACTTAAGATACGCCACTGTTAATCCAAGTTTGATGTCTACTATATGCCAGCCCAAAACCTCAAAAAAGGAAGAATAAAAGATAAAAGGAACACCATAAAGCCTAATGGGTTTTCTTGCCACCATTATAGTGTAGCGTTTCCAATAAGGCAAACAGTATACTGTTGCAAAAGCCCACGTGATGTGAACGCAACAGAGTTAAACTGGTTTTGTTGTGAACTAATCCATGGACAAGAGAAAAAGAAAAAAAACATATTATTTGCCATGGCACTCGCCTAAAATATTAACGGGAGCCGTTATTAATTAAAATATTATAATTTTTTTTATAAACCAAATATATATATTAATAATAATGGTATTGAGTATATCATAAATCATTTATAATTAAGTCTCTAAAAATTGTGATCTGCGATGACTATTAGGTATTTAGGTATACAAATTATATTAAACCATGATAAAAGATTAATCTGAATTCTGAACTACTAACCCCAGCTCTAAAACAATAAAAAACAAAAGAGTTAAGGCCTAAATTGGTCCTTGACAAAAAATTACGGTGACATTATGATCCCTGAGAAATGAAAATATCAATTTATTCCTCAAAAATATAAAATGCAGATCAAATTACTCCTTTTTAGGATAATTTTGAAGGACATTTTAGTCCTTGACAGAGACTATTTTGACTAACATTTTACATTCTTGAGGATTAAATTGGTATTTTTCATTTCTCTTTAACTAAAATATCATTGTAATTTTTTATCGAAGACTAATTTGAGTCTTTACTCAAAACAAAACTGTAGAACCAATGAATAGGGAAATGCTACATCACAATTCATGCATATAAAATTTTTTTGAAAAAGCTAGCAGGAGCCAAGCACGGGATCCCCAAGATGCTCCGTCAGTGATTATTTGTACATACAAATTTTGACAACATTAATTATATTTTGTACATCATTAATCACAATTTCGACAATATTAATCAACTTATCAAATACTCATATGATATCATTAACCATGATTTGTATATTCATTAAGTCATGTTGTCTGATGTCTGGATATACAAATATCATTTTTCAACATCTCATTCTCATTATTCTTAGTCGTTTCAGGGTTACCTCCTTTTGATGTATAAACATCCCAACCGTTAGAATGGAACGGCGGTTCCTTTTAAGCTCTCCAACCAATGCCAATGATCAGCCTCGCATTACACCCTGACCTGAGCCAGAAATTCTTAAATGGAAAATGCTAATTACAAGTCTCCTTCACTTTCATATCTCTCACATCACATATATATATATATATATATATATATATATATATATATATATATATAATGAAGTGAATTATTAACCTGATTGTAAAGGAAGGATGGGGCTTATAAGGGACAAGTCACATGATATGAAAGATGAAATTGATGGGCTCTTTGAACCACAAAATCGGCATAGAGGTTGTTGGCCTAATAACTGAGGTTTACGTGTGTTAATAATGGCGTATGGTATAAGGTATATATTACTTGCTCCCCTTCCACTATTACTCATTAACCATTTATTACCCGATGAATATTTTCCAAAAAGGTGGTTATGTAGCCGAATTGTCCGTTAGCATAGTTGAGCCAAATCACTTTAAATTTATTGTCTGGAATAGACCACCTACCCAAACCAAGTCAATCTATACGTTATAACCCACTTTTTCTGCTAGTTGTGTTGTCCGTGTGTGTACAACTTGTACTTACAAGATTTTCAAGTTCAATGGAAGAAGTGGAGCTCGTCTCTGATTCCCGTTTAGAACAAGGCCTAACTTGTAATATGGACCAACCTTCCTCCAAACCATCCAACATAACGAAGAGTGTTTCGTTCTTTGGCTTGTTTGCTGCAGCTGATACATATGACTATGTCTTAATGTTCCTCGGAAGCGTTGGTGCATGTGTCCATGGTGCAGCTCTTCCTGTCTTCTTTATTTTGTTCGGCCGTATGATTGATTCTTTGGGACATCTTTCTAACCATCCTCACAAATTGTCCTCACGCATTTCTGAGGTACATACAGTTACAACCATTCTTCTAGCTCTATGTGTCATCCTGAATTCTGTCTGCCTATGAACAATATATAAATGATAAACCTTGGTTGTTTGATACATTATTTCTAAGAATTTAATTAGTATATATGCACTGTCAATGTAAACATTTTTTACACTGTCGATCCAACCTAAATTGTCACATCAGCTAATCTTTACTATATTTAAAAGTCACACATATCATGATTTCTGATTGGTTGTCAGTGTAAGAAACTTTACAGTGACATTACATAATAATTAAACTCTATTTATAAAGTCAACTATGACTCTAGCCTCTGTCATAATTTCCTATTACCTGTTTGTGTTTAGACTTAATTTTCTGTAGGTTCGTGTAAAATGCTAATGCTAATTCCATCTCCATTGCAGCATGCTTTGTACTTGGTCTATCTTGGACTCGTTGTTTTGGTATCGGCTTGGATGGGTACATCTTATAACTTGGATTCTTTCCTTCTAGAAAAATGATTCTTGCACATTAAATTTTTTACACCAATTAATGATGTACAAATTTCTAGTTAACAACGTGTATTGTTTTGGTAACCGATTATTAGTCTATTAAGTAAGAGAAATGCTAGCAACACACTCTTTAATATTCTCTTAAATGCATTCTCTATTATTGGGTGAGTTTCATGTGGAACACAATGAATCACATGAGTCCACTCTCTATTCAATGGATATCACATGAAATCCATCGATAGAGAATATCTTAAAGGGAGTCTGGTAAAGAGTGTGTTGTTCTAGAACTTGGACACCATTAAACAAATAACCAGTGTAAAGCTAGCATATGAAAAATGGTGTGAATATGAATTTGTTGTTCCGAAGTAATGACCTTTTTTCCAATATTCACCATACTGGCCATCAGTATCATGATCTCTACTATTCTTCAGGTGTTGCATTCTGGATGCAAACAGGGGAGAGGCAAACAGCTCGTTTGCGCTTGAAGTATTTGCAGGCAGTGCTAAAGAAGGATATTAATTTCTTTGACAATGAAGCCAGAGACGCTAATATCATTTTCCACATCTCTAGTGACGCAATATTGGTACAAGATGCAATTGGTGATAAGGTATGTGTTAGATACCGGAGTAATAGAAATAACAGAATAAGACATAACAGTTAGTAACGGTTATGATTAGGTAGTTGTTAGTTAGTTGAGAGGGGTAGGTTATAAATAAGTTATAGGGAGAGAGTGAGAGACATCAAATGTATTTGAAAGGAAAGGTAAGCAAGAGAGAGTTCAAGTCTCTCAAATATCTCGAGTGGAGAGAAAAAGAGTTTGGGTTTTGCTAGCACTGATTAAGGAATCCAAAAATGATAATTATCTATTAAAAAACTAAGTATATCATTTTCCAATATATTAAATACACTACTTTCCATACAAACATACTTTTTTAGATTCTTTAATCAATGTCCTAAAAACACTAGTTAGCATTTGTCAAAGAGTTTACGTCCAGAATTCATTCAATAAATACTATATTTTCCATTCCATACGGTCCAGTTCTATCAGTATGTAACCAAAAAGATGTGTAATTCTCAATTAGATATATTTGATGCAAATTTTGATGATGGTTCCTTGGTTGATCCTATTTATTGTACTCAATGCAGACAGGTCATGCCATGCGTTACCTTTCTCAATTCATTGTTGGATTTGCAATTGGATTTACATCAGTATGGCAGCTTACACTACTCACCTTGGCTGTGGTTCCATTGATAGCTATAGCAGGGGGAGGTTACACTATAATTATGTCTACTTTGTCAGAAAAGGGTGAAGCGGCTTATGCCGAAGCTGGGAAGGTTGCAGAAGAGGTAAACCATTTGTGATTCGCTTCAATTTCATCAGTATGTGGATTGTTTCTGCTATTCTACAATAGGAATTGTCACCATCAAGTTTATTGAGTGGCAATTTCAACTGTTAAAATTAAATTGGTATTTTAACTATGCATTGCATAATGTATCTTTTTCTCTGTGACTTTGTGTGGATCAGGTAATTTCTCAAGTGCGTACTGTTTACTCATTTGTAGGAGAAGAGAAAGCAGTTGCTGAATACTCCAAGTCACTTGATAATGCACTGAAGCTTGGCAAGAGGAGTGGTTTTGCCAAAGGAATTGGAGTAGGCTTTACATATGGGCTGTTATTTTGTGCTTGGGCATTGCTTCTCTGGTATGCAAGCATACTTGTGAGGCATCACAAGACTAATGGAGGGAAAGCATTCACAACAATTATCAATGTCATCTTTAGTGGATTGTAAGTCCATGAAAACTGATATGATATGATAATTTACATAATTTTATTCTGGAATTCAAAGTTGACTCTTGTTCCTTTGAAGTGCTCTTGGTCAAGCTGCTCCAAACATTGGTTCCATTGCTAAAGGACGTGCAGCTGCAGCCAACATCATGAACATGATTGCATCTGTTTCGAACACTTCTAAAAGGTTGGATGATGGCATTGTTTTGCCACAAGTAGCAGGGAAAATTGATTTTTGTGAGGTCTGCTTTGCTTACCCCTCAAGATCCAATATGGTCTTCGAAAATTTGAGCTTCTCAGTGAATGCTGGGAAGACTGTAGCAGTTGTTGGTCCCAGTGGTTCTGGAAAGAGCACAATCATTTCCATGATTCAACGGTTCTATGACCCCACTTCAGGTAATTAATCTTACTAATACAAGAGTAGATTATTCATTTGATTTAATTAGTACATAGCAAGTTTTGTTTGTCAATGCATAGTTCTACATTTAGAAGGAGAGGTTAATGCATAAATTTTCACTAGGTAAGATCCTGTTGGATGGACATGACCTAAAGAATCTTCAATTGAAATGGTTGAGAGAACAGATGGGTTTGGTTAGCCAAGAACCAGCATTATTTGCCACAACTATAGCTGGAAACATTTTATTTGGAAAAGAAGATGCAGACATGAATCAAATCATGCAAGCTGCCAAGGCTGCAAATGCTCATTCTTTCATTGAAGGATTACCTGATGGTTATCAAACTCAGGTGAGTCTTGCAGTCCTTATCTTATTTATAGCCCAGCAATGGGAAATACTGGGTTAATAAATTTCAACGTCATTGCTTTTTGACCAGTAAAAATGTGTAAATTACCTTCAATATCTTCAGGATATTTTTCTTCTACTAGAGATGAATTAGTTGTTGAAAGAAGTTGATGTTCTTATATCTAAGTCACTTTCATATTGGTAAATATGTCCTTAAGCTTGAAGGTTGAAATGTTGTTTCTAATTCAGGTTGGAGAGGGTGGTACCCAACTTTCAGGAGGGCAAAAGCAAAGAATTGCTATAGCAAGAGCAGTGCTCAGAAACCCAAAACTGTTGCTTTTGGATGAGGCAACCAGTGCTCTTGATGCTGAATCAGAACTCATTGTCCAGCAGGCATTGGAAAAAATAATGTCAAACCGGACAACAATAATTGTTGCGCACCGATTATCCACCATACGTGATGTAGATACTATTGTTGTATTGAAGAACGGTCAGGTTGTTGAAAGTGGGACTCATTTGGAATTGATGTCCAAAAATGGAGAGTATATGAATCTGGTGAGTTTGCAAGCATCACAAAACTTCACGAGCTCTAGCTCAATATCTCGCTCTGGAAGTTCAAAAAGTTCTAGTTTTAGAGAACTTTCAGACAACCAGAACTATCTGGAGGAGTTGAGGTTGAGTACAACAAGAGAGCTACAATCAAGTGATCAAGGCTTGGCATCAAACACTGCTTCAGTTCCATCAATTTTGGATTTACTAAAATTGAATGCTCCTGAGTGGCCTTACGCAATACTTGGGTCAGTGGGTGCAGTTATGGCTGGCATGGAAGCTCCTCTTTTTGCCTTTGGAATCACCTACATTTTGACTGCATTTTACTCTCCTAATGGTTCTAAAATCAAGCAAGAAGTTGATCGGATAGCTCTTGTTTTTGTTGGAGTGGCTGTTATTACTATACCTATTTATCTCTTGCTACACTACTTTTATACATTGATGGGAGAGCGTCTCACTGCCCGTGTGCGTTTATTAATGTTCTCAGGTACTCCAAAGCTGCAATAGCACTGCATTGCTATTAGAATCATATGCATTAATTTTATTCAAGGTTAATGTAGGCTTAAAGTTAGAGGGTGACCCTTGGCGTAAGATAAGTTTGCTGCCTTGTGACCTGAAGGTCACAAGTTCAAACTTCAAATCCTCGAAACAGCCTCTTCCCTTACGGGGGTAAGGCTGCGTAACTAGGTGGGAGCCTTGTGCACCAGGCCACCTTTTTTTGAATGTAGGTTTAAAGCAAAGCAAACACCAACATTCCCTGAGAAAATCAGACCAGTCTAATTACATCTTTTGGCATGTCCTTGATTTATTTTCGCATTACTAAATCATTATAAATAATTTGACTTGCAGCTATTCTTACAAATGAAGTCGCATGGTTTGATTTGGATGAGAACAACACTGGCTCACTAACAGCCATGCTAGCTGCAGATGCAACATTAGTAAGAAGTGCTCTGGCTGATAGACTCTCAACCATTGTGCAAAATGTAGCTCTCACTGTAACAGCATTTGCTATCGCCTTCACATTGAGCTGGAAACTAACATCAGTGGTTGTAGCCTGCCTTCCCCTTCTTGTAGGAGCTTCTATTACAGAGGTTAATCTCAAAAAACACTTCACTAATGATAAGCTCTTTTATGCAGCATGCTGTAGTGCTTTATTCATTTATTAATTATAACCAACAGAATAGCTTAGTTCTAAGTATTTTATGCAGCAACTATTTCTCAAAGGATTTGGAGGAGATTACAGCGATGCTTACTCTAGAGCAACTTCTTTGGCACGTGAAGCTATTGCCAACATACGTACTGTTGCTGCTTTTGGTGCAGAAGATCGAATTTCAATCCAATTTGCATCTGAATTGAGCAAGCCTAACAAGCAAGCACTACTACGAGGCCACATATCAGGTTTTGGATATGGCATAACACAACTGTTAGCTTTCTGCTCCTATGCACTTGGCCTTTGGTATGCATCCATTTTAATCAAGCATAAAGAGTCGAATTTCGGAGACATCATGAAGTCCTTCATGGTCTTGATCATCACGGCTCTGGCAATAGCAGAAACACTAGCTCTTACACCAGACATTGTGAAGGGGTCACAAGCACTGGGATCAGTTTTCAGTGTTCTCCAAAGGAGAACAGCCATCAGCCCCAATGACCCCAACTCCAAGATGGTAACTAATGTCAAAGGAGAGATAGAGTTTAAAAATGTGTGCTTCAAGTACCCAATGAGACCTGATATCACCATATTCCAGAACTTAAACCTCAGAGTCTCAGCAGGAAAGAGTCTTGCAGTAGTGGGGCAAAGTGGTTCAGGGAAGAGTACTGTGATTTCTCTTGTAATGAGATTTTATGACCCCATTTCTGGATCAGTTCTGATTGATGAATGTGATATCAAAAGCCTAAACTTGAGATCCTTAAGGCTGAGAATAGGATTGGTACAGCAAGAACCTGCTTTATTCTCTACCACAGTTTATGAAAACATCAAGTATGGAAAAAAGGAAGCATCAGAAATAGAGGTAATGGAGGCAGCCAAAGCAGCAAATGCTCATGAATTCATAAGTAGAATGCCAGAAGGGTACAGAACTCAGGTTGGTGAGAGAGGAGTGCAGTTATCAGGGGGGCAAAAACAAAGGGTGGCAATAGCTAGAGCTATTTTGAAAGATCCATCCATTCTTCTCTTGGATGAAGCAACAAGTGCACTGGACACAGTATCAGAGAGGCTGGTCCAAGAGGCTCTTGATAAGCTTATGGAAGGCCGAACAACAATTTTGGTAGCTCACAGGCTGTCAACTGTTCGCAATGCTGACAGCATAGCAGTGCTGCAACATGGGAAGGTTGCTGAAATAGGCAGCCATGAGAGGCTGATTGCCAAACCCGGAAGCATCTATAAGCAATTGGCTGGTCTGCAGCAAGAAAAGGGTAATCAAGAAAATCATTGATGAATTCATTTGTACTTTTATTTTTGAAGTACATATTGAATCAAAGCCTTTGCACCTTAAACTGAGGCAAGGCCTAGTATATATGTAAGAGCATGCCTGAGGACAATCGAACCATCAAATATGCTCCTCATACAACAAATTGTTTATTTGTTTATATACACGAATCCTAAAATAAAATTCAAAGCCTATAATTGGTTGTTTGTTGCATAATGTGACAATTTCTTTAATTTTATGATCTTTACGAGACCATTAAACTTTGTCCCCTACCCATTCCCTCGTTTCAACTCAATCCTCATTGCTAATAATTTCAAATCTCATGACACTCTGATCAGCAAGCTCATTCACCTAAATAAATCTAAAAAATTATGTGCATACACGAAGAAATCACCGATCCTTCTTTCCTCTAAATCATAATTTCTTATTTAACAGGGTCTAATGAAACATGCAGGTGAAAATTTAAGGAAATATAGCAGGTTGTCATACATCTCATATCTGTTTCACTTTCACATAACAGAAGTTTATCTAGATATTCTCTAGATATTCTAGCACGCTCCCTCAAGCTAAAGCTTCCGAAGTTTGCTTTAGTTTGTTAAAATTTAATGTAACAAAGATAATATGAACTAAAATTAACACCAAGGTCTTCGAAAAATTAGTCGATAGAAGATTGTAGGAGCGCACAGCAAAAGAACCAAACTAAATCCGGAATGGAACCATGAGACAAACACGATGTAAGGGCCAAACTTGGGATAAAATCATAGTGCAATTAGGACAGCACAATGGAAGGGTTAAACTACATCTAAGATGAAACCACACTGCATTTTGGTTAAAACCATGGAGCCAATATTTCAGCCTGAATCGAGTAGAACTGATCAGAGACACAAGGATCTGGCAGAACTGATCGAAGACATTGGATCAAGCGGAACTGATTGGAGACACTGGATCGGACGGAACTAAACGGAGACAAGGGGTTCATGTGGAACTGATTGGAGACACATGATCAAATGAATATGCATATCAATGATGCATATAAGAGACACAACTGAATGAAGATAAGGAAAACAACAAAAGTAGATTTTGATTTGCAGTGAGTAACAATTCTAATGAGTTCGGGGAACTCTACGCAACAAAAGGTGAAACTCTCCTCAAGGTGGATACCAAGGCTCTGATATTAAGTTGAAGAAATTAGTTTAAGGATTAGGGAACAAAGAAAAAAAAAAGATGGCTATAAGCTCAAAATAATGGAGAAAACTTAGATGCAATTCCATACGTACTTTAGGTCTTGTCTTCCAATGGGAACATGACATGTGTAACAACTCATCAATGAAAATATAACATGTGAAAAACAACACCTAAAGTACGTATGGAATTACACCTAAGTTTTCTCCCATCATAATATGGTTAATATTGATATAAGGCGATGTGGTAGTAATGTCGTACAAATCACAAACACAAGAGTCTTATTTATACTAATAGTAGAATTCTAGTCCTAATTATACAAATAAATAAATAAATTAGTAAATAATAATTAGGAAATAACTCCTAAGATAGATATTCTAAAATATTCTAGTATAAGTATACAGTAAAATATTATCATATATTCTAACATTTTGCATACCTCCCTTATAACCTTGACATATAGAAGACGTGTGTGTGTGTGTGTGTGTGTGTGTGTGTTTAGTCTGCCGATATTCGAGATCAAAGACAATTTCTTACTGGCCACCCTGGTGCACTGTCAACTGTTAGACTATATGTGTGTGTTTTAAAATTAAAAAATACCTTTATATCCAGGATTCCAGTTAGGATTGTGAACTTGCGCTTAGCCTTCATACTTGGGTACAGCCTGCCCGTCTCGTCCGTGTGCATTTGTGCGCTTCATCCAATTTTATCTGGGCCAGTCTTTTTGTTAGCTCACGCCAAAATATCTTTCTATTTTCTCTTCAAACCTTGTCCATTGGTGGCTTCTTGAGGAAGTTTATCCATTGGTGTCTTCCTGAGGAAGCTTGTCCTATGGAAGCTAAGAATTTCTATATATTGCGTCACGCACCAAACCCAAACACACTTTTGCCTTGACATTCATCTTCTCCTTATCACTTCCTTGATATCTTCTCTTCTACTATCTGCTTTGAATTTGCTTCCTACACATCCCTTGCTACCAGAAATACTGCTTGCTGATGTGAATATGATAATATTCATAGCCCGAGCTTTGATTTCATCTTCTTCTTTTTTATGGTTTTGGCCTATTTTTAAAAGTTAACAGTATGTTTTCTCTAATTGAAGGATAAAATACCATAATGCGAACCATAGATGTTAATACTTAACATTTAGTAGTTCAGTGGGTCCTCGACTCATGGGCTCTGGTCATGGGCTTACGTTTTCATCCCTAGTATTGGGGCTTTTTCCCTCGGAACCATGACAGGGAATGGGAATGATAAAATGTGAAGAAATTTGAAGGAATGGAACACTTCATAAACCTTTGATGAGATAAATGATTAATTTATATGGCTTTTGAATAAATAGCTTAATTAAATTATTATTGAATAAGTTTTTTTTTTCAAATAAATTAAAAATAACTTATTTTTATAAACTTCTCTTGCAAACCTATTGAAATAAATTAAAAAGAGCCATAGAAATAGCATACACTATATTCATAAGTTATTTATATAAATTTATTTTTATAAGTTATTCTCATAAATATGAATAAACATTTTATAATCTCTTCTAAACGCACCCTTACCCTTATCCTTACCCTTACCCTTAATGAAAAATTAAGATGTAAATGTCAATTGTCCTTTAAAATGACCTTGACGCCATCGCAAACAATTTAATGCAGAGTGATGAACACTGATAAACTACATGCTTGGTTATTCGCATAACTTCACATTTGTACATCTTGGATGCATCATTTCGGTACAAAACAGGGATTCAGACCTTGATAGAATCATACTTCTCACCCAGTATACCGCCCTTCTGTTTTTGGAATTGGATGTACCGCAAGGTGCTGGCAAAGAAAGGATCTGAAACTGGAAGAGCTGATCCAGATTCACTCTGCATCTCAGTCGTGATTAGTTCTATCAGCCCCTGGATGGTAGCACTAGTGATCTGAGAGTTTCCTTTCTCAAAATAGTAAAGATACCTGAAACATTTTTATTCTAAGTAAGAAAGCCATGAATATAATATAGCAAGCATCATAATATCATTAGATTATGGTGACCAACTTGTTCAGTATTTCAACAAAAAGCGTTACTGGACCACTGCTACCCCTTGCTACGTTGGCCATTTGCTGAGCAGCATTTGCAATCCTCAAAGCACGCTTAAGGCAAAGCAATACCCTGTAATCAAAAACCAACAACACCCCCCCGCCCCCACCCAAAAGCAGAAAAAAAAACAGAAAACATGCAAAATGTCAATTTGAAGATTCTTGTCGATACAGTAAATTAGGCAAAAGAAAATTAAAATTAAAAAATTAAGCAATACTAAACCCATGCATCAATCATGCAGAAGCATAATTAAATTGGATAAATCATGCAGAGGCATAAATACTTCTTTAACTATAATAATACATTGAATAAAAGACATTATTACTTCAAGAAACACATGCAGAGGCATTCATGCTCGAAACCAATCAAATCATCCCAAGTAAACCAAATTGAGCATTTACCCGCATACCTTTCTCCATCCTTAATACTGTCCTGATCATCGACCCAAAAGAGATGTGAGCATGCATAAACTGCTCGGCACTGATCAGGTTTCTTCAAAAGCTTTGCTGAATACTGCAGAAAGATAGAACCTCATTTTAGGTTTTGGCATGAATACATTAAAAGGCTGAATAACAGTAGCCACGACCCCATTTATCTAATGGCCATCCTCTTGAGAAAACTCATCACATAGCTCTGACTTGTAAATTAATAATGGATCTTTTCACGGACTTGGAAGTTTTGGGGGATGGAATAAAATAGAAGGAGTAAAAGGAAAATAATTGCCTTCCCCATATATGGATTATTAGTGAAGGAAGGCAAAGAGAAAGGATTATTATGTGTTAACATTTCAATATAATCCCGATTAACTTATTTAGGTAGCTTAGTTTGAGAATTGAGGGGGAAGGAGTTGAAGGGTTGCCCTCACATTCCCTTTCCCTTCAAAAACTTTTAAACCCGCAAACAAGAGGAACCCTTCCCATCCTTTACCCTTCCATGATCCATACCCCTCATTATCCCTCATCTAAACAGACTCTTACAAGGAAAAAGATAAGGAAGAAAAGAATGGAAAACAAGTCAACAGTAATATACCCCTGTGGCCTTGTGTGTTAACGTATCCCTATTCTCAACACCAAAGACATTCATCCTCTGAAGAGACCCGATAATTAAATGTATTGCAGTCACCTGGGCCTTGGAGTCCTAAACCAGTATCAAGAAACGAATAGGTAAAGGTCACTTCTTAGTCGCATTAAGAAAATCTTAAAATGGAATGTTTTAGTAATAATTACCGCAATTTCTTCTTCATATAATACAAATGCTTGAGTGAAAAATTCATAAGCAACAAGCTCAAGGTCACAGTCATTAGCAGCCTGATTATCACAAAACAAACCAAAAGAGGTAAAAGAATTACTCACTGAAACAGCTGTGCAAGATGAGAGGCTTGTCATAGTCAGGATAAAGAGTCATATGATAATGTCAGGAAAACATTTAAGTTAGTAGCAGTGAGATTATAGCCAAGTCCTGTGTGACCAAAGCCTTTAAAAATCATTTCCCCACTCAGACTAAAGAGCTAAACCTTCAATTTGAAAAATTAACTAAATAAATAAACCATGCCCCATAATTAAGTTTGGGTGGTAGGTAGTCTGGTAGAGAATCAGTTTTCAAGCCCCAACTTCATCTGTAATCCCCTCTCTGGGTCTTCTGATAGCTATTTGGGAATAAAGGGAGAAACAAAAGCGAAATCAATTTGATCCTTTAAGTTTGCAGGGTCAAGAGCATACCTCAGCACATTGAAGATTCAGTCTCAGGGCCAGTTCAGGAGATGATACAGAAGAAAGAGCTTCAATGGTCTGCAACAAAATAACTGAGGCTAAATAACAATATATGGTGCATAAAGTCTTGATACTTACATAGTATGCAGATAAACTCAGACAAAAATATTACACGACAGCTTTAGCAAGAATATTTTTTAGTTCGACACCTGTATGGGCATACAAAGAGAAACTAAATTATTCTTCTACACTAAGATTATACATCTAAAATCACCTCATTTAAAAGCTGAAATAATTTTTTTGGTGTTGTAGGAACTTCTTCTCCCATTACATCTCCATCCTGCCCTTGCAATTGCCTGACCAACTGTGGCAAAACATGATTCAAAATGGCAAAAGAAGACCAAGAAAGAATTGAGTTCTTCACGCCATATATATCATTCTCAAGAAGTAAACTCCCAATTAAACGGCAGCAGCATACAATTTTAGAAGATAACTATTTTCAGTCCTTGTTGCCTGAAGGATATCCAATTGAAACCAGAAAACTATCTGGATTTTTATAAATCTAATTACATGTAACATTATACACAATAAAAGCCATCTCAAGGTTATAAAAACAATATGAGGCTTAACCATTAAATCACATTTATAAAACGTCAAGACTCTAAAGTTGAAGTTATTGCCATGGTACAAACTCCTGTAAATGTTCACAGAATACTTCAGAAGCTCCTTTATGGGGTTGATTAATCGGAAAAAAGATTAAGGGCCAGTTTGTTATAGATTATGAAAAAATGATTTTCATATACATATAAAATCAGATTTTAGTGAATAGCTTCTCATTTTAGCCATAAAAATATTTTTTTTTTTAAAATGATTTGTTAAAAATCTTAAACAAACACAATTAAAACCATTAAAAATGATTTTTTAACTTAAAAAAATT
The DNA here is from genome assembly GCA_039655645.1 of Ammopiptanthus mongolicus. NCBI lineage: Eukaryota > Viridiplantae > Streptophyta > Magnoliopsida > Fabales > Fabaceae > Ammopiptanthus > Ammopiptanthus mongolicus. The sequence continues at coordinate 27,014,012 of CM077346.1, read as the reverse complement.
GTTTTTATCATCAAATAATCTTAAACCAACGCATTCAATGTTTGTAATTTAATGCTAGCCTCCAACCTCTAGTGTATGTGATTCAAAGGAGCTTTGTACAACCAATTGGTGGCTTTATTATGGACCTCACAATATCTGAAAACTCCATTCAAATAATTCTCAATCCACCATCATATAGAGTTCAACTCAAGAAGCATGTTAAAATTTAAATATGGTAGAGATGAAAACAAAGCAAAAGAATAGTACAATCAAGGAAGAAAGATACCCTAAGTGCAGAAAATATAAGGGAAGGAACTGTAAAAGGTAGGCGCCTTGGTCCTCCACTCATAATATGCTTCTTTACGGTACATATTATCTGAAGGTCAGTGAGGCATGAGTTATATGAAGAGCATAATAGAAAAAACACCAGAGGAATTCAATTGGGCTCTGAACACACTTATAGTTACCTTAAACATTTCCTCTGGGTCATAATTATGAAGCATGTGTATGAGGCGAGCAACAGAATTTTGTTCCTCATTGAAATCTTCTTCATCAACCTATGGATAAGATGAAAAAAAATATTTAAATTGTTGAGTTTGAGCAAATACTATATTTATTTAGGAAATAAGTAAGTTTGGTCATTAAATAATTTTCAAATAAATAATTCAAAATTTACAGATTTCAAACAGCAATTGTATCCTTATAATTAAAAGGCCAAAAAAAATACTCTAAGGCACACCTCATCCACAGCTGTTCCATCCAAATCCGTAATAAGCCCTTTTATTAATTCAAATAACACTTCAACCTACAAAAGCATATTGAACACTGTTACAAGGAGGTAAACTTGTCATGTTGAACCAACAGCAAAGTATCATACCTTATCAGCAGTAGAGATGCAAGTGTCATTCTTCATAATGCTTTGGATAATAACCATGGCCATGACTTTATTTGTTTCATTATCAAGATGATCCATTACACGGGGATAATTAGAAAGGGTCAGGGCAGTCACAATATCATTGTATTTATCCAGTGGAGCACTTAAAAGTGCAACAACTTGCTTTGTTGCTCTATTGTCATCAAGCTTTGGTTTTCCAGAAAGCTTCTTGACACATGATCCCTGCATAAATTCCAGAGAAGATGCAGTTAAGTTCAGATGCAAATCCTGTCCACACAAACAGCAGATCAAGTTTGAAAGGTAATATACCAGCACTTGGTCCACATAATCAAGCCGATCTGGATGAACACGAAGAGTAAATGTAAGAAGAGAGACATGCAAAGCTATTGCTCCCACAATAGGCATGTCAACCTGTGCTTCTATTACCTGCATCAAATGCAGGTTATGGTCTTGAATTGCAATTTCAGAGTCCAAACAATAAAAAGCATAATCAGTAGGCACAAAGAAGTTACACCATTCCTTTCCTTTCCTTTTTTTTTTTTTTGGTGTGGGTGGGGTGGGGTGGGGTGGGGGGGATAAGGTCTACTCCTATTAAATCAAATGACTATAACCAATATTTTGTTTTGCTCATACAAAAGTCAAGAAGTACTTATCCTATTACACAGAAGATCTACCACAAACCAGGATGGCCACATTACTTAGCCTCAGCTTTATGAGTTATATACCTAGAACAACCATGAAGATTAACCCTTAATTGGAAATAATTTCAACACTGCATGGCCAAATCGTAGAACTTCTAAACATGAATCCATAAATATTTAAAACAAGAAAAAGAAGAATAGCGAAGAAACCCATGCTACAGGAATGTCTAAAGGTACCACTATATGAATCAGTTAGGTTTTATTTTAATATTAAATTACAAAAGGGAAATTACCAAGAAGAAACTCCTGTAAAATATTTACCATGAAGGGGGAAAGGCCACATTTTAGGACAAAATCAAGTTCTCTGTTCTCCCAAACAAGTGTAAGTAAAAGTTTCAAACTCAAGAAAAGTCAGCTTACCCTGCCTATTGCAGTGCTTAATTTGGTAAATGCTTCCACTTGGAGAAATTCAGGCAATACCTGAGGCAGAAATGATATCAACAACATATGGAAGCTTAACTTACAACAAGGTGCTTAAGACTTACTTCAGTATTTGAGGCAGCATAATTTGACAGCCTGTCCATTAACTGAGATAACACTGTCTTTATGTCTATTGTTGGCTGCAAAGACAATCAACTCGGTCAAAGAGGAGAGAGAAAAAGGTTTTTAGCTTTAAGAAAATTGGAGATAAAAAGAAGAAAATGGATCTATGAAAATTGAAAAGCTTTTGCATTGCCTAACTAGTTCACTCTTCACTTATAAGAGAATCCCCATAAATATTCTAAAGGCAAGTCTGATGGATGACCCACTGCCATCCAGTAGAAATCTTGATCATTCTCCATGCAAAGAAACCCACCACTAGTCAAGTACGTGTAAGAAATAAAAAATAAATTAACCATGTTTGACTGTAGTCATATCAAATACAATTTTTTTACGCAACTTAATTCAAGGCGCTATCAAGATCGATTGAAGTGGTCAGTAGTCACAATTCCAAATTGCCTATATTCAGGAATAATGACCAATCAAATGTATGATCAACTCAACTACTTATAAGTCATGAAGCTTCACATGCTATTTTACCTCAGTGGGGGGAATTATGATCTAAATCTTACAAGACTTTTAAAACAAAACCCTTAGTGAGTCGTATTTCCATTAAGAAGGGACTCAACATAAGTACATAACATTTACAAATTGTTAGAATCTCAGCATCACAGATTGAAGTCAAACCCACCCACACAGTATAAAAATTATAAACAAAAAAAAGAAGAGGAAGAAATTTACCATTTGGTGTATGTTTGTCAAAACAAATAAAGAAAATAACTATGCCTCTACATGGTTGACCAGTCACCACTTTGTGTGTGTGTGTTGTACATCTCAAGCTCCAATTTCAATCATGCTACCCACCTGTAATTGGGGGCAAGCACCTAATAGCGTCTCAAGAGTCTGCAAGTGGTACTCATCTGGAAAAACCTGGATTATGCACTCCATAAGATAAAATTGGGCAAGCTCATCTTTACAGTTGACAACCTGCTCGAGCCAATTCCAACAGTTGATAGATAATTAGAAAGCATATTATGACATCAAGGCTTAGAATACGGGGAAAAATATTTTTTGGGGAGAAAAAGTACTTTATTAGACCTGCTCTAAGACACCTGGAAGGACAGTGTTTTTGTACATTTCAAGGTCCACACCCTCTATCTGACTCAGAACGTGGAGATTCTTTCCTACCTATTAGTTCGAGAAAAGAAGATCACATAACTTATCTATTAAAATGTATAACACACTGCTTCATCAGGTGACAGTAACATTTTATATTACAAGATCGCGAAGCTCGTTCCTTTCTTTTTCCTTCTTCTCTCTTATCCGACCGGGTCCCTGCAGACCATAAAGCCCAATTGAAGACCTCAGCTCAGGGTTGCCAAAGAATAAGCATGATTCACAAGCACCATAACACCTGCATGGCCAAAAATCATGTTCTCATGATTTATTTCTACCTCTATGGCTATGGCATGCAAGTACTGTGGTGCTATGCATCTCGTAAGATAAAAGTACATGAGAGTTAAAGATATTCAATAAACCTGATGCTGCAATCGAACCCAAAGCTTATTCATTTCTGAGAAATTCTGTAGTACAAACTCAACAGCATCCATCACACATTCAGAATCCCTGCATGGAAACAACGGCACCATTCAATCTCAACTCTTTTAACTCTTGTTCACCCAAATATATTACTGATAATATAAATTTTTCCACATTCAAAATTGAAACATAGACATGTTTACGAGTAGAAACACCAGCAACAAGAAGCAAATCTTTCCCTACTAGGTGGGGTCAGTTACATGGATCAAACGATGTCATAATGTCCTATCATAAATCATGTCTATAAACAAACCATTTACATTTAAATCCTTCTTAATGAGAAAAACCTATAGTTTTTCTTGGTCTCTGTCTACCTCTAGCTATTGGGCTACCCTTCATCTGATCTACTCTCCTTAAAGGGGATTCTACAGCACATGTCCAAACCACCTAAAGCAAGACTCTACCATCTTTTCTACAATAGGTGCTGCCTCAACTTTCTCTCTAATGCATTTATTCCTAATCCTTACAAGTAGAAATACCAAAAAATAAAAAGGTACATATAACAACAAAAGCAAAAGTCTTTTCAGTTTTCACACTAAGTGGAACCATCCACATGGATCAAATGACACCGTTGTGTTCTTTCACACATCATGTCCTCAAGAAGGTCATTTAAATCTAAGTGCTATTTAGTGTTTCATCTATAGTTTTTGTTCATCTCCCTATACCTCTAACTATTGGGCTATTTCCCACCTAATTGGTTTACTATGGTCAATGCAGTGAGATTTGTACTTTTCTTACTAGGGCTTCTAACAGTTTTCTCGTTACATGGTCAAACCACCTAATAAGAGATTCTACCATCTTTTCCTCAATAGGCGCTAGATATCCCCTATTTTCTTTCTAATTCATTCATTCCTTATCCTATCTGATCCTGTATGTCCACCCATCCAACATGACATCTTCATCTAGCAACACTAAGCTTATGTTGTTGTTGGTTTTTTACTGCCCATCATTAAGTACCATAAAGCATCATGTGTCTTATAACAATGCAGAAACAGTTTTTATTTAAGCTTGATAGATACTTTCCTATCACAAATAAGTGAAATAACACTTGAAGCACTTATCCATATCATCCACCCAATTTGAATCCTATGGTCTACAACTCTCTCTATTTCTTCGTTATTTTGTATGATGGAACCAAGATACCTAAATCGTGTGACTCGTGATATGGTATGATATTCAATTTTCACTTCCAAGATATTGCTAATGCGTTTCTTATTGAACTTACATTCCATATATGTACAAATAAAAAATATTTTTTTTTATTACCTTCTAATTGCTATCTACTATATTGTATTAAAAAGATACACGAACACAAGATATTCAAAAATCTATAAATGAATTACCATAAAAATCAAGTAACGAATGGCCTTACCCTCCTTCATACTCGGAGCCAATATCCGGCAACTTATCTCTACTGACTTGGGCAAGATAACTCCTCAAAAATAGACCACGAATTGGATGTTGAACACCGCGACACATTTCCACTAGATCTCTAAGAACATCCCTTACAGGAGCATCCTTACATCTGAGGTAAACAGATCCTACGGTGCAAAGGAGATACCTGGCAGTAAATTAACAAGAAGAGGCAGCTGCTTCACATTGCATATGAAAACACATCACAATTGTCAAAAAAATATTGCATAACCATTCAACTTCAATTGAAAAGGTTTCAATGATTCAATTAAAGCGAAAAGGTTCATTCATCTGGTTGGCGAAAAAACACTTACATTCTAGGCAATATATTTCCAGCATGCTGAACAAGCTCATATAGGTCAACTATGGAAACGCCATGTCTACTTTCGTCTTTGAAGAACATCTCCAGCCTCCTCAGTTCATCGAAGGCTCTCATATCTTAACAGAAACAGAACACAAAAAATCCGAATGAATAATTGAATTCAGGCTACGACGTACATATATGATATGACTGTGAATTATTCAAAAGAGAAGAAGATTTTACACAGTTCATAATATTTGTGAGGTGAGAGTCTAGAGGTTCGAAGCTCCGATAGCATTTGCGCAGAGTATTTGAGAGCGTCTCTGAGATTGCTATCATCCTGCGAAATGCGAATGCGATGAGATTCGTGAATTAAAAAGGGGAATTAGGGTTTCAGAAACGAAGGATCTGTGATTGCATCGTTGAGAATTGAAATAGATTAAGAACCAGAGCACGATGCAAGAAGAATGCGTTGTGTTGAATTCCGGCAATACCCTCTGCGAGCCATTTCTCTTCATCCTCTATTATTCCCTCTGTTATCATTTCCTCTTCCAATTGATCGATGTGACGGAGGGAGATCGGTCGCCTACGCTGCAAGTTGGAACCAAGTACCAACTAACAAATAATGTTATTGCAAAGGTTGGATGGGGTTTGATGAGGTTGAAGTTCTTGTGAAGATGGTTTGACGCAGCGGATCCAAATTCACCAACTTCTCATTTTGTCTCACTTTAATATTTGGTTTATAATATAGTTCTTTTAAATCAATCTCAAGTTGAATTTTTAATAAATAATTTCTTATCAAATTGAGTCTAGCTGCTGAATCAATTTCGGTTCCACTTGCTTTCAACCCTGTTCATTGCACCTTTTTTTTTTTTTTTTACATATCATTCTTTTGTTGGTACATACATTTTTATTTATTTCATAGTTACTTACTTTTTATCACTAATCTAAATTAATGACTTTATATACATTATCATTTATTATATGGATCATATTTGAAGTCATAAGATAAAAAGTTCTGGTCCCTGATAATTGCATATAATGGATTTTCTACATCTATTTTTAGTGTTTGATCTTAGTATCTCGCGAATATTAATATGAAACTAACCACTAGAGTTACGAAGTCCCCAACTTTTCTTGTATCCTTTTCTCACTGATAGTGTGGCACACGGTTGTTCAATATAAGATTTCACTTTTCACTTTTTTTTCAAAAGTATCCTGCCATCCAAATGAATGAGAAACTGATTTCTCATTCTACATAATGCAACGGAACTCTCAATATTTTTTGCATAACAAACCTCTTCCACTGGACTAACACGCAGATTTAATTTTCACTGCAGTACCACTAACAATGGCATTCTTTTCAGTAAATATATAACAAATAACAAATAAAAAATACACTCAACTTTTAATAATAGCCGAAAATTACAACTCCTGCCACAACCGATTACAATGAAGTAAAGAAATGATTTTACAGGATTCTGAAGGTTTGACTGTATTCTCATTATAATAGTAGAACTTACCATAATTTGTTTAGTGCCATATGTACATCTACCAATACTACTGGGCTGGAAGAACAAAATTAAACCAATCATGTTGACAAAAGAATATTAGTTAATCTTGGTCCACATGCTACGTAAGTGCTTTTCTCTCTTACAAAAACGAGCCGGTTCTTTCAATTTGCAGAACCCAGCACCCTACTTCAAAACTACCGATTCTCTACCAAATTTCAAAAGAATCAAAATGGAACCGTGTACGGCAATGCATACATTTCGACCTCCGGTAAGTATTGAGCACGAGGCCATAGCGATGGAGTTGAACACCGTAAGGCATCATTAACAGACTTCACTTTTTTAGAGACGGGTTTTGCTTCTGTCAGATCAGAGCTAAATAACCAATCTTGATCATCTGAATCCAGTCCCTCACATACTAGAGGAATCTGAAATAGAGAGTTATACAGTGATTCCATCCTTTGACCTTCATCATCGTGTATATTATTTGTGACAAGGGCATCTCCACGAACCTGATTCTGTGATGTTTTGCAATGTATAGAATCAGAGTTTCCAAGAGGCTGATGGGCCTCAGCATTTAAAACTCGATGTAATTGCTGACCACTTCCACCAGCCCCTTGAATTAAGGAATCTGAAGAGCCCAATTGATCTGGTTTAGATTGTTCAGGTTCTCTGTGTTTCCTCAATGGAAGTCGAATCCTAATGGCAGTTCCTGTATCAAAGAAAATCCAAATCAAATCAAAATACACTTTAAAATGTGGGTTGCCAAACACAAAGGTAAAAGAATAAAACGATCAGTTTCTCAGCTTCCCCACCTTGATCATGATTACATGGTGAGGTGCTCCTCTTCCTCTTGCTGCTTTGAGTACTGTCAGATAAGCAGCAATGCTCCCTAGAAGAAACAGGTTGGTCATGTTCCTCTGTGATACCACTCCTCTCTAGTTGTTCATTCTCACAGTCTTCTCCCTTCAGCATCTTTCCATCAGCTTTGATGTCCTTTAATTCATCGATGTGCTTGAACTTTTTACCATCAGCACGATGAGAGGAGGTTCCTTCTTTAAGTTTCTTTTCTTTCTTCTCTTTCCTTTTCTCCTTCTTCTCCCTCTTCTCCTTCTTCTCCCTCCTCTTCTCCTTCTTTATGTCTTTCTTGGCCTTCTCCATCTCCCTTTGGAGCTTTAGAGCACCAGAACAACAATTTCAAATACATTTCCAAATACATGATAGGGAAGACCGACGAAGCAAACATGCTATGCAAGCATTTCAATCTTGCCTTTTGGCCCATACAAAATTTAACCAATCTCATATTTTGTTGGTCACAACAATCGCTTCAGGGATTCCAAGAACTATTTTATCTCTTACAAATCAAACACAGCAGTCATCATGCCAAAATAAAACTACAAAACTCGAGATATTTCATTTGTTACACCAATATCGAGCATACCCAATTACACATATAGTGGAATAATTGAGTTTCATATAGATCTCACATCTTTATGATTTCATATTGTAACCTAAACCTATCATATATTCAAATCGAAGAAGACCGGTCAAAGATTGGTGGGACTAACCATTTGAAATTGCAGAAAAGTATTATATGTCAAAGAAGGCATAAATTTTTGTCTTTTACGGCAAATAAAATCACATTAGAAAATAACACCCGGAAAAATAAAACCTATTGCTAGCAATTTAAACAAACCCTAGAATCCGAAGACCAAAAAGAATTAATCCCAAATTATTTTATTACAAAAAAAACCCTAATGTTTTATCAATTTCAGAATACGACCCAGAAGAAACCAGATCTCGCTCGTGATAAAGTTGATTCAATAATATATATATCAATCATACTTAAGAGAGCGCTGCTTGTTTCGATTTTAAACTAAGCCCAATCATCCACCAAACCCTAAGTCAAATTTCATCGAAACAAAAACGGTCTGTCTCGATGGAGACAAAGAGAGGCGATTTCAAGTAACATGCAGTTGAGCACAAACGCGAAAACGAAATTGCTCAACAAACCTTAATCGATTCGATCAAGGCCTCGCTACGTGCCCCATTCCTTATATACCCTGGAGGTGGGAAAGGGAAACAACGAGACATCTCCGATTATCCGAGAAATAAAACACTGAGTGGTTGGTTTTTCCCTCAAATCGATCGGCTACGGTATCGAATCTGAAGCGAAACTAGGTAAGATTTCAAGAAACAAGAAAGAAAACCTAAAGTTTTTCGTCTTCTATGGCGGCTATGAGATTCATGGAAACCCTAAGATCTGAAACGCCAAAAACGAAATAGAGGCGAAGAACAGGGTAAGGGCTTGTATTTATAGGCAGAGTAACCGGTTTTGAGTGGCACACGGTTTCGTGATGTTTACGCTACCACGCGTCTTGCTCGAATTACGGTATACCCTCACCGCAATACGATCATTCTATACGAATATTTTGCGGAACTAAACTGTATAGGATAAGTATAAATATTTAATTTCCATACAAAAAGTTTTTAAGCCATCGTTTTTGTCCCTAAAAATATGAGGAGGTGGTGTCGGTTCAATTCCTGAAGACAGCTAAATTGTGAAACAGTCCCTTAATGTTAATTTCGTTAGTCGGATTAACTTGATTAACGAAATTAATATTGGAGGATTAATTTGACTAACAAAATTAACATTAAGCAACTTTTTCATAATTTAACTGTTTCTAAGGACTGAACTGACAGCGGTTCATATTTTTTAGAGACCAAAATAATGTTTTACTAAAAGTTTTTTTTCAAAAAAAGTTTTTTTTTTGATAATGTTAATGAATTACAGATTATCATCTTATTAATCATTTCAAAATATATATAAATATATAATAATGTATAATTAATTGATAGAGTAAAATAATTTAAACTAGTAATATATTAAGAGTTTAATTGTTTTGTACTGTCTGTGCAAAATATTTTTACACAGACAACCAATCACCAATCATGGTATGGATGACTTTTAAGGTAGTTAGGATGAGAGTCAATTTTTTTTATTGATGTGATAACTTATGATTAAATGATAGTATAAAAATATTTTATACTGTCAGTATAGAAACTAAACTTATTATGTAATTATGAATAAAAAGTTGATACTTTATAAAAGATGGAGGGTAAATTTACTTGAAATCCCAATTTTCCGGTAATGAAATCATAAGAATGAATCTTTGCGGTTGTGGGACGAGGTTGAGAACGATTCGATACTAAGGTTCGTTGCTTGATTTCCTCACCAAATCTACACCCACCTATTGTAGACGTCATTGACATCTTCATTTCACGGACCTTTGAGAAATTAGTGAAACATTGGGAAATAAGGGAGCTTTGGCAAATCAGAGTTTGTTAGCCAACCAAAAAATCCTATGCCAAACAATAAAATTAGAGTTTGTTTAACTGTTTGCTTCTTCAAACGTGTGTTTGTAATGGTAGAATTGTAAAAAATTTCATATCCAACGTGAAAGAACATTTTTATTGCTTCAGAGAAACGCAAGTCGCAAATTGATACACAAACACACCATTCATCAGTGATGTCAGCATCTTGGTTTGTGCTAATTGTTTTGGAACAAAAAATCATGTACTTAACAACTAAAAAAACCTTTTCATCTTATAATAAAGCACAATTAAAAAGAGTAGATTGTTGATGATGATTAACTATAAGGTCATGTTTGAGAGGATGAAGTGGGGTGGTTAGTAATGAAGTAAAATGGTTAAAAGCACATAAATCATTGTTTGGGAGTTTAATAAGTAATGAAATGGGGTGGTTTAGGATGGTAACTCAAACCACTTCATCTCACCCAAACCCCCAATTTTTATACCCTCCAAATTGGGGGGTTTGGGATTCCCTCATTAAACTTCCAAACAATGAAGTGGTATACTTCTATCACTCCACTTCATTCCATCACTAACCATTTGATTACTAACCACTCCACTTTATCTCCTTTAAAACTCTCAAACATAGCCTAAAACAAAAGGCATTTTAAATCTATTTGTTAAGTAAAACTACAAACATCTAAACATCATCCACTAACCACAAATTAACAAAACAATAATTAAATATAAGTAAAAAAACATTTAATTTTTCAAAAAAATTGGGTTGCCGGGTTGCTCGTCCTACCCCCACTTTCTTGGCGGATTAGACGAGGCATGTCAAAACGAATCGACAGGTCAACCCATGTTGCCACCCTACCCAAAAGCATTTCGCTAATTATCCTTCAGCATCCATTTGAAATACATAAAAAAAATCCAATATTTTTCGATTGAGCATCTCATTTTTCAAATTGTTTTTACCTATTTCAAGGGCACAAACCAGAATCATCAAGCATATCAATAAGTTTTTTTTTTTGCGCTTTAGTTTTCTTTCTACGTACTCGGAGAAATTGCGAACTTCTTAAGGAAAAAAGTTTGTGATTATTGTCTCTAACAAATAAATCCATCAATTTTCCTTTTTATTTATGTATAATATCGCCCCATAGCCTACCCTTGTATCATTAGGTGTTGGGTAGGCTTCTATTTGTTCAAACCCCTCCTTTGAACATACAAACTCTTAACCAATTATCATATCATTTGTTCTTGATTTAGAAGCACAATCCATATGAAAGCTAAAACTTTTTTTTGCGTACCTTGTGTAGTAATTCTTTGCAGCTTCAATTGAAGTAAATTTCACTCCTTCATACAGCTTTTAAAGGAGGCTTTAATAGTAGTCAGTTATTAAGATGATTCACTTCAAGAGCATTTTCTTCTCTATTATAACAAGCATTAAAAAATAATAAACAACGTTAACTATTACATGTATACAATCAAGGAATCAATACCTATTCAAAAGCACTTAATATGAAGGAGACTTTAATTTTAGTTGTTATGTTTGTCATAATATTCTTTTGTTATATGAATTAACTTTAAAATCACACAAGCACTTATAGTTAATATTTTTTTTTTTTGTTTTATCTTCAATATAATATAACTACCAACACATAATTGTTGAATCCTCAAATTGTAGTCATGGTGGACCATTTGCACATTAAAAAAAGTTTTCTTTTGCAAAGACACCACAACTTGAATATCATGTACGTATATCAGTAGGGCAAGGAGACCAACTTATGAAATGAGCAGGGCGAGAAAGGAAAATTGCATCGAACTAATTACATCATCGCATGACAACTCCAATTATAGACCATAGTTCTACCTAAAATATGCAATCAAACATACCACATCACGTATTTAGGCTTAGATTGTCAGCCACAAACATGAAAAAAACTTCAGAATAACTTACTAACTCATGGTGCGTAAACTTATGGGTGAACAACGACGAAAAAGAGAAAATGAAAGAGAGGTGAGTGATGGAAGTTTTTTGTTTCTGCAAATTGGGAAAGGCGAACAGAAAAAGAACGTGCAAATGGGGTTGTTGTGTGGAGAAGAAGAAAAGAATAGGATTATAATTTCTTTGGCTTAATTTCACTTTTTATTCCCAATGTATCATGATTGTGTAATTTTGGCCCCCTGGTTCTAATTACGCCAATTGGGTTCCCCAAGGCCACGTATCACGATTGTGCAAATTTAGTCATTCATGTTCTAATTGCGTCAAGTGGGTCCCCCAAGTATCATCATTATGCAATTTTGGTATCTCAGATATCTCAATTGTGTAATTTTTAACGCTAGTAGCCTACATGGCACACGTGAGACTGATTTGACACTTAGTGAGGCCAGCTTGACAGCTTACATGACATTCCTATGTGGCATTATTGACACCTCACACACTTTAATGGTCACATATACATCACGTGAGTATGGGGTCTGATGTTTCTCCGTAGAGGACATTTGTGTCGTCCAATCTGTTTTTAGATGCAGGCCAAAGCCCTAGTTTCTAAAGATGTAGAAATGTTCATTGCAGAGAAACATTGGACCCCAATACTCACGTGATGTACATGTGACTATTAAAATGTAAGGTGTCAATGATGCCGCATATGAATGTTACGTAAGCTGCCAAATCAATCCCACATTCTAATGACGTTAAAAATTGAACGACATAGCAAAAGAAGGTCTTGATTATAATAGAGAGGATAATTTGGGGATCCAATTGGTGCAATTGGAACCTCGAGGACCAGAATTTCAGAATTGTAATATTTAGGGGACCAAGTTGGCGCAATTGGAACCCGAGGTACTAAAATTACACAATGGTGATATTTGGGAAACAAAAATGCAATTAAGTCAAATTTCTAAAAAAATTAATTGAATTCAAATTATTTTAACCAACGACGTGATGTGGCAAAGAAAACAGAAATGACAAAATATGATCGGATGTAAATGTAAAATAGTTTTACTCTGAATTTGTATAGTAACTAAACTCCTAACATTATTTATTAATGTTATAATTAACTTAATAGAAAACAAAAATATCTCACACAAGTAAATAACATATTTTAACTGCATTCCATTTTTGTTCACCAATTTTTTTTAGAGTGAAGGCATAGATTGGTTCCTGAAATTTTTTTAGGACTCGCTTTTAGTCCCTAAAAAAAAAAAAAAAACTAACTCACCGTTTAGTCACCCAAATTTACATCCGTGAAACAAGTTAGTCCCTTCGTCGGTCAACGTCCGTTGACCTTCGTTAGGTTGCTTATATGGACCATTAAGATGTCTGGTTGTCCCGTTAAGATGCTTACCCGTCCTCCAAATATTTAAAGTTACCAAAATTAATCCGTCAAATGTTGGGTCGATAGGGTTAGTGTTAGGGATAGGGTTGGGGAAAGGAATATCGGGAAGTCTATTGTGTGTATTCACACACATTCTAGCTTCCTAGTTTACAAAACCACACCTTGTGTAGGATTTTTCTTTTAAAAAAGGTGAATGTACCAATTGGTCCCTGAAATTTTTTTAGGACCCACTTTTAGTGCCTGAAAAAGATTAACTCACTGTTTAGTCTCCCAAATATACATTCATGAGACAAGTTAGACCTTCTGTCGGTTAACGTTCGTTGACCTCCGTTAGGTTGCTTACGTGGACCGTTAAGATGTCTAACTGTTCTCCAACTATTTAAAGTTACTCAAATTAGTCCTTCAAAAATATTATAGTGAGCCAAATAACTTTCCAATTTAATAGTCGAGGGACATTTTAGTCCCTACTATAAACATATCAGTAACATAAGTAATATTAGCATATCAGTCATAATTAACACAATAAGTAATACGCACATAAGCATATCACTAGCATATCTCTTTAAAATAGGAAATACCATGAAAACAACACGTTTTGGAGAAGATAGATCTAATCTCCTATCATGTTTTGCAACATAAATGACTCATGAAACAATAATGGGTTTGGCAAATTACTATCGCAAACACTAAAACTACACTTCCTGTTGTCTTTTGTCTCGGAGTCCATGACGACATATATGGCCACATAAAACTGATTATTTGCATCGTATTCTACAGCTGACAGGAGCTGGCCACCATAGTAACCTTTCATGAAGCAATCATCAAGCTTTATCAATGGCCTACACCCACTTTTGAATCCTTTCTTGCAAGCATCCAAGCATATATAGACCCTCTCAAACATTGGCGGGGACTCAAGACGATGAATAACATCCATCTTGCATGGTGACATAGGTTTACTTCTCAAAAGTTCATTCAAATAGTCCCATAATCTTGCATATTTGTCCTTCTGAGAGATCCTTCAAGTGCAAGCCTAGTCTCCATATAGAAGGAGGACTTTTGGGTTCACCTAAATAACAAGAAACTATTCGGGCCACTCAAGGACGCACATAAGCAATTCTCTGCAAAACCTATTGTTATCATGATCTTTACTATTTTAAACAGATATGCTTATATGTGTGTTATTTATTGTGTTACCGATGACCGATATGCTAATATTATTGATGTTACTAATATGTTTATAGTAGGGGCTAGAATGTCCCGTGATTGTTAAATTGTGGACTTATTTGGCTCACGAATTTTTTTTTTTTAAGGATTATACCAAATTTTTTTAAAGAACTAATTTGACTAACTTTAAATATTTAGAGGACAATTACGGATCTTGGCGGGACATTTAGACATCTTAACGGTTCATGTAAGCAACCTAACGAAGGTCAACAAAAGTTGATTGATGAGAGGACTAACTTGTCTCACAGATATAAATTTGAGAGACTAAACGAGAAGTTAATTTTTTTCTAAGATTAAAAGTGAGTCCTAAAAAACATTTCAAAAACTAATTTGGGCCTTTATTATATTTTGTGTTAAAAAATCCTAAGCAAAGCGTAGTAATGTAAACTGGGAAACACCGAAGCTAGCGTGTGCGTGAATACCCACAGGAGACTTCCCGATATTCCTTTCCCGAACAGTTTATCGCAGCTCAGTCATATTGATCGTCATCTTCATCGTCTTCACCTTCACCTTCCAAAATCTGGTCGATCTGCGTCCTTCGTTGAAAAGCACAGCACCCAAATCAGCGATGCAGCAAGGAGATTACAGCTCCGCTCCATACTATCAATTCCCCCATCTTCAAAATCCCATCCCCAACCCTATCCCTAACCCTAACCCTAACCCTAACCCTATCCCTACCGATCCACTCCCAAATCCTTACGCATCCGCACCTCCCTTCACCTCCGATTACACCTCATACCCTCCATACCCTCAAAATCCCGATCCTACCCCTACCCCTATCCCAACCCCACCCTCTCCCACTGCTCCTCCTTCTTACCCTCCTAATTTCCCATCTCAACCAACTTCCTTCCCTCCCTTTGAATCTCATCTCTCATACCAACCACAACCACAACAACAACCACTGCCACATCAGCATCAACACCAATCTTATTATCCACCGTTCGATCACCATCAAACGCCTCCAATTTACACCCCTTCACCACCATCCTCTCTTCCTCCAAACCGCAATCCATATCCAAATCCAAATCCTCTGTACTCGTCCTCATACTCCGCACCCTACACCCACCCTGGATCTTACGAAACCCCCTTCGAGAACCCCGTCAAGTTCGATCACGGTGCCGGTGCCGGTTATTTCGACGACGGGTACGGTAGCAGCTTTAACCGGAGCCGTTCCGATTCGTACGGTGATGGAGTGTTTGCTTATGAAGGTGGCAAAGTGGAACCCTACGGAGCGCATGGTACGGCTCCGAAATCGTCGAATTGGTCCGCTTTTGATGATTACGGTAGGTCTATCAGTTTTCCCTCTGGTAATAAAGAGCCATCTGTTACGAGCAAGATTGTGAAAGCAGTGCCAAAGGTTGATGCGCAAGAAGATGTCAAGTGCGGTGTGCAGAAGTTTCGGGTGAAGCTTTTGGCAGAGAGTGGTGGTCAGAGCACCATGGATGTTCTCTGTCAGGTTTGAATGAAGATATAATAGCATTATTTTAACCGCATTTTATTGTGGTAGTTTTTGGATTCAATTTCACTTGCTTATTGAATGATAATAATGGTACAGGTAATTGGACTTGTATTTTTTGGTAAGAGGTGTTGGGGTTTTGTTTTGTTTAGTTGTTATTGTAGTAATTACAATCAGCCTAATGGATTGCATGCCTCTTTTGTGTAAGCGGGTGAATGCTATTAATTTATTATTATTATTATTATTATTATTATTATTAGAGTAAACCTTCATTTTGGTTGGTGAAAGTGTGAGGCGCTTACAGCTCAATCCCCGAAAGCAGATAAATTATGAAAAAGACTCAATATTAATTATGTTAGTCAAGTTAATCCTTACTGTCACCCTAGTCATGGACCAACTTGACTAACGAAATTAACATTGAAGGACTAACTTGACTAACAAAATTAAACAATTTTGGGTTAGATGGATGCTTTATGATGATGAAACAAAATAGTAGTAATTTCTGTCTAGATGGGATTGCGTATATATACAAGTAATGATTACTGTCAGCCTGATGCATAACTTTTCTTTTCTTCTGAAATATGTATTTGTATCTGCCATTTTGATCGTTTTGTGTATGATCAATAACTTTTAGTCATGCTTTTTTTTATTTGTTAGTTATTAATCTTCTGAAAGTTTGTTAGAATCTTTTAGGGCCATACAGAAAATTTTGTGAAAACTTTCTGCATCATTTTTTTCCTTTGGCAAATTTATATCTCAAAGACGGCTAGCATATTTTTATTTGGAAAAAAGCTGAATTGTCCTGGAAAAAAAATTCCTGGTATTGCCCAGATTTTGTTACTTGTTAGAAATGTGAAAAACTGAACAGTTATGTGTCTCTCTCTCTCTCTCTCTCTCTCTCTCTCTCTCTCTCTCTCTCTCTCTCTCTCTCTCTCTCTCTCGAGAATGTCATTGCTATTGATTTTTTTTGTTGTCATCTGGGCTCACCTCAACTGGTCTAGGAGCCTCTGGACTCTAGCGGTGATCTTTTTATTTATTTTGCATTCACAAACCTTTTGATTGTTTATCATTTCCGTGGCTGCTGTTCTGAATTAGTGATTTTGGCAATGTTTATTCTTTCAGATTGGTTTGGATGGAATTCGTATGCTGGATCCAAATACCAGTCGAACATTGAGAATATATCCTCTTGAGAACATAACAAGATGTGAAGTAAGCTTGTTAATTTCCTTCTTTCTTTGCATTTTTACTATATCCAAAAATAATTTTTTTGTAAGCAATCTCAATATAATATGTTTCTAATTGAATTATGCAGAAATTTGATTCGGCTACCTTTGCATTCTGGTCAAAGAGCTCAGTGGACGTGGAGCCAAGACGAATCAGATTGCAATCCAATAGTTACACTACTAACACACTTTTGGATATAGTGACTGCTGCTTCTATACAGGTATTCAGAAAAATTCATCCTTCTTTTATGAAAACAGTTTTTGCTGATGAATTAGATTATAAGAACGTTGGAAGATGCTGAGTGTACTTTATGTTACTGGAGGACAGGATTTAGTTTTACTTGCTTGCCTTGTATCAGTTGCAATGTGTTGTGTACGTTCAAGGCCATGTTTTTACTCATGACATGTTTTGTACTATTTGAAGATTCATTATCATTGGAGGATGTTTGTTGTATTTGGTGCAACTCAACCTTTTCTCTCTTATTCACCTCATCTTGTGTTCTTAAATCTCTTATCAAATTTAAAGATTCTGACATTGATTGTTTGTGTGGCATTTGTTTTTTGTGTGTGTGTGTGTGTGTATTGCTATGTTGTCAATCCCAAATAGCGGCGCGGAGCGGCCGAACCCAAAAACGCTATAGCGGGATGGCCGCTATTGTGAAGACTAGAAAACAGCTTACATATTTTATATTATGTACATGTACATACACACTCAAAAACAGAAAAATACACAAAATTAAAGGGGTAGTCATAACATTCAAAATACTCCATAGTCGGTAACATTCAAAAAGTATGATGTCTCCACTTCAAAAAGTATACATAAGTACTTAACTACTAAATTTAACTTAAGTTCTAAAAGTATTCAAAAATCAAAATAAGTACAAGTGATTCCTTAATTAGATGGTGGGTGAGAAGGTGGTTGAGATGGTGGGTGGGATGATGCCATGGTGATGCAGTGAGTAACTGAGGCAAAAAACTGGACAGAGAGGCAAGAAACTGATGCAGTGAGTATTGGCTTCGCAGAGGCAAGAAACTGATTGAGTATTGGCTTCGCAGAGGCAAGAAACTGGACAGAGAACTAGCCGCCGCTGTTGTAGCCGGGAAACCCACCACCATCGCCGGAGAGGAGGGAGGCAGAAGGGTGAGCAAATCACAACAGAGGAAGGTGGCACTTGGGTTCGCAAATCGCAGAGGAGAGTGAGTGAGGGTGGCTTTGCACTGACCTAAATACTGAGGGTAGGGTAAAATGACCGAAAACCCTTTAAAATATACATCCAACGGAAAAAAAAGAGGGGCAAAAAGGGGGATTTCGCGCCTATACCCTTTATCGGCCGCGAACGGCCGCGATTTCCGCTCCTGAAAAACGCACCGCTACTGCAAAACACGTCGCAGCAAGCCCCGGATCCGCTCCGCTATTCAGTGATAGCGCCGCTATTGACAAGTATGGTGTATTGGAAATAATGTTGGTTCTTTTGGCTATCATAATACTCTTGTACATTGCAGATTTTTTGTTCAGCATCAACATTTGACCCTGTCCTTTGAACTAAAATGTAATGCATGCTTAGGCGAATTATCAACAGACATGAGTTAGATAAAGATCCCAACAATTTGTGGGATTGATGGCATTTTCCCTTTGATAATTTTATTATTTGTACTTTCTGCTAATTGCCTCAAATTAAACCCCAGTAATTAATTAATGGCTTTCTAATCATGCTTTTTGGCTGTAAACAATGCTGGCAGATAAAATCTGTGCCCAAAACCCTCAGCACCTGCAAGTGAACATTGTAGAATTGCATCTTTTGGCATGTAGTACATGCAAGTTATTTCTATATTCATCATTGCACTAAAGTTCAACATCATTAAATTATTTACGTATTAAGGTTTAATCACATTAATTCATATGCATTGAAAACTTTCAAATATTTTCTACCATGTCTCTTTCAATAATATAAAATTTCATTATTACTTTATTCCTGGCCAGTTCCCAATATCATGGTTATCAAATCGAGATATGTATTGCGAATCAGAAGACCTATTTTCCGAGTCGGGAATCGTATCTTATTATGAATCGTAAGATATATGATCAATAAAAAATATGACAAACAAGTAACATAAGCAAAAAACATGAGCTGATATGTCATATATGAACTTCAAAATAATTCTAGATTCAAGTCATAAATAAAAAGCCAACAAGTGTTCAGTTCAACCCCTAAAAAAACATAATCTAACTACACTCTAGTCTCCCTCTTCTTCTTTGTCTGACCCATTACCCAATTAAAACATAAAACACACGTGGGAAGAGAAAAGGGAGCAGTGACAGAGGAGACAAAGTTCAATGGGTGGGGACCAAAATAAAAGAAAACAGAGGAGAAACAGGGACAAAGGAGAGACAAGCTTCAGTCGGTGGGGACCGAGAAGAAAGATTCAAGAATGGGGTGCTGGGTTTTAAGTTAAAACTTTTAACGAAGCTTAGAAGAGAAGAGTGGGGTTTAATTGTTTAATGCATAAGTGAAGAGAAAGTCGGCTGTTTCCCTCCCATTTTCTAATTTTTTTTGGAGAAAAACCGTAAAAACAAGTTTAATCATACCCGGGTTGCATGACCGACCCGATTTCGTGTGTTTCAGCCGCCACGTATCGTGCGATACGGCGGAGAATCATGATTCAAGCGATTCAGAGTTGATGCGGTCGATTCGAATGCGATACAAGGTCCATTTCGATTCATGCATATGATCTGTATCGAACATGGGGAATTTCGTATTGAATTGCGATTTGTATCGTACGAGTCGTACTACCATGCCCAATATGTTTTAAACCCCCATTAAGGTTTTCCGTTTTCTACATAAATAGCTTAGTCTTCAGTTCTCTGTGGGTCCTTGGTTACTTATCAAGTTCTCCAAAATTGTTTTTCAATTTTGTGAATTGTTTATTGTTTATTATATTATATATGTCATAATCTCCCCTTGTTTTCTTAATGCAGTTCAAGGAAATGGGTGGAACCAGGAGGCCTGCTGAATCTTTGAGACCAAATGAACAGGCTACAGAAAAAAAAAAAGGACTTGGTGATTGGATGAATTTGATTAAACCTGCTAATGAAGAGAAGGATCATTGGGTAACATTATATGCAAACTGAGTTTTATTGCTCTATATCCTATCCCCTTACTTGATCCCTTAAATAGGCTCTTAATGTTTTAGCAGAAAATTTTCGATTGAACTATTTTTATTATTACTTCAGTGTTCTGATATGCTGGTGGTTGGTGTGATTGTTGGGAGAAGTATGTATTTTTATTGCAATTAATTTTGTTAATTTTTTTTTTATAAAGCTACTGTGTTTATTAATTATTACACTTTGAACTTTTGGAAAGTGGGAAGTGTGTAAATGTCATCTGATCTAAAAAAATTGAATTGGTCGACTGTATTTTCATCTTATGAGGTTCTATTTATGTATAGGTCCCAGATGAAGCAGTCTCAAAATGTACAGCATGTGGCACTGATTTTGGGGCTTTTAATCGCAGGGTTGATCTCCTGTTTCTTTTATCAAGCTACTTTTTATGTTTTCTTGTCCTTGGCTGTTAATGTTCGATCATCTATGCTTCTGGCAGCATCACTGTAGGAACTGTGGTGATATTTTCTGCGACAAATGTACACATGGTAGAATTGCTCTAACTGCTGACGAGAATGCTCAACCAGTACGAGTTTGTGACCGATGCATGGTATGTGTAACGTTTTTTGATTTTCTGTTTATCCCCTCCCCATCAACCAATGCATGACATGTCTGCTTTCGTAATTGCTGACGTTACGCCACTGGATGGAATTTCAACGTGAGTCTTCTTTGTCGGTGGCCTTCTTTACCCCATGTTTCTCTCTTTTCATTTGTCAATTGATTTAGAGTCTGATGGAAACCGGATAAATACTGAATGGTATTAAATTGAGAAAAGTGGACCGCAGCTCTTCACAGTAGGGCTATATTCCTCTGTTAACCCAAAAACAGCAACAAGAACCAGAAAATAGCAGTAAAGCAGCAGCAGCAGCAGCAGCAGCAGCAGCCAGAACTGGTGCTGAGATCACTAGAGAAAAAAATCAAGACAACCGAGAAAACAAGCAAAAGCAAGTACACCTGAATGGTCCCTAGAGTAGTGAACCTTCCTCCCCTAGGCCAAGGCCTTCCCTCCAATTCTCAGATGTTGAGATCCCCTCTTCATGTTCCAGCCGCTCCCCCATATAATTTCCTTCGTCATTGCACTCGTGATTCTCCAATTCCATCCCCCATTCCCTTCTTGACAGCTATCCATTATGTTACCTGTTTTCCTTTCCTTGAACCGTCTGCTGTAAACCTTCACTCCCTCATAATTGTCAAACTTGCGAGTTGACTTGTAGAATCGTCTGAGTCTACGTTTCTAGGTAGGCAAAACTGGTTAACTCGTAGGTAGAATCGGTTTCTGAGCTAACTCGGCCGAACTCGGTTCGACTCGATCAAACTCACAGAGTCTAGGTGCGAGTCATCGATTCTGCAAGTTTTTTAAAAACTTCCAAAACTCAGTGTTTCAGCCTCTCAAAAAATGCATATTTCGTGCGTTTCTCCCCTCCCCCATTTCACTCGACCTAGAACCTCGGAGAAACAAAAGACCCACTCCATATTTCATGCATTTTGGTGGCGAACAGAGACCCACTCTCTCAAACGTCCTGCACTCCTGCCGGTGAACGGCCTGTTCCCTGCTGGCGAGTAAGTTGCAGCAATCTTTCTCTCCTTCCCTACTCGAAAACCCACTCGAACAGCAATATTTCCCTCCTTCCCTGCTTAGGTTCCCTGCTTGAAATCCTTCCCTGCTCGAACCCTCTTTCCCCGTTTTGCAATGTCTGAGGCTAATAACAACGCAGTTGCATTATGGAGTTTGATTGTTGAATTATTGTTGTGTTCCACTGTTTTATGTTACGTATATAATGCCATTTATAGCTTTTTTTAATATTAGGTAGACTTGTCTTATGAGTCTACGTACGCAGACTCGCGAGTCTGGCAACCATGCCCTTGTTTAATGGTATTTCCCTCCTTGCCCTTCTCTTCTTTTTTCCTTCTCTGATACACCATCAGGCCTTTGCTGTTGTTAGGCCCATTTTTATGTTTCTTTCTCCTCCTCTTGTATACGTGGGTCACTAGCCCATTAGAGTCAATGCTTGAAACTGTAGAATTCCTGTCATGCATTATATTTTTGGTTAAATTGTAAATTATCCGCTTTAATGTTAGACTTATAGTAAATTTTTCCTTGAATTTTAATATTGGCAATTTATCTGCTTGATCTTTAAATAGTGATACTTAGCACTTCACTACTTTTTCCCTGAAATTTCGATTATAACTATACCTATGTTTTATCAACTTTACTTCACTACTAGTTTGGGGGGAAAATAATGTCATGTCATGTGTTAATGTTGTAAAGAAGGATTGATAAAAATAGTGTCTTGGTAAATGCTTAAAGTTCATGTTTAATTGGCTGACATTTAAAATTTCTGTCGATATTTTGCCAAAGGCTAAAAGTTTAAGCGAGTCATATGCAATTTGACCTTATATTTCAAGTAGTGTTTTATGTGCATTGGAAGGAATGGGATCTTAATAGTCCCTTTGCTGTTTAGGCAGAAGTGACTCAGAGGCTGAGTAATGCTAAAGAGTCATCAAGTAAACCTGTGTTGCAGAGTCATGAGGATCTTGCCAGGAAGCTTCAGGTAATTAGTTGCAGAGTCATCAAGTACTGTAATGTTAGTTGCTGTCTCCCATGGGACTTTTTAATTCACTTATTTGGTTACTTGGTTAAGCATAGATGTGTAAGCATGCATTAGATGGTGATTTATTTTGTTTGTGATTTTTTGGTAGGAGGAGCTGGAGAGGAATCGAAAGACATCAGGTATTGTAATCTGAGTTCAATTCTGGGAGCCTGGGTTGTAAAAAGTGCTGTAATAGTTTGATTCATAAATTGTAAAATGAGGTAGCAGGTTTCAATGAGAATCTGTTACGTAGGTAGTTTAGCTGGAATAGTTGGATTTTTTAAGATAAGGAAATCGATGTCTGTGGCTGATTTAAGTGATTTGGTTCACAGGCTCCAAATCGGATGGATCTGGAAGACGGATGAAAGAAGTTGCATGTCCTATTTGCACTGTCCATCTGCAGGTTGGAATTCTCTTGACTAATTTGTTATTAATCTCTTATCACTCCTCTCCCACATACACATCTTCAATATCTTCATGAGGGGCTTCGTTATGGGATTATTGCAGGTCCAGGTACCTAGCTCAGGTTCGGAGACCATAGAGTGTGGAGTTTGCCAGCACCCATTTCTTGTTAGCTCTCATTGAGTTCAGAATCTATGTTTCAAAATGATGTAAATTCAATTATTTTACTGATCACTCTCCTGCACGTTAATAATTCATGAGCTTTCTTTGTCCTGAGGTTTTTCTTTCTTTTTTTTTTTTGTCCTTTTGGCTTGGTGTGTATATGATTACATGTCCTTTTATTATCATCCTAAAAAGATGCTCCAATTTGATTGTCTGTTTTTTGTATAAAATAGACGCTGAACATACATGATACATCTATAGCTGTGTCAATTTCGTTTTAACTTCACTGGTTTGAAACGATATGGTAGCTGTATTAATGATGTTTATGAGGTTGAGTAATATTTATGGATCGAAAGGTCAACTGATCTCCGACATAGGTAATTACAGCTATACTTTGCGTGTGATGAATCAGCCAATTTTAGTAGTTATGTTGTGAAGCGATGTGTTTCTATCGATCTGTAGATGTAATTTTAAATACGATATTACTAGCAAATGACCTGTGTTGCACGAGTTTTTAAGTTTAGAAAAATTATAAACAAGAAAATATATATAATACAATATTTAAAATCATAAATAATATATATATATAATTAACTCAAGTAGAATTTAAAATATAAAAAGGAAAATGAAGAGACTTGTGTCATTTATATGTAAAAAGGTATAATTTATATTTGAATAAATATTATAATATTAGAAATAAAATAATTATTTTTTTAAAGTTTCTATTTATAATGTTATATTTTATTTCTGCTACTCAATCTTTTCTATTTCAAATTTCCTGAAAACTCAAAATGCTCCATGCAAGTACGACCCAAAAGTTTAAGAGAAATGTTTTTTGAACCTCTAAATAGGGACATTATATGGTGTTCCTTTGTTTTTGGATATATTTTTGAGATGTATGTATATCTAAGAAGATAAAAAGTAAGTGAGAGATAAAGATAAACCCATACGGTATCATATAATATGTCCAGAGTTTGATCTTCAAATAACACATTTCAAGTTTAATAACTTGTTTCGAAATTTATTTTAATTTTCAATCCCTAAAAATCATCTCTCTGAGCTCTTCTGCGAAAAGATGGAATGTCCATCCTAAGACCTATTGATTTTTTGTAATAGTGCTATGGTCTTAGTTGCCTTTCATCCAACAATAACATTCCATTTAAGCGTATCTGCATATATTTTTTAGAAGTATTTTGGCTAAACTATATGTTAGCCAAATTAGTTGATGTTATGCCATCTTTTAACATTATCACTACAAAAAAACAGAAAGAAATTGTGGACGAGTTTCTCTTGTTTTTAGTAATTGAGCATTTTCACCATGAGCTGTTGAAGTCATGGTTTTTCTTGAGAAGCTTAGTGGCATGTATCCTGTAAAAATATGTTGATAGGGTTGTGTTTTAGGTGATTTATTATTCCCAAAAGCTCTTGGAGGACCGGTCCTCCTAAACCTCCTCCCAAACCTCTCTTTCACTTCTTTATTTGTCGTCGTCCGCCGTTGTCATCCCTCCCCCTCCTCCTCCGCCATCGCAGACCCACCCACACCTACAATAACTAGAAGCCTATTCTAATCTCAACCCCAAATTCAAGAAGCAAATTGGCAGAAGCTACAAATTTCCACCTGAATTGGAGGACCTCAGGCGGTAAAAGCCACCACCTACACCTGTCTTTTTCCTAAGGAGAACTACTCATTCCTACTATCTCTTCTTTTCTATCGGAACCCCAACCCAGGCGCCGCCACAACACCACCACTATCAACAGCAATGATAGAGACCCCGCATGATAGAGATCGCCTCTGCCACCAACCAGGGTCACCGTTCTGCGCCCTCAAGCAACACAACCCGAGCCACCACTTTGCATATAGTTTGGGTTGCCATGAATCAATCTGAGCCATCCAATTATTATATTATTAAATCAATGGTCTATAATTAATAAGGACAAGGATGGATCTCTCTTTCCTCCATTGCTGTCACTACCAAGCTCGAAGACTTCCATGAAGGTTACAAGCGGATTTCAAAGTGGAGTCATGGCTGAATGAGTCTTGATGGATCCGCAGGTTGTCGTGAACCCTTTAATACCCAACCCCCCCCACCCGTAGCCTT
Source organism: Ammopiptanthus mongolicus (assembly GCA_039655645.1). Lineage (NCBI taxonomy): Eukaryota > Viridiplantae > Streptophyta > Magnoliopsida > Fabales > Fabaceae > Ammopiptanthus > Ammopiptanthus mongolicus. The sequence goes on along the minus strand of CM077346.1, from coordinate 26,988,163 downwards.
TAATACCCCCCCCCATAAATACCTCCACCCCCAGAGCCTCTTCTTCCAGAGCCTTCCCTCCCCAAAAATTTCTCTTCTAATTTTAATCAAACTCATCCCTTCAAATCTTCCTTCTTCTTATATTTCATACATTCTATTTCTTCTTATATTTTATTTCTTCTACTTCTTCTTCTTAAACTACATTTTTTTTTTACTTCTCCTTCTTACATTCTACTTCTTCTCTTACATTTTAATTCTTCTACTCTTTGCTTTTTACGTATCAAATTTTAAACACGATATTATTACTATAATTATTACTGCTATTATTATGATTAATTTGTATTATCTTTATTTTTATTATTATTACTAGATTTCTAATTTTTAGTTTGTTGTAATTTATTATGATTATTATTATTGCTATTGCTATTGTTATTGTTATATCTTTATTTGTTACTATTTTTTAGTGTTATTGTTATGATTATAATCATTATTAACACTAATCTTAAATTTTTGTTATTATTTTAGGTCATACAATATGTCTGTAATTGTAGTGTTCGTGTACTCCAATGGGAGGATCTTTGATGGAGAAGAAGGAATCACATTCGAAGGGGATAAAAAACAATGCAAATAAAACGTGGAGTCGGGTATGAGCTTCTGAGGACAAGGATTCATGCTAGGTTGAAACTTCATCCAAATCAATATGTTTCGAAAATTGTCACCCGATTTATGATATCGCAAAATCCGACAAAATACATTGTTTGCCAAATTAGTGACGATGAGGATGCGGATTGCATGATTAACGCTTTTGATCAAAATTCGTGGATGACAACATTGGAGTTATACTGTGATATCGATGTTGTCGGTTGTTCGACAGTCCCTGTGCCATCATTATATAGTAATTTGGAGGTACAACAATATGATGTAGAACTCGAATCATCGGATGAAGATCTGGATTGGAATAGTGAAATGGAGCTCGATTCTAGTGGAAATGAAGACGAAGATGAAATAACAGATGATGATTCGTCGGGCACTGAAGATGAAGCTGATCTAGAATCTAATCAAATCGTATCTTCAATGGCACCATCGGTGATCGTTGCTTCTCCTGTTTCATCTGTAAGGCCTACAGCACATTGTGTTCCACAACAAACAAGTTTGATATTATTGTTACTAATATTGATGGTGTTATTTATTATTTATTATTATTATTATGATTATGATTAAGATTATTATTATTATTATTAAGGTTAATACTGTTATTGTGTATTTATAGGCCAATCACATGGTACATTCTTCAATTCATCTCCTCATTACAGTTATATTAATTGGGATCACCCTGACGAAGAAATGGATTTTCAAGGGTTAGATGTTCAGGGGTCATGGCGTGTGGGTCAGGAATTATATGTCGGTTTACGATTCGACACTAAACAGAATGTTCAACTAGCTATGAAGCATTACTCAATGAACATTCATCAATCATTCATAGTTGTTGAATCAAAACCAAAAATTTTGTATGTTAAATGTCCAAAACATGCACAAGGTTGCCCATGGAGGATGAGGACAATTTTATCAAAGAAGAAAGACAAATGGCATGCTACGAAATGGGGTGGCCAACACATTTGTGTGAATCCTATGCTGTCGCAAGACCATACAAAGTTGGATTCTAACTTTGTTTGCTCAGTCATACTAGGCATGATCTGTAACCATAATTTTCTTCTTTACATTAATATTTAATTTGGCTCATTTAAGATTTGAATTGAACTTATAAATGTTTTTAGGCATGGTCCGAGATGAACCATCAATGTAGATTTCGCTTATCCGAGAAAGGATCCAAAGTACGTTTGGATACAAGATATCTTATAGGAAGGCATGGAAGGCCAAACAGAAAGCCATCGTACGTGTATTTGGAGATTGGGATGAATCGTATGCACTATTGCCTAAATGGTTGGAGTACATGCGGTTGCATGCTGATGGTTCCTATTACAAAATCGAGACCAACGATGTTGTAGTTGATAATCGGGTGAACACCCAATGCCGAAAGTTTCATCGAGTTTTTTGGACTTTCAAACAATGTTGCGATGCGTTCAACCACTACAAACCAATAATACAGGTTGATGGCACACATTTATATGGTAAGTATCGTGGGACGTTATTGATTGGCACAACACAAGATGGAGACAGTCACGTGTTGCCGATTGCGTTTGCAATTGTGGATGGAGAAACTTTAGATGCATGGTCATAGTTCTTGGCACTTATACGTGAACATGTTACCAATAAAAGAGGAATATGTTTGATCTCTGACCGTCACCAAAGCATTAAATCAGCTGTGGCAAATCCACACCTTGGTTGGCAGCCCCCGAACGCGTACCATGTATACTGCATTCGACACATTACCAGTGATTTTAATCATAAATTCAAGAATGCAAAGTTAAAGTCCGAATTGCTAAAGCTAGGTAACATATTATTATATTCATTTGTTTAAGATACTTTGTTTTGAATCATTAACAATTTATATATGCTTTGCACCATTGCAGGGTATACAGTCTGTATTCAACACTTTCAATGGAGGTTGAAAAGATTCTGCGAATTAAGCCCAGAAATACAAAGGTGGATTGACGGCATTTCAAAAGAAAAATGGAGTCGGGCTCATGATCACAATGGTCGTAGATATGGTCACATGACCACCAACTTGTCGGAGCCTGTTAATAAAATTTTAAAGGGCATTCGAAATTTGCCAATTACAGCATTGGTCAAGTCCACATATGGGCGGATGGTGGCATATTTTGTTCAAAGAGGTGCAACCACTAGGGCTCAACTTAATTCCGGTCAAGTGTATTCTGAAAAGGTAATGAAAGCAATCATGAAACATCAAGACGAGGCTTCTTCCCATCGGGTTCGACCATATGACTTTGAGAATGAAAAATTTGAAGTTGAAGAGGCTTTCAATCCGCTCACGCAACGAGGGGGCTAGTCTTGGGACGTCAATTTACAGAGGAAGATGTGTCAATGCAGAAAATTTCAAACGTATAAATATCCTTGCTCACATGTAATCGCGGCTTGTGCGTCCGTGAGTATGGACTATTATCAGTACGTCGATCCCAAATACAAGCTACAGAGCATCATTGAAGCGTACTCAGGTCAGTGGTGGCCCATCGGAAATGAGGAAGACATACCGTTGATGTGGGTGCCTTGGACTTTGGTCCTGGATGAGTCGATGCTACGTCCAAAGGGACGCCCTAAATCAACCCACGTTCGGAATGAAATGGATTGGAGAGAATCGTAACCAAGCCAAAGATGTGAGCTATGCAGAGCTCAGGGTCATAACCGACGTCATTGTCCTCGACGTGAGGGAGGATCGAGGGTTGAACCAAATGATGGGGATCGTGATGTTTAAAATCCACTTCTTGCAACATTTTAAGATTTGATTGGAGTGTAGTAATTACATCGTATATGTTGTTTATTTTTTATTATGTTTAATATGTTGATTTACTTTTCATAATTTCTAATTAAAAATAATAATTATTGTCTGATACAACTACACGTTTGCTAATACACTTAAAAGGAGTACACATCATTAAAAATAAACTAATACAACTCAACTGAATATAACATAAAGGAGACATACAATGACCATCTACAAAAGTCGACATCAAGATAATTATTATTTACATCAGTGTGCCTCGCGTTCATTGTCATTCAATGAAGCTAAAATGCATTGTCGAGGACGATCTCTAGCACCATGGTGTGGATTTCTTCTGATGTCTTGTTGGATCTCAGCAGTAGGATCTGTATCACTTGGCCAGTGTGTGGTCTCGTGTACGCTTGATTCCATGGCGGCGGAGAAATCAACATTAAGATCAATTCCCATATCACCGTAACCCGGAGATAGTAATTGAGCGTTTTGTTGTTGGTTTATCCACTACCCGGGTGCATCGGGTGTGTAAGCAACTGGTATATACGGTGATGGGGTAAAGTACTCATGTGGTGAATATGGTGGGTGTGTGCTCGACACTAAAGGTGAGGGTGTTGAAGTGGTTGATGGAGGAGGAGGCATATATGGATAGAAATATTGTTCAGGTAGTTCTTATGAACCAGATGGGGTATACTGGAATGAGACAAAATACATCCCCAGTTCACGCTCTGGGATTGTTGTAGCGTGGTATTGTTGTTGATTTACCGATTTTCTTCGCCGCTCAAGTCCACGTCCCTCAACCAATGATTCGCTGATAATGTTAATCACATTTGCTGGTTCTACTTGTCGCGTTGGGAGTGGAGCTTGTTCAGTGGGGACCATAATGCGCTCTACCTCTTCCAATGCTGAAAGTATTTGTTCAGTCTCTTCCTTCACCTTGTCCATCGAGAAAGCCGAATTCCCTTCCGGCGTGCAGAGATAATTTATCCGCTCAACCCCGTCAACCTTTAAAACAAATAAAAAATCACATTATTACAAAAAAATAATTAACTAATTCAACTTAACAGTTAAGTAGGTATAGGTATATTGAATTTTATATTACCGCAGAGCAATGATGTGCGCCATATCTGCTTATCCACCTCCATGTACGGCACAAGTACCACTGCATGTACTCTGATTGCTTACTCAATGGGCGTTGTTTGGGTTCACCTGCGATTATCTCGTTATTCCTATGATTCCACATTGTAATAACTGGTTCCAATCTCCTTTCCCAATTATCACCCGCTTTCCCCCTCAACGTCAAATCATGGAGCCTCTCAGGTTGGGATGAACGGCTTGGAATATGTTGCTCCATTCCAAACTGTCTCATGACACGGTCCGGCTGGTGCCACTCCACAATATGGAAGCATATCATAGGAGCAACTGCCATCCACACATGTATACCGTCGAGGGAGATCATGGGTAATGTGCTCAAAATCTCTGGAGTGTATGGCTCCCAAACAATCTATAAATATTGAACAATATTGAATTAAAAAAAAAACAACTCTACTGATCAAAAAGTATTGAATCACGTTTAAACTAGACAAAACAATCTTACATCTCTTTGCTTCATTTGGTCAAACGTCAATCGATAGTGTTTCAAACTATATGATGATCGAGCAAAATTAACACCGCAGATCCACCTATTATTAAAAAGTAGCATTCCAATTTCAATTAAATAAACAACTATCGTAATTAATATAAGCAATGAACAGAACATCACAAAATAACATTACACTCACCGTGCACTGTAAGGGATACCGAATTGTCGATTATCATGACTGATGGAGGGCGCAATGGATGAAAATCTTTCGCACGCTCATAACTGAATAAGTGGGCTGAAGCCACATATCTCCTTATACTCATAATTTTTTTACTTGCAAAGCTCACGGTACAAGTAACTTAATATTGCAGCACCCCAACTATATTCACCAGCCTCTCCAAAATTTTCTAACAAGGTCAGGTACCTTAACGACACGTATGTGCTTGAGTGATCCGTGAACAATAACCCACCAAGCAACCTCAATATATAAGCACGAACATATCTTACGATATGCCAGCCTGAATGACAATGTTCATCAAAATTGCCAAATTGTTCATCGAGCCATTTCATCTTAATTCGACTTCCATTGATGACTCCATCAGGTGGGATCACACCTAACATATTATCCGCAAATTCTACCCAATTGCCTGCGATTTTACCAATGACTGCTTTGCCATCCACCCGGACACCCATAAGAATTGCTACATCCTGCAATGTGATTATGCACTCTGCGAATGGCATGTGAAAAGTGTGATTCTCCGGTCTCCACCGCTCCACCAGTGCATTGACTAATCTCATGTCAACTTCGAACAACCCAAGTTGTGCAATTCCCAAGAAGCCGGCTTGACTGAGATAGTCTATGATCTCCTCCGGAATATGCGCAGGTCCATGATGACCACCTGCAGCTAATCTACTCCTCAATAATCGATCATTTTCTCCATTCCATATATGTGTGAAAATATGGGTTGCTTGCATCCCTAGCAATGATGTATTACTTGGGCTGGGATTAATCAAACGTTCACCTTCTGTCGAACTTGAAGCCATATTTTCCACTCAAAAATAACAATGTTAATAAGTAGTGTTAATAATGATTAAAATCATAATAGTAAAACAAATAACAGTAACACTAAAAAATAATAACAATGAACAGATATATAATAATAACAATAACAATAGCAATAATCACTATAGTAATAATAATAGCAATAATAATAATAATAATAATAATAATAATAATAATAATAATAATAATTAATAATAATAAATTATAACAAACTAAAAATTAGACATCTAGTAATAAAAATAATACTAATTAATCATAATAATAGCAATAATAATAGAAATCATTTGTAAATAAAAATAATAATGATAATCACAATAAAAATAACAACAATAACAACAATATACAATATTAATGATTGATAATAATGACAAATTTATAGTAATAATAATAATAAAAGTAGCAACAACAACATTAAACAATATTTAAATTAATATTAGTCATAATATTTTCTTTAATACTACAATATTTGAAGCCATTTTTTCCACACTACAATAAAAAAAATTTAAGATTAGTGTTAATAATGATTATAATCATAACAATAACACTAAAAAATAGTAACAAATAAAGATATAACAATAGCAATAGCAATAATAATAATCGTAATAAATTACAACAAACTATACATTAGAAATCAAGTAATAATAGCAGTAATAATAATAAAAATAAAGATAATACAAATTAATCATAATAATAGCAATAATAATTATATTAATAATACCATGTTTAAAATTTGATATGTAAAAAGTAAAGAGTAGAAGAATTAAAGTGTAAGAGAAGCAGTAGAATGTAAGAAGGAGAAGTAGAAAAAATGTAGTGTAAAAAGAAAAAGTAGAAGAAATGAAATGTAAGAAGAAATAGAAAGTATGAAATATAAGATGAAGGAAGATTTGAAGGAATGAATTTGGTTAAAATTAGAAGAGAAATTTTTGGGGAGTGAGAGATTTGGATGAATGGAATCTGGGGGTGGAGGGTATTTATAGGGGAGGGTGGTTTTAAGGGGGGGGGTGGGGGGGGGGGGTTGGGCGGTGGGAGGCAGCCTTCACTGTGGCGCGCGCATTGGGCTGCAGCTTTAATCCTTTTTTTTTTTAAAAAAATTCCAGATTATTAGGGGAAGGACACTTGTCATTTTCTTGTGAAAAGCGTTAGTTGGACTGGCACCTTTAAAAGTGCCAGTTGGACTAGCGTTTTATAAACAACCCCATTCTGGTAAAATATTATAAAACAATCTCATTTTGATAAATTGTTTCTAAAAAAATGCGACTTTAGTAAAAAAAACCCTCCAAAATTCCTAAGTTCGAGGACAACCTTGGTAATCGGTCGCCCAAAACTAAGGTAACAATAAAAAATAGGCAAAATAGGTTGATTGATCCTATACGTTTATTTAATTTTTCACATCGGTCCCATAATTTTTTTTTTTTTTCAAATTGGTGTCACACGTTATGTTTTATTTTCACGTTAGTCATTTCCGTCAATTTCGACTTAACACCATCAAATAAAGAGCCACATGTCGCACTAATATCATGCCACGTCAGTTCAAAACTAACGGCGTTAGGTCGAAATTGACGGAAAGGACTAACGTGAAAACGGAATGTAACGTGTAGGACCAATTTGAAAAAAAAAAAATTATCGGACCGATGTGAAAAATTAAATAAACGTATAGGACCAATCAACCTATTTTTCCTAAAAAATACCTAAAGCCTAAGTGCCACAACTCCATGACGAGGATCTAAGTCCGAACAACGATCTTGGTACCGCCTAAAACTTACCCTTCTGAGAGCTAAGGTAAAAACCCCAAAGTTGTAACACCGCCTTTTTCGTATGAGTGTGTATGTGTTGCTGTAATTATAGGTATTATTATTATTATTACCATTATTAGTGGTATAATATTTGACGATATGCTTGTTTACCTCATCACTGCATTTTATAAGTATCTATATAAATGTATATTTATGTGTGTATATTCTAAGTGATAACATGCACGCTTATATTTGTATGATTATAAGTGTGTTTACATTTTACATATTAATATATATATATATACACACACATGTGTGTGTGTAATTGATTCTTATTGATATGTAAATGATTTATATTAATCATGTTTATATTAATATACGATTGACTGTATTAATAGATAATTGTGTATAATTATATTCATATTATTAATTATTAATTATACTGCATGTATTAATACATGAGCTTAGTTATATGAATATATAATTGATTATATTAGTATGTAAGTGTGTGATCTTGTGTGCTTATATGTGGTCTTGTATGGATTAATATAATGTGTGTAATTAATGTGTGATTGTATATTTATTTACATGTCATCGATTATGTATATGTTTTTATTAATACCGGATCACTTGTATTAATGCACAATAGAATTATATTAATATACGATTATCTGTATTCATATTTAGATCATGTTTATATTAATATAAGATATTTATATTTATAATAATTGTAGTTGTGTTGGTATAAGATCAATTAGATGTCATAGAGATTCAATCATTGAATAGATAATATTATCTTATCTTAATCTCCTAAAAATCCTATCTAGAAACAACTATCTTCTTACCTTGCTTAAATTATATCGCATTTTTGACCCTGTTAGAGTCCGAATTAGGAATAGATCATGAAACATGATTTTGTAGAAAATTATCTTAGCTTTCCAACGCCACCAAGAACACCTAAATAGGACACTCGTAACTCAATTTAGGGCCAAAACAGTGAGCATATCCATGCTGGTTGTTCAGCATGCCTATGCCAATTGTTCAACATGCTCGTGTTCTTTCCGCGCACCAGAAACGCGTTTTGGGCTCTTTTGGTCAGGCCATTTCGCCCCAATTATTTTTATACCTCTTTTACTCTACCTAAAACTCATAGTCGTCAATCCTAAAGTTAGAAACAACTATCTTTTACCTTTCTCTTGGGCTCCCATTGAATTCTTGAGTGTCCCCAGTCCTTATTTGAGTATTCTTCGTCAAGAACACATCCCTATGGTGTTTGCTATTGTGTTTGGGGTTAAGCTGCTAGCTTAGTATTACTCTGAGGTAAGGTAACCAACCCTATTCATCCTCTTTCTTTGAATCCCTTGAGTTAATGTTGAACCGCTTTGTCCCTGTCAAACCAGACTTTGTTGTTCATGTGTCAGTGCTGTGAACGACAAGTAGCAGATTAGTTCCCCAGGTGTAACACCCCGATTTTTAAACTCTCCAATACTAATTAATCAGTATTTATATGTTTGTATTTTATTGAGGGGTCTAGAGAGGGAAATAAAATAATCTGAGACCACATTCATGCCCAACGCTACCGTACGAAGTTACGATTAAATTTTGAGCTGAAAACTAAGGCGGAACCCGGTCTGCGTTTTTACACTGTCAGTAAGATTTTACTGCTCCAGAGACATCAGATTGACCCGTGAACGAGACAGTAAGTCTTAGAATTTGATTCTCTACGTTTCGGTCAAATTTTAAAAAAAAAATCATTTCCTAACTTTTTTTCGAGCGAAATCTTCAATCGGGTGACGAACGGAGCCGCATACGGACTTACCGGGACCCGCTAACGGATAATCTCGATCTCACATCAAGTCAAATCACTTCGAAAAGCATGCCAGAGTCGTCATGACGTTCGGAAATATCTGGATGCGAAATGACCAAAATACCCCTAACCTTTTCTTTAATGACATTTCGGTCCTTAAAGGAAAAGACCAAAATGCCCTTAAGTGAATTAATTTAAGGCAGTTCAGGCCCCCATTTCTCATGCCCGAAACCAGCCCAAAGAGAGCTCCAAGACTTCATCTTCTTCCTTGAGAGAAACCTCCATTTCCTTAGAGGAAAAGCTTGAAATCCTTGAAGAAAAGCTTGAATCCTTGATCAATCTTCATCATTCTTTAGGTAAGATCACTTCTATGATCTCTAAAATTCATGAATCTCTTCCTATTTCAATTTTGAAATCTTGATTTCATAGTTTTCAAGTTTATGATCCAAAACTTCAAAAATTCATAGGAAATTGTAGAAAAATCCTTTTAATGGAAAACCAATTTCTTTGAGCTAGCTTCATCATCCTCTACCTAAACCCAAGAGCATATGATCTAACTCTCATACTAGCCTATTCTTATAAAAGTGGCCGAACGCTAGGAAGATGGATGAATAGTGATTTTGTTCAACTTTTTTATTTCTAACTATTGATTCCATCCTTATCTTTCCTATTGTCTTTGAATCCAAGTGATGGAAAACCAAATAAATCCCTAGCCATGTTTTCCTCGTTATGGCCGAGACTTTCAATGAGTAGAACCTTGAGCTTTGTTGCAAATTTCTGGGTATTAGGACTTGTATTATTGTTAACCAAGCTTATGAACCAACCATCCAAAAGTTTGGAACCAAATGTGATCCCTAACCCTTTTTACCATTTGTGGCCGAACCCTGGACCTGTTGGGGGTGGGAAAATTCATGTTTTGATGTTGTTTCTTTTTTTGTTGTTAATTGTTGATGAATGGATTGGTTGTGTTTGTAGTTGTTGTCGGATACTCGGACGAGGAATCGGGAGAATTCGTGGACCGATGGGGCGATTTTACCTTCGGAGGATGACTTCAAGAGGTAAGGGGAGATTAGCTCCAATAAGTTTGATAGCCTCATAAGTTTTGTTGGATGATTGTAACCATAATGTGAAGTTGATGATTGTCCTTGTTGATGCATTATGTAACCTATATGCTTATTTGGTGCTTTGAAGATATGCTATATGTTGTGTATATACTTGATTTATTTTATGAAGTATATGCTTGGCGAGACGACCCGACGTCCGATCAGTAGAACCTAAGATATTAACTAATCTTAGTCGCATAATAAACGTTAACGCGCCTTATTAATACGAAGCGAAGTGAAAAATTTAACGCGGAAGCAAAACGATAAACGGCGTGCCACGCTTCAGAGTAAACAGCTTTAAATATAAAGAAATATATCACATACATCAGTTGCCCCATCAGTAGGGCTACAATAATAAATTAATACATACGAGTATATTATTACAAACCAAAATAAAAGCACGAAAGGTAGGCCGAGAGATAGCTCTTCGACTAATCACGATCACTGCCCATCCTGTCGAGGCTTGGGTTCGTGGCCCGTCCTCTGGCGTCGGGCTCGTACGGAATGCCGTCCAGTTCCTCAGTAGCTGGTTCCTCTTCGGGATCTTCCCATTAAATAAAGTAACACATAAAGAAAATAAAGGGAGATAAGAAACGTAATTCATCAATATGGGAGAGGGGCATCAGTACAGCATATATATATCACACGACACAGATAACATATATAACACAACCTCATCCATCTCTTAAGTCACCCACCACAATCATCTCAAACATCATTCTCTCAAATAAGCCTATAAGAGGGATACTAGTCCCTATGTATATGCTGTCTTCCCTATATGCATGTCGGCCGATACATCACGTCCCCAATTGGACATCCCCGTCGGTATTACATCACATCACATCATATCCTGCCTCGGGATTTTACGTGACGTCCTCAATTGGACATCCCCCTTTGGGACCAAATGCTGTGGTATAAAATGATATGAAAATGCAACAAACATCCATCGCAGGTTGATATCGGAACCTCACGCCTAAACACTCGTCCACGACCACGACACATCACATCACATCAACGTCAACATCAATCATCAATCATCAACATCACATCATCATCAACGTCACATCAGCATCAACATCACGAGGCCTTGCGTCTACGAACCACAGCTCCACGGTCGGGACCACAACGATATCAACTCGAACAACATCATCGCTCACCATACTCTCATCAACACTCAACCAACCAATCACAATAAACATCGCAACAGAATATCTTTCCAGTACAGTTATCATCATAAATTCAGGCAATAATTCATCAAACAGACAGTTCACCAAAACAAAATCAATAGTTAATCAATTAAATAATTCAACACAATCAACCTCAATCAGTATCATCATTCACAAAATTAACTTAGCGGTGATAGCCCAAAAGTACCTACACCTAGGGTCTAGGCACTTTATCCAGGGCTCAACCTCTAGTAGGGTTTTAGGGTTCCCCTACACGTATATATATATATATATATATTCTATACTAAGCTTGCCTTCCCAACGATATTAGTTCTTTCTCCCCACCTTAGTGATTTCCTCGAGCAGCTCCAGCTACGACTCTGCAGCTGTCAGTCGGGTGCGCTGTCGAATGTTCGAATCCTGTCCGATTCTATACAACAAAACACAATCAGAAATCAATACAGTTAAACCAAAAATTCCGTAATTCCTTAGGATTAGCTACTGCCCCTATTTAATTAATTAGGCTAGGGATGTCGAACAATTCCTAACTTTTGGATCAATGATCCTTAGGTATCCCTAAACATAATCAATGAAGGCATTAGTTCAAAAAACAAAGATTTTTCCTACTACACTACCCCTAGGGCTCAGCCCTATTGAATGAAAAATAGCTAGGGAGCTCCAAAAATCCTCATTTCTTGGATAGCACCCTAACTAAATGTGATAACCCTAGATATCAAGTCAAAACATCAAAAACCAACCAAAAACCTTACCCTACAATAAAGGGGGTTTCGGCCCCTCTATCATTAAATACCCTAGAGAGATTTCTTGGCTCTAATCTCTTGGATCATGCAAGTGTGTCATGAATCTAGGCCATAGAAATTAGTTTGGTATCAAAATGATTTTTCTACAATTTTTCATGGATTTTTGAAGATTTAGGAGTAAAAACCCTAACATTTAAGATCATGTAAATTAGAGAATAAAAATGAGAGATTGAGAGAGATAGAGATGAGATTCTACCTCCTATGATGATCTGCTCCAAGTTTGGTGAAGCTTGCTTCAAGAAATCTCAAGGTTTAAAGCTCCAAAAATGAAGAAAAATGGTGAGAAAGAAAAGAGAAGGAAAAGAAGAGAAAGAAGAGAAAAGGAAGAAGAAGAGGTTTGGAGGGGGGAGGGCTGGTCTGATCGAAAATTTGGGGTGAGGGTGTGAGGAAATTGTGATATTTATGTAGAAACCTTAAGAGTTAAGTAATAGTAAAAGGTAATTAGTAAAAACTAACCAAGGGCAATTTGGTCAATTCATATCCTGACATTTTGAAAAATCCTCACGAGACTGATAGGAGTCTTAAAATAATTTAACATAGCCCTGGTATGAAAATCATTGGCTCAAGGTTCTCGAAAAACCCTAAGACAACTCGAATCGTTTACCCGATCGATTTTCGGTCCGAATATAAAATATTATTTATTTTTTTGCACGCCAGGACACATTTTAGCTAAAAGGTAGAGGATTGAATTTTAAGACTAATGGTTCTGACCGTTAGTCAAAATGAGGTCATGATAGTAAAAAAACACTATCATCCGAAAAAACATAGATCGGGCTCCATTTGAGTTTTCGGCCCAAAATTTAACCATAGTCTCCTATGATGGCGTAGAGTGTGACTATGCCCTCAGAATAATTTATTATAGTTTCTAGACCCTCCAATAAAATACAATTACTTAATTACTGATTAATTAAAAGATCGGGGTGTTACACTTGGATGTTTGAAATATAAAGTGTGGCATTGATGCCTTGGATGAGATAATATTGAATTGAGATTTGATGCGTATATATATATTTATATCCTGGACTGGTTAAGAGCATAGCACTGACTATAGCTCAATAATGAAGATCAAGCTAACTAAAAGTCTTAACAATTTGGAAATGTTTTGATTTGAGGAATAAAAAGCTTCTAAGCTAAATGTTATAATGGCCAATTTTATTAAAAAGCCACTAAATTAAGAACCCAAGACAATTTCGAATAAAACTTAAGGAATTGAGAGTTAGCGAGGAAAATAGTGAGAAGTCGCTTTATCATTATTTTCTGAACATGTTGCACAATAAAAGAGAAAATTGAAAAATATTTAGTTTGTTAAGAAAGACCCTTCTGAAAGTATTTGATGTTCCGAAAACAAAAATGTCTCTTCATGAAAGTTTGCTCTGATAACAATCTTTAGAAAAATGTTTTAAAACGAGGGAACCTTTAGAAAAGGCTTTTAAAGCCAAAATCCTTTGAAAATACATCTTTAGAACTTGAGCCTTGAGAATGTTTTATAAAGAAAAGTTTTTGTGGAAAATACATTTTAGAGCGAAAACGAGTTTTGATTTATACCAAAGAAAACCTGAGTTTTGTTTTTGAGTTTTGACACTATGAAAATGAATTTGATGAAACTGGTGATTATCCCTTCACGCATGTGAAGCACGTGAACGTAGTGACCGAGACGTCGGGCTAGAGTTCTGTGACATGAACGGACTCTGTGTCCTATTTGCGAGTCTAGTGTCCGCGACGTCGGCCTAGTACATCGTGGATTGAGCAGTAGGACTACGTGTCTTGTGTTTTGAAAAAGAATGGACCTAGTGTCCTATGCGAGTCTAGTGTCTGCGACGTCGGCCTAGTACTTCGTGAATTAAGAACTTGGACTACATGTTCTGAAATTTGAATTGAACAGGCTATATGTCCTTTAAATGAGTCATGAGCCATGTGCCTTGATAGAAAAAGAAAAAATGATCGAAAAGAAAGAATGAACAAAAAAAGAATAGAAAACCTCCTGCATACATGCATGAGCCGACAAACATGCCATATGAACCGAGCTACAATCCAAGTGGTTGAGAATTGAGCCAATTAAGACCACTAGGTCTATAGGGGCATTCTGTGTTCGAAACTCCACAAGTGGCCGGAGGCCTTGCGACCCTGAGCCGTGGTAAATAGGCTACCTAACACGAATGAACTCAATCAAAGACTGGACTATTAATGATATGGTTATGACATGGTACCTCGGAACAATTGGAGATCAGACCTAAATTGAGAGGCCGACTCACAAGAACAATTGTGTTATGGGTGTATTTGCGGCTTGTAACACTCGGGGCTGACGAGGGCGGGGAGTGATCGCTGGTGAATGAGGCACGAACAAGGAGCGGCTCCTGACAGGCTTCTAGGCGAAGGGACACATGAATGAACCTATTCACACCGGAATGAGAGGGATCCTAAGACTGTGCAAGTATGGGACTATACAGTTGAAGGAAGGCTTATAAGAATTTATTTGTACTACCTATACCAACAAGATACATCTTCTTTTGGGAATAGAACTCCAAAGTTAAGCGTGTTTGACTTGGAGTAATTCTGGGATGGGTGACCTCCTGAGAAGTTTTCCTAGGAAGCATGTGAGTGAGTACAAAGCACGCTGAAGAGAAGCTGTTGGTTTGTGGGGACAGTCGGCAATCCTTAAAGCAGTCCGGGCCGTTACAAATGGTATCAGAGCGAACCTCTCCCAGTACAGTGTGGTTCGAGGACGAACCAAGTGGAAACTGGTGGGCATGTAACACCCGGGGCTGACTGGCGGGGAGTGACCGCCGGTGAATAAGGCACGAACAAGGAGCGGCTCCTGGAAGGCTTCTAGGCAGAGGGACACATGGATGAACCGATTCACACCGGAGTGAGAGGGATCCTGAGGCTGTACAAGTATGAGACTATACAGTTGAAGGAAGGCTTATAAGAATTGATTTGTACTACCTATACTAACAAGATGCATCTTCTTTTCGGTAACCCATCACTTAAGAACTCTAAAGTTAAACGTGCTTGACTTGGAGTAATTCTGGGATGGGTGACCTCCTGGGAAGTTTTCCTGGGAAGCGTGTGAGTGAGGACAAAGCACGTTGAAGAGACCCGTGTTGGTTTGTGGGGACAGTCGGCAATCCTTAAAGTAGTCCGAGCCGTTACACGGCCTATCGCTCGAGGAAGGGAAGTTAGGAATCTCCGGAGTACATGAATTAGAGAGTCGAATTGAAGTCTCATGCATTCAACTGACTTATTTTGATGAATGAGTATGATATTTGAAAGTGAAATTATCTCATTATGATATTATGATTGAATACTGACGTTTTATCGCATGACTAAGTTGATGCATTATTTGTATGTTGCTTTACTTGTGTGGCTATTACGATAAACTTGTGAATGAGTATCTCACCCTTGCCTGTACATATTGGACACCCTGTTGTGTTTTTTTGAACACATGTACAGGTATTTTTCAGCGGTCCTCTGGGTCACTGCGGGACCCTGTAGCTGAGTTCCTTTGTGTCGACGACGAAGACGAGTAGACTGTTGAAGACGAGGCCTAGTATTATTTGGGCGATGCATGCTAGGTAGTATGTTTACTGTTCTTAGAGTTTTGTTAGACCAGCTTTTAGGATTTTGATTTAAAGTCAGGTCCTTTGACCGTGACTCGGTATGATGTGTAACAAGAAATTGAAATGATGTATACCATAAGGCGAAGTTGAATGAGTGATATAAATAATGGGTTGAATTGTTTCTCTATTATTGTTAAAATTTTAAATTGGTATCAGATTTTCTGCAACTAGTCTAATGAGTATTTTCGAAAAGCTTTTAATTAACTGAGAAAGAGATTTTGGGCTACGAACTATGACACCTCGAGGGGGTGTTACACCAGGGATCTAATTGAGGCACGTGCATAATCCTTGTGTTAATTCCTTTCCTTTTCTTGTTTGGGAATTAACTTATCATTTTGCCTTGGTGCTTTTGGTTAAAGCTCGTGGAACCTGTTGAACCCGTTTGGAAGAGTCACGCTTGGACTTCGTTCTTGTTGGCTCGTAGACTGGTATCATCACGCCAGGTATAGGGAGAAGGAATTAGTATAACATATAACTTCTACTGTAGCGTAAGATGAGGGTTAACCCATGACCTTATTTGTGTGCTATATGCCTAAATTGCTGTATGAAGTTGTTATGATTATTTATATATGTTGTTAATTGTTTAATTGGTCTATATGATCTTGACATGACGTTTATGATTGTTGTTTATGATGATGATGATATGCCATGATTGTATTAGTTGGTATGGTTGAACTGCTGTTAAATCTATGTTAATAAAAGACATAGGGATGTTTGCGCTAAGCCTAAAACTAGGATTAGTCTAATTGATGTGCATAAAACATAAAGATGTTAATGAGGGGTGAGATTAATGCCAATGGATTAGTCAAGAACCTTAGGGTTGATTTGAAGGGTTGAATTCTAGAAAAGCTGTTAGGTTCCTAGAACTGAGACGCTGTAACTGCGTTGAGCATGCCCATGCTCTCTGCCCAGTAAAGTCAGCACGACCGTGCTCTCAGTAGCGCGCCCGTGTCGGAAAAACGACAAAAGTGACGATGTTTAGTACGTCCGTGCTCAGGTCGTGCCACTGTTAGAATTAAGAAAACTTCACTGTTTTAAATAAAAAGAGATTTAATACCCTTTTTCGAATAAAAATATGATATAAGAGATTATAAATCACGACCTTGAGGATAGTTAATGAACTAGGATAACAATATGGTAAGATGTAATAATGGAGACTTAATAAAGAGATTAATTAATAAGAAGATGATGTCATGGGTAACGACGTACTATTACCGATGTTGTTGGTTAAATCATTCATGATGCTTATTGGTCAAGTTTGATGTTGATAAATCATCTTTGATGCTTGTTGGTCAAAGTTGATAGCCATGTAATGGTGTTGATGATGGATGGTTGGACATGTGTTTGCATGTTGGGAGAACATTGCATGCATCATTGCATAGAGATGATAGTTTGGGCAGAAAGCAAACGATGAATCGCGACGGTGGAGGCAATGATGGGTGTTATCCCGGCCTTGAGCGTAAAGTTGGGTAATGAGGTTCCATATGACATGGACTTGCAACCCGTGGCCGGAGTGTCCTATCGATAACCTGACTACCCTGATGAGCCACAGTATGTTATCTGGATTAGTTGAGAGTATCCATGGACATCACCCATGGTTTGGTGAGTGTTCCAACATTGATGCAGGATGGTCAACATGGATATGTACTCCTAATCATCTTTTCAGAGTTGATGTTGATGGATCCACATTGCATATGGAGTAGTGGAGCAGTTATGCATCGCATAACATGCTTATATTGTGATATGATGGTATGTCTTATAACATGTATGTTGTATTATGATGTTTATATGTTGCACGATGATCTTGCTAACTGCTCTATTACCGTTTATGTTTATACGTACAGTTCCTTACTCCTTATATGTTGTTGTTGTGTTTTGCATGTAACTTTGGTTATGTAGAGGATGGTGAGCTGCCAGCTGAGAAGTGATCCCAAGGAGATCGCTTGCTCATTGTATAGTTTGATTTATGTTTAGTTATGTTAGTTGTTTTCCGATGTAATATCGGTAGTGGTTACCAGCTCTGATTATGTGACATCGGGTTTCGGGTTTTGTTTATGTTTGTTTTTCCGTAGTTGTTATTTATGTTTTAAATGTTTTCGGATCATGTTGTACTTGCTACCTTTTATGTTAAAGTTTTTATTTAACTTGCATGCTTTATTTAATTTTATCGTATGCAGGGCGGATGTCACAAAAGTCCCTAAAACAAACAATCCTCAAATAACGGGGCAACTTAAAGCCAAAGTCGATAAAATTGAGCCAATCTCAAGCAGTCCTCGGGTAATAGGCAGGTTGAAGACAAATATCCAAAAACCGAGCCAATCTTAGGTAATGGGCACCTAACAAAGTCCTTAAAATCAGGAATCCTCGAGTAACGGCTATTTTCAGAAGTCTGGCAAGTCGAACAATCCTTGGATAATGAAGATCGAGCCAACCTTTGAATAATGAAGACCAAGTAAATCCTCGGGTATTCCTTGGATAATGAAGACCGAATAAATCCTTGGGTAATGAAGACCGAGCAATCCTCAGATAACAAAGACCAAATAACTCACAAATTTGCTGAAAAACCCTAAATTCGAGCAGCCAACTCGGTAACATGTGGCCTAAAACTTAGCTCTTTCGAAGCTAAGGTAACAATGCAAAAACCTAGAGCCAAGCTACACCGCGGTGACGAGTCATAAAAAAAAAAAGCAAGCAAGACTGAGCACAACTTGAAAAATGTTCAATTTCAATGACAGAATAAAAAAACGCACAAATCTTACTCAACAATAGAAAGTTACAAGTCCCATAAATTCGTTAGAGTCAAAAGAACAAAAACACGTCCAACCGAGCATAAAAATACAAATATTTACCTAAAGAAAATACAAGGCTAAATTGCACTTTTCGTCCCCCAAGTTTTTCATTTTGGCGAAAATAGGCCTTCAACTTTTTTTTTGACGAATTTAGTCCTCCTAAAATCCAAATGTTGCGAATTTGGTCCCCATATTTTTGTAATTGCACTTTTGGTCACCTAAGTTCATGGATTTTTTGCACTTTTGGTCCTCCATTTTTCCAAAATCCATGATTTTTAGAGACTAAAAGTGCAAAAAACCCATAATTTTGGGGGACCAAAAGTGCAATTAAAAATTAAGGGGACCAAATTCGCAACTTTTGAATTTTAGAAGGACTAAATTTGCCAAAAAAAAATTGGGGGACCATTTTCGCTAAACTGAAAAACTTGAGGGACGAAAATCGTAATTTAGCCAAAATACAAAGATCACATCAGTTAGCAAAGGCATCTCCTTGGTCTTCAACATTAACATTACCCTCGATCGGCTGGCCTAGAGCTCCTTTTTCATTTTTTATGGCTCTCCTATTCTTCATGAACTATATCCACCAACACAGCATCTATAACTTCTTTTCAACATACTCTTTGTTATTGAGTGATTTTCATGTGACACTCACAAAATAACATGACCCCACACTCTATATAGTTGGTCACACATGAAATCACCCAATAATAAAAAACATGTTGGAGAGAGTGTTGAAAAGAGTGTGTTGTTAGCATTGATCTTTTTAGGTAGAGGCGCAGAGCAATGCTAGCAGCACACTCTTTTCAACACTCTCTCCAACACAATCTTTGTTTTTAGGTGATTTCATGTGGGACCCACTATATAGAATGTGGGGTCATGTTATTTAGTGAGTTTTACATGCAAATCATCCAATAACAAAGAGTATGTTGGAGAGAGGGTTGAAAAAAATGTATTACTAATATTTCTCACCTAGAAAGAAATCACAGCTATGTGTTGCTATGGAATCTGCATGTGTTTAAAAGGTATGGGACAATTTTGTATCAAACGGTGTTAAATATTAGGCAAAATAGGTTGATTGGTCCTATACGTTTATTTAATTTTTTACATCAGTTCCATAAGTTTTTTTTTTTTTTAAATTGGTCCTACACGTTACATTCCGTTTCCACGTTAGTCCTTTCCGTCAATTTCGACCTAACACCGTTAGTTTTGAGGTGACGTGGCATGATATTAGTGCGACACGTGGCTCTTTATTTGACGGTGTTAGGTCGAAATTGACAGAAAAGACTAACGTGAAAACAAAACATAATGTGGGGACCAATTTGAAAAAAAAAACTTATGAGGCCGATGTGAAAAATTAAATAAACGTATAGGACCAATCAACCTATTTTATCTAAATATTACTCCTTCCGTCTCATTTTACTTGTCCTATTTGGTTATGCACATCTCTTAAGAAAATGATTATGTTTATTAATTTTTATAATAAAATGACACTCTTCGACTAAAATATCCCTATTTAAATTGTACAGTTGGATAGCAGTAATTACTCATCAACCACTACACTCCTTAGTAAAAAAAACTCATTAAAATAGATTGGTTGAGATATAAAAGGTATTTTTGAAGGAAAAAAAGTAATCAATACTTATTGATTTTCTAAAGGGACAAATAATTTGAGATAATATAATATTTTAAATGGGATAATTAAAATGAGATGGAGGAAATAATAGTGATAAGGGAATATGTTATATTAATTGACAAAATATTTTATTGATGGAATAAAAAATGAGATAGAGAACAGAGACAGGATTTCCGTCAGCCTGCTCCACAATCTTTCCTACTTACGTTATTGTTGGAAATATAATATCTGCATCATTTAAGCACCGAAAAAACATATTATTATCTGCATCATTTATCACATTGGGGCCAATTTATGGGCTCAACTGCCTATACACTGACTGAGTGATAAGATGAGGCTTCATTCATCCTATTAATTGTATGATTTGTGGAAGGGTAGTGTCCTAAACATAATGTTTAAGAAATCTGAAGATAGAAATTTTTTATTGAAAAATGTGACTTTTGGATGTTCAATGTATTGAATACATCACTTTCAATACACAATTTCTATCTTTAATTCTATAACTAGTGCCTTTAAGGCACCGATTAGTATTTCCCTTTATGGAAAGCTTCCGGAAACACAACAGAAAAGAAATTTTTCCTTAGGCAGGTTCTATGGTGTGCATCCCTATCAAGTCGCGCACGGTGTATGACATGTCTTAATCGTTGGATTGTGTCATAAAAAAGATGGAACGTTGAGATACGTGGCAGGCTATCAGATGTTCCGGTTTCTAATATATTGGCAAATCGGTGCAAAGGAAATGAGAAGAAGTACACGCCATCGACAAGCCCTCCAACAACCACCCACCAACACTTTATCGTTCCACCACTGTTGATGGTAGCAGAAGCAGTTACTCCATCACCACCACCATCGCCACTAATACTCTGAACCAAATTTCCAGATCAAGCATTCACGTTGTTCTTCAAGTAATGGCCTTGTTGCTCTTTCCAAAATTGAATTCCATCGCTGCGGTTCCGATTACTCATTATGTTTTAATTGTCGAGCTTGCAAGGAGTGGCAGCGAGTAGAGGGACGATTCCAACGCCGAGTGCAGTGGCGGGGTTGGAACCATGTTGAGGGAATGAGGGTCGGAGATGAGAGGGTCATGGTGGTGATGACGGTAGTGAAAGGAGGAAGCAGGTGCCACCACAAAGAGGCCACGAAGGCCGACCATGCCCATCTCTGGTGGGGTGAGAACGTAATTGATTGACCTAGTTGCTCCGGACAACATTCCGGTGGTGGGTTCGACATTGAAGCCGTGAGATAAGTTGTCTGGTGGGGCAGCAGCGCGGTTGGCAGCGGAGGAAGTAGCTGCCCAGTCAGCAAAAGCGCCACCAGCCACGGTGGGGGTCGGGGTGGCGGCACACTTTTAGAGGTGGTGGGGGAGGAGAGAGGGGAGAGTGAGAAAAGAAGAAGGGGAGACCACAATTTTTTTAAATAAAACTGGCACTTAACCTTTTAGAGTCAGTAAAATAACATCTCTCACCATGAGAGACTTGTATTACATGCTCATCCTAGCAAAAGCCCTTCTAGCATTTACTAACATACTTGTAATGGACGCAAGTCAAATTACTAGCAAAAAAAACTCAAGTTTAAATTTAAAACAAATAATTGTTTGGAGAATATCTTAATTAAAATTTTTTTTTTACTAAAGAGAATCTCTTAATTAAAATAACGGCTAAAAAATTAATGTTATACGTATAAGAATATAAAAAAAAATATTAACCTCATTATTATAAATCAAGTTATTGAATATTTGAAATAAATCACATTAGGGATGTTTAAAACTTGTCTCACCATACAATCCATCTCCATCCTAATCTAATTACGACGAGTTTAGATTCTAAATATTAGATCTTGCGTGTTTTGATGTTGGGTCAAGGTTATGTTTTTAGTCATCTCAATCAGGTTGTGTCATAATATTTTTTTTAAATATATATTTACTTTGTTATATATAAATAATAAGATTTTTACTAACATTAATATTTTTTTTTTTGCATAACTTGATAATATATTTATGTAGATATTATTTATTTTGAAATAAATAATATAAAATATAGTACGTCATAAACAATTTTTAAAAGCACCTATTTAATAACATTTCTGATAAGAAAAGCTATAAAAAATACGTTAAGGTGTTTAAGTGCCTTAAGAAAACGCTATTTAAAGAATTCAACACCAAAATTATCTAGAACAGTACACAACATGCTTGCATGTGATCTGACGACCTATGAGTAAGTAACAATCTACTCCATAAAATTTTAGGATTGTATCAACTTAATCTATCATATTATCAATATTTTAAATTGATCATTGGAATTATAAAATATTAATCAGGTTCGTTCCTTAATTTGGATCCGTTAGCAAATGTATTCCTGACATTATTCACTTAGTTTTAAATGCATCTCTGATATTACCAACTTAATGTCATTATAATCCATATAAATACTAATAGAGTGACGAATCTGATTAACTTTTTGTAATTTCAGAGATCATTTTGGAATATTAATAATATGAGAGGATTAAATTGATATGATCTTATAATTTTAGAGATCAGATTGAATATTTACTTGTATATCTATATTATCTTTAGAAATTCTTGTGTATACCTTGTGTTGATAATCGGTATACCAAATAAATCAACAATTGATGATTTACAATTTTAGATTGTAAAATATTTGTCTGATATGAAGATCGATTTATATATTACTCAATATTTCTTGATATTGCAGCGTGGTGATGTTCGGAGTAATTATTTATTTTTTATTTTATCAGAGACAAGTCATTCGTCTCGGACCTAAAGGATTTATAAAGATATTTTTTGCTGTAGGATCCCAAGAAATTAGTGTAAATTGAGATTGACATCTGTAATATTATCACATGTTCCTCTACTGCGAAACCAACCCTTCAGAGTTTATATATAATATAATTATTACTCAATATTTTTTTTTTGCTAGAAATTACCCCATATTGATTTACTCAGTAAACAATTTAATTATATCCACTATGTATGTGTGGGAATGGTTCCCCTAATTTTATTTTTTTAGTATTGAATTTCAACCTTTTATTTAATATACTGAAGAAGAAAGAGTGTATTTAAAATGTGAAATAGGAGGATTAAATAATGAGGATTAAAAATAGAAAAATGCTAATAATATATTCTTTAATATATTTTTTTCAACACATACTCTTCTATTGGTTGAAATTCATGTGGATCCTACAAAATTTAAGTGGGACCCATATGAATTAATGGGACCTATATGAATTTCAATCAATAAAAGGGTGTGTGTTGAAAAGATTGTATTAGAGAATGTGCTGCTAGCACTCCTCCTAAAAATATAATTCCTCATGTTTTTTTTAACAAGAGAGGGGATAAAGATCTTTTGTTTTATTTTTATATATAATATCATGCCTTAATTAATAATATATTATAATGTATTATTTTTTTAATATTAAATAAAATTTTAATTTATATAATAAAATATTATTGATTGAGAGATAAATATGAATATCAAAATGATAGAGGACATTCAAATTAGAGGATCCACTCCTATGTACGTGTACAAAAATTTTCTCTAATGTCGGCGTAGGTATTTTTCCACCAGCTGGATATATCACTGTCATTTCATCATAATTATAAATAAATGATAATGAAATTGATCACACACACAGGGACAAGTGTTAGATTTTTATTTGTGAGCTTGTGCCTTTAATAGCATCCATATGCCCGCTCAAAAAATAGATACCTCATATTTTTCATTTCATAAAATAAACAAAAAAGTATTATTCTGCATTTATAAAAATCTCTAAATTTTTTGGGTTTATATATAAGTAAAAGTTAATAACATTAATCTTTTTTTATATTAATATTTTAAAAATACTTTTTGATTAATTATTTTTTTATTTTTTGTAAGAGCATTATACATTCCAAAAATACAACTTCAAAGAGCATTATACACTCTCAAAAAAGGATAGTTTAATAACTATAACTTATTTTTTATATAAATCAAAATAATTAAATTAATATAACTAACTTTCTTAATACGTGTGAAGTTAATTTTTTTTACTTACATATAGGTCCAGAGGGAATATTCCTTAGCACTTTTGTTTTTTGAGGTATGAAGGAATCGATATATCTTGTAAATATGATATAAGTGATGTTTGGAAGAGTTTATCTTATAATATAAACATTTAAAAATAATGTTTAGCAGAACTTATAAAAAAAACTTATATCATTTCATAAATTATTTTGCGTTTATTTTCATAAGTTATTAAGAGAAGTTTATGGAATAGCTTATATGTGTTTGTATCGTGATGCATTCAAACGCCTTAATTTATATAAGTATTTTTTAAAGTATGTATCTAAATGCTTATAACTTATTGAATTTAAACACTTATGATAAGCTCTTAATTAAATTATTTATTCAAATACCACCATAATAATATTTATTTAAATAGAGTATGAAGCTAAAAAATGGAGGCATATACATAACTCATACCTTTTAGGATAATTTAGACTGCATAATTTTTTTTTCCCTTTTAATAATCTCCACGATTAATACTTATCGAAAAAAATAATCTCCACGATTAATAGGCCTCATACATGTTGGCTGTTGCACAACAGCTCAAGAATCTTGCTGTAATTTATACCTCTCGATATTGATGCATAAAGTAATTATTAAGAGAGGCTATGACGGGAATTTTCTGTTTTGCATATTTTCTTTGTCAAAATATACTACGCATGATAATATTATTATATTCACACGTATAAATAAATCTTTACACATATTCATCCATATTTCACATTTGTTCATCACTTCTATTTTATTTTTCTGTCCTGAACTAATGGAGTAAGGTTCACATACAAAAAAAACTCTGGCATGAACACAATCTCTAGTTCTACAAAACTACATGAATTGAAGTAAAAAACAAAGATTCGTGATTGGTTCAAGATATAAAAAATAAAGATTGGTGATTGATGATTGGTTATACACAACTTTGGCATGAACAAAATCTCTAGTTAAATATATAGAGTTTTTTTACACAGACATTCAATCATAAATTATCACATCAAGAATTAATTTTTACTTTTATCTTAACTACATTAAAAGTGATTACCCATATCATGATTGGTGATAATTGGTTGACAATATAAAAAACTTTATGTGTCAGTGTATAGTAGGGGTGGCAAATGAATGGATTGGATAAATTTTTAATCAGATTATAATGACTGGATTAAAAAAAATTCATTAATCCATTATAATTCGTTAAAAATTCATTAAAAAAAAATCTAATCCTTCTATGATCCATTAAATAATATTCATCCAATCCATCCATTAACATATTTTTTACGGATGGATATCGAATCCATCCATGAAAATTATTTTAAAGATTACCGCTGACCACTCGCCGACCAGCGACCACCGGCTAGCGTTCGACCGCCTACAGGTCGCCGACTTCCGATCACTGACCGTCGATCGACCGCCGACTGGTCGACCAATGATCGGCCGCTGAACTTTGATCAACGATCGACGGCCGATTGTCGGTCGGTGGCCTATCGATTGTTTATGGTATAAGATTTAGGCTGATCGGCGTGTCAGCGGGCGGAGGCCGATCAGGGTTGGAGGCCTATCTATGGTCAGCTGCTGATCGACGGTTGATCGACGATCGACGTCAATCGATTTGCGGTCGGTCAGCGAGCGAACCAGTTGTTTATGTTTGTGGAAAAATGTTTTGAAAAAAAATTGATTTTGGAGTGGATTAAAAAAAATCCACTAAATTTTTGTTGTTGATTCAATGGATTTAGAAGAATAGATGATGGATCACTAGCCATCCTTAAAATAAATGGATGGATTGGATCTAATCCATTAATTTTTTTTTTTGTAATAGATGGATTCGATGGATTTAGCTTTGCATGAACTGGATGAATGATGGACAAATAGATACTTTTGCCACCATTAGTGTATAGCAATAATTAAACTAAAAAACAAAAGCCTCATTTTCCTTGTTACGTACTGACTTACTGATATGCTAAATTTGACAGAATTAAGACTAATTAATGTGAAATCACTGAATATTACAACCTTGTTATTTGAACATTCATGATCACCTAACCTATTACTAACCCATACATTATTTCTTACATAAATATACGGTACATTTATTTTAATTTGACATACTATATTTCGATACCCATTTATGTGACATTGTGGTTATAGTATTTGGATAAAATTTAGATCTTGTTCTACATGTGTTTGTCGTGTTGTTTTCTGTTGAAAATAGAGCATATGTAACAGTTGTTACGCATGTTATATTTTTTATTGATGAGTTGTCACACATGATTTCTTGTTATTAGAAAACCACCACAAGTATCGTAGAACTGCACTCAAGTTTTGTCTACTAGGTCTCCTTTGTTAGATTCCAACCTAAACCCAATTGGGATTGATTATGACGAGACGTTTGCTCATGTTGCCAAAATGACAACAGTTCGAACTATTCTTGCCATTGCAGCTTCTCAATCTTGGCCTTTGCATCAAATGGATGTAAAGAATGCATTTCTCCATGGTAACCTTAAAGAAGACATCTACATGAAGCTTCCCTTCGATATGACTACTACTTCTCCTAATGATGTTTGTAAACTCAAGCGTTCTTTGTATGGGTTGAAACAAGCCCCTCAGGCTTGGTTTGAGAAGTTCAGCAGTACACTTCTTAACTTTTCTTTTCTACAAAGTCAGTATGATCATTCGCTCTCTTTCACAAGTCTACCACAGGCATAGTGATCATTTTGGTCTATGTCGATGATATAGGCATTACCGGTACAAATAGTGAATTGATTTCGAAGCTTCAAGAGATTCTAAATAAAACCTTTCACATGAAAGATCTTGGACGACTCACATATTTCTTGGGACTGGAAATTCATTATCGATCTAATTAAACTAGCAAAAATAAATTCAAGATCTTATTGCATTGGCTGGTTTGAAGGGCAGCACTTTAGTGGATACTCCTATGGAAGTTAATGTAAAGTATCAGAAGGATGAGGGAGAGCTGCTTGATGACCCTACTCTATATAGGAGGCTAGTGGGAAGTCTTATCTACTTGACTACAACTAGACCTGATATCGCGTATGCGGTTCATCAAGTTAGCCAGTTTATGTCCTCTCCTAGGCATTTTCGTCTAGCTGCTGTTCGTCGCATTATTTGGTACATACTTGGCTCCCCTACTCGTGGATTATTTCCCCCCACTAACTCATCTCTACAGTTGACAGCATGATGCGATGCTGATTGGAAGGGTTGTCTTGATACTCATCGGTCTACTACGAGGTGGTGTATGTTCCTAGGTGATGCCTTGATTTCTTGGAAATGTAAGAAACAAGATCATGTTTCAAAATCCTCTACTGAGGCTGAATATCTTGCTATGTCGTCAGCTTGTTCAGAAATTGTTTGGCTTCGACATCTTCTAGCGGAGCTTGGCTATTCACAGACTAATTCTACACCTCTTCATGCTGATAATACAAGCGCTATTCCAATTGCAGTCAATCCAGTGTTTCATGAATGCACCAAACATATTGAAGTTGACTACCATTACATCCAAGAAGCATTGGATAGCCAAGTCATTTCTCTACCTTATATTTCCATAGATCTTCAAGTGGCTGATATCTTTACTAAAGCTATGACAAGACAAAGGCATCACTTTCTTCTTGGCAAATTGTTACTGGTTGACTGCCCAACATCAATTTGAGGGGGATGTTAATGCCAGCTGGAGTCTTTATTAGGCAGATTATTAGGACTATCTATTTATTCTGTTTATTATTTGTATATAGCAGGTTACAACTATCATATTCTCCTACCATAAATAGATTGTAACTGTCAGAATATTCTAGACTAAACTCTAGGACAAAATCTCTCCTATAATTGTAAATGATTTGATTATTGTCTATTTAACAAGGAAAGGCCACAGAGTGCCGTACAGTTTTCCAAACACAGTTTTCTTGACTTTTATCATGGCATCCTTGATCTTTGACATACTTGCTACCGTTTATAATTATTTTTATAATATTTATTGTATATATAATCCCTTGGAAGTCATTGACGTATTATCATATGGAAGCCTATGTACCTAACTTATAATTAAACATTGCTTGTTGAGAGGGAAAAGAAAAGGAAAGAAAAGAAAAGAAGTAAAAGAGGAGAAAAAGGAAAAAATTTGGTTTCTCTAAAGTGAGAAAATAGGGATACATCCATCATTAATTTGATAAATGTATAGAGATCTTAACTCACCAAAAATGATCAAGGGTAGATATACCCTTAATTACTTTCCCACTTTAGAAAATT
Organism: Ammopiptanthus mongolicus; assembly: GCA_039655645.1. NCBI lineage: Eukaryota > Viridiplantae > Streptophyta > Magnoliopsida > Fabales > Fabaceae > Ammopiptanthus > Ammopiptanthus mongolicus. The sequence goes on along the minus strand of CM077346.1, from coordinate 26,959,149 downwards.
TCTCACTTTAGAGGAGCCAAATTCAAAAGAAAATTTCCCTTGTTTGATTGAGAAATGAAAATGGAAGGAAAGAAAAAAATTTATGGGACTCACATGAAATGGTCAATCCCTTGGATTTGGGGAGAAAATGGGGAGGGAGAAGAGGGATTTCGGTGAAAAAGACGTAAACACTTTTGAGCTTATCACATCTCATTTGTACTGAAGGGTATTTATGTCATTTCACAAATATGTTTTTTTCCTCTCACTTTCTACACAATCAAACAAGAGGAGAGAAAAAAATTATTTTTATTTTCTTTCATTTTCTCTCTTACCAAATAATTAAACAATCATCGCATTTTTTACTATTTTTCTCTCCTTTCCTTCCATTTTTTTCCTCCCACTTTTTCTTGCCTAAACCAAACAAAGTAATCTAAACCAAAGGTGGAAATGAAACTTATTAGGGGCTGAGAGAGACCTAACAAAAAAAGGACGGCTAGAGATGAGAAAATGTAAACCATGCAATCATATTCATAGCTAATAATTATATATGATATTACCACATTAATCCGTACCTTTTCCATTTTCTTTTTCCTTTTTACCACATATATGTAAGGGGAAATATTGGTTTGACATGCATGCATATGATAGTTTAAAGTTAAACTAAAGCCACACGAACAATGCTAAGGTCCGTTTGCCTGAGCCTTTATATACTCCTTGATTAAATTTGTAAGTCAAAACATGCATAATTCTTTCGTACAGTAAGCTGTTAGATGCAATTAATTCTTGCTCTTGCAATAAGTGAACTAAAACTAAAAGAATACTCCAGTTTAGAAAAGGTTCTTTTATGTGAAGTATAAAATGAGAAAATAAAAATATATTTATTTTTAAATAAGAATGAATATATTCATGCTTTCTCATTTTACGTTTAATATCACTTTAGATGATCTTTTATCCATCTAAATTGATATAACTGTGTCGGTAGTCTTACAAATAAGATTATATATATATATATATCTTTTGCTCATTGGTCATTATCGTTTTTCTTTGAGCAAAGGAAGAAGCGCAACAAAGAATTAGGCAAATAACAAGAGCAGATAATAAATGGTTCTTTTTATCAAGCTCCCTTCTTCCTCTGCTTCTTCTTCTTCTCGTCTCTTTCCTTCCTTACTGCTCCGTTTCATATTATTATTAATTGTTTCCTGCAAAACAAATGCTGTGGTGAAACTGCCACCAAATGTTACGGTTCCCGCAGTGTTGGTGTTTGGAGATTCGATCATGGATACGGGCAACAACAACAACAACTTGGAAACAACGGCTCGGTGCAATTTCCCACCGTATGGGAAAGATTTTGAGGGAGGGGTTCCAACTGGCCGATTTGGCAATGGAAAGGTTCCATCGGACCTTATAGGTATGCATGTATGTTGTTTTCTTTTTCAGAAAAGTTTTCTTCAAGTGAGATTATTGAGTAAGTGTGCGTTTGAGTAAATAACTTAATTAAGTGTTTCTTGTCAAAAAATTTAAGTAAGTGCTTATTCAATAAGTTCTTTTTCAAATAAGCTAAAAACAACTTATTTTCATAAGCTTCTCTGACAAACTTATGGAAATAAGTTAAAAAGAGCTTATGAAAAGATCATAGACTATTTTCATAAACTATAAATTATTTGTATAAGTTTAAATCCAAAAGCTATTATCATAAGCTCTCTATAAGCTCTTCCAAACGTACCATAAAAGTATACCGACCTTAAACTAAAGACAAGACAAATTAGCCTTTTTTTCACTATTTTTGGGAGAAAAAATATTTTATTGAACTCCTAAAATGGAGTATATGTACAAAAATATCATGTACTGATGTAAATATCAACATGGGTTCTCTCCGGTCTCTACAACAAGAAAATTAGAGTGGGGAGACAGAGAAAAGGGGGAGAAAATTGGGAAATGATGAAGAGAGAAAAAAAAATAAGAGAGAGATAGAAAGGATGGAGAGAATCCAAATCCTGTAAATATGTGTAAGGAAAATGCTACTTGGTATGAATAAAATTTCGTAAAAACGCTACGAATGACGCAGCGTGCATCACGCAATCACTCCCTGTTTCTCCATTCACTCTTGTTTCCTTTCCTTTTCTTTTTTGTCATTCTCCATTCAAGAATTGCAAAGGAAGTTCATTTGGGGTCTCAAGCTATGTCTAACTACGATGGAACAAGCAACAATGTCACTAAATTTACCCACAAGAAAAACCCTTCCAAGGACAGCTTCTCCGTCACCGTCCGCATGCCTATAATTTGCATCGCCTGTCTTCCATGTCATTCGCGAATTGAGTCTCAAGTCCGACGGTCAAACCTTCGAGTTGCTCCTCCGCCATCCCGAACCTTCCATCATCATCGTCATCCCTGCCAGCTCCTCCGTCTCCATCCGCGGCAGCCTCGATTGCAACTCTCCTTCATCCACCTCGCTCGACCATAAGCCCCTTCTTGCCCCCATGCCCTTCATCTTCGGCAAGTGTATACGGACCGACGATGACGCCTCCGCCGCTCCCATGGACGACGGCGTCTCTTCCTCGCCCGGTTTGTGGCCTTTCCTGGAAGGCTTGATTTCGGACAAATTTGGAGCTTTGTTGCTGCTCGTGAAACGTTGGCCCAGCTTGTTTCGGTGTCTCAGCAACAAACTTCTTTGTTTGTTCATAATCAACGGCAAGCAGACAATGGAGAAGCTTAGGCAGCAAGACGGGGAGGGAGATGCGGAAGAGGATGGGTCAAGTCCTTATTTTTTTTTCATTTTTTTAATGTTATATCTTAGTTAAGTAATATAATTAAAAAAATAAACACAGGCCATGTCATTCGTCATGAAGTACGAATTTTCTTTCGAACTAAATAGCGCTATTATATGTGTAAATATTGAGCTGGATTTAATTGGTATGTAGTACACATGCTGAGAGAGTATATTTTTTTTCTAACATTTCTAATAAAATTTGGCGTCCTTTAAAGATGTCAAAAGAAATATATTACTATATTCATAAAAACTTGAAAAAGTAGTCATAAGATTTATAAACTTTAACAGAAGTTAGTAGGGAATTTGAATTTAAAAAACTAAGAAAGTCTTTGTTAGAGTTTAAATCATTTAATGTGTAAATTTCAATTTAAATCACCTTTTTTTTTCTCCTTATTTGAAGTTACTTTCAGTTAAGCTGTTTATTAGTTTGATCCACTCGATAAATTTAGAAATCCAAACTAGCTATATCAGTTAAATTAATTTGGATAACCATGTAAAATTGGCTCAAATATGATATAAATCAATATCTACTAGATTAAAAAAAATCAAAATCTGAGATTAAAAAAAAAATCAATATCTATTAATATGGTTTTCAATTAGATTTGTGGTTTTAAATAGAGCTGTCAATTCGAACTGGCCCAGACTATTCAGGTCAGCTCATGACGGGCCAACATATTTATAAGCTGGGCAGGGTCAGGACAAATTAATTGTGGGCCTATAAATTTTTAACTCCGCTCAACCCTCTGCGGGCTAGGGCTAAACGAGCCGACTCATGAACCCATAATTTTTTTTTTTAACAAAAAAAGCCGTTCTTAAAAATTTAAACAATATAATGAAAGACTAAAGTAAATTACGTTTAATTTTTCATTTCTTAATAGTATAAACAAAATATTTGATTTAACAATGTTGAAGACTAGTAAGCGCTCTTTGAGCCGTGTGGCTTGCTCTAACCCTGGTGAGCTCCCGAAACCCAACTTACCTAAACTTATTATTACCACAAAAAAAAAAAAACTACGTTGAAGACTAAAATAAATTAAATATATCTTATCCTTCAAATTCAATAATGCATGGCAAACACCATCCACCTTCAATACAACTCTTGTTTCCAAGCATTCAATATAAATCCTCTTTTAATTACTTTTATATCACATTCTATTATTCTAATAATAATATTGGCATACTTTTAGATTAATACATTAAATATAATTATTTGATAGGTAATACATTCACAACTAGATGATATAATAATATTGTTAAAATATTGTCCAGGCCTGGGCTGGCCTACCACAGGTCAGCTCATGTCGAGCCAACGAATCTTCAAGTCGGGTCAGGTCGAGCTAAAAACATTTTGGGCTTAAAATTTATTAACCCAACACACACTTTATATTGGACTAATTGGGTGGGCCCATCAAACTTGACACATTGTGACACCTGTAGTTTAAACCTGATATAAGGTGGCCTACCCTTTTTTGTAATATTATTCTGAAGTCTTTATGTTATGTGTCTTGTTGCAACAAGAGACTTTTCCCTTTCTTGATTCCTCATTAAAAACCACCGCTAAAATCAGAAGGCCAAAGCCCCAATACAATGATTGTTAGATTGGAATGATCCGCAGTCCAAATTTTACGTTAGATTGGTTTAGTTTGAGTTGTCTAATAAAATTTTAAGCTTAATTGTATTTTTTGTCTCCCAACTTTTTTAATTGTGCGATTTTGGTCCCTTAAAAATTTTAATTGCACTTTTGTCTCTCATTTTTTTAAATTATGCGATTTTGGTCCCTCAAGAAATTTAATTGCACTTTCCATCCCTTAATTTTGTGAAATTGTGCAAAATTAGTTCTTGTAGGGACCAAAATAAAAGCTTTCATTGCACAATTTCACAAAGTTGAGGATGAAAAGTGCAATTAAATTTCTTGAGAGACCAAAATCGCACAATTGAAAAAGTTGAGGGACAAAAGTGTAATTAAAATTTTTTAGGGACCAAAATCACACAATTTAAAAAGCTGAGGGACTAAAAGTGCAATTAAGCCTAAATATTTTATAAATTTAAATCAAACTGAACTAATTAAATTTAATAAATTTAATTTTAATTTTCTTTCAAATCAACCAACCCAACTTATGAACATACCCCTAGTTTCTAGATTTCTTTGGGGTCCGTAAGGTAGTAAATAGTTCTATGTAAAGTGCCTTTTCATCTTAATTTGATAACAGTTTTAAGTGGATTTAGGTTTAGAGGATTTAAGTCTCAACTTATAGCATAATACAAATGATTAATCTTTTTATATATTTTTTGGTTAAATACAATTCTTATAATTTCCCCTGATTTATATTTTACCTTTTTACTTATTTTTTTATTTTGATCCATATATTTTTATGAGTTTAAAAGGAAAGGTCACCTCAGTTGTATTAAATCTTTGGTCATAGTAGATAAGAACAAAGGAGGAAGAAGAAAGCCGTCTAATAAAATTGAAATATAACTACCATATGAAAAAAGGAAAAAAAATAAGAAAGATAGTGCAACAACAAAGAAAGCTCAAATATGATGAAGTTTTGAAATAAAGCAAGAGTAACTTCTTATAAAATCTTAGATATAATAAATTTTCTCTTAGAAGTTTTGTGAGTTAAAAATAGGGGTGGACACCGGTCGGATTCGGGTCCAAAAATCCCAATCTGAAGAAAACCGTCAAGTAGAATATGTCACCCATTCCCGTACGTTTGTGCCTTTAGATTGGGAGGGTGGCGGTTTAGGCGGGTCGACGAGTGGATTCACACGCTTTTGGACCAAACAAAAAAATTTGTTTAAAGAAACCAAATCTTCGTTTCGAACTATAAACAAAAACCATCAAGAGGAAAATAGAAGTTCTTGTCAAGAATAAACCCATAAACAAACAAGAACATAAACCCACAAAGTTTCAAACTTTCAACAAAAAGCATCTCTTCTTCCTCGTTGTATGCTTCTTCGTTCGCAAATCTGGCGCAGATCTTAACATGCACCAACACGGATGACAGCAAAAAGAAGGGATGGTTGGGTGGCTTGTCTTGGGCACTCCCTGGATGCGACTCCGCGACAGGGGATAGTTGGGTGCTTGCTGCGATGGTGGATAGTTGGCAAATGGTGGGGTTCGAAGAGCTCTGATGCGTCTCGAGGACGTAGACGAAGAGACATAGCAGAGCAACTCCCAACCAACCCTCGGAGAGGAGCTGTGATGCGTCTCGCGGCGGAGTGAAAAACGAAGAGACATGGCAGAGTGGCTTAGCGGCGCCGGTCGGAACAGAACGAGGGGGTGTTGGCCAGAGATGGGCTTGGGCAGATCTAGTGAGCTCAGATCTGGCCGGAGGCGGGCTGATGGCGGTGCTGGCCGGGTATAAGTAAATGAGAGAAGTAGTGAGAGAGAGGCAACTAGGGTTTCAATGGGGTGAGAGGATAATGAGATATGCATTTGAGATTCACATTCTATTGTCTGAAGGGTGTGTTTACCAAATTCAAGTGATGAACGTGTGTTAAGACCTTCAATTCAGACTCATGGGTACGAGTAAATAAGGTTCACGGGTAAATGAGATATTCACTTGAAACTGAGTTTCCCATCCGGTGACTCGCAAACCCGAGCTAACCCATCCATCCACTTGTTTTTTTTTTTTCAATTTTTTTGGGTTCAGGCCGATCTTCCGTCCATGTCTAATTAAAAACACTAATTTAACAAAAAGTTACAGTAACAATGAGCGAAAACAAAAAAGTACGGTTAAAAAGCTTGGATGGAAATAAAGATAAAAAATGGAGTTTATGTTTTATTGTCATAGTTAATTGTACTGGTATGCTTGTATGGGGGGTCTTGTAAAGAGGTGTATGTTGCCAGGTTACTGGATGTTTGTTGATTGAAATATTGTATGTATTTTCTAACCCTTCCAAAAAGATAGGGAATATATTCACTATTATGCTTAAGTAGTTACTTTCAATAAAAATTTTAATTATCGAAAAAACGGTTAAAAAGCTTGAAGCTATAATAGTGATATGACTTCTGAGAGAGAAAACAAAAAGCTAGGATGAGAAATAGAGAAAGATATGTATAAGTTACTTCTTTTTCATTTACAATAAATGTTTATTATGTTGAAATTAAATAAAAAACAAAAGCTTAATAGAAAACCGTGCTCTATAAATATCTCGAAGGAAGTTTCATAAAAAAAAAAAAAAATTAAATATGTTTTTGGTTCTTAAAAAATATGAAGATTTTGGTTTTGGTTTCTGTAAATTCTTTTCTTTGATTTTTATCCCTCTAAAATATGATATTACTAATTCTGATCCCTATAAAATGAGCAAATTTTGATTTTGATCCCTGCAGATTGTTTTTATTTAGTTTTCATCCCTCTAAAATTTAATATAACCGTTTTCAGTCTTTAACATTCATTTTAGGATAGATAAATATATTTCATTTTAAAGTTGAAGGAAAATTTTAGGGGAATCATATGCTAACATAACACCACATAGGTTATTGGGTGTCACTTGAGATGATCATATAACCTTTTGTTAGACACATAAGTAGTTAATGGATGTCACATGATAGTAGAGACCAAAAATAATAATTTGAGATTTTAGAGAGATCAAAATCAAAGAATTTTTTTTACAGAGATCAAAACTAAAATTCGCTCATTTTACGGGGACCAAAAACATATTTAACCCAATAAAAAAATTCTCATTTGATTAGGTGACCTATGATAAACATTTAAAAGAAGGGTTAAATATGTTTTTATTCCCGTAAAATGAACGAATTTTGGTTTTGGTCCCTGAAAAGAATTTTTTTTGATTTTTGTCCCTCTAAAATCTAAAATTACTATTTTTGGTCTCTAATGTCATGTGATATTCATTAACTATTTATGTGTCTAACAGAAGGTCATATGATCACCCCAAGGGATACCCGATGACTTTGGTGGGGTCATGTTTGCATATAATATTCCTAAAATTTCCCTTGAGTCCCAAAATGAATTATATTTATCTATCCTAAAATGAATGTTAGGGACTAAAAATGATAATATTAAAATTTAGAGAGATAAAAATCAAATAAAAAAATTTATAGAAATCAAAATCAAAATTTACTCATTTTATATGAATTAAAACTAATAATTTTATATTTAAAAGAATAAAAATTAAAATTTTTTTTTATAGAAATCAAAACCAAAATTTGCTCCACTACTAAAAACATGTTTATCCCTTTAAAAGAAATATTTTCATAATAATTTGACGTCCCATCCCAAACGCTGTTGAATATGACACTTGTAGGCCCCAAACCCCCGTCAAAATAAATTAATTTATCTTTGATTATTTTATTTTTGTCAGTTGAAGAATTAGGCATTAAAGAGTTACTACCAGCATATTTGGATCCAAATCTCCAGCTCAGTGAATTGGCCACTGGTGTGTGCTTTGCATCCGGTGGCGCCGGATACGATCCTTTGACATCACAACTAGCGGTATGAATATATTCAACTCCGATTTTCTCTCCAAAAGTTTGGGTTAAAAACCCAACAAAAAAGTTTCATTTTAATATTCCTTTCTTCTAACTTTGTCACTGAATGATAACCAGTCGGCTATATCTTTATCCGGTCAACTAGACTTGTTCAAAGAATACATAAGGAAGCTAGAAGTACAAGTTGGGGAGGACAGAACAAAATTCATCCTAACCAACAGTCTTTTTCTTGTGGTGTTAGGCAGCAATGACATTTCCAACACATACTTTTTGTCACGTCTTAGACAATTGCAATATGATGTTCCTGCTTACACTGATTTTATGGTCACCTCAGCTTCTAATTTCTTAAAGGTATGCTTAACTTACATCTCAACAAAAATAACTTAACCCTAAAGTCAATTGTATTTATACCACGAAGTTTAAGATTTCCTGCGGGACTCAATCTTCAAATCACTATTAATTATTGATTTATTTATTTTTTAATCTTTCAATTATTCAATCAATTATTCAATGATCGAAAGATTTTAAGCTTTGCCCATCAAAATAGATAACAAAACATGTCAATTCACGTTTTCTATAGTGCTAATGATCAATTAATTACCTTAGAATGTTTGTTCTTTGTTTTTTTTCCTCTCAATTCAATTGAAAGGAAATATATCAACTAGGTGCACGGAGGATTGGGGTATTCAGTGCACCGCCAGTTGGGTGTGTACCATTTCAGAGAACCGCAGCCGGAGGAATATCAAGAAAATGTGTAGTAAAGTATAACAAAGCAGTGGAATTATTTAACAACAAACTGTCCAAGGAGCTGAATTCCCTTAACCAGACTTTGCAAAATAGCAGGATGGTTTACATTGATGTTTACAACCCTCTCTTTGATATCATTGTAAACTACAAGAAATATGGTAATTCCAAATTTCACTTTGGTTTGCTAATAGTAATTACCATTTATTCACGAAAATTTGTTTAAAAAAAAAGTTATGACAAAGTTCCTAGGTAATTTTTTTGGAATAAATTACTATTTCTAATATACTTCTTGTTGCTTCCAAGCATGTCAATATCTTCTAACGCTTCTTGTCATACATCACTTTACAGGTAACATGTTTCAATAAATTCTTGATCTGAACATTTGATAAAATTTTGCTTGTTCAATTGCAGGGTATAAAGTTGGAGACAGAGGGTGTTGTGGCACGGGCATAATAGAAGTTGTGTTGCTATGCAACCGTTTAGTTCCCACGTGTCCCAACGATTTGGAGTACGTGTTTTGGGACAGTTTTCACCCTACTGAAGGCGTTTACAAAAAGCTCATAGCTCCTATTCTTCAAAAATATGTACGGGAGTTCATGTGAGCAAATTTTTTTTTTTTTTTCAATTGTTGTTGTTGTTGAAAACTGTACAACCTCTGGAGGCAACTTAAGAGACGGTTAATTGTTCACATGCTTACAAGACCAAATAATTAATTACGAGTGAAGAAAAATAAAGCATGATTCCGTGTAAGTAATAAGTTTAGAGTTCATTTGGTATTCACTATAAAGTATTTTTGAGAAAGAATATACAACAACCCTAAACTTTATACTATTTGCAAATAAGCATTCTCAACTACTATTTTCCCGATGAATCGTCAAACTTCAAAAATTAATGAAAATGATCATTTTGTTAATCCGAAGTTTGAATATCATAATGAAATCTAACCGTTCATTTTTTTTAGATCTTAACTGTTGATTTTTTTATATTTTTATTTTCAAAAAAAATAAATAAATAGAAAAAGAGCTCTCTAGGTGCGTTTCTTCCTCTTCTCTTTTACGTATTCCTCTTGTTCTGGTTCTTTAGCTAGGTCTTAAGATTCAATTGCTCCCCAAGTTTTAAAGAATCCATCGTGCATAATGAAATTGTTCGTGCATAATGAACCCATCGTGCTCTCCAATTGCTCTCTTGAAATCAAACTTCTATGCGCCCCTTTATCGTAGCGTTCTTGCAATCATGGACAAGACAAGATTTAAATGTTGATCCATTCACTAGTAGTTGCACCAAATTGACCTTTATATATAATGGTTCTGTGTTCGTAATTTATAGACAAAGATGATCCAGTCCAAGTTAAAGCCCACAATAGTGATGAGTTTCCGCAAGCAATAGATAGAGCTGCACAACTCTTTTGAGAAGAGGACCGGGAGAAGAGAACAAGAGGAAGAGGAATAAAGGTAGAAGAAAAAAATATCCAAAAGAAACGCAGCGAAGAGAACTCGTTCTCTACTATTTTTCTTTTTTTCAAAACAAAAAAATTAAAAATAATTGACGGTTGAGATATGAAAAAAATGAATGGTTAGATTCTATCATGTTTAATTTTTAATCTTGGATTAACAAAATGATTAATTTCACTAATTCTTGGAGAATCCGTAATTGATGGTGCCTATTTGCAAACGGTTTAAAGTTTAGAGGGATTGTATGTTTTTTTCCCAAATATTTTTACAATAACAATGCATACCTATTAAATTCTTAATTTGAAAATGTTGTTGAATATAAACTATCGGCTCTAATCTTAGCATGATAACTTGTATATCAGTCCATAAATTAAATTATAATGATACTCTTTTATATATGGATTTAACACAATGTGGGACAATATGCTTTGTTTGGTTTGAAACAGAAAATGGATAGAGAGAAGATAGAAAGAAACGAAATCGAAAGAGAGAAGATATAATGAAAATAGTGACAAAAAGAATGAATATTAAGGATTGTTTGGTATGAGAGAAACATGAAATAAAACTTTAGTTGGAACACACCTTTATTTTTCTCTTCTCATTTTATCTTCATAACCAAACAAAAGAAAACTCCATTTTTTCTTCCATTTCTCTCCTCCCATTTTCTCTCTCCCCACATTCTCTTCAACCAAACAAACCATATCAATATGTTTGGGAAATATTATATTCTAATAAAACAACTTTTTTTAAAAAAAAATTGTTTTTGGTTCAAACTAATATGTTTGAGAAACTTGATTAAATTACAAAAATATTGTTTTTATGAGAGAAAAACGATTTTATATAGAAGCTAGGAGTTTGAAATTTATTTAGAAAACTTTTAGGTTATTTTAAAACTAATAACCCTCTTCAATTTCATCGTTGCAAAATTAATTATCAAACAAATATTATTAAATTATATAAATAATTGCATACTATTATTTTTAATTTATTATATAAAAGTGATATTTTTGCACAATCTAAACAAATTGGATTATCTTAAAATCAATTTTCAACAAATACATTCAAACATAAAACGGATTATATTATAATCGATTATAACAGTAATTGATTATGCATATAAACAATTATTATTGAAATAATCAAATATTTTTCACAGCTACTCCAAACACACATTATATTTTTTCATATGTTCTTAGGGAGGGGCCTACCACTAGGAGCCCAAGGGAAAAAGGGGAAGGGGGAATGGGAATAGGAAAGGACCTGCCACTAAAATTTCTCTTTTAACCTCGAGAAGATGAAAAATTATTGTGTATATTTTGTTTATACAAGATTTGTAGATTAAACCAATTAATAACGCTCACATTGTTATTTTCTATTAACTAATTATATTATTCTTTATGTCGTTTAATTATTATTTTATATTTAAAGTAATAATTGTTGAGAATGACTCAAAATCAGTAAATCTGCCTTGCGATCAATTCTGCAGAATTCGCTGAACAAATGTGATATCGCTAAGCGAGTGAGAGGAATTTTCAGGTAATGCATCTCTGTATTAATTTCGCTAAGCGACTGTGAACTCGCTAAGCGAAACTGAGGTTTTTCTGAAGCACAGACGGGTCGCGCGAAGCACAGACAAGTCGCGAAGCACAGACGGGTCATCACTGTGTCAATTTCGCTAAGCGGACGGTATTGCGCTAAGCGAAATGTAGATTCAGAAACAGAACAAGTGATTGAAGCATCTATAAATAAGAGGACTTGGAGAGGATTTGGAAAGGTGTGAGAAGTGATGATTTCGAAAGTAGTGAAAGAGAATGCATGCTTAGACTTGAGTAACTTCCAGAAGTGAGATTGAAAGGAGATTTTGAGAGGATTTGTGAGTAAAAGAGTTCTTGGATAGCAATTCTATCTTGAGAGAATCATAGAGTGATTTGTAAGAGATTGAGAAAGTGCATAGGAGTAGAAATAGCTATCTTGGGGTATTTCTTGGAGGCATGATGAGAATCACATGGAAGTACAAGAATAGGCAAGATAGGCTTAGATTTCTATTGTAAAGCTTTGTACCTCTTTGTTCATGATAGTGAAGATTGACTGCTCTCTCCCGTGGATGTAGGTCGCATTGACCGAACCACGTAAATCCGGTGTTTATCTCTTTTATCGTTTTATTTTTGCTGCGTTTATATATTGTTTGTATTGTGCATTATTGGTTTTGCATAGTTGCTGTCTTGGTTTGTTTTTTTGTTAACAGAGATAAATTTCGTGACCCCCGAATTTCACAACAATAATGTATCAACTATTGATTATTCTAATCCTTGCAACTTATATATAAACAAAGTTTACCTCAGTATCTCTCCACCGACATCTTGTATTCCTTCCGGTCAGTATTATAAGCAAAAATTTAGTGAAACACACATATTAAGAAAGTTGATTAATCTCATTTAATGTTGTTAAAAAATTAGGTCTATTATCTAAAATACTCTTGATAAAGGGACTTGGAATAAAATGAGTTATTGAAAAACAAATTTGGTAATAAATGAAAATGGTATTTTAGGAATAATATCATTAAATAGGAGAAAAATAGTTGTTTTTTGTTTATATATTTGATCAAAAACGTTGAGACTTTTTTGTTTATAATATTGACCGGAAGGAATATTAAATAAGAAACTTCAAAATGCTAATAAGCTTTAATTGAAAGGGTAACATTTCGTCTCCTTGAATTAAATTGTATGACATGAATCGTGAGTATGAAAGTTTAAATATTGGCAATACGCTTCATCCCTTTTCTATTCCCTTTTCCTTTCTCCCCCTCCCCATATAAAATCTCTATTGAGTCTCTCCTTAAACGAAAAAGATAAAAGAAACAAAACACTCCCCTTTAGATTAAAAAAAAATGAACTTTTTATGAATTTTTGAAATAAAAAACGCTAGAAAAAACAAGTTTTTTTTTTTTTAGAGAAAAACCAAAAAAAAAGTTACCACTAAGAAAAATATCCTTTTACATTTTACATCCAAACAATAGTAAATGTTCCAGCAGAACAAGAAAATTCCGGCAAGGTCGAAAGAAATTGTATTAGATATGAATTTGATTACAAGAGAGCCATAGATGACTTATTGAATCTAGCCTAGATACAAGAGTGAACCTAGACTAATAGTGGGTAAAGGAGAGTCCCATTTTCTTGATGTCTTGCCTTCTTCTTATAGCTTTTAAGATGCATGAGGTGTGTGACCAATTCAACGGGCCAAGGCCTAATTGGGCCTCTTTCAACGGGTTGTGCCTTAAAATGGGACCCCTATCAAATATGCCGAACTAGCCAATCCCACCTGATAGATGAAGAGATTTCCCACACAAAAAAAAAAACACCCTTAAACCAAAACGAAGTGGTTCACTAGGGGTTCAACCATCCTCCTTCATCTTCTTCCTTGCCGCTCTTTTTATCAATAATTGAAGCTTTCGGATCTCTGGGTTTCAATAATGGGGGACTAACGAGTGTTTGGAATTCTTGATAAAGAGAACAACAAGGAGGAAGAAGATGAAGATGAAGGAGGATGGGTGAACCCCCTAATGAACGACATTGTTTTGATTAAAAATAGTGTTTTTTTTTTAAATCTCCATGGTGGAAATGATTAGACACATAGGCATTCTGATAGTACACATCAGTTTGTTAATAGAGTTCAAAATAATAATAAATGAATGACTAACGTGTCCCTGTTTTATCATTCTCGAGAACTAATCATTATTATTTTTTCTAAGGAATAAAAGGGGTACCTCAATTTTTGTTGGGAACAATTTTGGGCCTTTAGTCTAAAAATAAAAAAAAGGAGTAATAATCAATGGAACAAAATTGTGTCGGTGGTATGAAGTATAAACCATATCCTAAAAGCAATTTCCAGTAGAGCTCTGATTCAATTTGATGGAATATCCGGTCGATAGGCGAACAAAAATAGAATTTATTTAATTCAATTGCCGAGAGAGAATGTCTATATAAATGAAGGCTTAATTATATTTTTAGTCTCCTAATTTTTTTAATTATGTAATTTTGGATCCTTAATAATTTTCGTAGTATTTTTCGTCCCTTAATTTTTTTCAATTGTGCGTTTTTGGTCCTCAAAAAGTTTAATTATACTTTTCATCTCTCAACTTTGTGAAATTGTGCAAAATTAGTTCTTTTAGGGACCAAAATAAACATTTTCATTGCACAATTTCATAAAGTTGAGGGACGAAAAATGAAATTAAAATTATTTAGGGACCAAAATTGTACAATTGAAAAAGTTGGGGGACGAAATGTGAAATTAAAATTTTTGAGAGACCAAAGTGGCACAATTAAAAAAATTGAGAGACTAATGATGCAATTAACCAAAAAATGAAATAAATTGTAAGGCCAAAAACTTACACTTGTATTTTTCCCGTGCCATATATAGATGTTTGGAGAGGCATGAAAAAACCCCCCGCCGTTGGAGCCATCAAGCCAAATAAATGGCGCATTGCAATTAAAGAAAGGAGACAATATTGGAGCAATCAGCAAAGTGAATGCAAAATTAGTGGCTTGAAATGCAAATAAAAGTGAATGCAGTTGAAATGCAAAGTTTTTCCAAAATGCTTTTATTCCAAATGAATGAATTTTTTTTTTTTTTTTTTTTATCAGGATGCTCATAAAAGGTCTTATATTGGGAGATGGAGAAATGAATGATAAATGAGTGGAGCGTTGTTCCAGGAAAATTGAAACTATAAACTCCCGCGAAAATTGGAACTATAAACTCCGGCAAGGCGGAAAGATATTTTATTAGATGTATAGGAGCCTGTTTGGTAAAATTAGCTGTTAGCGGATAAGTTAGCTGATAGCGGATAGCGGATGAGGTAGCTGATAGCAGATAGCGGATAGCGGATGTGCTTGCTTATTTTATGTGAAAGTGTTTAGTAAAACTAGCGGTTAAACTAGTTGAAAAATATAAAATGACATAAAAGGACATCTTCATTAATGATTTTACATAAAAGAGAGAGAAGAGAATAAAGGTAGAATTAAATGAAGATAATAAGGATAAAAGTGGAAAGAAAAATGAAACTCTATAAGCTATAAGCTCAACGTTACTTCAAGTAGCGTCTGAAAAAAGCGCTATAAGCTCGTGAAAAAACGCTATAAGCTCGTAACAAATACGCTTACCAATCGGGGCTACTTTCTCATCCGCTATAAGCTCGTTGAAGTGCCTTGCCAAACAGGCTCTAGGTATCATTACAAGGGCCATACGTGGCTTATTGAATACAAGCTATTTAAAGAATTGGGCTTCGTCCAATTCTGAAAAGGATCATATAGACTTCTTCACCAAAGCAGCTCGGGAAATGGTCATACTCATGTCTCCACCTTTATTTTTTCGCTGCAAAGTAGTTTGGGAAAGGGTTATATTGACTTCCTCACCTTTATTTGAGCAAGTCGTGTCTAACCGACTGAGCTAACTCAATAGATTGAATAATCATTATTCTATTATTGAAAAAAATTCAATTTGTCTATAGTAGTTGCCATTATTCCAATATTTACTTCAATTGGTCACTCCAGAGCATCATTGATGCACATTGAAAAAATTTTGAGCCACAGAAGAATTGCAGAAATTGAGGCAACCGACCCCTGAATGAAGCAAAATTAAAAAGACTTATGAGAGTAAGTGCATAAAAAATGAACGATTGAAGAGTGAGTAAATGAGAATAGTTTTTGGATAAGTGTTTCCAGAAGTGAGTGAGGAAGGCCCAAGGAATTAGAAATCAGTAAGTGTTTATGGATAGTTTGGTTGAACTGCCTAACCAACTTGTGTGCATATGTTTGTGTTTTATTAAGTTTGGTCTGGCAATTAATGAGCTACAGTTTGTTTGGTATAGCTCGATCGATGATATGAAGTATAAATAAGATTGTAACTTTACCCTTTGGACATCACTCATTATTAATACGTATAGAGGAGGAAGAAGCACAGCGTAGCACTAAAGGCCAAAACTACAGTCTACGGCTTCTATATATATATATATATATATATATATATGGTTCTTTTCATGAAGCTCCCTTCTTCTTCTCCTCCACCGTCACTTCTCCTCCGTTTCATATTATTATTAGTAGTTATTTCATGCAAAACAAAGGCTCTTGTGAAACTGCCACCGAATGTTTCAATTCCAGCAGTGTTGGTTTTTGGAGATTCGGTCATGGATACGGGCAACAACAACAATAACATAAAAACATCAGCTCGATGCAATTTCCCTCCATATGGACAAGATTTTGAAGGAGGGATCCCAACTGGCCGATTTAGTAATGGAAAGGTTCCATCAGACATTGTAGGTATGGCATTGCTCTTTCTTCTCTAATGAGATAATAAAAGTTATAGTACAATAGACAACATGATTCCTACTGAGTCTCAATAATAGTCTATACTATTCACATATTGTTTACCCTCCTCCTTCGCCTCTACTTACCAAATATAAATGAGCAAATGCCAACTCATTTTCAATTTTTTTAGGACTGCTGCAATTGAAAATAAATTAAATTCTATTAAATTATCTCATATACAAGTGAAATATATATATATATATATATATATATATATATATATATATATATATATATATGAGATATATCAAGTGAGAGGAGTGTTTTTATATGAGAGTGAGAGAAACAAATCTTATCCTTTGGATCAAATCATGAATGGTCAAGATTAGAACATAAAGTCACATAACTTTTTTAAGTAGTCTGATGACCACTAACCAACTTTCAATCTTGACCATCTATGTATAGTTTATTGGCCAAGATTTGCTCCTCTCTCTCACATAAAAAATCCTCTCACTAGATATGCCTCCTATATATACGCAATTAAATATTTGAGCAAAAATTACTTCTACACATGGTTTAATATATTTTGTTGATTGATGAGTGTGATGTATACCAATTATTTCATTGATATTTGTTATCGCAACATGAATTAAAAAAAATTGTTTTTATAACATATTTTAAAATTGACTAATGATATTTTTATATTCTTTTTATTCACATCCTTTTTACACCCATTTAATAATCATTAATCAAAAAATTTATTTTAGAAACAAACAATGATCCATGATTATAATTAAAATCAGTTAAAAGAAATATAAAAAAAGTGTGAAAAAAAGTGTGAAAATGTGATTTTTCTTTTGAAAATGAAACCAGTGTGCGGAGATAGCCTACTTGTGTTGTGTACTTGGAACTTCGAAGGGATAATTTGCGAGGGTATTTAAGACTTGGGAGTTGGGGAGAAACGTGTGGTGGGGAGCCTCCAAGCATGTTCTGTGTGCCGCCCCTTGTCAAGGGATAAGAGTTCAGATATTTAATTTAATAATAATTATTATAAGAGTTTAATTGTTATACATTGTCAGTGTAAAATTTTTTACACTAACGATCAATCAGAAATCATGATGTATGTGACTTTTAAGATTGTTAGGATAAATCAAACTTTAACTTATGTGACAATTTCTGATTCATTGTCTGTGTAAAAAATCTTTACACTAACAATATATATCAATTAAACCTTATTATAATTATAATATTAAAAATATTTGACTTTATCTTAATATCTTAAAAGTAACATATTATGATTTGTGATTGATTAATATTATAAAAAATTGTATACTAACAATGTGTAACAATTAAACTATTAAACTTATTTATATGAATATTTGATATGCGAATCAAATATTCAAATATTTTCATATTTAGTTTAAGTTTAAAAAAAATATTTTAGGTGTGTCAAAAAAATATATTTTAGGAACTAGTTTTATTCTCAAGAGAATGATTGGATATAATATATTCCCATCACTTGGGAAAAATAAAACTTTCGCCCTTATATAAAAATACAAAAATACCCCTCATAATTATACAAATTAATTATAAAAAAATATTAAAATTTAAAAAAATCAATAAATGTATAAAAACATTTATTATTATATTATATTATATGTATAGTAATCACCTTAACTTATATATTTTTATTCCATTTTTATCAATTGCATTTAAAATTTGATATTTGAATAATATTTATATTGTCGGGGTATTTTGACAATTATGACTTCCTTTTGGCAATATACACCATGAAACAAGCAAATTTCTAAGATATTTCCAAAATCTCAAAAAAAGATTCTCAAAAACTTTAATGTCAATCAAACATATTTTTTAGGATTTGTCTTCTTTAAAATGAGTTTGTCTATAAAGTGAAAAAGTAAGGGTCTATCCACCCTTAATTAAATAAAGTACGTAAAGATCTCAATTCACTAAATGATCTAAGAGTTATTTTTTATTTTAGAAACAATATCACTTTAAAAGAATTACATTTTTCAACATAGCTAACAATAACATTCCTATCATAGCATTCATGAGATGTAATTCTATATCTTGAAAGAAACGTCCCTTAGAAGTGAAAGATATATTAAGTGTGACATGTGTCTTTGTTTTAGAGGTGAGAAATCGCGTTCAGGATAAAATCACGTTCAAGATGACATTTTCGTAAAAAAATCACCCAAAAACGGCCTACTGTAGCTTCCGCACCGCGTCTTCTTTGACGCATTTCCAATCAGATGCTAAATGTTTTAAGGAAGTTAAAACGAACATGATAACCAATAAGATCTAGCATAATTGATAGATAGTTAAATTTATTAAGTATGTTGAGGGTTCAATCACACCCAAAAAAGATGAACATGATAAGAATGACGACACTAAGATGGTATTTGTTTCACGAATATGTTTAAATTCTTTGAAATGATATTCCTGGGAATAATATTTCCAACAAAGATGTTTGGTAAATACTTATTATTACTTGGAATATTTTTAAATTTATTTTACTTAAAAAATAATAAATAAATTTAAAAATATAAAAATTGAGGTAGAAGGTGAAAGTGGGAAGTTATAACTTCCATTTCCAAAGGAATATAAGATTCCCACTCTCATCACATGGAAATTGAAAGTGAGAAAAACATGTGTAATCAAGGTTCTTGGAAATAAATAATATCTGGGAATAATTTTGTATAACTTGCACCAAATATGAGAATCTCATATTCGTAGGAATAAATTTTGAAGACTCCAAACAAACACACACTAAGAAAATTTCGCAAACTCACTAAAATTAATTTCTCCTAAACTAAAAAGGAAAAACACAAAAAATATAATAAATGAATGTGATATAGTTTTTAAATACATAATTGTTTTATTGTTCAAAATATCTCGAACGAACTCATGCAGAGGAAAATTATAATTTGATAGTTATTTCTTTATTTTCATTCATATCATATATATCAACTAGGAAAAACAACTTCAGTCGTGTTCCATATGTGTTGTTTATATTGTTCATCAATTATAAAATATATGTCACATAGATTAAATTTTTCACTTAAATTCAAATTTAAAATGTTCCTATTCTTTTTTACTGATTGATTAATCTATGTGTTAAATAATGATTTGAGAACGGTAAAAACTGCACACAATAAGTGCACCTAAGTTTTGTCCTATCAACTAAACATGAGAGACAAAAAAATTTTCTTAATTTTTGTTTTTGATTTGTATATTTTTATTTTAATAAACTATGCTGATTCTGTTCTAAAAGTTCGCAAAACTTATGTAAATTTACATAATCCATTATCATATTACTTGTTTTTGTGTAATTTAAATTTTTAAGAGTTGTATGTGTGTGAGAACTTATAAATTGGCTACCAAATTAAAAAAAAAAAAATGAAGGACAGTGTTTGCAATTTTTTTTAAAAATTTGGCTCCTTGTAAAAACTTTAAAAGAAAGATACTTTAAAAGTATGAAAAAGGCGGTCTTAATATTTACAAACCTTAAAAGGAAGTTACTATGTAGTTTACATTAAAAAAAAAAAAATCTATGTTCAGATGAAAATAAAAAAAAAAAAAAATCTATGTACGAAAAAAATTTCCATTAGAATTTAAATATGTTAACGTGTAAAATTCATTTACTTTTCAGTAGATTTATGGGTTGTGTAGACTGTAAGTTAGTATGAGCATGTTTGATAGGGTTGATTTTTTTCATTTCAGCTATTTTTTGATTAAAAAGTTGTTTCATATATAATCTAGCATGTTTGGTAATTAACTTAAATTTATAAAAAAAAACTTTTTTTGGGAAAAAAAACTGTTTTATGTCATCTAATTTGTTTTAGCTTAAGATTGTTGTGATTTGATATTTTTTATTCTCAAAACTTTCTTTCCTATTTATCCCAACAAAATTAACTTCTAAACAAATATTATTAAATTATACAAATAACTTCATACCCTTTTTCATAATTTAATCTGTAAAAGTAAATTTTTTTTTACATCACTCAAACGAAATAGATTATCTTAAAATCGATTTTAAGCAAACATACCCAAACAAAAATAGATTCTGATTATAATCGATTATCACAATAATCGATTATCAGCATAATCTATTTGTTTCAACTTTCCCAAACACACTCTAAATGGATTCCACTTAACTTTAATAAGCTTCAGCTTATATTTGTGTACTGATCATATATTGGTAAGATTGAAAATTGTGCTTTGAAATTCTTATTGTTTTTTGTTACATCAAAGCCATATCAGATGATAGTCATCTCTTGGCTAGCTAGGCTATCTTTCTGATATATTTTTTTTTTCAATTTTGTCAGTGGAAGAATTAGGCATCAAAGAGTTTCTACCGGCATACTTGGATCCAAATCTGCAACCTAGTGAATTGGCCACCGGTGTATGCTTTGCATCTGGTGGAGCTGGATACGATCCTTTGACATCCCAATTAGCGGTACGAATATTTTAAGCTCCCACTTTCTCTCCTAAAGTTTTAGAAAGAACAATAGAAAAAATGGTTCATTTTGATATTGTACTACTTCTTTCTAACTTCGTTACTGGATTATAATTAACCAGGTAGCTATATCTTTATCCGGACAAGTAAACATGTTCAAAGAGTACATAAAGAAGCTGGAAGGACAAGTTGGAGAGGACAGGACAAACTTCATCCTAGCCAACAGTCTTTTTCTTGTGGTGTTAGGCAGCAATGACATTTCCAACACATACTTTTTGTCTCGTATTAGACAACTGCAATACGATCTTCCTGCTTACACTGACATTATGGTCAACTCAGCTTCTAGTTTCTTAAAGGTGAGCTTAAGTTTCACCTCAGCAAGTTAGAGAGCTCAATCCTCTAGTCAAGCACATCTCTCTCTCTCACTATATATATGTGTATATCATATTCCTTTGTGCTAATGTTTATTAATTAAGATGAAAACTTAAATGCAATTTCATAGGTGTTATTTTTTTAATGATAATATGACATTAGTAACAACTCTTCAATAAAATTATAATATGTAACAATTGTTACATATATCATATTCTCCTTGGAAAAACAACACCAAAAATACCTATGAAATTACATATAAGTCTTCTCCATTAATTAATTATTTATGACAAATGCTAACCAATGTCTATTAAGGAATCAAAAATAGAATTTTTTTTAATTGAAAAGTGATTAAAAATTATATTTTTCAATATAAATTTCTCTTTCCGGCACTAGTCAGCAAAACTGTTATGATCCTAGAGACCCAATGACTCAGCTAGTTCTAGAAGGATCTAATATGCATTTTGTTAGTTTGTTATAATTGTTACTTGGAATAATTAGCAAATCTGTTAGGGTGTAGTGTGGAGTGTGTTATGGTGTAGTAGTCTTGCTGTGGGTATGCATTAATCTATATAAACTATGTATGACCTCATGAATGAGGGAATGAAGAAATTAGTCTATTCCTTACTTATATTTTCTTAGGAGACTTCTCAGAGTAAATCACATTTCAGCATCCCTAACATTCCATTAATTATTATTTACCTTACCATGTTTTTTTACTATTGAAAGGAATTATATCAACTAGGTGCACGGAGGATTGGAGTATTCAGTACACCCCCTGTTGGGTGTGTGCCGTTTCAGAGAACAGTGGCCGGAGGAATAGCAAGAGACTGTATAGAAACTTACAACAATGCAGTGGAGTTATTTAATAGCAAACTGTCAAAGAAAATAGATTCCTTTAATCAGAACTTTCCAAATAGCAGGATTGTTTACATGGATGTCTACAACCCTATACTTGATATCACTGTAAACCACCAAAAATATGGTAATTTCAAATTTCACTTTTATGTGCTAATATATAGTAATTACCATTTATTCACGAGCATTGTTAAGAAAGCAGTTATCACAAAGTTACCAAGTAAAACTTACGAATAAATTGCTTTTTCTAATACTTTCTGTTGGTTTCCTGCATATCAAAAACTCTTTTAAGGCTTCCTATTTGAAAAAATCTTACATGTTTGTGGTGTTGTTTTTCAATGAAAAGAAAATAGATATAATAACTTATTAATGAAAATATAACATGTATAAAAATTGTTACACTATACACATAGCCTAATTCTGATTGGAACATAGCACCTTAAATACCTAGAGAATAACACATAAGTTTTGTCTTTGTTATTTATCTCTTAAACCGTAACAATTTTCACTAAATTCACGATTTGAACCTTTGGAAAATATTTCCTTGTCCAATTGCAGGCTATAAAGTTGGAGACAGAGGATGCTGTGGCTCAGGCAAAATAGAGGTTACGTTTTTATGCAACCATTTGGATCCCACATGTCCCAACGTTTTGGATTATGTGTTTTGGGATAGTTTTCACCCTACTGAGAGCGTTTACCGAAGACTCGTACCAAATATTCTACAAAAATATATGTATCAGTTTGAATGAACAAGCTTGAGGCAATTTCACGCTTGATTATTGCTTAATTTGCCACTTTGCTCGCAAGTACGAATAATTGTTTTTGTATTAAACTAAAAATTTATTCCTTGTAATTTGAATTTTAGCATAAGCACTTATATTAATACATGTTGGGTGTATGTTTAGAATTCTGTGCTTGTCTCACATTCCTAGTGGTAGAAAATTATCCCACCATGAATCTTATAAATATATACCTAACACAGGATTTTATTGTTTAATATTCACAATGTGGATTTCACTGTTTCCTCTTTTGTGCATGGTTTTTCCCTTTATATATTAGGGTTTTGCATGTAAATTTTGTGTGTCATCTCTTTTCTTTTATACTTATCTAAGGGTTTGTTTGGAAGTTTGGAGGGGAATAAAAGGGAGGGAAAGCATTTTAAGAGTTTTTTAAAAATTCCTAGTTCATTTTTTTATTTCCCCCCAGTTTTTTAATCAATTCTGCCATAGGTTGGCCCTCCTATTGCTTCTTCATCTCAACTATGAAAAACTTTGTTACTTAGGGAACCAATTGTTTTCACGTTGCAATGGATTCAATTTCAGATAAATTTGAATACAACATCAATCAGGTCTAATTATAGATAGCATAGCCATTTTAAATTTACCTATGAGAAGCTTGTATTGCTGGGAGGGAAGTATATAACTCTTGAGACAAACGGCTTCTAGGTAAGAAAATGATCAATCATATGCTGTATGACATCTGCACCTTATAGATGTGTGCTTTGGTCTTTGACTTGTAAAATAGCCACTGTAAAAGATGGAGGCGGAAGGACATAAGCATTAGGTAGGTTATTTATTCAAAGAAACATATTATGTCTAAATTTAAAGATGGTTATATCAAGAGAGTTTAACTTCAATAGTGATGAATTATGATAATGCCATATATCACAAACTGGAGAGTATCTGAACCAATGTTACATGGATTGCAAAAATCCATTACATCCCATGTTTGGGAACATTTTGCACCCCCATAACTCTCAAAGCGCCATTCCAAACATGCCAATAGCCAAGGATTGGTATCCATACAAAGATAACAGTGCTGTTATTTGAACATCAAAAGTTAACAACAAAAATCGATAACATTTTACATGGTTAATGCAGTTCAAAAATGTGGTTAATGAAGTGTTGAGTTTGGTTAATGGATATACAAGGTATTGTAACTCATTAACCATCCGCTGAACTTCATTAACCACGATTTTGAACGTTATTAACCATGATTTTCAGGTGTTCAAAATTTTGAACTTCACATGCATATTTGAACACCTGAAAATCGTGGTTAATAACGTTCAAAATTGTGGTTAATGAAGTTCAGTGGATGGTTAATGAGTTGCAACATCTTGTATATCCATTAACCAAACTCAACACTTCATTAACCACGTTTTTGAAGTATATTAACCGTGTAAAATGTTGTCGATTTTTGTTGTCAATTTTTTTATATTCAAAAAACATTTCTCCAAAGATAAACAAGCCACCAAAAAACATAGCAGAAAACAGAGGTGCTGACATGGCTGTTGTGGAGTTGCAGAGATGAAGCTCTTCGGAGGCTAGAGTGAAAATACAACCGAAGTCCTAACTCCTAAGCTGAATAAAACGAACTGTTTCAATTAGTTTTTTAAAATTCTTTGTTTATTTATTTTTTTTAAAAAAGGTTTAAACACATGTTGAAATTTTTGGCACACGTAAGTTTTAAATTTGAATCCGAAACCGTAATTGGGGCCACGACATTTTGGTTTTAGCAGTCTCTGAAACTACATTACGACCGAAATTACGGCCGCATGCAATTATGCGCAGTAATGAAACACGCAACATGACCGCAAACACAATTGAAAACCTTGCATACAGTATTCAAATTCAACAGATTTTGCTTTTACATAAGAATGAAAACAACTTACACAATGAAGACAAGGACACATTAGAATTAACAAAACAAAAGATCAAAAGAACCAAAGCGAGAGCTTCTCTAAGCCATTTGCAAATAAGTGCATCCACATAACTAATTGAAAGAAAACTTATGTATTAAAAATACAATTCTCTTCATCTCAGGTTATCATTGAGGCGTAGGCGAAACCATAGTGGACAGTGTTAAAATACACTCACCCGTTGTTAGGGATGGCAATAGGCATTTTATCCGGTGGGTATCCGTAAAAATTATCCATAATATATAGGATAATTATCCGCTTTATGAGTATGGGTACGGGGACGAATAATTATCCGTAAAATTTAATGGGTATAGGTGCGAGTACGAATACTTTAGTATCCACCCCGCCCCTACCCGCATACATATATATTAATATTTATTTAATTATTATATATAAATATATAACTATAATATGTTAAATTAAAAATTTGAAATGTAACCTAGATTATTACTTTCCTTATCTTCATGTGTGTTCATAGTTCTACATATTTCCTCAATTTAACTTTCTTATTTTTTTTTATATACCAACTTTTCTTTTCTTACATTTATTAATTTGTTGTTCGAGAGATTGGTTATAGGTACTCAATATTTTGAAAAATATTAGGCATTTGACATCACTTTTGTATTTCAAACTTAGATATACCCTGATGTGAATGTATAATATGAGAAGATAATAGACTGATTTTCCTTATTATATATATATATATATATATGTTCTCCATATGTTATACTTTAATAATGCTTTTTTATTTATTAATTTTTCAATATTAATTAAAGTGCGAGTAATAAATGTTGGTATGGGTATTTAGATATCTAACGTGTAAAGGTATGGATACTTAAGTTGCTACCCATGCAGATATGGGTCCAGATATGGGTAATTTTTTAAAACGCGGGTATGGGGACGAGTATGATAATACCCTAACCATTGCTATGTCTACTGGTTGTTCCACTCTTCCTTCACGATCCTAACATTCGCAGTAAGTATTTTAAAACCAACACAAATGAAGTATCCAATAATAGTAAGGGGACTGCTACAGTACCCCCGCAAATTTAAGGGTTTTGGTACCGTGGGATTGGATATCAATGCATTAATTATTTTGGTATTTTGGAATTGGGTAAAAATATTCAAAAGTGTCAATGGTTCCAAATATTTTACCATCTTGTCTTTTATATCGAGAAATACTGGCCAATCTTCTTTTTGCTTTAGTAAAAATTGTTTGTTCTATTTCTTTAAGGGCTATATTTTCTTCATGTAATATTATTCCCTCAAAATGCTTTATCTTTTTTCTAAGATAATTCATGGCTTCTCTATCCTCGTACATAAGGATAACATCGAATCCTTCTATGAGTGTTATTATTTTTCCTGCCATATGTAGTCTTAATTCTTCTATATATTCTATCATTTTCTTAATTGATTTTCTTATAAAATTAATTTATTTTCTCTCCAAAGTATACCTCTTTCAATTAATTTTCTAACTTGTTCGTCTATATAATCTTCTTCCTTATTTTTTAACAAGGTAGACAGATATGCATAATCATCTTTGAGTTGTAATTTTATTACTTGTATCTTTTCTTTTATTTGGGCTTGATTCATGCTGCAAAATTTTCTAATTCGTTTTTGATTCTTTTTAACATTTTTAATTTATAATCTATTATGCTTGCTATTATACAGTCATCAATAAAATCTCCAGCTTTTTGTTGTTTCCAATATTTGATTTCGTTGTTAATTTCTTTTATCCATTGTTTAAACATGGTAATGATCTTCATGCTATTAATTTTTCAAGTTTCTTTTTTATCCATTTTTCTAATTTTAAGTGATGTTTTAACATACTTTTTTTGAACCAGTAATCCTGTAAAGTTATTGGTTCATCTTCTTGCCAATAGATTATCTTTTTGCGATTAGTTTGTAAACATTCTTTTAAGGTGAGGTAGGTTCTCATGCTATTATTGTTTCTAATCGTTATTTAAAAATCTGAATACGTGTTTCAATCTCGTCTTATTTGATCTCTGATTATGGGGTTAGGATTTTCTTCATCTAATTCCTTTAAAGTTTTGCAATAATTTCTTAAATTATTTATTATTATCTTTATGTAGCTAGCAGTTTTCATTATCTAGCTCTGATACCAGTTTGGCCCAGAGTTTTTGCGAGTTTATCATATTTTATTCTTTATATAGAGAGTTAAATCGTTAACTTGGTTTACTAATTTATTAATATTCTCATTGTTACTTCTTTCAACTTGGTTTACTAATTTATTAATATTCTCATTGTTACTTCTTTCGGGCTCTATTAACGGAATAGGCCTAGGAATATACGGTATTCTTATTGATTCTGGTTTCTTTAAAAAGGTTCCTAGCTCAGTTATTTCATTTTTGCGTAGATAATAAATTTTTTCAATATCTTCAAATAGTTGAGGAACATCTATTTTATCATTATTTCTAAAAGTGATACTATGATGAGAGTTTGTTAAGGCATAATTTACACATTATGTTATCGAAAATATTTTATCTCCAGGTCTCATTAAATTTTTCCTTAAAAATTTGTGTTCTAGAGTTAATGATTGATCTAATCTTTGTGTATTTAACGGGATTCCTTTATTAGGATGAATTTCAAATTTTAATTTTACATAAGCTAAGTTTCCTTCCATAACTCCTAATATCTTATCACGAACATCAGTTATGCGTTCGTCTTTTAAGATTAACTCTATTGGGGAACCTATTCCTTCTTGAAATGTTGCTTTAATTAGGATTTGAACAGCTCCTATATGAATATATCCTATTTTTCATCTATGTGCCTCTATCTTTAAATTTTGTCTTAGTTCTGAAATCTTTTTTCGATTTAATAGTTGTATATTTGTGAGGCCCTGAGCTTTGGTTATACCTATAGGAGTTTCCGTAATTATTTTACCATAATAAATGATATTCTCTTTTTGAATAAATCTTTTCATTATTCCTCCTAATATTTCTTTTCCTTTCATATTTGCAGTTGTAGAAAGATCTAGCTCTTCCTTTTGTATTAATAAACGAGGGTTAATAAGAATACTTCCTTGATATTTCTATCTTCTTCAGTAATTTGAAGGTGTTCTATATCATCATTAGTTTCAATTATCTCAGGTGCAGAATTCATAATAACTTAGTTTATGAAAGAGTGTAGGGTTTTGTCATACCTGATTG
Source organism: Ammopiptanthus mongolicus (assembly GCA_039655645.1). Lineage (NCBI taxonomy): Eukaryota > Viridiplantae > Streptophyta > Magnoliopsida > Fabales > Fabaceae > Ammopiptanthus > Ammopiptanthus mongolicus. Next base: position 26,930,873 of record CM077346.1, on the reverse strand, counting down.
GATTTAACAGGTTATAGTGCTCTTCTGGTCCACTTCTGCTTCCGCGTTCTTTGAGTACATGATGGATCTACTGCGCCTTCTTGGATGAGTACATGATTGGTTCTAGTATAGATGATTGAGCGTTGCAAAGTAAATAAAAGTGAAAGAAGATAAGTAAAAGAGTAATTTATTTGATGGAAGTGGTTACAGGGGTGGTATTCGCAGATACCTAGTATCCTCTAAGAGGAGACTAACAGTTTTCCTCAACTTGGGGAAGCTCGGGTGAGAGTTCTCTCCAACTTGATTCACTCTGATTTGCCTCAGCGTAAGAGGGCTTATTTATAGGCTAGGGGATAATTAGCTATTTACATTATTAACCCTATAGCACGTAAGTGCTTACATCAGAAAACTAATAATTTACATGCTGTCGTCACTGCTTACATCATTCTTCAATTATTGCTTCGTCTTCGGAATCTTTCCCTTGTGGCTGACAGCTAGCAGTGGCTTCTGACGTGGCTTGCTTTACGCATCTTTCACATGCATGATTGCTGTTTTCTTTAATTATTGAGCAAAGTTTATGGAGAACAGCTGGGCAATAATTCATTGAGGGTCCCTCAAATGCATAGAAGGGCATCTCGAAGGTTGTTAGTAAAGCTAAGTCTTTTTCTCGGATAAGCTTTCCGCTTGTCTTGCTTAGAACCAAAGTATCCTTTGTACAGGGTTTTAATAAATGATTCTTTTCCAATGGTTTGACATTGGGAATATGTGCTGGTTAATTGATGTGCTATTAAGTTATTAATTTGATCTTCATCATAGTCTACTCCTGTAGGTTCATCCATTAATGGAAAGTTATTATTGCTGATACCAATAAAAACTAAGTGCTTGGCTGGTTGTTTGGTGTTGAAGTCTGGATAGGCTGAGTAAAATTTTAAGAAAATAGCTCTTTCACCAGCAATATTTTTTCGAAAATTTTGGACTGCTTCTTTAAAGTAATAAGGAAACAAGTTAATTTCTTCAAGATTGGGACTTAAGTAAAGACATTTAATTAGTCCGAATTGGAACAAATTGAACGCTAAAATCGATGGGGCTCCCAGTGTAAGTACTGCCTTGGTAGCAAATAATTTCCGATCAACCATGTATACACAGTTGCTTTTTTCTTTTTCTGTCCAATGGATTAATCTTTTGAGGTGTTCATAAAAGTTTTCTTTTGAAAATTGGACTTGAAGTTCATGTTCGATTCGTGTTATTATTGGGAAATTGTCTAGGGAAGAAGGAATTCTTCCTAGAACTTTCAGAGTTTACCTTGGTTCTGGGTTTAGAGTAGTGGTTTCTGCAAAAGTTCTTGGTCCAAGATAAATTTCTTTACCTTTGGCAATCTGAAAATCCTTTAGAGCTTTTTTTGCTTCTTCCTTTGTTGCATAGGACTTATGAATAACTCCAGGAACTTTCTGACAATAGGGGGCTGCTTTGTGCCACTCGTCATAAATTCCGGGAAATGGTCCATTAAAAATAGAGTACCATTTTTTATTTCCTTCTATTTGTGCTTGCTGCTTAATCTCTGCTGGGATTGCTTCTTCTAAGAAATTTTCAGTTTCTAATTGTAAATCCAAGACTTTGATGTCTGCTTCAATCAACTCTAATTCCTTTAGCTTTTGATCTCTGAGTGCCTTCTTAAGTTCTTTTTGTCTTCTTAGCATTTTCGTGGTTCCGCGCTCCATTCTCTGGATAGTATATCTGATTGGACATTCTTTTCTCCCTTAATATGAGATATTGAATAACTATATTCAGATAATTTCATTTGTCATCGGATCAACCTTCCTTGCTTATAAGTGCCTTTATGATTGAAATTTTTAAAACCTGCCACATAAGTGGAATCGGTTCTAACAATAAATTCTTTATCAAGCACATAAATAGGATGTTTTTCCAACATTCGAATAAGTGCTAAAGTTTCTTTTTCATGGGTAGGATAATTAATTTCACTATCTGTAAATGTTCCAAACATGTATCGACAGAGTAATTCTTTCTTTTGTCCAGGGGTTTTTGCTTTCATAACACATCCCCAACATCATATGATGCATCTGTTTCGATAATAATTAGATCATCATCTGCGGGATGATATAATTCCGGAAGCTTTTGACATAAGTGTTTTAATTCTGCAATAATTGCTCCATCCTCTCTGTCCAAGACCAAAGAGCATCTTTCTTTAATTTCTATTGCAGTATTTTGCGTTTTGCTGCAAGATCTTTGATAAAACCTTCATTTGAAATGTAGGTTAGTAGTCCAAGAAACCTTTATAATTCCTTTTTATCTTTCAAGGTTACAGGAAAATTGCTAAGTTTTTCTAACACATGTTTCTGCATTATTAATTTTCCTTTTTCTATCTCAAGACCTAAATAATTAATTTTATTTTGGGCTAAAACTACTTTCTTTTTACTTAATACTACTCCGTGTTCTAAGAGTTTATTAATGACTAAGGTTACTTTATTATAATGATCTTCTAAATCCTTTTTGGTAATATATATTAGGCAAAAATCTTTATATCCTTTGAGTATTGAATCCATGTGTCTTTGAAAGATTCCTGGGGATTGCTTCATCCCCATAGGGAGTACATTCCATTCATATTGTCTTTGAGGACAACTGAAAGCTGTTAATGCCTTAGATTCCTCGGTTAATTTCAACTGATAAAAGCCTGATTTACAGTCAAAAGTACTAAACCAGAGCACATTTCTAATTTATTCGATAATTAAATCTTTTCTAGGAAGAAAATATGCATCTCCTTCCATTGCTTCATTTATCTGCTTGTAATTTATTACCATTCTTCGTTTGTCACGCTTAATTTCACTATAGTTTTCTACATAAAAGGCCGGGGCCGAGTGCTTACTTTTGGATGGTCTGATTAATCCTTTTGTGATCATTTGCTTAATGTCTTCTGCAAATTCATCTCTATCTTGTTTAGTGTAAATCATGGGTCTACATTTTACTTCTTTAGTGGGATCTTTTAATTTTAATGTGACTAGTTCGGTGTTTTTTATTGTTTATGTTTGGATCTAGTGGATGTTCACTACATGTTTTCTCTAATAGATCTTCAATATGGGCCGGAATTCTTCTATTTGGTTCTGAATGAATTAGAGCATAGCGAATTTTTTGACAAAGGATAGTAAAGAGTTCACCACGTTGCAGCTTGCTAAACTCTGATTGCTTGGTAGAGTAGGTACACAGAGAGGAATGGTGAATTGGTATGGAAAGTATTTCACGGGTTTGGATATTCCGTATATACGGTGTTTGAAGAGTAATGTATTCTAAGTATTGGTTTTTCTTAGTTATTGCCTAGAATGACATCTATTCCTGTTTCTTGCTGGTAGATTGTTGGAACAATAAATCGTTTATGTTATATTTGTAAGGTTATTCGTTTGACTACCCAAAATAAAGAGTGGATGGATTCATCAGCTATTTGTATTTTTAATAGCTTTTCTAGATATTGTCATTTGTCAAACAATGCTTTTGTTGCTAAACAGATACTTGCTCATGTATCTATGTAGGCTTCAGTTTCTTTATTACTTTTTTCTATTATAATTTTGATATAAGTACTATTCGGATTCTGTTTCTTCTGAAGATAGTTCATCATGTTCAAAATATTCATAAACACTATCATCAGTAGTACTTAATTCCTCTTCCAGTGGTTCCAAATTATATATTTTGTAAACTTGTTTTATTATTTTAGCTTTCTCTTTGAATTCCTTATCTTTTTTCTGAGGACATTCATATGCATAATGGCCTACTTCATTACATATCCAACATACACATTTCTTTTTTCCTTTTGGGCAATATTTTTTAGGAGTACGTTTTTTCTTAAAATATTTTTTCTTTGTATCTTTATAAGCCTTTTTTTTTGGATAGGTTTTTCTTAGTCGAGGTTTCCTTTTTTTATAATATTTTCTTCTTTTTATTGGGTTATTACATCCGTAGTTTCCTAGTAGTTCTATTTCTGGTATGTCACAACAAATTGCATTCCTTCCTCTATTTAATAGTCTTATTGTTTCTCCAGCTAAACATTGATCTCTTAATTCCTTTAGAATTACTTGGATAATTCCTCCTAAGGTTTTAGCCGTAGTTAATGGATTAGCTAACCAAATAGCCTTTATTTTGTGATTAAGAGGAAATGGTAATTTATCAATAAAAATTTCTTTATAAGTTTCTTTTGTTTCAGTATTTAATTAGTAATAGTATTTTTGGTATTCACAAATAAAACTTCCTATTTCACACATATCACAAATTTGCATTTTATTTAGATGTTCTTTAGTGCTTTCATGTAGATATCTATTTAGTTCAGCACTTTGTTCAATGCTGGCAAATCCTATGAATTCTTCATAAATTAAATCCATTATAAGTCTTGCAAAGTCTTGATTTGTTGGTGCCGTATGTATATATTGTTGCCATTTGTCATCTCTTATTCCATTTAAAAATTTTTGTACGTTCCCTGAGGTTTTGTAGAATATAAATTTTTTTATTGCATTTCTATCTAAGCTATTAAATTTGTCATCTGTTGCCATTAGCAGAGTAAGTTCATTAATCCATTGTAAGAGTATCTCTTCCTTGTTTTTTGCACAATCAAGATTTAGAATATTTCCTGATTTAATAGATTCATATCTTGGTTTAAATTCATCTGGAATTTTAGACCATTTATTGTTTCTTTTAATATATCCGTTATTATGCATCGTTTCTTTTTCCATGTTTTCCCATATTTCAAATACTTCCTTTCTTTTTCTGTTTCTATTTGGTGTCATACTGCTACTTGTTTCTCCATGATGCATTCGTATTTCGTTAAAATCTGTTTCATTTGAAGAGGAGCTATAATTTAGAACTACTTCTTCAGTTTCATTTGGAATTGAATTAATTGGTTCTGTTACTTGTATCTGGTTATGTTCTTCTTCAATTATTTTTAATTGTTCTAGAAGTTGTTGAATTTCTTCTAAGTCGTTTGATCTCTTTATTGTTTCAATATAATTGGTTTTTATCCCCTCCATGTTGCTCTTGGTGTTAGGGATTCTAAGTGGTGTAAGGTTTCGAATGTCTTTAATTTAAATAATTCTTCTAAATCTCCTTTTGTAATAGGTCTACTATTGTTTTCTTCTTTTAAAAGGATTTCTAGTTGTAAGAGAATTCTTTTAAGTCTCAAATCATCTTCATTTTCTATTTCCTTTCCTTTATCTATAGTTTTTAGTGTTTCATATATGTCTGTATATTTTGTTTGTTCTTTTTGTGTTTTATGATATGTATATTCCGCAATTTTGGAAGTAATTTATTTCCATTACTTGTGTTATATTGTTATTTATTTGTTCTAATATTCTTTCTAGTTCTTTATATTTTTTATCAATTTCTTCTAATAGATTCATAGTTTTTTTTTCTGTCTAAGGATACTGGTACCCTCAGACCTTCATGGGTACCATAGAATCTTTATATGTAAAAGGAAGGTGGTGGTTGTGGCATTTTTGTAAAAACACTTGGGTTTCTTTAAGGGTAAGTTGGTAAATTGTTATAAGGGCAATTTGTTAATTATAATGACAACCTAGGGGACTTGGACGTTATTATTGGAATGAATCCGGAGGGTTCTTGCTTATGGCACTTCATCACTTTGGTTGGGAATCTAGGTGAAATGATGAGAGAACCATTCAATAGTTGATCGTTACTCATTCTTTCTTATGGGTACTCAAAAGAGGGGTTCTTCTTCTTCTTTCAATTTTTACCTGCTCTGCTTCCCTCCGTTGTCTACTCTCTCCCTCCCTTTTCGGGGATTATCGTGATATATAAGCACAACAACCTCAACCACAACCTTCTTTTATTCTTTCTTCGTAAGACATGCATAAGGTTTTTTTTAGGTTAAAGAGAGTTATAATTTCTTCCATATTCATGCGCAGTTTTAATATTTCTGTAGAAAAATTCAAAATATCTAAACTCACTTCCATGACCATTTTTTCTGTGTGTGATAAATAATTTTTTTGTAGGTCTTCTGGAAGTTCAATGCTTCATAATAGAGCCAAAGTAGAATTTCACCCCATGGTGTTATTGGCGCCTTTGTTTCATGGAATTATCCTTTCACAATATTTTTAATCCTATGCTGGAAGAACTTTTTTTCTTTGGAAACGGCATTATGATTAAGGTATAAAATACCATGCTATCTAGCTGTCAGCAGTTCTTCATACCATGGTTATATCAACTCTTACTATCAGAGTTGTAAAATCATTCAACGGTTTATATTGATTTTCTTTATTTTACTCACTTTTCGTAGATCTGATTGTTTGTTTTATCATTAAAAGGTTGATTTGACAACGTATGTGGAGAAGCATGAGTTTTGTTTTGATGTTGTTCTTGATGAGCATGTTACCAATGATGAAGTAAGGCATCTCTTATCAGAGATTGATTTTTGTTTGCTGTTTGTTAATATAAATAACTTTTTTCAATTGTTTTGATATCAACGTAGCTTCTTTATTATTGTGGTATTTGGGGTTTATGAGTGAAGTCTAAAATTAAAATAATTAAATCTTACTGGTAGGAAATGTACATATATCTTACTGCTGCAATTAAAATAATCATAATCCTCTTTAACCTGGTATTGATTTGATAAGAATGTTGAAATAAATGTCAAAACTATTTGTATCAATGCATTTGTTGACTAAAGATTTTATTATGTCCTTTTAAACTATAGGACATCAAAACTATCTGTACAAACGACATATTTGCTCAAGAGGTGCTTGGAGTACTATAATAAGAATGGACTTATTTGGTGTCCTAATTGCTGTTCTTGAACCTCTTTGGTGGGGTTTGCTTCTTTCTTTGCATATACTAGGTGACTATTGATGAAGTAAATTGATGATGGTGAAGGATTAAAAGCACTCTCTGAATTTATGGTTGGTTTTGAGTTATAGGGGCTGATGATGACTTTTGCCGCTCTGCTCCTTTAACACCATTTTGTTTTGTTCAATATTGTGCTTTTATCAAATTGGAAAAAGGTTGAGTTTGTGTATATTGTATTCCTCATTGGGGAGAATATTCCTCACTGCATATAATGATTTGAAAATAGGAAGATTTTATGGTACCCCTAGGGTACCATACCCTTGCCTATGTGGCCCAATCAAATGGTGAGAACTTAGTCCCATGTGATATTCACATGACTCAATTAATTGAGGTGACACATTCTGATTGGACATAGGGTACCCAAACCCTTTAATTTCCAAGGATACCATAACAACGCCCTTGAAAATATTGGTCATTGATAGTTTATAATTACAATGGGTTGTTTTAATACCTTATTTCTATTCTCAGATATTGTCTCTATTTTCTTATATAGCTTATTGTATCTGATAGCACATGAATAATGATCACACACAAGAATGATATGGTCATATGACAATTGGTATTATTATAAAATGATCCTTGTATGTAGAGAGACATTTTCCTATAAAATTTCCTTATTCCTAGGCTTTTAGTAGTGACTGTGTTGGCTGCTTTATGGTGATTATAGCCAGTTCTTGCCATTTTGATAGGTTATAGCCAGTTCCTGGCATTTTCAGTACTAACTATGTTTTATAAATTTTTTAGCCTCATGTTGTCACAAGAAAATTTTGAAATGGGTTTTTGTTTATCAATGTGCAATATACATCAAGAACCTCTTAGGCTACAACTGTTAATCTTCACTAAAACAAGTTTGTTAGGTTAGTGTAATAGTGAATGTCTTTATTTACTCTCTCTCTCTCTCTCTAGGAGAGAGAGAGCTAGCTCTAGGCTACAAACGTAGACTTTAAATTGGTTAGGCATCATTCCTTTTATTTCCTTACTTTTTTTCTTTCAAAACTATTTTTTTTATATGAAATGCTTATTAACAGAATGGCTTTGGAAGAGAAAATTGGCCAAATGGTGCAAATTGATCCCAGTGTTGCATCTGCTGATGTGATAAAGAAGTATTTTATTGGTAAAATTGCACCTTTGTTTTTATTTGGTTAAATTTAAACATATATATATATATATATATATATATATATATATATATATATATATATATATATATATATATACTTCTATACCACTATATAATGACAATTGCCCCATTTGGTGTCTACATTTTCCTTCCCTATTTTGCCTTAATTTTCATGTTAACTAGGCTCCAATTATGAATTTTCACCAGTTAGAATTTGATAAACTTAACATGGTAATATAATACTATAATACCATGGTAATATAATGCTTATAAAAAAAAACATGGTAATATAATGCTATAAAACAAACACACTACTTGTGGGAAGTAATTGTTGTCCAATGCAAGTAGAAATAGTTTTGTTCTTTTTTTTTTTTTTTGTGATTGATAATTACTTACCAAGTGGGCTACATCTGTCCACTCCCCTTCATCTGTCCAATTATTGAAGTTGTAGATTAGTCGATATATTAACATGCAAACGCATTCCCTTATTATTTCCCAAAAGTACATAATTACTAATTTTTCTTATATATTGCAGTAGCATTTTATTGACAATCCCGAATTATTTGCAAGTTCTTTCATTGTTAATTGTGAACAACTATTGGTATGACTTTTACTTTGTCTTATCAAGTAAACAACACCAACAGAGAGCTGCACAATCATTTCATTAAAAAGCTATACAGGTAAAATATAGGAGTTTTGGCCAGCTCATTTATTCTGATGTCTATATATTATATAATTTGAACATCTTGTCCTCTGTTTGAGTTGTGTAGATCTTGAGGAACAAACACGACAATATCAATCTTTTGTTCAAAATGAACTTTGCCTAATAATTGTTCTTTGTTTTTTAATTAAGCATTTCAATTTTTTGCCATAAAATTGTAGTAACTGCATCTCAACAGAAAGTTGATAATGGGCACGAAATGAATGTCCCTGATGAGTTCGTTTCAGTGAATGTTTCATATGAAGGTATATCATATAGTTAATTGTTTTTATACCTGTATTGTAGATAATAAAAATCTACTAAGATTGGTTATTTTTGTTATATTGTAGAATATCGGGACATTGATGATTTATCTTGGAAGTGCCAACATTGGAGTAATTATGTGGTATGTGGAGAGAGCATTCAAAAACGATGGTTGTTGCAACATTTCTATTGTTCGGTTTCACCATCCACCGAAATGGTTGAAAGTCTTTTTCATTAATGGACTACGCAACCAAATTTAATTTAATGACATCACAATTGTGATTTTCATCAATTGTTATTCTTTTGGTGTATTTATATCTCATGAAAAAATAGTCAAATTTTTCATAATTAAAATTTTAAAATACTTATTTATAATCAAATATCAGTAAACTTATTACTTTTTTCAAGTATCTAATTTTACTTCATTTACTATACAAATACTAATTGGCTAAATTACTCTTTTGGTCTTTCATTTTTTTAATTTATTTAACTTGGTCCCTCTATTTTAAAAATGTTCAAGTTAGTCCCTTACTTAACAAACGTTAAGCAATTTGGTCCTTTCCGTTAAGTTTCACCGTTAAGTTGAATAAATTAAAACAAATGAGGGACCAAGTTGAATAAATTAAAACAAATGAGAGATCAGAAGAATAATTTAGCCAGAATTTAACATAGCCAGAATTTAACAGTGAAGCTTAACAGAAAGAACCAAATTGATTAATGTTTGGCAAACAAGGGACCAATTTCAACACTTTTAAAATAGAAGGATCAACTTGAATAAATTAAAACAAATAAGAGGCCAAAAAAATAATTTAATCATACTTATTTGTTCTTTTAATTTTTAATTTTCTAAATATAAATATTAAATACTGTAAAATATTTCCTCCAATACATAATTCATCCGTACATTGCACGATTTTAAGATCTAGTTTGCTTAGTAGTAAAGCCCCCAAGAAAGAAGGTTCAATAAGAGATCTATACCGTAGAAATATCAGGATGACGACATTGAAGACAAGTCCGTCTTTGTTGAAAAGCATAAACGTTAACATTCTGACATCATAGACGCGCTTAGTTGAAAAACATCAAAGACTAGTCCCTGACATGAGATATATTAGTGAGTTGCAATCCTGACATTGAAAGTCCCTAACATGAAAGGAAACGATATGATTATATATGAGACTCACAGTAATCATATATATATATATATATGATTATTATTGTATTGTATCCTCTTCGTGCATAGTTTTCCCTCAATATTATAGGTTTTTCACGTAAATTCTGCGTGCCATCTCTTTTCTTATATACTTCTCTTTATATATCTCAATTGAACTTTTTATTGCTTTCAAACTCTGTTCTTAACATTAAAAAGTACGGTCGAGTGCACAAAGCTCCGATCTGGTGAGGTCTGTAGAGGATAGATGTATGCACCTGTTTCTGGTATTTGAATTCGTGGCTATAACCTCTAGGACACAAGGCAGAAACTTTATCATTGCCCCAAGACTCACCCTTTCACAATAGAGTGTTTCCTAGAATTGAGTAAGTGCATGTTTGGTTTAGAATTGAGAAATTACAAACATACATTTAGGACAAAGTTTTTTTTTTTTTTAATAAGCAAAAATATATTAAAAGAGTATAAGGGGTATTTTAACCCGTGTACAAGAGTCCACCAAAAGTGTTACATAGACAGCAACATGCAAAAACATCACAATGAGAAAAGTCATCACAACTATGTTGTTATCACAAACCCCACTAATCATTTGCAGCACACCACTGAATAATAGTAATAATTCCATCATACAAAAAACTATTCCCATATAAAATGCTGACGAAATACAATCATCTTAAGAAAAAGAGAGAGCAAGCCGAGATTCTTCCAAGAACATTGGGGCGCCAAGAGAATAGCATGCTAAGTCATGAAAAGCTCAGGAAATGATCCAGCACCCAGCAGCATCAATTGGCAGAAACACACCAGACCAAAGTAGTCAAAATTTTATATAAAGTTCCTTTAGGGCAAAGTACGTTTGCAACGATAAGTGAGTGAAGGATAAGTCACCTATATCTATAACTAAATATTTTACCTTCATATTTTTATTATAAAAATTCTTTATTATATAGAATAGGAAACTCACCTCCACAGATTCCCAATCCGTTGCACTCTTCTAATCACCAATACCATTTCGTAGCTTTAAAGAATAAGCTTGTTCATTTGCACCCGCAGCTTAGTGAAACCTATAAAGAAAACAAATTCTATTAGGCTCCTCAGTTGGCTACAATGCATAAATTCTACTCCTGCAGAGCCTAGTAAAGTCCTAAAATATAAGAGCAAACACTCTTACTCGTATTATAATTTGGTGTCACTTTCGGGGACAGTTTCAAGGTGCTAAATTTGATCCATAAGGTGAATATGTGAGGCGATGGCAGGGGAATCCTATTTCCCAGTCTGTAAGGCAACGTGAATATGTAAGGCAATGAGAATAAAAAAGCAGGCTATGCTTATTCCCCACGTCCTAAAACCCATTGCAGGATTTCTATGTCCTATTTTCTTCTAACAGATTTTATTTTCAGAATTCTAATTATACATGATGCATATCATTGTAACGTTTTTTTTTTCTGCGAATCAGTATCTCACATTGTGAAGAACTAAATTGGTCAAGCTAAATTGTTTGGAAGTGAGATCTTTCCTTGCCTTCCCCCTTGTTCCCAATCCTAGGTTTTCTAGTTAAGGCTGTAAAATTGGGTCAGCCTCACCCATTTGGATTGGTCTATTGTGGGCCAATATATTTTTGGGTGGGGTTGGACCGGACCAAGTCAGTCGCGAGCTTATAATTTGCTAGTCTAGTTTAGCTCTTTGTGAGTTGCGGACCAACCATGCTGGTCCATTAATCCACTTTATTTTTATATTTTTTTTAAAAATGTACTTCAAAATTATGCAAAAAAAAAAAAAAAATAAAATAAGAAACCTTTCAAAAACTCTGACGAAGGTTATATATGTAATAACCTTAAAAAATTATCCAAACAGATTTTTTATCTCTTAACTTACATTACACATGGTCACATGGATTATCATTTAAATTTTAAGTCCCTCAAATATAAATGAATTTGCTAGTTATGATCGTATTTGTATGTTGTCAATAGTGAATAACCCAGTGAAAAAATAAAGTGCTATAATATAATACTTGTCAATACAACATCAACGTAATAAAAAATACCCCCATTTTGCCGTTCCTTACTCATCGAAACCTAGTATGAAAATAATTCACTGGCCACCATTTCTACTTGCAAACAAGGTCAGTGTGATTCAATTTTAATATTCTTGTGTTTGGCTTCCCAATATTTTAATTCGCTTATAAAGGGATTAACCTTATACAAACTTAAATTCCTTTTATTCTGATGTATGTCCCAAAGCAGTTCAAGCTACCATTGGCGAAACGCCTACATCAACAGAAAGATAACCACACATTTTGCATATCATAGGATTAAGTTGGTCAACAATATTCATCTAGGTTTTATGAAGTTTTACAATGGCTTTAATAAGTATATTGACATAATTCTGTATTTTGATGAGGGAAAAGGTAACTCCGGTTAATGAATCCACATCTTAATTTTTGTTGGTAAAAATTATACACTAGCTATCAAGAATGGAAACACAAAAAAAAAAAAAAATGAAACACATAAGATTTACTTAATTTATCTACGTTCATGGAAATACTCCAACAAAAATATTCACTACTTCAATAATTTTACAAGTCTTGTTAAACTTGAAAAACTCACCCAAGATATGTACGGTCTTCCAAACCTATGTATCCGATCAAGAGTTACAAAAATGATAAACATTTACTCATAATAGACACTTTCCCTAGTCAAGTGATTAGTCACACTTGATTCACTCACTAGTGGTTGATGCTCCAACACCTCGCGAGACTCCTTTATATATATAATAATAGTGGGGTATGACTTTTTCCAAGAATAGGTAAGTAGATATTAATTTATGTTCACCTTTTGAAGACACTTAAAATTGTCATCTCCTTTTTCCAAGATAAATGTGAATCAACTCCAATATATTAAATGAGAGTCCTCATTATTGAACGAGAGGCATTCTCCCCAACCTCTCTACTTTACATTATGCCACATGTCATTTATTAAATTCATTTCTAAACCTGCTTACTTATTCCATTTAATTTTTTTCTTTTTCAAGAAAAACATTTCTAATTACTATAATTAATATAATTACTAATATTTTGATCAATTAAATGTTATGATTACCAAATTCAGTTACTTAAAGCCAGGTCGGTTCTGAGATTTTGGATGCTCTATGCGAACTGAGAAAGTGATGCCCTTATAATCTTTTGAAGAATGTCTTCTTTACATTTTTTGCTGCAAAATCATTAATAATTCGTTCATAATCAAGAATCTTTAAAAGTTCATTTTCGATACAAATCAAAGCAAGATTATTCTACCTTGTGCAACTAAGATTTTAACAATTTCAATTTAGAAAAACTTCTCTCATCTGATTCAACAGTAAAAGAGTAATTAATATTATTCTATAAGTTGTGCATGCATTAGGAAAACAATTAAATGTCTTCAAAGAACTCAATATCATAAAACTTGATTTTGATTCAACTGTTAGGTTTTTCATTAAAAAAAAAAAAAACAGGGATAGATTCATTTTCATCACGACCTACATCATCAAAATCAGTTTCATCATGATGATCACATTCATTTTCATTGTTTCCAACCAAAATAACTTGCTCTTCATTGTTCCTATTTAGTTGTTCATTCTCTAACTTATATGGATTTGCATCATTTTGATCAGGAATTGTAGGATGCTTGACAAAAAATTTATCAAGAACACCCTTTTGAGATTCATTATCAATTTTAATTTGTTTCTTTCTTTTCCATTTTAGATGACCATAAACTTGTTTTCTAGGCAACATGTTCAAACAATTAGACAACAATTATAGGCAAAAGCACAAAACTATAATCTATAAATCAAACCAGTAGCCTTTAATGGGTAAATAACATTGAGATGAAACAATAGAACTTGATTGCTGATTTTAAACCTTCAACTTAAACCCTCACACTTGTGCAGTAAATACTTTTTAAATCGGTTAAAAATGCCTTTCTAAATTGGTTTTGGAACCGATGTAGAAACATGAGATGTAGAATGTGGGATCTTTCAACATCGGTTATAAGCTAGAACCGATGTTGAAAGTTATCTTTCAACAGATTTTTTATAATAAAAAAAAACACTTTCCACATCGGTTCTAGCTCATAACCGATAACCGATGTTGAAAGTGCTTTTTTTAAAAATCATATGGTTTTCACCCGTTACAATCCTTAGCCCTGTTTCACTTATACAACTAGAATCCCAGCAATAAACAGAATCTAAATCACTATACAAAGTCAGCCAAAGTACTATATTGATTAAGCAAAAGTATTTTATTGATTTAACAAACTCAACTAAATACATATAATGTCACAAATTTAAACTAAATACATATGACAAAAAAGATAACCAAGAAACTATAGTAATTCATGCCAAGAAACTATATATATAAAAATGTCTTTCGCATCACAAATTAATTAAGTTTCAGTCATCTCAAGAAAGAAGGTTGCCCAACGCTCCTTGATGTCCTTAATGTCCTCTTTAGAGAGTGGATCCGAATAGTCGAAAATCTGCATGTTCAATTAACATAAGATAAATTAAACACTATAGCCAATCAACTAAAACAAAACATAATTAATCTATAAATTGTTACAAATTCTATTACTTATCTCCTTCCATCCATCAGTAATATCCACGAAGACAATGTCGAGCATCCACTTCATGACATAATATTCGCACTCCCAGCTGCCACATTGCCTATGACACTACAAATGAATACCCAATTTGAATATAATGAGTAAACACATAATAGTAACTATTGTACACTGCAATTGAATCTCGGGTACTAATAAACTACTTACATTAGGGTAAATCCATCTAATAGGTCTGAGCCTTCCACCATCCAAAATAGGGGTGGACAGCAGTCGGTTTCGGGTCAAAAAATCCCAATCCGACCAAAACCGAATAGGATAATCTGCATCCCGTTTCCGTCCGTTTGGAGAACAATTAGGTCGGGTGGCGGGTGTGGTGGGTTGGGCGGTTTTCATCAAACAAAAAATTGTAAAAAAAATCAGAAAAGCAAAGATAAATGCAGAAAAACTTGAATTTCCAGAAGCATAATAATACATCAAACTATCAACAAAATCCCCCCCAAAAAATTCAAGAACAACAAAATACAAACGTAGAAAAGGTGGAACTAGAGAAGCTTGAAAAAGAAAAAGAAGAAGAGAAGCTTCCACAATGAAAGACATGTCTTCTTCTTCGTTAAAGGAAAGGCAGCAAAGGAGATATTTCATCTTTTGCAGATCTGCAACGAACCAAGGAGATCTTCGCCTCTTTCTGAGGACTCGAAAGCTTCATCAAGTTTGGATTTTTCTTTGATTTTACACTGCTCGGAAGGGATCTAAGAGAGTTTCTGAATGAGGGGATCAGTGATGGTGACCTCGACCTCTTCCCCTTCGATGTCATCGTTGTGCTTGAAGGTGGAAGAGATGCAGAGACAAAGACGACCGAGAGAGAGATAGGTGCAGAGACGAAGACGATCGAATGAGATCGAGATCGAATGTCTGGGCTCTAACTTCTGAGGAGCTGCGCTAGGGTTTGAAGGTTGCAATCGAAAATGAAATCGGTCGTTAACAACTCTATGCCCCTTATTCGTATACAAAACGACGTCACATAGGCATGAACTTAAAAAATTAAATGCTCCATAAGATAGCTCGGTCGGGTTTGGGTACTGACGAAAATTTTTTAACACACCCCGAACTCACTCGACCTTATCTATGTGTAACTGAACTAATGAACCGACGACCCGTGCACCCGACTTGACCCGTCCGTCCAGCAACTGCTTCTCTCGGGTAATTCGGGTCTGGGTCTGGGTCTGGGTCGAGTTGTTTTGTCCAACCCTAATCCAAAATACGACACGCAACCATAGATCTATCATAATTAAGAAAATAAATATTTAAAGTACGTTATAGATTTCAGAGTAATTAATAAAGCAAATGTAGTACAAATTAAATTAATTAAAAGCTTACGTTTCAACAATGCCCTTGATGTCTTTCATCGGCTTCCTTCCCACCGAATAGAAGATCACAACATTCATACCACAACAGATGATCAATGATTATCAATGTTTATTGCATTGGGGAACAGTTAGCCACAAGTCACAAATAATTATAAATCACTTGTAAAATTGTACTTACAATTTGAGGTAAGGTGCTAGGTAGCACTATTTTTTACCTTGATCAAGCATACGCCGTATGTACGCGGTATTCTCTGCTGGCCCAAGCGAGTGAACACCCTGAATGAAGCCGAGGTCAAGGAATCCATAAAGATGGTGGTTTCCTCTATCTATACAGAGGCGATGCAGATACCTAAGATATTGAAATAAATGTTAATTATAATATTTGAAAACTTAATTAGTTAACTTACAAATAAAATGTACTTACGTGCACCATAATGAGACAACCGTCATGCAAAGCATTTCACCATCAATACATATCTCCATATTGTCCCTCTGGGGGATAGAGAAAGTATCGGGCCTGCCATCGTGTTCCAAATTTATAAAATTCAGGTCCTTCCCAAGTTTCATAGCCGCTAATGTCAGACGTTCAAGAGCATCACGTTCAACAATACCTTAAACAACAAAGATAAAACATTAGTAAACACGGTTACTACTTTTGAAAGTTTATTTTTGACATCCACTACAAGAAACTGGTCATGTAGCTGCAAACTTTTAGCGTCGGCCATGACTCCGATGCTATTTTCGCGAATTAGTGTCGGCAATCTGGACGCTAGGCCGTCGCTAGGACACAAACTTATTTTCCTAATTTTTTATTGAGTTTGCGTTGGCTGGCCGACACTAGGTTTATTTTCATAGCCGACGCTATTTTTGATACAAATAACACTCCAAGCCCTTTTCCTAATTTTTTTTGAGTTTGCGTCGGCCTGGCTAAATTTATTTTCATAATTTTGAGACAAATAACACTCCAGACGAATTAAGCTCCCAGCCTCTCTTACTTGTGTGACGTGACTGCTGCCGCTGCACCACCATATTGACGCTGCGGCACCACCATACTGACGCCACCGCGCCGCTTCACCTTCTTCTTAAGATTCTCCCTTCCCTGCTCGTGTCGTCGTCCGTATTGGAGGAGACTGCCATCACCTCCACCTGAGTTCACAGTCAAGTATGTTACCATTGATTTTATTTAGTCATGAACCTTGATTATGCACTTGAAGGGTTGGGTTATGCTCTTGAATTTGGGGATTAGGGATGCCTGTCATGAACCCTAGAATTTGGGGGTTTTGGGGATGGGTTTGCTTTGTTTTGTTGAAGGGTGTTGATTTGTATATAAAATTTGATTAAACAAAATTGGTTTGATTAAGGTGATTTGGTATTTGCTGACTTGGGGAATTGGTTATGGGTATGTCTATGTGAGAGTTATTATGTCACCTTCCTCTGCAAAAAGTTACATACTGAACAAATCAGTACTTTCCATTAACATATATGGTATATATGCATGGGATTTGGAGCTAAAGAGGAACACAAGGTGAATGGAAACTATAACTTGGTGACAATATTAACATACTGTGCTTAATTTGTTGATAAACTATATATAGAAATGATGCACAAAATAAACTATAGCAAGGACTAATCATAATGGAGGAAATAAGATAAGATCAATTAGATAAAGATAGGGAGATAGAGTGAGCACCTTACTTGCTGCTAGTGTGTGTGCCATTTTCTGGTTTTTTAGATTATGTTGGTGTTTATTGTGTTGGTGTTCAGCTACTACATGTGTCTTTTGTGTTGGTGTTCAGCTGCTGTAATATGGTTGCTATGGCCTCCTGGTGTTTGTTCTCTTTGGCTTTAGCATACTCTTTGTATTATATATGGGTTTGATACCCGTTGTACCCCGTTTTATAATATATTTTTGCTTTTAAAAAAAAGTCTAAGATTGATTACATTATCATAAAATAGCTTAATTTCAATTATTGTTATCATGTAGATGACAACAAAATCAATATGATGATACCTTCCTTTTTTTAAGTATAGGATGTAGACTCTATTTGCATTCAAGTTGGCAAGTAAATAGCACAAACAGATGTTTTTCTGTAGGCATGTTAGACTAAGGATATTACTCAAGTGGTGAAGGCATGTTAGACTAAGGAAAATGTATTCAATTCAATGCTTTACTTATTTGAAAAAAAAATGATGATAGACTAAGTAATTGAAACTGACTGTGATGCAATTTGAATCTATTCATGTGGTTGGAGCAGGTTGGATTTAGGTAGAGGTCATAGTTTCAAGTTTTAGTAAGACAAAAGGGGCCAATTATTTGCTAAAATACAAGTATTAATTCTAATAATTGTGCTGCTCTTAAGCTGTGGACCACCACAATGAGAACGGTCTATTAGTTTGAAACAATCGGATGTATTTGGTGATGGTTCTAGGAGAGTTTCCTTAACATCTATATACCATTGCCTTAACATCTATATATTATGATGGTTTTTATAATAGACTGTTGCAAGATTTTATTAGATATTTGGATTTCGATTCCCAACATGTATCTGTTACTGTATTGTCCTTTGACCCTCACCTAGGATTAATGGGTCACATTTCACTCAACTTTGACCTTCATTTTTACCTCATTACCAGGAATCATCTGATTGGAATTTCTGGCAGTTTCATTATTATGATTTTAATCTATCTGTTTTATATTCCTTTCTCCTTCAATTAGTTCTAATTTGGGGCATTCATATTGGCTAAGAATTGACATCTTGAAAATGTATTGTTGCATGTTCTGTATTTTTGGTAAGCAGCAAGGTTTTAACTTTGGTGCTGTGTGGTTTTTCATCATTCTACTGTTTACCAAGGATGCACATACTATTGGCTTAGTCAAATACCAAGATCCATACCCATTTGGCGTCGATCCCAGCTGGCGTGGAAGTCGTACAGAATTGGCTTTTCTAAATTCTATGAAGATGAAGATGTCCATTCTGTTTGGTGTGATGCATATGAACTTAGGAATTATATTAAGTTATTTCAATGCTCGTTTCTTTGGAAACTCACTAGATATAAGGTGTTTTACTCTTCTGCTTGGCAGATGTAGTTATCATTGTGCTATCCTTTTAGTTGAATATTTTAACTTACTGTTCATGCTACTATCAGGTACCAGTTTGTGCCGCAGATGATTTTCCTCAACAGTCTGTTTGGGTATCTTTCCCTTCTCATTGTTGTTAAGTGGTGTACTGGCTCTCAAGTAGACCTTTATCATGTAATGATATACATGTTTTTAAGCCCCATAGACAACCTTAATTGGTGAGAATCAGTTGTTCTGGGGACAAAGGCCACTTCAAGTATGAATCTGGTTCTTTTCTTCATTTTTGCTTAATAAATTGTTGTTCTGTTTCCTTGTTTTTCATCATGCCGAATTACTGCTCATGATATGCAGATTGTGTAATTGCTTTTGGTTGTAATTACAATTCCGTGGATGCTCTTTCCAAAACCTTTTATATTAAAGAAGCTTTATATTGAGGTGCCACTTTTTAACTGCCTTTATAATTTTGTTCAACCAAACCTCTTTGATACATGTACATATGTATAAATATGCTTGTGGTTTGAGTTTCCCCTTTGTAACTGTAAATTTCTACTTAAGGTTGTTGAACATCAATTCTCCTTTGGAACTGTTATGAGATCACTTTTCTTTGGAATTAATATGCTTAAGGTTAAAACACTAAAACTATTGTTAATCCCCGTCATCTATGCAGACAGCTTTTTTGGCTAGTTGTCTACTTGTCTTTGTTCTATAATTTTTTTGGAGCTAGTAATTAAGGTGATCCCAAGGAGTTTGCCGAGATTATTAATCTTTTATCCTGCTGATATTATACAGAGATTTCAAGGTCGTAGTTATGGTATGCTTAATACCTCCGAGATGGACCTTGAGGTGGAGCCAGATTCTGCCAAGCCACATCATCATGAAGAATTCAATTTCACCGAGGTCTTTGTTCACCAAATGATCCACTCCGTTGAGTTTGTTCTAGGTTCTATTTCGAATACAGCGTCATATCTTTGACTTTAGGCGTTATGGTTTGCTCAGCCATGATATTCCCTCATTGCCATGACTTCCTATTTTTTATAGATTCTTGTTCATTGATTGATTTTTCTTACAACTTTGCAGTTTGGCTCACTCGGAACTTTCTACTATTTTCTATGAGAAAGTCTTGCTTCTTGCATGGGGTTGAGTTTGATTTATAACCTGTCTTTTATTATTTTCAACCTGTAAATTGAGATGTTTATGTTTTCTTTATCATTGTTGGAATATTTTTAAAAAATGTGCTTCCCTTAGTAGAAGAAACAAAATTTCATAATTGAATTTGGGTGGAATAGGATCCCCTTCAAGATTTATGTGGATATATAGTAAATTGTGATCCAGGAAAACCACTCAATGCTAAAGGGTGGTCTTCATAGTCCAAAAAGAGTGCACTTAACCTTTTGGCAGAGAGGACTCTAGGTCTAGTGTAGGAAAAAGTTGTGATATTTCAATTATGTGAACATAAAGAGGAAGGCCAAGACTTACCTTGTATACTATTGACATGCAAGTTTATTGATCAAATTGCCTCACTTGTGCGTTATATTAAACTATTGTTTCAATATGCTTGGTTTTGGATAACAATAACATACCTTTATGAGATTCGAAGAATTAAGAGTAAACCTTTATTGTCCTCGAAATTATAGTGTCAGGCAATGACACACACACACACATAAACTATGTACAAGGAGAAATTGTAGGATACCTAAAAGACTAGAGTGCCCTTACACATTAAACATGTATAATTATTCTTAACACACTCTTTCCCTTGTGTTAGATGAGGTGGTTTCTGATTGACGCCTTATTAGGATATAGTTATTCTCCACATGTTATGAATATTTTATTTTTATATCACCGGAGTTAAACTGTAGAAACTTTTCTTGAATTTGGAGCTGCATGGTAAAAGGTCCATACTACCGTGAGCACAACTTTCCTGGAAAAAGTTAACTTTTACGTTGATTTTGGTATTCAATGTCTTTGTTGAGTTTTATATTTTTATTTTACATTTCTAGGTTTTGTAATTCAACAGCTACTAATTTATAAAATCTATATTAAAAAAATTTAAAAAAACTTATCGTCGGTCAAAGCCTACGCTAAGCCAACGCTATGGCATAACTATTTAGCATTGGCCTGGCCTTGCCGACGCTTAACAGTTGTGCCATAGCGTTCCTTTAGCGTACTTTTCTTGTATGGTCTAGCTGTCAGTTAGCTGACGCTAAGTTAGCGTCGGCCATTATGGCCCTCCGCTAAACATAGCGACGAAGCAAAAAGCGTAGGCCACGACACCGTCGCATAGACGATGCTAATCGCGGATTTTCTTGTAGTGATCGATTGGTAAAGAACCGATGTCAAAACTGGGCGGAAATAAATATTTAGTTTTTTATTAAAGTTTCTACATCGGTTATTCCATACAACCGATCCTAAAGGTTTTCTACATCGGTTAAAAGGGGAACCGATGTAAACAGTTTTCCATTTATTTTCAAAATTGCCACAACCTCTTTTTTTAAATCGATTTTTAATTAACCAATCTAGAAACCTGTTGTAGAATCCATATTTTCCACTAGTGTCACTTTGTTCCAAAGTTTCAGAGCACTAAACTTCAATTTAATTATGAAAATAACCATAAAAATTAGCATTATTTAAAATATAAGAAGAATAATATAATATAAGAGTAAAGGCCCAAATTGGTCCTTGACAAAAAATCACGGTGACATTTTGGTCCCTGAGAAATGAAAAATATTAATTTGGTCCTCAAGAATGTAAAATGAGGATCAAATTTATCATTTTTAGGGACATTTTAGTCCTTGTCAGGGACTTTTTTGACCCGCATTTTACATTCTTGAGGACCAAATTGGTATTTTCCATTTTTAGGGACCAAATTGTCACCGTGATTTTTTGTCGAGGACCAATTTGGGTCTTTACTCATAATATAATAAATTGAAGTTTGTTTATGCCATTGCAATGTAATGCATGGTGTCTTTCTCTTTCACAGAGAAGAACAATGTCCACTACGGTAAGCAATAGTCAATAACATGAAATAAAGAGATAGAAAACGCACCAAGTTCCGAAGAATATTGAAAATCGTCTTTCATCTAAACGGAAGAAGAATAGTAATTAAAAGGGCCACGAGTGCTAAATCCAAGAGGGTCACGAGCTTTTCGTCTGACCAACCACTTCTATTAGTTTATACCAATAGAAGTAGGTAAAAAGAAAGAGGATAAGCTTTACTTCCAGCGGCTAATAGTTCATTTCTTGATTCTAAAAGATAGAGAAAGATAGAAAGTTAGAGAGACAGAGATAGAGAGAGGAAAAGAGAAGGAGAGAATTAATTAGGGAAAATGAAAAGTCTAAATAGCAAATAAATTTGGAGTGTAACAAATTTTAAAATATATTAAATTAAAAATATATTCTAATATACACAGATACACTTGTCATATTATTTCTTATTTGTAAAAAAATAATTATATAAAACTTTTATTTAATGTTTATATATACTAAGTAAAATTTTACTTACTATTTGGTGCCTCCCAAAAAATGGGTCCCTGGACCGTCTCCATCTCAACCATGCTCAGGGCCACCACTGCTTAAAGCCATGATTTACTCTAAGTTGTTTGGTTATGATTTGTTGTAGTAGTTCATTTGTATCTCCCTCCACTTATATGTTTTTACTATTTTTTTGGACAGAGCAAATCAAAAATTGAGAGTGTGAGGGAAGTAAATCCAATGATGATGAATTACATAATTATAATAAATGTATGAATTGGTTACGACAGACAATTCGGATCCAAGTTGTTTAGGTGACTAAACTAACCAACTTCACGATTCGTTAATTAGTCGTCTATGAGGAGTCTATACTCTACAATTTTTGTCTAATGATACCTCTTCTTTACTTTTCTTGTAGGTTTTTTACAAGGTTTCTGTCTTTCATCACCACATTCTTTGGCTGTGATAGTAATCTTCGCTTGGGGTATTGACACTGACTCCCCTTAAGTGCTTTTCACTTTCAGTTGGCTTGAAACCCTCAAGCCATAGTAATGTTTTTATTTTTTACAATTATAACTCAATTATTTATTACATAAAGTATGTTATTAACATTATTTTATAAAAACGGTTATTACTACTAGCGAACAAAAACCATTTTTACTTCATCAAAAAAAAAAAAACCATTTTTACTATATACTATAATTTTGTGTTGTTAGTATCATCTACAGACAAGTACGGACGAATTCAATTATTATATAACTTGGTGGTTTGTTACGGTTGGGCTGCATTTACTACTAAACTGTTGATGTGACTATAGTCTATAGAAGTATAGATCTATAGCAAATGGGTATCTGTCCATTTTTTTGTTCGTTTGCTATCAAACACTTCAATTCAAGTTACTGAATGCTTGATAGTTTCAAATCGCAAGATGTCAGATGTGAGATAAGATGTGACAGAAAAATAAGATAAGATGAGAGAGTGTGTTAAATGAGAGAGAAAATATCTAAAGACATTAAAGATATTAAATTTTAAAATCACTGAATCCATTTTTTCAAAAATGTATCACATAAATAAATGGAAAATATGAAAATGTTAACCAGTTTCCTTAAAAAGAATATTTTTATTATGAATTGATGTTATTAATATTTTAAGGGATGATAAACTTAATTTTTTAATAAAAATTTAGTTTTTTCCTTAGTGTCCTGAACATTTATTAACATGATCCTAAATAAATTTAAATGAAAACCGTTCCAGAAAGTTAGGTCATCCAACATTTTTCCAGCTACTGTCTGTGGGCCTCTTCTATAACCAATTAATGACAGACATTATATTTAATTTCAGAGTTTAATTTTGACTCATTATCATGTAAAAAAAATTTAGTTAATTAATCACAAATCATTATACATCTAATTTTTAAGACAGTTATGAGATAAGAATAAAATATTTTTTATAATGTAACAATTTATAATTAGTTAACAGTATAAACATTAAAAGTGCATATCAATAAAATCTTTAAGCTAATTTTCACCCCCACAATAAAAAAGTTCATGCTAGAGAAAAGTGCAACAAGAGTGTGCTCCTTATCATCGCAGCGATTGTTAATAATGCTTTTGTCAAAATGATAATGTATGATGTATAAATATGGAGTATTATATATGAAACATGGTGTGTAAGAAAAATACTCCACTTGAGAAACGGTGAGTCAGTTACCTTTCTCGAATTAGTATATATGTGCTAATATGCAATTTGCTTTTATGCCGATCGGTGGTTGGCTGAATTAACTATAGGAAAGGAGGGGGAAGCGGCACCACACGTCTCTGCACTATTTGCAGTTCAACTTTGAACTTTTAATTATTGAATTACAGGTCATTAATTGGCGTATCAACGAGGGAGCCCACCCACTTCCATGAAGTATCATTAATTACTCTTCCATTTTTTATCACGAGAGTATGTATGCACAAACCTCACATTGTTCTCCTTTTTTCTCCCTTTACTAGTGATTTAGTGCAGGTATTTGTTTTCTTGCTTTCTTTATCGGTATGTTTCCTTGGGTATACAGTGAGTTCTATGCGACTCATTGCAACAATCACCGTGATAAAGCTTATACATGCATTTTTTTATAGCAAAAGAAAATATATTAACGAGGGTATAAGGAATAATATAATCCATAAACATTAAATTATTACAGTTTGAAAAAATGAATCAAAAAGAAAAACAAGTCACCAAATTTACCCACCAATCCGAAAAAGACATAAAAGATCCACAACAATTACCTGGAATAAGACCACAAACGAACCTCAGTCAAAGCCTTCCCTAATATTTTGAGTGATATATATATATATATATATATATATATATATATATATATATATATATTATCAAAAGTGAATAAAGAGATGCAAAAAGCTACTCATTAATTGTTTTAATACAACCGCAAGTGAAACAAAATATTACTGAAGAAAGAAAAACGATTATAGTAGCAAACTACAATAGAATTATAACAAAAATAGTTATACTTACATCTATCAATCCGAACATGTTGCAACAACATCCTCCATTAGCTGACCAGCAATATCCTCCATTGATAGCAAATGAATCGCAATGGCTGAAGAAAGAAAAGATTTTAATCTATCTTGTGACATAGTAGATTTCAAATAAGATTTTAACAATTTTAATTTAGAAAAACTTCTTTCAGCAGATGCAACAGTAACATGGATAGTTAATATTATTCTATAAGTTATGCATGCATTAGCAAAACAATTAAATGTCTTCAAAGAACTCAATATCATTAAAGCTTGATTTTGATTCAACTGTTAAAACCTCTAATGACTTTTAGTTCTTCAAATATAATTTCATCATCAAGATCATAAGATTAATCACCATGTTTTAGATAAGTTTCAAGATTTTTGCAACATAATTTCAAGTCTTTGTCAGAGAATGACCTAAGCCTTTCAATACTAAACAAAAACCCAAAAATCTCCTCATATGTGCTATATTGCTCAAATCTTCTATTAAAAGTGAGCTAATTGCTTGATCTACAATATATACAAAATAGTTAAATCTAAAAGACTTCTCAACAGGCTCAACATTTGATTGCGAATGAAGCAATGCACCACAGCCAATAGAGATACGTGAGGCACAAGGATTAACCGGCTGAGTTCTGAGTTCTGAGTTCTGAGCGTTAGACAGAGAGAGACGCGGACATGAGTCTTTGGGCTTTTTTTTTAATAAAAAATTATTAAAGTAAGCAAAGGGAAAACGAATAGAGATATGTGAGTGAGGAAAAAATGAAGAGCCTTTTATGTGGCAGTTATTTTTTTTAAATTATTAAAAGAAGTAGTAAAAGGATTGGTCCCTAACTTTTACAAAACAATTGGACCCTCAAGTTTCAAATATAAAATATTTAACTACATAAATTTTTATTATATAAAATTTTTATTTTAATATATACATATATACAGGGGCGGAGCCAGGAATTTTTTATGTGGGGGGCCAAGATTAATTATACATAACATAAATAACAATAAAAAAATTAACTAGTATATAAAAGCAAACTATATGAAATTGAATAAAATATTAAGTTGATGCAATAATTAAAATCCATGACCATTAATACATCCTCACATTTTGATGAGCTTTACTATATTTTCCTACAAAATGTTCATATTAATCCTCCTACTACTAAATAAATAAAATATTAATTAAGTGAAAAAGTAATCTATTTGTTGTTTTGAAAATATAAAAAGAATTAAATATTTTCTTTGTTTAGTAGATAGGAGAATTAGTAGGAGGATATAGAATTAGAGTTTAACTTAGATATATTGTCAGTGTAAAGTTTTTTACATTGTTAACCAATTAATGTCACCACAAATGTAAAGGGTTTAATTGATATGCACTGAGTGTAAAGAATTTTTGTATTGTCAACCAATCACAAATCATCATAAAAGTCAAATATTTTTAATGATATAATAATATATGATTGGTTGAATGTAGAAAATATTCATACTACATTATGATTAAATCTATTGATATATAAATGGAAAAAATGTATAGGTATATAGATTTTTTTTTTTTTGAAAACTTGGGGGAGGCCATGGCAACCAAAGGCCTCCCCCTCCCTCCGCCTCTGCATATATACTAAGTAAAAAAAAATTTGGTGCCCCCTAAAAAATGAGG
Organism: Ammopiptanthus mongolicus; assembly: GCA_039655645.1. Classification (NCBI taxonomy): domain Eukaryota; kingdom Viridiplantae; phylum Streptophyta; class Magnoliopsida; order Fabales; family Fabaceae; genus Ammopiptanthus; species Ammopiptanthus mongolicus. The sequence continues at coordinate 26,904,108 of CM077346.1, read as the reverse complement.
CCTTGTGCGGTCGCACCACCAAATCATGCTCAGGGCCACCATTGACCTTAATAATGCCCATATATATGCATTGCTTATGCTAATGTGAAAAACTTAAAAGTAAAAACAAAATCAATGAGTATTATATCTTTAGTGATTAAATAACAAAATTATTATAAAAGTGTGATTACTCAAACATATCAGGCTGAGCAGGGGAGAATTGACTAGTTTAATAAATGACTGAACTTGAGCTTTAATATATATATTATATAGTTCTAGCAGAAAGGTTATTCTCTCGGTCGGCGTAGCAACCAAGAGGGTAATTCGAAGTGTCTTGCCTTAGCTCTCTCAGGCTCTATTTATTTTGGATCCTTAGGTCGTTCTCTAAGCCTCTTCTTCTACCATAAAGGATATGGTCGACCTTATCATTAATTAGTCGGCGCTTGTTATCATCATTGATAGCCATCTATTCGTCATGATTAGATAACCGTTATGCCCCTCACCTCCTCAACTTCCATCATGCTCTGACTTAATTCCTCATGTTGGTCTATATTCTAGTCTACATATGATCTAAGTCGGGGGATTTGGGCCCAAATGATATGTCTAATGTAATGAACGGGTCAATCTCATATATAGAGTAGGATGGGTCGAAACATATCTCGACCCGGCTGTAACAGAAGTCCCCCAATCCTCAAGTCATGAAATGAGAAAGAGAATTAAGCTTCACTATAGATTGGGCCAGGAAATATCTCGACCTGCCCATCACATCTATGGTCTGGATGGATGTATAAATATGTTTTTGTTAAATATTTACACTATTTTATAGTTGTTATTTTATTAGTCAAGTGATCTATACTCGAACAATGATCTTAAAACGGGAACGAATTCCCTGCCTTTGACGTGGGAAAGGCTGCCTTTCCCTCCTACTGAGCCGTCGGATCAATCCGACGATCCAGATGGTGACACATGTCCCATACCTTTTTAAAAAAAACGAATTAAATCCAAAAGGCAATTAGACCCAGCCCTAACCCACACCTGCACAGTACCTCCTGAGCCTCTTCCTGTCGCTGCCGCCCCATCACCACGGCACCGTCACGACCGCTCGTCTCCATGGATCCATCGTCAACGTGTTCGCCACAGTATCCCTTTTTTTCTCTTTGCTCACACTCTGCCTTTCTTACCTCTCTCTGCTCACTCAGTCCACTACAAGCAACGCTGTTCGCCACCGTGCACAACTGTCTCATGGTCGCCGTCGACAAACATGCCTTCCCCCTTCCACCTGCACGGGGCTATCTCAGAATAAGTAGAAGATGTGTTATCTGATACAAGGTGGTTTGGTTAGTGCTCACAATCTATTGCCTAAACCAAAATCAATCTCTCCTTTCTCAACAATTGCAATAATGGCCAATGATTTGTCTTTGTGTATGCTCGTGCTTGTATCTATGTGCATCTATGTGTATGGCGGTCGGAGCGACGTTCGCAAGCAACGACACAGAGAAGCACCAAGGTACGGTGAGGGGCAATGGGGGATGGAATTAATTCATTTTTTTTAAAAAAAGAGGGGGACATGTGTCACCTTCTGAACCGTCGGATTGATCTGATATCTCAAAAAGAGGGAAAGGCATGGTGCCTTTCCATCGTCAAAGACAAGGAATCCGTTCCCTCTTAAAACTCATACTTATATATATGACCCGATGGTCCACCACTATGCATTCATACTATTCACAAAGTTGAATAGTGGCTAAGTGTCTTTCTGTTATAGGTTAAACTAATTTTTTTGTCCTTATATGTGACACTGATTTTGAATTTGATCCTTATACGTGAAATTTTTTTGAAATTGGTCCTTATATGTACAACTATTTTTAATTTTTAATTTAGTTCTTGCCGTTTACTGGTGTTGTAACTCCGTTTGTTGAAGTTAAAATATATGGATCAAATTGAAAATGATTGTCCCGTATAAGGACCTAAGTAAAAATGATTATCATATATATATATATATATATATATATATATATATATATATATATATATATAATATAGGGATCAAATTTTTCTAACCTTTTTTATCACTACAACAGAAAAGGCTTTTAATAGCGTTTATTTTTGGCATTTAATAGCGATTTCAAGCACTATGAAATAGAGCGCTATTAAAGGTTGAACAAACAGTGACGTTTAAAAAAGGGCTATGTAAAGTAGAAAAGAGAGCGCTTCCTTAAGGAAGCACTATCTAAAACCCATGATTAGATAGCGCTTCCTCAAGGAAGCGTTATTTAAATCATAATAGATAGCGCTTATTCCTATATTTTTTTTAATGATATGCTCTATTTTCTCCTACTCTTTCCTGTACTCATCAAAACCCAGACAGCAGTACAGTATACATAATTGACACAGTATAAATAAATTCATTTCATTCATTAAAAATGTTACAATATACACCTAGAGTACAGTATACACAATTCAAACTAATTCAAACATGCATATTGCAATATACAATCCCAGACATTATAATACACTACACTAGCTAGCTACTAATTAACCAAAACTTCCAGCAAAGGATTAACCTGCAAAATTGGAGACAAATCATCAAACTATTAAATGAACTTGAAGTATAATTCAATTTAATTATTACAACGCACAACTTAAATATAACACTAAAAAGACAAATTTAATTATCTTGATTCATAATAATATAGTTACATCACTCATCCAAAATATCAAATACTTGATCATCAGTGTATGTGTCGTATTTACTATCGGGAAAGTACTGCATGCGATAGAAAAAGTAAATTACATTAAACCGAAATTACGTACCGACGATGGGATTTGAATTTGGTTATGAGCGATGATATCCTTAAGGAACCTTAGAACGTAGTATCCACGGTCTATGCTGTTGTATTGGCAAGCGCACTATAAAACAAAAATAATAAGTTAATTGGTTTTAAATTTAAATAATTGCATAATTATAATGTGAACAAATTAATATCTCTACAAAGATCCATTTAGTCTTTGATGATTTTGAAGATCGGGACTTGGCTCCCCTTTTGCATCCATGATGAATTGTCGAAGCACTGAAATGCAAAAACAAACAAATTCGTTAAAGTACATGTAAAATTTGGATCACAACATATATGAGATAAATTTCAAATCATTTTTCTTACTCGTTAAAGATAGTCATAAGCATTTTCCGCTGTGTAAAGGGTACATGCAATTGATCCATGTAGTAGATTGTGTCTTCATTGGGATTGATCGCTAACAATACACAATGTACCCTACAAAACAAGAAAATGAGTTAGCAAATCATAAGCAAATAATTAATCGCAATAAAATATAGTACCATGTCATTAATTAAGTAAATGACTCACACTACGTTCACAGGTGCCAGAAATAGGGAATTGCCATCTGGACTTGCTAGCTCAAGGCGTTCATCTATGTACTGTTTTTGCCCAGATATATATGGATGTAAAGCTGTTTTATCTGGGCATAAGAATACAAATCTCCCGGTTTTATTCGCGGGGATCAACATCTCTCGGTATAAGTACCTTAAAACATATATAATAAGCGTTAATATATATTTAAATTATGAAGAATAAACGAAGTTATAGACTTTAAAGTTTGATGTATTACCTGATATATACGCTAATACCAGTCTGACTGATTTCATCACGAGTGATAATCTCCTCGATTTTGTCTTTACCCACTGATAGCGTATGTTGATAACCCAGAATTTCTTCATCCATCTTCAATTCTATTATGCGGCTCAAGCCTTTTTTTACCAGGATCCTCATGTAGGATATACAATCATATGAGCTTGCTCCTATAGGAGGCCTGGAGGAGGACTGCTGCTTCTTAGGGGATGTAATGGACCCCTTTGTATGCTCCTTGTTAGTTATAGGAAGTCGGGACTCCACAATCTTCTTGCCCTTGTCCTTGGATTTGGATTTTTCGGAGATAACCTACATATTGCAATAAAGTAGTTAGTGACCACCCAGTTTAATAAATATATACAACATATCATAATGGATAGTAATTATTAACATACCTGCACGAGGTTGATTGGCCATGCGACAAAGGTACCTATTGCATGATCGACTACCATGACATCGGCATGCTCAATTGGTACAGGCAATGGTGCATGCCCCTCCAGTGCAACTTCAATATTCACTTTCACATGGCCAAGAGGTAATGGTAGGTTATGCAATATGGCACCCAAGTGGCAATGCAATGAGTTGGGTGTCGTAGATACAAATTGCACAGTTTTATGCCCTAAACCAATGATAAACGAAATATTAATTAATTAGTATGAATTAAACCTTCAATGCAATACATAAAATTAAAAAATTATCATTGATAAGTATTACCTCGGGAAGAGGTATATGCGGTTGCACAACGGTGCAACTATCTCTGACACTGTGCGGGATATGGGTAGGAGGATTACTAGCTGGCTCATAATCAGCACGTCCTTGCTTATCCTGCTTGCTAGCCTTTAACTCCTCTACTTCACAAGTTAGCTCGACTAGCCTCCTTTGCGTCTTCAATTGAGTTAACATATCTTGATGTTTTGCGCTTCGTTGTGCACCAAAAACAGTCCTCTGGGAGACAGCAAACCCCACACTCCTTAGGCGACCAGGGTATTCTTCGAGATTCAATGCTCGTGCAAGAATGTCTTGACGGCCAACACAGTTTGTTATCTCCCCCTGTGATACAGACTCTGATAAGGACATCTGTGACACACATATTAACGAACAAATTAATAAGATGTTAAACATAATTATAATAAGAAATGTACAAATGAACTAAGTTAATTAATGAGGGCATATACTTACAATTCTGTCAGCCACTTCCTTAGTGTATGTGTACCCAAAGAATAATGAGAAAATACAAACCAATGAAACTTTTTTAGATCAGAAGTAATATTTACGGCATACAATAATATGTATTGAATGCGAAGTTTACAATCTTAGACTGTCCACTTTGGACAATTCAAGAACAAGTTGTATACTGTGCACAATATACAAATCGTTCTTGAACAGGAAACCAAGCTTAATGCATGTGCATACCAATAAAAAATAAACATGCCCACTGCTATAAAACACATGGAAATAAGATATATGTGTACCAAAGTGAAGCCGAGCAGCTTGAATAGCATGGAGGTGATGGACAGAAGTGCCTGAGAATCTAAAATCCAAGTTTGCTCAAATGAAGCAAACACCAACAATAGAACTAAAATTGAAATCAAGCAGAGGTTGGAAGTTCAATTAGGGCACAGCAAGAAGTAATCAACCGGTAGAACTAAAACTGAAATCAAGCAGAGGTTGGAGGTGCAAAACATGTAAGAATACAGGCTAATCTTCCTTTTGCTTTAGTAAGAATTTCTTGCTCTATTTCCTTAAGATCCATATTTTCTTCGTGTATGATAATTCCTTCAAAGTGTTTTATCTTTTTTCGCAGATAATTCATTGCTTCTAAAATATTATATTGTAGAACAACATCAAATTTTTCTACAAGAGTAACTATTTGTCCAGACATATGTAATCCTAATTCTTCAATATATTCTACCATTGGTTTAATTGTTTTTCCAAACGGAGTAATCTATTTTCTCTCCAAATAATGCCTCTTTCAACAAATTTTTGAACTTGTTCGTCTAAATAATCTTCTTCTTTATTTCTTAACAAAGTAGACAAGTGAGCATATTCGTCTCTAAGTTGTAATTTTATTATTTGTATTGTTTCTTTTACTTAGGTTCGATTCATGTTGCAAACTTTTCCAATTCAGTTTTTAATTGTTTTAGCATTTTTATTTTATAGTTTATTATGTTTTCTATTACACAGCCATCAATTATTTTTCCAGCGTCTTGTTGTTTCCAATATTTAATTTCTTCTTTAAGTGCTCTTACCCATTCTTTTAACATAGTAATAGTTTTCATGCAATTATTCTTTCAAGTCTCTTTTTTATCCATTTCTCTAAATTTATATGATGCATTAACATACTTTCTTTAAGCCAGTAATCTTGTAGCGTTTGTGGTTTATCTTTTTGCCAATAGAGTATCTTTTTGCGGTTTATAAACAACCATTCTTTTAAGGTGAAATAAGTTTTCGTGCTATTAATTTTTCTAGGCGTCGTTTAAAAATCTGAATACGTATTTCAACTCGTCTTATTTGATCTTTGAGGTAAGGGTTAGGATTTTCTTCATCTAATTCTTTTAAGGTTTTGCAATAATTTTTTAAATTAATTATTGTTATTCTGATATTACTAGCAGTTTTCATTAACTAGCTCTGATACCATTTCTGGCCCAAATGCGTCAATAATATTTTTTGCAATATTTTGTAGGGTGTTAGTATTCAGCGTTATTTTCATATTTTATTTTTTATGTATAGAGTTAAATCATTTACTTGATGTACTAATTTATTTATGTTTTCACTAGTACTAGCATGCTTTTCAGGTTCTAGTAATTGAATAGGTCGAGGGATATAAGGTATTCGTAATGAGTCAGACTTCTTTAAAAAAGTTCCGAGTTCCGTTATTTCATTTCTTCTGGGGTAATAAATTTTTCCAATATCTTCAAATAATTGAGGGACATCTATTCTATCATTATTTTTGAACGCAATACTATGATGTGAATTAGTTAATGCATAGTTTACATAGTAAGTTACTGAAAATATTTTATCTCCGGGACGCATTAGGTTTTTTCTGAGAAATTTATGTTCTAAGGTTAAGGATTGATCTAGTCTTTGAGTACTTAAGGGTATTCCTATATTAGGATGAATTTCAAATTTTAATTTTACATATGCTAAGTTTCCTTCTATTACTCCTAATATTTTATCGCGAACATCAGTTATGCGTTCATCTTTTAAGATTAATTCGACTGGAGAATGTATTCCTTCTTGAAAGGTTGCCTTAATTAATATCTAAACTGCACCTATGTGAATATATCCTATTCTTCTATGTGCTTCTATCTTTAAATTTTGTCTTAATTCTGAAATCTTTTTTCGGCTTAGGAGTTGGATATTTGTACTACCTTGAGCTTCGGTTATGTCTATGGGAGTTTCCGTAATTATTTTTCCATAATAAATGATATTTTCCTTTTGAATAAATCTTTTCATTATTCCTCCTAATCTTTCCTTTCCTTTCATATTTGCAGTTTTAGAGAGATCTAATTCTTCCTTTTGTATTTTTTGAAATAATCGGGGGTTAATAAGAATACTTCCTTGATAATTTCCATCTTCTTCAGTGATTTGAAGGTGTTCTATATCATCATTTGTTTCTCTAATTTCCGTTTCAGGTTTCATAATATCGTAAGTTTATGAAAACTAGTTAGAGTTGCGTCATACCTGATTGGGTTTTTAACGAACTATAGTGCCTTTTGGTCCACTGCTGCTTCCGCGTTCTGAGTTCATGCTGTTGCTTCCGCGTTCTGAGTTCATGCTAGATCTGCTTCGTCCTTGTGTTTCTGAAGGGATTTAGACATGATTTGGTAGATAGGTACTTGACAATGATGCTAAGTGATGCTAAATGATGTTAAGTAGAAGCGACAGTAAGTAGGAAAGTAATTTATTGATGGAAGTGTTTACAGGGTGGTATACACAGATACCTAGTATCCTCTATGAGGAGACTATCAGCTTTCCTCAACTAGGGAAGCTCGGGTGAGAGTTTTCCTTCAATTGATTCACTCTGATTTGCCTCAGCATAAGAGGTCTTATTTATAGGCTAAGAGCTTATGGTCTATTTACATTGGTAGCCCTATAGCACGTAAGTGCTTACATCAGACTAATAATTTACATGCTGTCGTCACTGCCTACATCATTCTTCAATTATTGCTTCGTCTTCATAATCTTTTTCTTGTGGCAGACAGCTAGTAGTGGCTTCTGACGTGTCTTGCTTTTGCTTTACGCATCTTTCACATGCATGATTCCCATTTTCTTTAATCAATAAGCATAATTTGTCAAGGATAGCTGGGCAATAATTCATAGCGGGTCCCTCTAGTGCATAGAATGGCATTTCAAAGTTTGTTAGTAGGGATAAGTCTTTTTCTCTGATGATCCTTCCGCTTGTCTTGCTTAATAATAAAGCATTTGGTCCTTTGTACAGTGTTTTGATAAATGATTCTTTTACAATAGTTTGGCATTGAGAGTATATACTGGCTAATTGATGAGCTATGAAGTTATTAATGTGGTCTTCATCATAATCTATTTCGGTAGGTTCATCCATTAAAGGGAAATTATTATTACTAATGCCAACAAAGATTAAATGCTTAGCTGGTTGTTTGGTTGTGAAGTCTGGATAGGCTGAGTAAAACTTTAGGAAAATAGCTCGTTCTCCAGCAATATTTTTCCGAAACAACTGAACTGCCTCCTTAAAGTAATACGGAAATAGGTTAATTTCTTCAAGATTGGGGCTTAAATAAAGACATTCAATTAAACCAAATTGGAATAAATTGAATGTCAGGGTTGATGGTGCTCCTGGTGTAAGTACTGCTTTGGTGGCGAATATTTTGCGGTCTAACATATACATGCAATTGCTTTTTTCTTTTTCTGTCCAATGTAGTAATCGGTTGAGATGTTCATGAAAATTTTCTTTAGAGAATTGGACTTGGAGTTCATGTTCTTTTCTGGTAATTATTGGGAAATTGTCTAGGGAAGAAGGAACTCTTCCTAGAACTTTCAGTGTTTTTCTTGGCTCTGGTTTCAGAGTGGTAGTTTCGACAAAAGTTTTTGGTCCAAGATAAATTTCTTTACCTTTTGCAATTTGATAATCTTTTAATGCTTTTTCTGCTTCTTCTTTTGTTGCATAGGATTTGTGAATAACTTCTGGAACTTTCTGACAATGGGGGGCTGCTTTGTGCCATTCGTCATATATTCCTGGAAATGGTCCATTGAAAATAGCGTACCATTTTTTATTTCCTTCTTTTTGCGCTTGCACTTTTATTTCTGCTGGGATTACTTGTTCGAGGAAACATTCAGTTTGTAATTGTAAATCCAATACCTTGATGTCTGCTTCGAGCAAATCTAATTCCCTTAGTTTTTGGTCTCTAAGTGCTTGCTTGAGCTCTCTTTGTCTTTTTAGCATTTATATTGTTCCACGCTCCATTCTCTGGATAGTATATCTGCAAGAACATTCTTTTCTCCTTTAATATGAAAGATTGAGTAATTATATTCAGATAATTTCATTTGCCATCGGATCAACCTTCCTTGTTTATAAGTGCCTTTATGATTAAAATTTTTAAAACCTGCCACATAAGTGGAATCGGTTCTAACAATAAATTCTTTATCAAGCACATAAATACGATGTTTTTCCAACATCCGAATAAGTGCTCATGTTTCCTTTTCATGAATAGGATAATTAATTTCACTGTCTGTAAAGGTTCCAGACATGTATCGGCATAGTAATTCTTTCTTTTGTCCAGGGGGTTTTGCTTTCATAACACCTCCCCAACAGTCATGTGATGCATCTGTTTCGATAATAATTAGGTCATCATCTGCAGGATGATATAATTCTGGAAGCTGTTGACATAAGTTCTTTAGTTCAGTAATAATTGCTTCATCCTCCTTTATCCAAGACCAAAGAGCATCTTTCTTTAGCTTCTGTTGTAGTACTTTTCGTTTTGCTGCAAGATCTTTTATAAAACCTTCATTTGAAATGTAGGTTAGTAATCCAAGAAACCTTTGTAATTCTTTTTTATCCTTTAAAATTACAGGAAAATTGCTAAGTTTTTCTAACACGTGTTTCTGCATTACTAATTTTCCTTTTTCTATTTCGAGGCCTAAATAGTTGATTTTATTTTGTGCTAAAACTATTTTCTTTTTACTTAATACTACTCCGTGCTTTAGAAGTTTATTAAGTACTAGTGTTACTTTATGATAATGATCCTTTAAGTCTTTATTGGTAAACACGAGTATGTCATCGATATAAATAAGACAAAAATCTTTATATTCTTTAAGTATTGAATCTATGTACCTTTGAAAGATTCCTGGGGATTGTTTCATTTCCATAGGGAGTACATTCCATTCATATTGTCCTTGGGGACAACTAAAAGCTGTTAGTGCCTTAGATTCTTTGTCTAGTTTTAACTGATAAAAACCTGATTTACAGTACGAAAACCTGATTTACAGTCGAATGTACTGAACTAGATCATATTTCTAATTTGCTCAATAATTAAATCTTTTCTAGGGAGAAAGTATGCGTCTCCTTCCATTGCATCATTTATTTGTTTATAATTTATTACCATACGCCTTTTTCCACGTTTAAGTTCACTATGGTTTTCTACATAAAAGGCTGGGGCTGAATGCTTACTTTTGGATGGTCGAATTAATCCTTTTTTGAGCATTTCCTTAATATCTTCGGCAAATTCATCTCTATCTTGCTTAGTATAGATCATAGGTTTACATTTTATTTCTTGAGTAGGATTCTTTAATTTTAATGTAATGAGTTCGGTATTTTTATTATTTATGTTTGGATCGAGGGGATGATCACTACATAATTTTTCTAATAAATGTTCAATATGAGCTGGAATTGTTCTATTTGGTTCTGAATTAATTAGGGCATAGCGAATTTTTGACAAAGAATTGTAAATAGGTCACCACGCTGTAGCTTGTTAAACTCTGATTGTTTCGTAGAATAAATACATTGGGAAGAATGAAGAATAGGTATAGAAAGGATTTCTCGGGTTTGAGTACTGCGTACATATGGTGTACGAAGTGTAATATAGTCTAAGTATTGACAGAAGGGTGAATAAAGTCGTAAGAAGTTATTGCCTAAGATAACATCTATTCCTGTTTCTTGTTGATAAATTGTTGGGACAATAAATCTTTTTTGTTGTATTGTTAAAGTGATGCGATTAACTACCCAAAACAAAGAGTGGATAGATTCATCAGCGATTTGTATCTTTAACGGCTTTTGTAAATATTCCCAATTGTCAAATAATGCTTTTGTTGCTAAACAAATACTTGCTCTAGTATCTACGTAGGCTTCAGTTTCTTTGTTACTTTTTTCTATCTTGATTTTAATATAAGTACTATTCGGATTCTGTTTCTTCTGAAGATAGTTCATCATGTTCAGAATATTCATAAACACTATTATCAGTAGTACTTAATTCTTCTTCTAATGGTTCAAGCTCATATATTTTATAAACTTGTTTGATTATTTTAGCTTTTTCTTTAAATTCTTTGTCTTTCTTTTGAGGACATTCATTTGCATAATGACCTTTTTCATTGCATATCCAGCATACACATTTCTTTTTCCCTTTTGGACAATATGTTTTATGTATACGTTTTTTCTTAAAGTATTTTTTCTTTGTATCTTTATAAGCTTTCTTTTTTGGATAAGTTTTTCTTAGATTTGGTTTTTTCTTTTTATAGTATTTTCTTCTTCGTTTGATGGGATTACATCCATAATTTCCAGGTAATTCTATTTCTGGTAACTCACAACAAATTACATTTCTTCCTCTATTTAATTATCTTATGGTTTCTCTATTTAAACATTGGTCTCTTAATTCTTTTAAAAGTACTTGAATAATTCCTTCTAGGGTTTTAGCCGTTGTTAACGGATTGGCTAACCAGATAGTTTTTATTTTTTGATTAAGCGGAAAGGGTAATTTATCCATAAAAATTTCTTTGTATGTTTCTTTGGTTTCGGTATCTAATTGGTAATAATATTTTTGGTATTCACAAATAAAACTTCCTATATCACACATATCACATATTTGCATTTTATTTAAGTGTACTTTAGCAGTCTCATGTAAATATCTTTTTACTTCAGCACTTTGTTCAATACTAGCAAAGCCTATGAATTCTTCATATATTAATTCCATTATAAGTCTAGCAAAGTCTTGGTTTGTTACTGTTCGTTGTATATATTGTTGCCATTTTTCTTCTTTTATTCCACTTAGAAATTTTTGTACATTTTTCGAAGTTTTGTAAAAGATAAAATTCTTAATTGAATGTCGGTCTAAACTATTAAATTTATCATCTGTTGCCATTAGCAGTGTTAGTTCATTAATCCATTGTAAAAGTATCTCTTCCTTGTTTTTTGCACAATCAAGGTTTAGAATATTTCCTGATTTAATAGATTCGTACCTTGGTTTAAATTCATCCGGAATTTTAGACCATTTATTATTTCTTTTTATATATCCAGTATTATGCATTGTTTTTTCTTCTATATCATTCCATATTTCATATGTTTCTTTTCGTTTTCTATTTCTTCCAGGTATCATATTACTACTTGTTTCTCCATGATGCATTCGTATTTCATTAAAGTCTGTTTCATCTGAAGAGGAGCTATAATTTAATACTACCTCTTCAGTTTCATTTGGGGTTGAAGTAATTGGTTCTGCTACTTGTATCTGATTATGGCCTTCTTCAATTATTTTTAATTGTTCAAGAAGTTGTTGTATCTCTTCTAAGTCAGTGGATCTTTTTATTGTTTCAATATAATCAGTTTTTATCCTCTCCATGTTGTTCTTGGTGTTAGAGTTTCTAAATAATGTAAGAATTTCGATTTTTTCTTGTTTAGTAATTCTTCTAGATCTCTTTTTGCAATGGGTTTATTATTAATTTCTTCTTCTAGTAGAATTTCTAATTGTATAAGGATTTTTCTGAGTTTTGCCTCATCTTTGTTATTGTCTATGTCTTTACCTTTTTCTTTTTCTATTGTACTTAGGGCCCGTTTGGTGGTCAGGATAAGGGAGGCAGGATAGGATAAGCTATCCTGTCCTGTTTTAATCTGTAGTTTGGTGAACCAGCAGGATAGGATAAGCTTATCCTGTTAGCTTATCCTATCCTGTTGCTTAGTTATAATTCTATCCTGAGGGTGGAGCTGGGTTAGAACCAACAGGATAGGATAAGAAAATGCTTTCTTTTATCTCTTACCTTTAATATTGTTATTATTTAATTACGGTTTCAAACCTAATTAGTCAACCTTAATACTAATTAAAATATGTGGTTTAATGAACAATTTTTATAAAAAGTGAAAAAAAAGTTAATTTTTTATAATTTAAAAAAATGGAGTAATTTATAATTAAAAAGCCAAAAATATATATTATTAAATATTTTTTAATTTAAATGTATAAAACAACCACGTAATATTAAAATTTATTTTTGAAAAAAAATGTAATTTTGATATAAGGATAATTTTATCATTTGTGGATATTTTATATCATATCCTGTCATTATCTGATGCACATCAAACATTGGACAGGATAAGAGCTTATCATGCTCATATCCTATCCTATCCTTATCCAGCTCTCATATCCTATCCATCCTTATCCTATCCTGACCACCAAACGAGCCCTTAAGGTTTTATATATGTCTAAATATTTTGTTTGTTCATTATATTCATGGATGCTAATATGTTCTACAATTTTGGAAATAGTTTCTAAAACTTGCATTATATTATTGTTTATTTATTCTAATATTATTTCTAATTCTTTATATTTTTTATCAATTTCTTTTAATAAATTTATGGTTCCTATTATTATAAGGACATCGATACCCTCAAATTTTCCAAGTTACGGTAGAATTTGCTAAATAATAAAACTATGTAATGGGAGTACTGGAAAGCATTACTCGTCTCTTAACGTGTGTCAGTGTTCTTTTCATTACGGTACGATACTGACATTTATATATCCAACAGAAGTCATTCACAGATTGGCCAAACGGATGAAAACCCAACGCTGGTCTTTAGTGTTTTCCAAAGAAAGCGAGAGATCTAAAAGTTCTGGGTTAAAGTGGGTCTTTAGTATTTACACCTTAAAGTACTACTACATACATTTATTTTATATTTGTTTGTGTGAAAAAATTAAAATAACTACGTAAAGATTAAAGTAAAGTACTTATAATGGATTTATAAAATTATAAAATATATAAAATAGTATAAATAAAAATGTGCATAAAACACATTTATATTACTCACGGGAGTACGAGAATCCGTACATACCATATTCATAACCATGTACAATGCCTCCACCCAATATACATGATGCTATTAATGCTATTAATTTACTGTTTCAGCAGAATGCATATATCTTGAATTTCTTTTTGAAAACTACCCTCCTCATCTACCTTGATTATAAAATTGAATAGTAGCCAGGCAACGTCCCCAAGATTTCATTTCCGAGTAAATAATCAATTTGGTCCCTGAAAATGTAAGATAGTATCAACTTAGTCCCTGAATTTAACGAAATAGCAAAAACGTCTCTGAATTTGTAAAACGTTAATCAACTTGGTCCCTCCGTCAACCCCTGTTAGCTGACGCCGTTAACGGCACTGATGTGACACGTTAAGTGCCTTGTTGGCACTGTTGTCACTGGTTAGTGGTGTCCACGTAGTCAGGGACCAATTTAAAACTCTGAACCAGGGACTAATTTGATACTCGTATAGATTCAACTCCCAACGGTCTTCTTCTTCTTCTTCTTCTTTATATTTCCCCTTCCTTCTCTGCTCTCTCTCTCTTTGCTTCCTCTGTCTCACTCTCTCTCTCTCTCTCCAACCCTAACTTTCATTCTTCCAAAAAACGTGATGATGATGGGTGGTGGTTCGCCATTTCCGCAGTGAAGACAAGCTAAGAAAGCCACAAGTTCCTCTTGGTCTGGTAGCTCTAGGGTTAATGGAGTAGAAATCAACAATCCATTTGCTTTGGTTTGTAATTGTGAGAGGAGAGCTGTGTTACGAGTTTCTAGAACTCTTAGGAACCCAGGTACGGCCTTCTATGGATGTCCTTTGCCAAAGGTACCACTAAATCTCAAATGCCATTCTCTTTACATTTTTTATTTCATTTACAAGGACATTCAACATTTTGTCCCTTACTATATTTGTCAAATTGCTGTTGTAGGATGAGGGAAATTGTGGCTATTTATTCTGGGTTGATGAGCTTCCTGAAATATGTGCAACTAATGTCAATGATAGTGAAGAAATATTGAAGGCAGGGCTGATGGAGCTAATGGGCAAGGCTGATACTTTGGGGACAAATGTTAGAATGCTAAAATTTGGGGTTGCAGTAATGTGTGTATTGCTATGTTTTTGTTTTGTATTATGGATTGGTAGGCAGAGTGCATAGGTCTTAGTTGGTCCCTGTTTGTTCTGTTGTGGCTGTGAAAATATGGTTTAAGTTAATGTAATGTGCTATCATTCAAGTAATTAAATGAGAAGTTTCAGTTTCAGTTAACTATATGAATTCTAGACAGGTTATTATAGACGAGTTCCTTCAATTTGTTGTGATGAACTTAAGCGAAAACTGAACTTATATTAAGCATATGTAACTTAAGAGAAAATTGAACTTAAATTAAGCACTAAAAAGGTGTCAAAGCATGTCTTACACAAAAGAAGCACATGTAACTTAATGTGCAATTATAAATGCGTGGTTATAGACGAGTTATTATACATTGGTGGTTATAAACGGGTTATAATAACCGGTGGTTATAGATGGATGGTTATAGACGGGTTATAACAACTGGTTGTTATAGATGGGTGGTTATAGACGGGTTATAACAACTGATGGTTATAGACGAGTAATAACAACTGGTGGTTATAGATGGGTGGTTATAGAAGGGTTATTATAGACGGGTTATTTATAGATGGGTGGTTATAGACGGGTTATAATAATAACCACCCATCTATAAATAACCCGTCTAGAATAACCCTTCTATAACCACCAGTTGTTATAACCCGTCTATAACCACCAGTTGTTATTACCCGTCTATAACCACCCATCTATAACCACCAGTTATTATAACCCGTCTATAACCATCAGTTGTTATAACCCGTCTATAACCACCCATCTATAACCACCAGTTGTTATAACCACCAGTTATTATAACCCGTCTGTAACCACCAATATATAATAACTCGTCTATAACCACGCATTTATAATTGCACATTAAGTTACATGTGCTTCTTTTGTGTAAGACATGCTTTGACACCTTTTTGGTGCTTAATTTAAGTTCAATTTTCTCTTAAGTTACATATGCTTAATTTAAGTTCAGTTTTCACTTAAGTTCATCACAACAAATTGAAGGAACTCGTCTATAATAACCCGTCTAGAATCCATATAGTTAACTGAAACTGAAACTTCTCATTTAATTACTTGAATGATAGCACATTACATTACATTAACTTAAACCATATTTTCACAACCACAACAGAACAAACAGGGACCAACTAAGACCTATGCACTCTGCCTACCAATCCATAATACAAAACAAAAACTTAGCAATACACACATTACTGCAACCCCAAATTTTAGCATTCTAACATCTGTCACCAAAGTATCAACCTTGCCCATTAGCTCCATCAGCCCTGTCTTCAATATTTCTTCACTATCATTAACATTAGTTGCACATATTCCAGGAAGCTCATCAACCCAGAATAAATAGCCACAATTTCCCTCATCCTGCAACAGCAATTTGACAAACATAGTAAGGGGCAAAATGTTGAATGTCCCTGTAAATGAAATAAAAAATGTAAAGAGAACAGCATTTGGGAATTAGTGGTACCTTTGGCAAAGGACATCCATAGAAGGCCCTACCTGGGTTCCTAAGAGTCCTAGAAACTCGTAACACAGCTCTCCTCTCACAATTACAAACCAAAGCAAATGGGTTGTTGATTTCTGCTCCATTAACCCTAAAGCTACCAGACCAAGAGGAACTTGTGGCTTTCTTAGCTTGTCTTCACTGCAGAAATGGTGAACCACCACCCATCATCATCACGTTGGAAGAATGAAAGTTAGGGTTGGAGAGAGAGAGAGAGAGGAAGCAAAGAGAGAGAGATGAGAGAGAGAAAGGGGAAATTTAAAGAAGAAGAAGAAGAAGAAGAAGAAGAAGAAGAAGAAGAAGACCGTTGGGAGTTGAATTTATGCGAGTATCAATTTAGTCCCTGGTTCAGAGTTTCAAATTGGTTCCTGACCACGTGGACACCACTAACCAGTGACAACAGTGCCAACAAGGCACTTAACGTGCCACATCAGCGCCGTTAACGGCGTCAGCTAACTGGAGTTGACGGAGGGACCAAGTTGATTAACGTTTTACAAAGTCAGGGACGTTTTTGCTATTTCTTTAAATTCAGGGACTAAATTGATACCACCTTACACTTTTAGGGACCAAATTGGCTATTTACTCTTTCATTTGCCTGTAACAATTAGTTTCTTTTTTTATTTTTTATTTTATTTAAGATATAAGAACAAGAATAATGCTAACCCTTGTTTGATTTGCTTAGGGGAGGGGAAAATAACGCTACCCTTTATATTCGAGAAAAGAATTGATCAATTTCTCATAAAAAATCGAAAGAATTTTTACTTTTTATTTTTCGTTCCCTTGTTTGGTTGGGAGGGAATTTTGACTACCTTATTTTTCCTTTAAATTTCTGAATTGCAAGAAAGACTTTTATTAAAATTACTCCCCTCGCTTGTATCCAAATGAAGGGTAAATGTTACAAATCTAAATTAATTCTTAAGTGTATTGTTTGATTCAAAGTAGGGGATAGATTTTATAAAAGGTAACGAGAGAAGAGGGAGTGAGAAAATATTTACCCAATAATAAATGACGCTTCCATTTGTAAAATCCTTTTATGTTTTAGGGTATTATTAACGAGTATTCTAAAGGTACTGATTAAGGAATTCATAAAAAGTAAATTTTTATTGAAAAACTAAACATACAACTTCTAAAAATATTAAATGTATCATTTTTAATTTTCATAAAAAAATTCTTCTTTTAATTCATTAATTAGTATCATTAGCGCACTCGTTAGCATTCTTCTCGATTTTATTAGCCTTATATCAGTTATATGGCATTGTATATATATTCATGGGAAAACTTTCAGTGAATAACCCAAAATCAGTTTCGTGATGAATATCAATGCACTAAATTTAATTTTGTCATCAAAAGTACTGCACATGTCCCTTTAAAATAATCAACCGTCGGATGCAATTAATCCTTTCGTGTGCAATAAATGACACACACACACACACACACACACACACACACATATATATATATATATATATATATATATATATATATATATATATATATATATATATATATATATATATATACGTAATACTAGCTAGTATGGCTTAAGCACCGGCACAAGATAATATTGTTTGATTTTTTTATCCTTTCCCTCCCTTGGTTCACCGGAGTTAAAGCCAAGCCACTATGGCTCTGTTTATGAAGCTCCTTAGTTCTAATTCTTCAGTTACCTTTATGCTCCATTTCACATTACTATTTGTTTTATGCTACAGAACGAAGGCTGTGGTGAAGCTGCCACCAAATGTTTCATTTCCAGCAGTCATAGCGTTTGGAGATTCCATCGTTGACACAGGAAACAACAACGACATAAAAACACTCGTCAAGTGCAACTTCCCTCCTTATGGAAAAGATTTCCAAGGAGGGCTCCCAACGGGTCGATTTTGCGATGGAAAAATTCCATCAGACCTACTAGGTACTCTACTCTCTCTTCTCTATGTTGTGGGTTTGCATGCTTAGTTACAAATAAATTTTGATTGAGAAAAAAAAAATGTGTAACAGCAAACAAAAAATATGTTGTTAAAAAAAAAAAAAAAAAAATGTGAGGAGCTAAATCTGGAATTTTATATGGTTCTCGATCTCATGATACTGTCAGAAAACTCACTTGCTTAAAGTGGTTATATTTAAGCAGTAACTGAGACCAAACAGTGATCAGAGGGTGCCATTCCATTCTTGTCTCACTCTTCTTCTCCTTGACCTTGACAGCAAGAGAACGTACGTGTACCGTTATATTTCTCCATTTTCAGTTCCCTTCTTATTTTTCACATCCTCAATTAGTTGAAAGCAACATGGGTATAGCTATATATAGCCAAGTTTAAACAAGATGTTTGGAATCTTCTTTTTTCTATCATTATAAGGTCTAAATCTGTGCTGTTTTCCTCTTTCTATCATATATTGGGTACTGTGGAGAGACAGTTGAAGGATTTTATATATGGGACGGTATACGGGGAGAAAATATTAGTGCAGTTCATATAGACTGACATATTACATATATAGCTATATTATGCACACAAATTAAATTAGCCTAAACACCTGTAGATGCAAGAACCACCCATTGTTGGCCTCAATCCTGATAACTCAAGTCAGCCCCAAAGCAAGTACATTATTGAGGTGGAATATGTTCCAACATCTATTGAGGTATAAAGTAAATTCTGTGTGAGGAAACCTTTTTAAAATTAATAACAAATTAATCCAATAATTTTCTCATATAAAAATAAGGGCTTTTGTTTAAAAAGAAAAAATTGGTTTTTAATTAGAGGCCTAAAGCAAGATCTCGCTTGCTTAAACCTTGGGTCAGACTATGATCAGATAATTAATTCATGGGAAAAGTTAGGTACATTCAAATCAATATATATATATATTGAGACACACATGAGGAGATCCTTTTACACTTACACTTTGACTCATTTATATCCTCTAAAGGTAATTGTGGTTTTAATTCTAATAATGGATACCGTTTTATGAAAATGAAAAAATGACTTATAACGGAGTAAAATAAAATTAGAGTTTAATTGTTATACATTGTCAGTGTAAAGATTTTTATTCTGATAACCAATCAAAAATCATGGTGTGTGTGTGACTTTTAAGGTAGTTAGGATAATAATCAATCACTTTAGCTTATGTGGCAATTTCTAATTGATTGTCTATATAAAAAATCTTTATATTGACAGTATATACCAATTAAATCCATAAAATTAAGTGGAGCAATAATATTAAAAGTAAAAAATTAGCACTTTTAAAAAAAAAAGTTAGCAAAATTAAAAAGCATGCTTCCATTAATCAAATTCAAAATGCGAAAATATACTTTGACAGAAAAAAGGAAAATACAAATGTAACAAACCAATTTTTTAATCTTTTAAAGAGGCAAAGAAGAGAAATATATGCTCTCAGAGCTTAAACATAATTAAAAAATTAAAAATCTCTAATTATCAGTTCGATGTTATAGCTGTAAAAAAAATTAAAGGATCATAATTATTACATTATATATAGTACGAGTATTTACACAGATATAACATTTTTTTATCAGACAAATATAATTTTTTTTATTGACCATCCTTCATAACCTTTTAATAAAAAAATTCTATGTAAACATAAGTTTTCACTATTTTTTTAAAACAGAATGTCTTGGTATGTTTTTTATTGTTAGATTGATAGGTTATCCAGCTTATATTCTATTTCATTCAATAACTAGCATGGAATGTAGCTGAATCCTGTTAAAATTGTTGCTAATTTATTTTTGCTGTCTAGCTTTTTTTCTTGTCATTGATAGTTTTACGTAACTTAGAATAACTTTTTGCATAATTTTTATTTTACTACAGATGATCAAAATGAATATTCAACTTGCTTATCAGCGATAACATAATTAACAGCCATTCCTTATATATTTCTCGCTTTATCTTACAATTTAAAAGGATTATTTTGAAATGAAATTACAGAACTTATTACAAGTAACAGAATCTACAGGTTGTGAAATACTACCAGTAAAATATTAATCCGTAAATGGATTGAGTTCTTAGATTAATATAATTCTAATCAAATTTTACTTAAAAATTAATTAAAATAAACAATTTTTCCTTCAAAGATTCCAAATGGTGTATTCTTCTCCTGTATTATATGATATGATATTCTGGATTCAGTAAGGACTTTATTATCAGCTGGTCACTAATTTGTAAAATAGTTTTGTTTCGTTTGATCAGTTGAAGAATTGGGTATTAAGGAGCTTTTGCCAGCATATTTGGATCCAAACCTCAAATCCAGCGATCTTGTTACCGGCGTCTGCTTTGCCTCCGGTGCTTCAGGATATGATCCTTTGACGCCCCAAATAGCGGTAAAAATTTGTGTGTGTGTGATTAAATATAAACAATTATATATATAAGTTCAATTGTTATACACTGACAGTGTAAAACATTTTTACACAAATATCCAATCATAAGTTGACACATCAGTAAAAAAAATTGACTCTTATCCTAACTACCTTAAAAGTCATTCATACCATAATTGGTAATTAATTATCTGTGTAAAAATGATTTACACTGTCCGTGCATAACAATTAAATTCTATATATAATCGCTCCCTTAACGTGTGTGTATATTATATTCATTATCCTAACACTTGTTTTGGACATTGGTATGATCTCAGTCAGTTATACCATTATCCGCTCAACTAGATATGTTCAGAGAATACATAGGGAAGCTGAAAGGCATTGTCGGAGAAGACAGAACAAAATTCATCCTAGCCAACAGTCTTTTTGTTGTGGTGGGCGGCAGTGACGACATTGCCAACACTTATTTTGTTGCTCGCGGGAGACAATTACAGTATGACGTTCCTGCTTACACTGACCTTATGTTGAACTCTGCCTCTAACTTCGTACAGGTAGGCTTAAGGTTTTAATTGTCAACTAATAGTGTGTTTGTGTTAACATAATAACACAAACACACTCTAAGTAGTTAGCTCAAAGGCACAAATGTAATTGTTACTAAAGAAAAGGGAATATAGGAACAAATAATAAAAGGTGAATTCTCTGGTTCCTTAAGTATAACTTACTCTAGGGATGTAAATTTTACCCATATCCACGGATATCCGCAGTTAATATCGGTAACTGGTAGAAAATAGGTACTTTAATGGGTATCTGCGGGTAAAATAACCACATATTTTCTCTAACCGTTTATTAATGGGGCGGAGGCGGATAGTGTAGTATCCGTACTCGCAGGAACCCACTCTAATGGAGGAATTTGACTTTAGATTCCTAGAGAGAGAGTTCTCCCTTTCAGGTCCTAACTCATTATCCTAACCTTCAAAGTTTCTTTGATAAACCTGATTGAAAGTGCAAATTCGTAGGCCACATATTTGATAAACTTCTCTTTATCCTAATATGTGTGTTATACGAATAGATCCAACCCAAGGACAATAGGCAACATATTTTTGTAATGTAAGGTGATCACTGATAAATGTGTATGAGGGTACTGATAAATGCTTTTGTTTTTATCCAGTACCTATTAGTGAATATTAGCGTGGAATTCAGGGGTATTTGATTGTTGCTAAGACGAAAATGTTTCAATTGTGTAAATGATGCCAAACAGAGGTGTTTGAATAAAAAAAATTAGCATAATATTCAATAATTATGTGAGGTGTTTGGATATCCATGGATATTCATGAATACCCGCAATATTGATAAATTTGTTTAAAATCCGCAAGAAGGATACCTATGCGGATATAGGGCGGGGACGGGTAGGAAATTTATCCAACGGAAGGGGTAGCGAGGGGGCTACTATCCATATCCACCCCGCCCCATTTACATCCCTAACTTATTCTGTCTAGGTGATCCAATCAAATGATGATAATCATTTGACATGACTCATTAACATGACTCATTAATTGAGGTGGCGCATTCTGGTTGGACAGGGTAATTTTTACCCCAAAACCCCAAAATTATTAGAGATATCGGAGAAAGCATCATAATAAAACTTATAATGTTATTTTCACTTACTCATTCAGCTGTTGTTTGGTTCAATGGAGAGGATAAGAGGGGGGGTAAGATTTTAATTGATGACTGAGGGGAAAGAAGGAGAAATAATCGTAACCTTATCTGGTTTAAACTTTTATACCATTATAATCTTTCGATGTTTGATTTAAAATGTAAGTATATTTTAGTCAATGTATTTAAAATGTTTTAAACTCATCTTCTCTCCCTTCCAAATCCTTCAATATTGGAGGGGAATCAAAATTGAATGAGGAGAGATTCTGATTCTCTTCCCCTCCAAAATATTGAACAAACAAGAAAGATTTATAAAAGTCTATCATCTCCCTCCACTTTCCTCCAACCAAACGTAGGGTTATGGTATAATGTTATATCTATTACTTTTAAAAATAATTTTCAATCTTTCTCATTTTTTGGATACCTTCTCTCTCTCTCTTTTTAAAGAATGATAAACATAAAGGGGTAGTGTATAACTTTAGGGTATATATATATATATATATATATATATATATATATATATATATATATATATATATATATATATATATATATATAAGTGATCCCATAAGATTAGAGAAGTGTCCTTAAATCTATATACATATCTTTTGAGTAATTTATATATATAGAGAGAGTTTAGTTTCCATACACAGTGTAAAACTTTTTATACAAACATCCAATTAAAAATTGTCATGTCAACATATTTTTTTGACTTTTACCCTAACTACCTTAATAGTCATTCATATCATGATTGATGATTGGTTGAAAATATAAAAAATTTTACACTGTCAGTACATAACAATTAAACTCATATATATATATATATATATATATATATATATATATATATATATATATATATATATATATATATATATATATATTAGTTGTTTAGGGTTTAAAAAGCCAAATATATTAGTTGTTTTTTTTGCTATTATTTTATATCATAACATTTGATTTTGGCCCCTTTATATAAATTTTCTGACTGCGTCCCTGACAATATGTAATATATAATATCAAATTTTATGTCTACAAAATCAAATATAATACCTCACCATGTGAATTTTCTTTTGTCCCCCAATAAAATGAGAAGGAAATATATAAACATGGAGCACGTAGAATAGCAGTCCTCAGTGCACCACCAATTGGATGCGTGCCATCACAGAGAACTCTGGCTGGAGGGATAATAAGAGAGTGCGCAGAAAAGTATAATGAGGCAGCAAAGTTGTTCAACTCCAAGCTGTCAAAGGAGATGGATTCCCTTAACCGCAACTCGCCCAATAGCAGGATTGTTTACATTGATGTATACAACCCACTACTCGATATCATTGTCAATTACAGAACATATGGTAATTCCATGTCTCTTACCTCTGCATAAGTGAAGTTAGCAACCTAATCATTCATTCATGAGAATTTATAAATAATGTTAAATGTATATTTACAAATACATTACTCCCAACATATGCAATAATTAGCATTATATAGAATTTATTTACTTTTGTTAATGTTTTTTTTCTCTCTTAAGTTTCTGTCAAATGTTCTCTTCTTACACTGCAGGCTATAAAGTTGTGGACAGAGGTTGCTGTGGCACAGGCAAACTAGAGGTTGCAGTATTATGCAACCCTTTGGATGCCACTTGTCCTAATCCTTCGGAATATGTTTTCTGGGATAGTTATCATCCTACCGAAAGTGTATACAGAAGGCTCATAAATCAAGTCCTTCAAAAATATATGAGTAGATTGTATTGAGCGATCTGATCAAGTTTGTCCACGGGAAGTTAATTAATTACTCAATTATATTGATATCATCGAAGAATACGGTGAATACTTTGAGTTTATCCAGTTGTTAGCGTGGTTGTCAAGTACCATTCTTAGATTTAAAATCATGGGCGTTAATCAAATTGTTCCTGATTATTTCTCTAGGATGAGGAAATCTTTTTTATTTTTTCGGTTTACCCATTAATAAAATTAAGAATATTGGTGGATTTTATTTGTTGTCTCTCATATTATTAGTTAATAAGAATTTAATTTTGATATATCTATAATGTGAAGTTTATTATACTTTCAACTCTTCATACATTATCATTCACAGAGCTCACAATTTCGGTCCGGCCTGTTGTGCCAGCTCGAACTAGCCCGATTTTAGACTGGGTTGGGCTCGGAAAATGAAGGTTCGGATTAAATTCGGGACGGCAGGCCCGACCTGATCCGTTCACTGGGTCCGCCTGACCCGATGGGCCATTTTTAAAAAAAAAATTCTAAACTTTTTTTATACAATTGTGTTTATATCTAGTATCATACTTTCATATTATAGTTTTTAAATAAATGATCTTTCAATCTATTAATGATGAAAAATATACTTATTTAATGACTATTATAAAAAAAGGTTAAAGTAATATTTTGGTCTCTATAGGTAATACCGATTATTCATTTAGTCCCTATATGTAAAAAGTTATTAAAAAGGTCCCTATACATACAATCGTTATCCATTTGGTCCCTCCCGTTATGCTATCGTCTTTAATGATCCGTTAACTACTACGTATAGGGACTAAATGAAGAATTTGTGTCATGTATAGCTAGGGACCCAATAATTTAGGTCAAAGTAATAATCTGGTCCCTATACGTGACACAAATTCTTCATTTAGTCTCTATACGTAGTAGTTAACGGATCATTAAAGACGACATCATAACGGGATAGACCAAATTGGTAACGATTGCACGTATGAGAACCTTTTTAATAACTTTTTACGTATAGGGACTAAATGAAGAATCGGTGTCACCTATAAGGACCAAAATATTACTTTAACCTAAAAAAAATGCTTCTTTAACACTTGTTTACATAGTTTAAATTTTTTTATATTATATTTTAGTGTTATTTAATACATATATATAAATATAAATGTATTTAAGCAAAAAAAGAAAATAAAAAAAAGGGTCAAAAGGGTCGTTGGGCTGCCAAAATATCAACTCGAATCAAATTTGGGCCAGCCCGATTTCGTACATTGGCCCGGTCGGGTCGGGTCGGACCGGACGATCCAATTTGCCACCTCTAATCATTCATATATATGATTTATGAGATAACTATTTTAAAAATCAAATATTTTCAATAATATGGTATTACATATAATTGAATGCTAATATAAATAATTTGAAGAATCAACTTAAATCTTATTTTTTTGGGTATATTTGAAAAGAAGAAAAAACAAACCCAAAAGAAAAACAAACCCCATGAGAGTACATTTGAAAAGAAGAAATAAAACAAGTTCACAAAGAAAAAAAAAACCCAAAGAAACAAGCCCAACTAACATCTCGCGATCTCAGGAACGTTGTCGCAGTTGCATTTGCACGCAATTGTGTTTCTCCCACCGCTCCTCGCCTAACCACATAATCCTCACATAAATTCCCCTCCTGTAGAATATGTCTGAAGCTAAGGGACCAATCTCACTGAATTAGAAGCCTTATTTCCCACAAAATCGTCGCATAGAGATGAAATCTAGGTGATGGTTGCCATAAAAGGGATAAAGCCTCTAAAGAGTCTGAGAAGCAAAATAATCGCCTAAACCCCACCTCTCAAGCCGGGGAAGACTATGGAAAAGCCGAAAGAACTCCGCCTGAAAAATGTTCGAGTAACCAATATGACCAGCCTTACCCCAAACCCATGTTCAATCGCTTCTTCTCAACTAAGCTCCAAATCTTGCTCTTCCTAGATTTCCAAGGGATCTCTCATCAACATTCAGAATGAATTCGAACCCTAGTACGGAGGGTTCCATTTTACTTCATGAAATTGAACCCTAACATGAGATTCCTTCCATCTATATGTAGACTAATCAATGAAGCCAAATTCAAAGCTGCTAATGAGAGTTTCCAAACATCCCTAAGTCTGACTTCTCACCGACATAAAAGCATCCAATCCACTATAGAAATCATCATCCTTAAAACCCAGGGTGAACTGCAAGAGAGTTTAACATTACCGATAGAATTAATTAAGACTATCGTTAATTATCTATTTACCGACACGTATGATCGTTTGATAAATAGGGATGTTGATAGTCATCCTCTTTACCATCGTTAAAGTTGTCGGTAAGTCCGCTGGAACTTTTTGCGCGCAATTGTGTGAATTTATGCGTGCAGAAATACCGACGGAACAGTCCTCGGTACTAATGTTATTCGGTTATCGACGGCTAAGCCATTGGTAACCTTTTCTTTGGAATTTAAGACTGTTAATGTCTCTTTTATGATTTCCGACGACTTGGCCCATCGGTACATGTATTATCATTTTACTGATGATGACCATACAGTTAGTATCTAACTTTTGTGTTTTTGAGGTAGTCAGTCTTATTGACAGTTTCGCCCGTTAGAAATTGCAAAATACCTTTACCAATAGGTCATGCCGTCGATAAATCTAGTAAAACTATCCAGCCCGAGACTCCTTTCCCTCACTTTCATTTTTCCTCATTTTCCTCAATCTCTCTCATATTGCCTCCATCTCCATTAGCCTCTCTCTCTCTCTCTCTCATGATAACTTCTGTTTACGAACACTTTTTCTACTGTTGAACCACGATGTTCATTGCATGATGAAGTGTCTATGGCTGAATCAACCACATCAATGCTCCAACATTTAGCCTTGTCTTCCAGATACTTCAATATTGCCTCCAACACATTTAGCACCACTTGCTCATTTTGTACCCTTAGAGTGAGCTTCCCTAGTTGAACATCAATGAGCGCTCTTCCGATAGCCAAAAATGGCCTACCCAAAATCTGGGAAAAGATGAATTTGTCCACTTTAACTAGGAGATCTTCTACCACATCATATGGAAAGTTAATAGAATGATCCGCAAGTTGAAGAGACGACATTGTGAGCTTTACCTCACTAATTACAGGCTTCTTTAACATAGAATAAGGCATTAAGTTGACGTTTGCCCCTAAATCACAAAGAGCCTTACCGAATGTGATTTCTCCAATATTGCAAGGTATGTTACATGACCTCGATTCTTTCAACTTAGGTGGTAGTTTTTGTTGTAATATAGAACTACACTCCTTGGTTAGAGCCACAGTTTCATCATCCTTCACCTTCCTCTTTCTAAACAAGAGCTCCTTCATGAATTTCGCATAAGTGGACATTTGCTCCTAGGCTTCTGTAAATGGTATGTTAATTTGTAATTTTCAAAGACATCAAGGAATTTACAAATTGTTTTTCTTGCCCACCTTTGTTTAGCATTTGAGAAAAAAGAACCTTCGCATATGAAAGAAGGTCATTGGCTTCAACAAATTTCTTCTTTGCATAGTCCTCACTAACCAATTTCAGTTTCACAACCTTTTCTTTCTCTTTAAAAGCTTGTTATTTCAGATTTTCAGCTTCAACCTCTTCTTTTTCAACTTTGTCCCTACTTTCTTCTAAGACTTCTCCCTTAAGGGTCAACACCTTGCCATTTCTATTGAAAATGGCATTGCATTGCCCTTTGGGATTGTTCTTAGTGCTTCTCGGAAAAGTACTTGGTGACCTCTTATTCATTTGTCGAAAAGTTGTCCTACTTGGTTTTGCTTTTGATTCCCTATAGGTTGTCCCTTATGTCCAAAATTACCAGTGACCCTCCAAGAGAAGTGAGGATGATACCTCCACCCCGAATTATATGTATTAGAATAGGGGTTGTTTTAAGGTATTGGAAGTTCAATATAATTCACTTGCTCGTAGGTATGAGCAAACATATATCCCGGACAGTCTGCACTATCTTGCTCCCCTTAACAGAAGTTGCAAGTTAACAAAGTATTGCGCACCACATTAACATCATACTAGCCATTTGCTTGGTAATCATGCTCATTTGTTCTGTGAGCAAGAATAATAGATAGAGTATCATCTTTAGACCCTTTTTAACAATAGCTCGCTCGATCTTGTTCTGATAACCATTTCGAGCTATGGTCTCTAATAATTCTAAGCATCATCCATAGATTTGTAAGCAATAGAACCACCCGCAGCCACATCACATATGACTCTAGTGGATGGCGAGAGTCCGTTGTAGAAGTATTGGACTTGCATCCCAAAATCAAAGTAAGAATGTGGACACCTCCTCAACAATACGTTGTACTTCTCCCTAGCCACACTATGAGATTCCCCTTCTTGTTGCCTGAAAAAGTGAATGATATATTTCAATCAAGTTGCCTTCTGAGGAGGAAAGAATCGTGCCAAGAACTTTTGAGTCATATCAATCCAAGTAGTGATTTTATTGTGATTCATAAAATCTAACAAATCACGAGCTTTGGCCCTCAATGAAAATGGGAAAAGTCGCAATCAGAGAGCATCATCAGATACACCATTACCCTTATAGATGTCAAAAATCTCTAGAAATCTTGAGGTATGCCTATGTGGATTTTCATTATCCTGCCAATCAAATCGATTTTGCTACAGTAGCTGAAGTAGTGTTGGATTAAGATCAAAGTTGTTCGCTTGAATGAGTGGCCTCACAATAGTAGATCCGCAATCTCCCAAGTTAGGATGAGAGTATTCAATGAGTGGCTTATACTGTGGTGGAGGAGAGGGATTTACCTCTTCAAACATGTCTTCAATCATAAGAGATGCTTGCACAAGTCCCTTTTTTCGAGCTTTCGCTTGTTTCTTCAAAGCACGAGCTGTCTTCTCAATTTTAGGATAAAAAATAAGATTATCCAGACTCAAAGTACCTCGCATAAACCGAAAACATGAGAAAAAAACAAGTTAGAAAACAAAATAATAAACAAAAAATCAAATAAATAAAATAAAAATAGATTGGAAAAAACAAAAACAAAAACAAAAAATGTTTAAAGTAGCTATCGCCTTTGGTGGTACTGATATTGAAATATCAATCCTTGGCAACGACGCCAAAAACTTGATGAACTCTACCAAGTGTACCGGATCGATGCAGGTAATAAAAACGGTGAGAAACTGAGTGTTGTTCTCAGGGATTAGGTGACCAAGTACCAGTTCACAAATTTGATATCTATTTGAACTCTCAATTGAGTGAAGATCGAATAATAACCCAAAATGAAACTAAACTAACAATTAATCATTACTTCAGATTTAAGAAAAAAAAAGGTAATCATAATGCAAGATGACAATCAATACGGTGAAGCTCTAGGGATCCGATTTCACCTAAGATAATCTGGTTTGGTTCAATTATGTTAACTCTTCATAATCACTTATCAACTTCTTTTGTCAACTAAGAGTCCTAATTTATTCTAGCACCTATCTCTAGTTCTCTAGAAAACACCCCTTAATTATTAATTAATTATATCTTTGTGATGATCAATTACTAAGGGATTCATTAAGATCTATGACTCTCTATGAAGGTTGCATAAAGAAAATACAGTATATCTCTATCCGCACTAATCGTATGATTTTATCTCAATTTCCTTGACACATAAATATTCTCTCGGTCTCATTATCATTAGTCTAACATCTAATTGGTGATCAAGCAATTAGAAGCATTAAGAGTAGAGAAAAACACAAAAGATGAAGAAGAGAAACTAAGAAATCAACATAAGTTTACCAAACCGTCATAATGTGGTTACATTGTCACCCTAGAATAAGGGTTTTAGTTAATAATCGAAAGAACAAAAGCAAAAGTCATTCAAAACCAATTCATAATCATCGAACCAAAGATAAACAAGTAAAACACAATCCTTAAAGCTTGGAAACACAGCCCAAAACCAAGGAAGGAACCCTATATCCGTAGAGAAAGCCAAAATTTATATGTTCTAGTTTTTACGAGCTGCGAGGCGTAACTTGACTCTAGCCCCAGCCCAGAATAAGCCAATCCGTAGGGCAGATTGGTCACAGAGGGCATTCTTCAAGATTTTCCTCTTCATTCTTCTTCCATGCTCATAGACTTCACTTTTTCAAAGATTCAAGCATAGTACCTGAATTCACCAAAGACACAACTTGTAACACCCGGGGCTGACGAGGGCGCGGAGTGATCGCCGGTGCATGAGACATGGACAAGAAGCGACTCCTGGCAGGCTTCTAGGTGGAGGGATACATGAATGAACTGAATTCACACCGGAATGAGTGGGATCCTGAGGCTGTGCAGGTATGAGACTGTACAGTTGAAGGAATGCTTATAAGAATTGATTTGTACTACTTATACCAACAAAATGCATCTTCTTTTCGGTAGTCCATCACTTAAGAACTCCAAAGTTAAGCGTGTTTGACTTGGAGTAATTCTGGGATTGGTGACCTCCTGAGAAGTTTTCCTAGGAAGCGTATGAGTGAGGACAAAATACACTGAAGAGACTCGTGTTGGTTTGTGGGGACAGTCGGCAATCCTTAAAGCAGTCCGGACCGTTGCAAATTGTAACACCCCGATTTTCGAATTAAACAGTATTTATGAGTTTATATTTTTATCTGTATTTTAGAAAATGATTTTGGAAAAACTAAAATCATATTCATGCTCCATATAATTGTAGGAGCCTACGGCTAAATTTTGGGCCGAAAACTCAAACGGAGCCCGGTCTTTGTTTTACGGATAGTGGTGTTTTACTAATATAAAGACCTCATTTTGACTAATGGTCCGAACCATTAGTCTTAGAATTCAATCCTCTACCTTTTTGCTAAAATGCGTCCTGACGTTCAAAAATGAAAACAATATATTATATTCGGACCAAGAATCGAACTGGGTAACGATAGGAGCCATATAAGGGTTTCACGGCACCTACGAACGGATAATATTGATGTCACATTAGTGTCACATCACCTAGGGACTCGTGCCAGTGTCATGATCATTTTCAAAATATCTGGATGTAAAATGATCAAATTGCCCTTGATCTTTATGCAAAATTACCAAAATGCCCTTCTTGTTAATTACAAGTTTGCCATACATCAAAAAAAATTATCTCTCACCCTCACTCACTTTGGCCTCTCGGCCAAAGTCTTCCTCAAACACCCCTAACCCATTTCTTCACCATTTTCTTCACTTTGCAGCTTAGAAAGCTTGATTTTTTTTGGTGATTCAAGCTTGATTCTCTTAAGGAAGTTCATCTAGGAGGTAGTAACTCTCTCCTATCTCTCTCAATCTCTCTTTTCATCTCTTAAGTTTCAAGATCCATGGAGGTTGGGGTTTTGACCCAAAAACTTCAAAAATCCATGAAAAATTGTAGAAAAATCATTTTAATACCAAACCAATTTCTTTGATCTAGGTTCATGGTAGTCTTTCATAATCCAAGAGCTTAGAGTCAAGAGACTCCTCTAACCCACATGGGCATGGAGGGGTCGAAACTCTCACATAGTGGGGGAGTAGGTTTTTGGTTGGATTTTGATGTTTTGAGTGTGTATCTAGGGTTATCTCACTTAGTTAGGGTAGTGTCCAAGAGATGAGAATTTTCGGAGCTCCCTAGCTATTTTTAAAGTCATAGAGCCGAACCCTAGAGGTAGAGATTAGGAGAAATCTTTGTGTTTTGTGTTAATGCATTGATTGATTGTATATGTGTAGTAGTCAGCTGATAATCGGACGAGTTTCGGGTCGATCGGGAGGTTGCTTTTGCATTGGGAACTTCAAGAGGTAAGGGATGCTAACCTGAGGAATTCCAAATTCCGACAGCTGTATGCTGTAGTTGTGTATCTAGAGTGTAATTAATTATCTGTGTTTAATTGGTTATGGCGTGATTTATTTTACTGCTGATAATTGCCTATGTATGATATATCTGCTTATATGTGAATGTATGGTATAACATTGGAATAAATGTATGGATGTATCGTGTGCCCTGTTGTGGGAATTATTGCATTAACGGACCTAATACCGATTAGGATCCGATATCGTGTAACATAAAAGCTTTAAAAAGCTTGAGGTGTGAAATGGAGAAAAATAATAATATTTAATTATTTTAAATGGATTTTGGGAGAAAAAGACAATAAATGAGCTTTTTGGAATAAAATAATAATAAATGTTTACTTTTTAAGGATAATTTGATTCGAAGGGCAAAATAGAAAAGATTTGGTTCTAATAAAAAAAAATGAAGTTTTTAGGATGAATAGTATTTTTGGAAAACTTTATTGGTTTTTAAAATAATAAAGTTAACCTTTTGAGTAAAAATATTTTCGAGAAACGTGATTTCGAATTATTTGATTTTATCCCAGAAAAAAGGTTTTTATAAACTGTATTTCAAGGTTTGTGTTTTTACCGAAAAACTACGAAAAGGAAAAAGGTGATCTTTAGACAAAGTTTTGTTTTTGTGGAAAACAGATCTCGAAGGCTTCGTGTATACGTTTCGAAGATTTGGGTTTTTGGCTTTTGAGTTTTTAAAAGGAAATGTGGATTTTGGTTTGGAACCTAGAAACCGAGACGTAGGGGTTCTAGAGTCCAGTAGAACATGTGGATCAAGAATCCGTGTTAATGTGTTGGTCCTATAAGCTGGAGGACATTCTTTGTGGTCTTAGGGGCTTACGGACATTTTTGA
Organism: Ammopiptanthus mongolicus; assembly: GCA_039655645.1. Classification (NCBI taxonomy): domain Eukaryota; kingdom Viridiplantae; phylum Streptophyta; class Magnoliopsida; order Fabales; family Fabaceae; genus Ammopiptanthus; species Ammopiptanthus mongolicus. The sequence continues at coordinate 26,871,224 of CM077346.1, read as the reverse complement.
GCTTGAGAATCCAAAATCCGAGACTGGTGCATCGGTTAGGGATTTTTGGTTTAGAGCTGTGTGGATTGCGTGTCCTTTTTGAGTTTTGGACTGAGTGTCCAGTTTTTGAGAAAATGTTGTAAAAGCTTAAAGAGTCTAAAACATTGTGATGATTGATAGCGTTGATGCTTCAACAAGGAAATATAGATATGACAAAGATAAACTAACAAAAACAAAATGATTTTCCCATGCATTTGTTTTGGGCAGAAGTGCCACTGGAAGGGGGACCTTGATGATAGGAAACCCCGTGATGAATGTAAGTCATTATGTGTCATTGTACCTTGATGGGCAATGGATAAAATCCATATAATGTGAAACATTTGTACAGTGTGCTATGGTAATGAAATCCATACAATGTGAAGCGTTATACCTGGATTTGACAACGTGGTGCGGTAATGAAATCCATATAAGGTGAAGCATTATATCCTGTGTTGGTCAGTGTGATATGGTAATTCTGGTGTGCCTTGATTGGCAGTCGAGTTTGATCAACTCACTCATTTGATGATGGGATTTTTCGGAAATTAAGAATCGAGTGTTAGATGGTATATTGGAAGTGTCATGCATATGTTTTTAAAATGGCGCTGACTGTTGGGTATGAGGCCCCGGATTTATCTGTGTTGTCATGATATTCAATGTTATGTCTATCATGTTTAATAACTGTGCTTGATATACCTATATGCATCTGTTGTTGTGCGTTGAGCATGCAGTTGTTGTATTTTGAGTTCATATATTGGTGTCTCACCCTTGCCTGTACGTGTTGGACACCCTGTCGTGATTTTGGATACACATACAGATGTTTGTTAGCAGTCCTATGGATCGTTCTGGAACCCTATAGCTTGAGCTGCTGGAGGTTGACGACGAAGAGGTGTGGATTGGTGACGACGAGACCTTGTCCTTTTGGTACGACTGATGTCGGGGTAGCGTGTTTTGTTATCAGTAGACATTCTTTTGTCATACCAGCTTAGGTTTATTTTGAGGTAGTTACTTTTGGATTATCGGCTCCTGATGATCATGGGATAGACTGATGGATTTTAATGGATGATGTTCTCCTATATGTATATGAGTATGCATAAGTTATGCTAATGATATTGTGAATATATCTTCTTTAATATTATAAGGAAAAAAAATTCTATCACGTTTTTCATAGTAAATAAGATGTAAGTAAGGAAAATCTCTTTTCTGAAAGGAAACCAGCAAATCTTTTCCTACTTTATAGTGTTTGGGGTTACGAAAGTAACACTCGAGAAGGTGGGGTGTTACAGAACTCACTAAATTGACTCAAATTACCTAATTAGAATGATAAAATAGTGACTCAAAACACAATTTAAAGCAAACAAAGTTAAATTTGGGCCATATCGAGACGTAATCTCAACTTAATTGATCAAATTCACTTAAAAATCATTGATAAAACTAGATAAGCCATCGAATTATCAGGTTGACTACTTTGGATCTTCATGTTCTCAACCGTCCTCCAATGAGGTGTGGTGCTATTCTTCTTGAACACATTTATGGGGTGAGTTGTAGGCTCAGTTTGGTGAAAACCAGCGTATAGCGGATAAACTAGCTTATTGGATTTGAAATGTATGATAAATTAGTGGTTGAACTAGCTGATAAATATGAAATGATATAAAATGACAAATTTATATGTTTTTTTTTATATAAATTGTATTTATATATATTATTTATTTTAAAATAATTATCATTTTAATTATTTATTATCTAAAAAACTAAAAAATTAATTTTTTATTTTTAATTAGTTTTATTAAATAAGATGAATAATGTAAATAAAGTGACATGTTCATATGATTTTTTATATAAACTTTAATTTTTATAGACAAAAATATGTTTTCAATTATCTTTTATCCTAAATATATATCTAGTTAGTTAAATTAGTCCTTAATTATATTTTTTTAGGATATTTGATTTAATAGAGGATAAAAGAGGAATTTAACTAAAAAAATAAGAATAAAAATGAGAAAAAAATAACAAACTATAAGCTTAAACGCTACTTCAAGTAGCGTCCAAAAAAACGCTATAAGCCAGTGAGACAAATATTCACCAAACAGAACTAAAACTCATCCACTATAAATTATCTGCTAAAAGCTATAACGGCCGGTTTGACCTTGCCAAATAGAACCATTGTTTTGTTGGATTCTCCTATCCTCTTAAAAAAGGTCTAACATTTTTATTCTTATTATACGAGATGGACCCGTGCAATTAATGCACGGATAAATAATGTTTGAAGAATATAATTATGTATTAATTATTTGGAAACTCAACTTTTTTTGTAGATTTAAAATAATAACGAAATAAAAAACTACTCACAATTTAATATTTGCTATAATAGAAAGTATTAAGAAAATTAACCATTTCTGTGACATAAAAAAACATCTTCAAAATTTAACTTACAATATCAATAAATTTAATTGCAAAAAGCCCGCATGAATTCCAAAAAAAATTGAGAGAAAAAAATGATGTACAAATAGTTTACAAAATAAATGTAATTTTATTTTTGTAATTAACCTATGTTAAATTCAGAAAGGTTTCTCTATAAAATATATTTGAAATGGAATTCAAAATGTGACCTTCATTTTCACATATAAATATCTTCAAACTTAGAAAACATGATGTTACCGTTGATATTACAACTATATAAAGATACCTAGTTAACCTTTAGTAATATATATACCCCTAGTTAACTCTAGGCTACCTTACTTTTATATATAAAGATTCCTTAATTTTATATTGATTTTATTTACCTACTTTTTTTTTGAAGCACCTACTTTAAGATTTTTTAAAAAAGATTAATAATAATTTTTATTCAATTTACCAAATTGTCCATGCAAAATTACCCTTAATTAATCCTAGACTACCTTACTTTTATATTGGTTTTATTTATCTACTTTAAGATTTTTTTAAAAAGATTAATAATAATTATTATTGAATTTACCAAATTGCCTCTAAGACAATCTACAAAATTATCCTTAGTTATTCCTAGATTACCTTACTTTCTTATATAAAGACATCTTATTTTTATATTGGTTTTATTTACCTAATTTAAGATTTTTAAAAAAAGATTAATAATAATTATTATTGAATTTATCAATTTGTACCTAAGACAATATACAAAATTACCCCTGATTAACTATATTGTACCTTACTTTTATATATAAAGATTTCAAATATCATCAATAATTTCTATTTATTCATACTTTTATTTACAATATGAGTAATGACATTTATTTAATTTAAATAAATTTTGTAACGTCAGGCAGTTTTGAAACCAATGCCACATAGTAAAACTATATTGACCAAATGGGTAGCCAAATAATTCAATGAATATGAAAGTTTGGGTATTTAAATTAGTGTTTAATTTTGATATATTGTTAATGTAAAGTTTTTACATTGTCAGTCAATCATAAATTGTAACATCATTGATTTAAAATGTTTGACTGTTATAATAATTATTTTGATTGACAATGTAAAAAATCTTTATACTGACAATATATCAATTAAATCCTTTAAAATATTATTAAAAAGGTTTAGCAAAAAGATAAGCATACCAATAAAAACATTTATGAGGTTTGCAATTATTAGGAAAGAGAAATTTTTGTTAAATTAAATGTTTATAATTACATGAGTGTTTTATGACCTTTCTAGAAACTCTTTTTAACTTATGATTTTGTAATTTTCTTTGATATGCTTATTGAAATAAGCTAAAAATAGTTTATAGGAAGACGATAAGCTATTTTTATAAATTCTTTCAAACACTTGCTTAAGTGTATATATGATATGATAAATCTAAATAAACTCTCTATTGACTCTTCCAAATATTTCTATAATCCCCAAATATCATCTCCCTAGAAATCAGAAAATGTATTTTAGCCGGTAAATAAACTTATAATAAATCTATATTAAGAAAGCACATCATATGAAAATTCACTATATTGAATAATCGTTATAATCCATAAATCAGTATTCGGAAGAGGACGAGAACCAGTAAAGAGCAAATTTGGGCATTTGAATCTCTCATGAATGATTAAAATTAGAACATATATAAAGTTATATAACTTTTTTAAATGGTCGCATGACCACTAATCAACTTATGATCCTAACCATCGATTCATGTATATGATTTAATGATCCAAATTTGCTCTCATTTGATATGCAGCCAGCGCCCATATATAAAGCACCTTAAATTTAAGACAAATTCTACCGTACCCATGAAAATTGATGGGTTTTGGAACAGTTTCTAAACTGACCAATAGATGAATGGTCTTCCATTTAATGAATTTAGGTCAATCATTTGCTATTAAACATAAAAACTTTTACTTATTGCAATTAAGTACCTAATTAGTTAAATATTTTTATGATTTAAATTTTAGATTTTTGATTATTAAATCAATTTGTAAAAGATCCATTGAACCCAATAGTTCCCTTCTTCCTACTCTTGTTGTGAAACTCTATCTTCTTGCAACAACACTCATATCTTGTTGAATCCAATTCCCATATAAGGAAGAGATGGCATCAATAAAAAAACAAAAAATCAAACTCAACTATTGATCCATTTAAAAACTGTACCAAAATCCATATATTTTCAAGGGTACGGTAGCAGTTCCCTAAATTTAAAAGCTTAAACAATTAGTATACAATTAAAAGGATACAGTTATGTTCTGTGTGCGTGTGTGAACACCTTACACTTTTAGAAGGATACAATTAGTACTCAGACGAGAAAGTCAACCAATAAACATATTCCGGTGAGTAACTGTTTAACCGTGGGAGATTAAAAGTAATGCATTTATTAGATTTATAAAGTCAACATTTTCACCCTTTATTTTATTTTATTTGATCTGGATCATCTTCACTATTTAAGTCTGAGGTGACAGAACCAATCTAATATCAACAATACTATCACTTTGGTGTGAGAAAATCTAACAGGAAAGAAAAATGGATCACTTATTCATTGAGAGACTAGCGGTGGTTGTTTTGGTTTTGTTTGCTAACAGTGTTCCCATAGCAGCAGCAGCAACAACTGCCAATTCAGCATTTCCGGCATTGTTTGCATTTGGAGACTCAATCCTTGATACGGGAAATAACAACAACCTTGCAACGTTAAGTAAGTGCAATTTTCCTCCATATGGAAGGGATTTCTTTGGAGGAATACCTACGGGAAGATTCTCTGATGGAAAAGTTCCCTCAGATTTGATAGGTAACTTTAACTATCCATCATTATATATACATTTCATTCCCTTCACTTCATATATGTAACAGGATATTTTTTAACATGCATGCATATATGCACATGCTTTTGTTCCTGGTACAATAAGTAATTAAGCCATATTATTTAACACGTGAATATATATGTTCTATTAGCTGCTGCTTTGGGAATCAAACAAACGTTGCCGGCATATTTGGACAGAAACTTACGGGCCCAAGACCTTCCGACTGGGGTATGCTTTGCATCAGGTGGCTCAGGGAGTGATAGTGTGACATCTAGCATGCTGGTACGTAGTATTCAATGTTCTACTCTTACAATTTTTTAAATTCTGGTCTCTCTCAAACTCAATTAATTAAGCCCATTTTTTAAATATATATATTTATATGTTAATGAATGCTACTAAATCATATCTTATAATATTGTAATAATGTCTGTCTATCAGAGTGTTATATCACTGTCCGCCCAACTTCAAATGTTTCGAGATTACATAGGAAGGCTCACAGCAATAGTTGGACAAGAACAAGCATCTAACATCATATCCAACAGCTTGTATCTGCTTTCGTCGGGAAACAATGACATTGCCATTACTTATTCTTTGTCGGGAAGGAGGGTGATGCTTTTCCCTGCATATGCCAATCTTTTAGTTGGTTGGACCACATCTTTTCTCACGGTTCGTGATCCGCCATTAAATTAATTTTACCATTTGCTTTAAGTTTATGTGCCATAAATACATAACTGACATAAGTAGCATATGCACAAGAGTAAAGGTTTTATTAAGAAAAACAAGATTCACTTCCATGATTTTTATGTCACAAAAGTACTTGTTTAAGTTTTTTTTTTATTTTAAATTAGAACCTTTTTTTTTAAAAAAATTACTGTTAAAATATTTTAAATTATTTAGATAATTTTTTTAAAAATGAGAATTTAAAATAAATCAGATTTTAAATTTCTTTGAGAAGTTATAATGAGTAACTTTTGCAAACAAAAAAAATTAGATGCATTAAATAAGAGAATGTGTGACAATAAAGAGAAAACATTATGACTATTTTTAGACAAATAGTATATCCTTACATAAAATATACTTTTATAATTATATAACAGAGAATAAAATAACTTCTGCATTAAATAAAATCTTTGCAAAAAAATTTATTTATTTTATACAATTTAAAAATATCTTTTTTAAAGCTTAAACAGATAAATCCTAAATTATTACACATTTATGATATCTCATGTAAGTATACATATCATATCCCATATAAAAATAAACACTTATTTTTTCTCCATTATCGATTAGAATCTCATGCTCGCAATACTTTAGAGTAGCCATTATTCAACCCGTATACATAATTACATATATTGACGGATCTTTTATTTATATATTTATATATATATATATATTATTAATTACAACGTGAAGGATCTTCATGCACTTGGAGCACGGCACGTGTGGGTTCTAAGTACATTGCCACTGGGATGCTTGCCTGCGGCTAGAGCTACAGCGGCGGGGCTATGTAATGAATTACTCAATGGATTAGCATTCCAATTCAATGGCATGTTACAAGCACAGCTTAATTCTATCAAAGCCAGCACTCCTGATTTTGACGTTCGGTTCGTTGATGTCTATACTCCTTTGCTTTCTATCATACGGAACCCTTTTGGATCAGGTGATCATTTTTCAATATATACCAAGTCACTAAATATTAACAATGCAAGCAACTTGCTGATCATTAATTCGTTAATTTTGTTTTGTCTACTTTGAAATAATTTCAGGGTTTGTAAACGCTGCAAACGGGTGTTGTGGGGGTTTTGCCTTTACATTTGGTCAGGTTTGCACCTTGTTGACTGGCTTATGTCCAATTCCTTCAACGCACGTTTTCTGGGATGCTGCCCATCCGACTCAGAGAGCTTATGAGATCATTGTCTCTAGTATAGTACAAAAATCCAATATTAATAGGACTCTTGCTTTTTCTCCTTTTAATCTTACTGCACATTAATGAGGTGTAAGCATTGTAATACAAATGGATAATAAATATTATAGCCTTTTTTTTCTACATATGGTTTTATTCTTTTTCCTCTTTGTCCTCTGTAATTCTAACCCAACAAACCTATTACATCAACTCCAATTGTATAACTAGAAGTATTGGACGGTTTATATACTTGTGAATATGCCCGGGTACGTGGCAGATAAAGATTAGAGTACAAAGACATGAATGAAAAGGAATAGCAACATTCCCTCTAAGAAACTCCATACTCTCTGTGTCTCTAGACTTGCAAACAAAAAAGGAAATCTCATCAATATCACGATTTGAAAACGAACAAGGAATGAAATAATATTTATCCTTCTTCAAACGGAAACATAAAGATGGAAATAAATTGCGACATTCCTCGTAGAAACCTCAAACTTTACGTCTGATGATCTTGATTTGAAAACCAAAAAAGAAATTCTATCTGTATCACGATTTTGAAACTAAAAAGGAAAGAACTCATACTTACATTCTTCAAATGGAAACATAAGAATGGAAAGGAATCGCGACATTCCTCTAAAAAAGAAGTCAAAGAATGTGATTAATACCTATATATGAAAACTCTAGCAAAAAAACGTGACAAGAGACTACGAACAAAAATCGATACATTATCCAGGTGGGACATGTTTATTTTAAAGGGGAAAAGATAGCGGAGACACTATTATAGTGACTCCCTTAATAGCATTTGATTCAGGAAATGCTATTAAAACTATATCTTTCTACGAAGAAGCTCTATTAAAGTTGGTGCGCGTTTTTTTAAAAAAAGATATTAGGTAAAGATAATGTTTTATTGGGGAAACATTATTAAAGATATACTTCCTCTGATCCTTAATATAAGAGACAAAAGAGACTATTTTGGGTCTAATATATAAGAAAAAGTGACCAATTTTTAAGCTAAATTCCATTTCTATCCTTATTTATTATAAAATTCATATTAAAGAGACTCAACAATTCCTAAAACAAGTGTTTTAGTGTTGCTTTACTCATTGGTCAGATAGCATAGTGCTTGGATTTATGAATAAATAAGTTAGTTGAATTATAAGTAATTAAATAGGGGCATTTGTGGAATAAAATTTAAAATGGATTGATTTCAATAATTTTTCTTGGTGTTGATGAATTAGGGTTTTGTCTCTTGTATTGAGGATCGGAGATAGTATCTTTTAATAGCGTTTCCTTGGGAAGGGGTATTAACACCTTCACTCATTTTTTAAAGTGTTTCCTCCCGAAATCGCTATTAACTGTGCACTTTAGCCTATGTTTGAATTTCCGTTTGGAATTGCAAATGCCAGTTTGCAATGGCAATTTTGGAAAAAGTAGTGGATCCAACGTGAAAAGAGAAATTTGTTGCGTTGGGCAAACTTAAGTTTGCTAACGGAAAAATATACCTACACTTAAAGGTCGATTCTTGTATAGTGAGAATATAAAAATAAATATTGTTTTAGCAAGCACTTGTTTTTTCTTTATTATTATAATTTTGATGAAATCAACAACTCGTCACAAGCATATTAATGCTCTGTTTGGTACTACGGTGATATATCATGGTAAGCAATAAATCATGACAAAAATGATAAAATTGTGATTATTTTTGACAAAAAGTGGAAGCTGCTCCTATGTCCAGGAGAAATTGACATGGGTTTAGGAATCACAACATGATACCAAACAGATACTAAAACGCTCGAACACCCCACAATATTACTAAAAAAAGGAAGAGTATATTCTCACCCTAGTTTTGTCAATACCATTTTTCACATATTTCATAACTACTTCATAACTATTGATTAAAAGATTTTTTTTTTTTTTGTTTCTAAAGCAAAATTCTTTTAATCAATGATTATGTGTGTTTGATTTCCGGTTCGGGAGGTCCAAATGGCCGTTTTGGTCCACTACCATTTTTGCATGTACTATTTGTCTGCCAGATTTTGTCCATTTGACGCATCCACGTACTCCATCTGCTTGTATTTTTTTTATGTTTGAATTAAAAGATGAGGATGGGCTATGGGCTCTCCCAAGTCTTGCCATCATGAAATGAATTTGGGTTAAAATATGGTTATATATAAATGGAGTAGAATGGACAAAATGTTTTTTTTTTAATTTTGGTATTTTCTTATTTTATTTATTTTGTGGTGGTGTTCTAAATTTTAATAAATTAAAATAAAAAGGGTCCAAAATCCTCTCTAAGTTTGTTGACCAATTGGGTTCAAATTTGTCTCACCTAAAAATAAAACACACAATTCAAAAATAACATGACAAATTTGGGGATCAACGATTCTGGATTAAATTCTGTATGAGTTAGAATATCTTTTATACTATAAAATAATATTACTTTCATTTGCTTATAAAAAAAATTAAATTTAACATATTCAAACTTATTACAAAGATTAATGATCATGTAGATAAGTACTCGTCAAAGTGCAGCCTATATATCTTACACTATTGGCAATTTGGTTGAGATAACATGGAACTATTTCGTAAGAGAAAAAATGGCTCACAAACAATGATGAAATTCCAGTAAAAAACAAACAATGATGAAATTTAGGACTTTTGCAAAAAAATGAACATCTAATAACGAAATCCTCTGAGAGTACATGCATTATGTTCTTGGATTAATTATTTTTTATAACATTTTAATCCACCTTGAGTATTGACTATTGAGAATACATATTTCAATAAATTAGTCACCACTATTTTTATACGTACTAGAATTCAACTTCCCGCACTCTAATCTTGATTTGCCACCGAGCATATATATATATAATGTTAGTTGTAATTAAACAGTTGGAATTAATGTACTGGGTTTGTTAGGATAAAATAACCGATAACATGATGAAAAAAAGAAGGAAATAGTATAAAAGGCTATAATATTTATTATCCATTAATTTGAATAAAAAAGCTTACAAGTGACACCTCATAATGTGAAGCAAGATTAATTTAAAGGAGAAGAAGAAAGAGGGATATTGTGATTTTGTAAAATACTAGAGACAATGATCTGATAGGCTTTCTCAGTTGGATGGGCAAAATCCCAGAAAACATGTGTTGAAGGAATTAAACATTCGCCAGTCAAAAGGGAACATAACTCTCCAAATGCAAGTGCCGTACCCCCACAACATCCGGCCACCGCGTTTAGAAACCCTGAAATTATTAGAAAGTAGACAAAAGAAGCATTTAAGGAATTATTAGTAAGTGATTAGCAATTTGCAGTGTTAATAATAATATATTATTGGTATTTAAAAATGAGTGACCTGATCCAATAGGATTCTGTATGAGAGAAAGCAGAGGAGTGTAGACATCAACGAATTGAACGTCAAAGTCGGGGGTGGTGGCTTTGATAGAAGTAAGCTCTTGTTGTAACATGCCATTGAATTGGACTGCTAATCCATTCACAATTTCATTACATAGCAGCCCCCCCGCTGAAAGTCTAGCCCCAGGCAAGCATCCCAGCGGCAATGTACTTAGAACCCACACGTGCCGTGCTCCAAGTCCATATAGATCCTTCACGTTGTAATTAATATATATATAATCAATCAACATCCATCATCAATATACAAGTTATTATGTATATATATATGATCATAGTTATGTAATAATAATTGCTTTCATAATTTTTCATCATCATTGGTTACAAAAATTAAAGTTATTAATAAATGATAAAATAAGTTAATGGTAACTGATTACGAACCTTAAGGAAAGATGAGGTCCAACCAACTAAAAGATTGGCATATGTAGGGAAAGGCATCGCTTTCCTTGTCAACAAAGAATAAGAAATGGCAATGTCGTTGTTTCCCGCTGAAAGCAGATACAAGCTGTTGGATATGATGTTAGATGCTTGTTGTTCTCCGACAGTTGCTTTCAGTCTTCCTATGTAATCTTTGAAATTTTGTAGTTGGGCGGACAATGATATAACTTTCTGATTGATTGATAGATAGATAGATACATATTACAATATAAGATATGATTTAATTAGTAGCATTCGTTAACATATAAATATATAAAAAAAAATGAGTCTACTTAGCAAATTGAGTACTACGTACCAACGTGGTAGATGTTAGACTGTCACTCCCTGAGCCGCCTGATGCAAAGCATACCCCAGTGGGAAGGTCTCCAGCCCGTAAGTTTGGATCGAGATATGCTGGCAAAGTGTCTTTGATTCCGAGAGCCGCAGCTAAATACAACACATTCAAGTTAAATGTTACGGCTTATTTAGGGTCTGTTTGGATTGCGATTGGTAATGGCAAATGTAAGTTGAGAGTGACACAACTTTAATATATTTGTCTTCCAACAGGAAAGGAAGATTTTGATCCGTTATAAAAAATGCAAGGGACACACAAACACACCCTTAATTATTTATTATTTTAGGAAAACCATCATTAGTTTAATTAAACACATTTTCGAAACAATTAGTTATTCTCTTTATTTTATTTTTAAATACAAAAATGCTACATGGTAGGACAGGAATTTTATAAAACGGGGTACGAACTTAAAATTAAGCAGGTTAGGAAGTGTGTTTTAAAACTGCTGTATTTTCTATTATTTGATTTTATTTTTAATAAAAATTAGGAAATGCACTGTATTGGATTCATCAAAATTCATGATAACATACTCTGTTTTAAATATCATTGTGTCTTCAAAGAACATCATGTTTTTTATTATGAAAGACATGTGCATGTTCTCATATCTTGTTAATGAAGTGAAGGGAAAAGAATGTATATATATTGGTAGTTAAAGTTACCTATTAAATCGGAGGGAACTTTTCCATCACTGAATCTTCCTGTAGGTATTCCTCCATTGAAATCTCTTCCATACGGAGGATAATTGCACTTAGATAACGTTGCAAGGTTGTTGTTATTTCCCGTATCAAGGATCGAGTCTCCAAATGCAAACAATGCTGGAAATGTTGCATTAGCTGCTGCTCTGTTGCCAAAGAAAACCAAAACAACCATCACTAGTCTCTCAATGAATAAGTGATCCATTTTCCTTCTCTTTTAGATTTTCTTACAACAAAGTGATAGTACTGTTGATATTAGTTTGGTTCTCTCACCTTCAACTTATATAGTGAAGATGACCCAAACCAAACAAAATATAACAATAACAATAATAATAATTAATTGATACATTTTAGTCTTCACGTTGAATCAATTACTCTTCGGATTTCTTTTCATGGTAAGGTTGTCTTGCTTATCCAAATTATAGGAGTGAAGATTGTCCCAATTAGCAACAAGAATAATAATCCAGTCAAAAAATAGTTAAAATAATCTAGATAATAATAATATATATATATATATATATATATATATATATATATATATATATATGATTTATCACATGTTAAATGTATCTAACCTCTTAAAACTTAAGGTAAGTTTGGTGGTCAAGATAAGGGATGCATGATAGTTAGCATAAGCTATCATATCCTGCTTTAATATGTAGTTTGATGAACCAACAAGATAGGATAAGTTTATCATGTTACCTTATCATATCCTACTACTTAGTTATAATTCTATGTTGAGGGAGAGACTGAGTTAGAACCAATAAGATAGGATAAAAAAATACTTTCTCTTTTATCCCTTACCCTTAATATTGTTATTTAATTATGTTTTCAAACCTAATTCGACAATCTTATTACCAATTAAAATATGTGGTTTAATTAGCAATTTTTATAAAAAGCGAAAAAGTATCACAAGTTAATTTTTTATAATTTAATTTTTTTTATAATTTAAAAATTGGACTAATATATAATTGAAAAGCCAAAAATATATATTTTCAAATATTTTTATATTTTTTAATTTAAATTATAAAAAAACCAAATAATATTAAAATTTATTTTTGAAAAAAATTGTAATTTTGATATAATGGTAATTTTGTCATTTGTGGATATTTTATATCATATCCTACAATTATCTGATACGCATCAAACATCGGATAGGATAAGAGTTTATCATGTTCATATATATCATATCTTATCCTTATCTAGTTCTCATAACCTATACTCCATCCGGACCTATATATAAGCAAAAAAAACTAACTTCACACGTATTAAGAAAGTTAGTTATATTAGTTTAATTGTCTTGATTTATGTAAAAAGTAAGTTATATTTACTAAACAACCCTTTCTTGGGAGTGTATAATGTTGTTGGAAGTTGTGTCTTTAGAGTGTATAATGTTCTTGGAAAAATAAAAAAACAATTAACCAAAGAATATTTTTGAAATACTAGCATTAAATAGGGTTGATTTGGTTGACTTTTGCTTATATTTGATTCAAAAAAATGTAGGCACTTTCTTGCTTATATATAGGTCCAGAAGGAGTACATCCTTATCTTATCATAACCACCAAATGAGTGGTTAATGTCTACGAAATAGATCTCACTTCTTGAGTATTGTAAAGCGTATCATAAATTGGTTATAATAATAATAATATTGATGATGATGATGATAATTTATTATTATTATGTGAAGATGCATGGTCCTAATCAATATGAGCTTGTCTAATGAATGTCTCAGGGACACTGGTCCCTAATAATAATAATAATAATTAATAATAATAATAATAATAATAAGTGAAGATGCATGGTCCTAATCAATGAGTTTGTCTATAAATGTCTTATGCACACTGATTTAATAAAAAAAGTAATTTTCATTGAATTCAAATTCAATTTTTTATTTAATACTTACTATTTTTTCTTCCTTAGAAAATTTACCAGAAAATTTATTGAATAAATACGTAATTTTTCTTCATTTCATATATAAAAAATTTAATGATGATGGATGCTGATGAATAAATTAAATAAATTTCAACTTGATTCCTAAAATTTTGTAATTTGATTTATCCTTATTGATGGATGTAGATGAAGACTCTCTTTGGCAAAGTCGAATCGCTAGCTTATATAGGATAGCTTATAGCGAATAAGCTTGTTTAACCAAAATAGAGATATTTGGAATGCGTTTGAAAGAGTTTATAAAGAGTTTATTTGAGCTCACAAGAATAACTTATGGAAATAAACTTGTTAAATGATTTATGAAAATATATAGTTTATGATATTTCTATAAGCTCTTTTTAGTTTATTTCAATAAGCTTGTTAAAGAAGCTTATGAAAATAAGTTATTTTTTGCTTATTTGAAAAAAAAAGTGTATTGAATAAGCACTTAATGAAACTGTTTACCCAAAAGCGCCCTTGATAAATGACATTATCTCACTTGCTTATAGCATTTTTTCACTCACTTATAGTGTTATTTCATATGCTACTTGAAGTAGCCTTTGAGCGTATAGCTTCTTATTTTTCTCTCATTTTTATTCTTCTTTTTTTAATTAAACTCCTACTTTATCCTCTCGTAAATAAATGTGTATTTATAAATAAATTTTCATCTAAAAAAATTATAAATAAAATTAAAATTAAAAAAATATTTTTTTATCTTTTATGATGATAAATAAATTTAAATAAATTCAAGTATTAAAAGTGATAATTATTTTAAAATAAATAACATATATATAAATAGAATTTATATAAAAAAACATATAAATATGTTCTTTTATATTTATTAGCTAATTAGTTCAACAATTAATGTTACCAAATACTTCAAATTTAATTACCTAGCTTATCTGTTATTCATCCACTATCAATTAGCTTATCCACTATCTGTTATAAATTCATCCGCTATCAATTAGTTTTTACCAAGCAGAATCGAAGTTCTCAATATGAGAGTCAAGATAGATGATTTTTTTTTTGGACTAAAAAGAGATGAATTTGATTAATATGATAATGTTGTTTTAAGTTATTCCCTAATGATAAAACTTGTGTTTCTATTGATTGGTTCTTCGTTTCTACAGTGTGGGGGTTGAGTGAAAGAATTGAAAAAAGGATATTGTGAGTAGAAAGATAGGGACCGGTTGAAGAGTGAAGAAGAAGAGGATGGCAACTTCTAACGAGATTTCCACGAAGTAATGGTGAATGTAATATCATTATAACGACAGAGTTGACAGAACGGACTAATGTATATTAATTTTTACAAGTTAGAGTATCCAATCAAAACTTTTATTAGTTAAAGGATCAACTTGAAACCAAAATATAAATTAGAGGACCAAAAACATATTTTAGGATATATTTTTTTTTCTTTTGGCTTTTCTCTCTTCGTTTATGAAGGTTAGTAAACCGACATTTTATAGAGATGACAAAAAGAGTTAGACCAGATAGTCAACTTATTTAACACAACAAAAATGGCAGGTTGGGTTGTATTTTGCAACCTATCCTCTTAAGTAGGTTGTTTGAACCTATCCCATGAGTCGGTTGACCTTCTGAATCCCTTTTCTTTTTCCTCTTTTAGTGGCGTATTTGGTAGATCAACATGCAAGATATGGGTAGGGATGGCAATGGATAGGGTATTATAGTACCCGTTCCCATATCTGCGTTTTAAAAAAGTACTCGTCCCCGTCCCCATACCCGCGTGGGTAGCAACCTTGATATCCGTATCCTCATCCGCTGGGTACATAAGTATCCATACCCGCACTCATTACCCGCACTCATTACCCGCACTTTATATAAGAAATTTGTGGATTTTGAAAATAAGATAAATAAATATGGTATGCCCAAAGATTTTCAATTGATATAATTTTCATATTATTCACTTTAAACAATATAATAACTTATTTTTGTACTTACATAAAGTTGCGTTTCACATAGTAAATGTCTTGCATACCAAACTAAAAATGCAACCCGTAGATTTAATAATCAATTTGTGACCATGGAATGTATGAAATGCAAAGGTTCAAATACAAAACGTCAAATAATCAATCTCCAAAATATTAATTAAATATTACAATAAAAAATGATACATTACACTAAAAGGAGTGTTAGTAAAAAAAAAATGAATCCTATTGAATTGCAGAAAAAACAATGTTAATGTCTCCTTTTTATTTCATTTGCCAACGCTTGATGATTATCATTATTGTCAGGTTTGTTCACAAGACAGAGGAAAACACGTCGAGATTATTGTAAATATTAAGATACTAAATAGAGAAGAAAAAACATAGCAACCCAGACATTTCCACAGGAGATGATTTGATCATATTAATCAAGAAGTAACATATAAAGTATAGGCGACAATGAAACTAGTCAAGTGAAACTGACGATGAAGCTCTAGTTTTTTTTTAAAATTTTTTTAATGTAATATATTATAATTAAGACATGATGAAGTAACATACAAAATATAGACGACGATAAAGCTAGCTAAGGGTAACTGAAGATGAAGCTTTGGAATTGAAAATGAAGCTCTAGTTTTTTTTTTAATTTTTTTAATGTAATATATTATAATTATGTATATAGAAAATAAATATATAAAAAAATAAATAAATATATATAGTGCGGGTATGGGACGGGGTGGGTACTAGAGTATCCGTACCCGCACTCATCCCCATTAATTTTTGAGGGTAATTACCCATATCCGCATCCATATCCATCATGAATAATTTTGGAGGGTATCTATTGGGTCCAATACCCATTGTTATCCTATATATGGGTTAGCTTGCTTAAAGTGTCCATCTGTTTTTTTAGGTCGATTGATCTGCTAAGTCGTCAACCCCCATAAAACTGGGTAGGTTAGTTAGCCTTCGTGACCCAAGTTACAAAATTAGATCATCCTACTTATCCCGTTTTCTGCAAACTTGCAAAGGGTCAGGTGGATCAATCTGCATTGATTGGACAAAAACTACCTAAACTTTATTTTTTAAAAAAAGGGGTAGATATTTTATTAGCATTAACTAGTTTACTTTTTATACCCCGCTGCTTCCTTCCAATTCTTCCGCTCCTCGACCTGGGTAGTTCCAAGCTTCGCTAGGTAATCTGCACAGGCGTTGGCTTCTCTAAAGTCATGTGGTATGGTCACTCTCCATTCTTTCATGCACAAACGAATGATGTCATTAATGATATCAGCATAAGTATGGAAGTCATTCAGCTTATTGCCTTCAAGCATCATGACCACTTCCTTGCAATCAGTTTCACAGAGAACAGACTTGAACCCTTCGTTCCAAGCAAGGGACAAGCCAATATATCTTCACCTAGCTCAGCTAGAAGGATTCTCCCCTTGCCCGCATTGGCTGAGAACCCCCAAATTCAAGAGCCCTAAAAATTTCGAATTAATCCTCCAGCCCCCATGATATTCAAATATTCTCTGTGAGTACCATCTACATTCAGCTTCAGCATGGCCCTTGGGGGTGGTTTCCACCGTGACATAAGGCCTCTAGTAATAGAGTTTGGATTTGCCCTAAGGAAATCGACAAACTCTTCATAGGATAGGTAAATTCTACTCAAGACCATATTTAAGTCTCAAGCCACATCACCCATCAAACTTTGATTCCTCCAGCACCATACCCACCAAATCGCGGCCGGAAAAAGACTCCACAAGTCACCTTTGCACTGTTTCTTCAGCCAGCTTAAAGAGACAACCTCTGTGAAAAACGTTGGGCTGTGTTGAAACCCTAGTCGGAGCCATATTTCTCGACTATGGGGACAGTCTCACAACACAAGCAGTGGCTAACATCTTCAACTTGGCCAGAACATCTCATGCAATGTGGTGAATCAGCTATGCCTCTATGATGTCTTAAAGCATTGGTTTGAATAGCTTCATGGGAGACAAGCCAAAGGAGGGGAACTGGACTTTTGCGGGTGCACCCAGTTTCTGTTAAGAATTACGGCATCCGAATGGTCCTCTTAAAAATCGGCTTAGGAGGAGGTGGTCTATCCAACTATATAAGCAATGGTCAGGCTTGTTAACCACCCGACATAGGACTCGCAACACTTTCCAGATCCAAAGCCACTCTTGAGTATTGTTGTCATGCTGATGCTGGTTCTCCAACCATTTGTACGCTGAAGATGCTGTGAACACGTCATCTGTAGAACCCGTCCAAGCCCACACGTCACTTAAGTCAGGTTGGTCATGCATTGGAACCGCAGCCTGCTGGATAATATTTTCCACAGCATCAGGAATATTGCCATGGAGATGGTTAAGGCACCAACTTCCATTACTCCATAAGTCACGAATTCTCATATGGGTGTCTGAGATATGCACAAAATCCACCATATATGTCACACAATGGCCCATGCCCAGTCCAGTCAGTATACCACAATGAGTCATCTCCTATATGTAGCTTCAACTCAAAACCATCCCTAAACATCTCTGTAGCTCTCCAAATGCCTCGCCAAGTCACTAAGGCTATTGGATTTTTATTTGCAGACTAGATAGAATTGTGACCCATGTATTTGTGAGTGATTACTTGAACCCAAAGTTTGTCTCTTTCATGAAGCATACTCCACACTAGTTTTCCGAGGAGAGCAAAATTGGTTTGTCTTGCACTACGAATACCCAACCCACCATAGCTCTTAGGCTTAGTAACAGTAGCCCAATTAACCAAACTCCAGCCTCTATGATTCTCATCTCTTCCCCATATGAAAGATCTAGTGAGAGTGTCAATAGAATTGCAAATACTAGTCGGGAGAAGGTGAGTTTGCATGGGATAAAACGAGATGGCTGAGGTGACAGATTTAGCCAAACATATTTTTCCAGCTTTGTTGCGGAATTCCCCTTTCCAACTTGCCATTCTTTTTTGAACCCTTTCCACAATGTACATGTACTGAAAAATGGGATATATCAAAGATATGATTAACCAAAAAAATGTCCAACATCAATGTTTTGCTAAAATGGTGAGAATTATGATTAGTATTGGTGTATAGACTCGTGCCATCCACGAAAAATATGTTGTTTTTTTAGGATTTCATTTTTAAATATGTAATGTAATTGTTGATTTCATGTTTTCTGGTTTAAAAATTTTTGTGGAGAAAATCATTGTGGAAAGTGATTCTTTGAACTCAATTCAAGCTATCAAGAACTCTGTCAAAGCTAACATCAATATCACGATCTGATCACTAAAATAAAAAAAATCTAACTTTGCTTGATTGGGAGATTGAATTAAGACATTCATTAAGAGCAGGTAATTTTTTTGCTGATTGGATAGCAAATTGGAGTCTCTCCAAGGAGTATGGTTTTGAGGAAATTATGTCTCCTTCTTATAAACTTAGTTTGTTCATCAATGATGATATGTTAGGGGCCTCCATAACGTGTATAGAGCATCTTGTAATCTAGTTGTAGTGTTTTTTGGGCTTAAGCCCTCTAGTAACAAAAAAAAAAGTTAACTATTTTAAAAAAATATATTTATCTATAATATTTTTTTCTTTTCTCTTAAAACTTTATTTGATTTATTTCTCCACCCTTTTCGTGCAAGTTAACCATTTTAAGAAAATATATTTATCTATCATATTATTTTGATTCTTCTTTCTTGAAAATTTATTTGATTTAATTCTCTTTTTTTTCCTTGCAAATTAACCAATTTAAAAAATATATTTACTTATCATATTATTTTTTATCCATTTCTCCACTTTTTTCGTGCAATTTAATCATCTTTAAAAAGTATATTTATCTATCATATTATTTTTTCTTCTCTGAAAATCTATCTAAGTTAATTCTTCTTATTTTCCCGTGCAAGTGAACCTTTTTAGAAAAAAAATATATATTTATATATCATATTATTTTTTGTCTTCTATCTTAAAAATTTATTTGATTTATTTCTTCTCTTTTCCTGTGCAAGTCAACCATTTTTATAAAATATATTTATCTAGCATATTAATTTTTCTTCCCTCTTGAAAATCTATTTGATTTATTTCTCCTCTTTTCCTCGTGCAAGTTAACTATTTTTAGAAAATATATTTATCTATCATATTTTTTTCCTCTTGAAAATCTGTTTGATTAATTTCTCCCCCTTCTTTGTGCAAGTTAACCATTTTAAGAAAATATATTTATCTATCATATTATTTTGATTCTTCTTTCTTGAAAATTTATTTGATTTAATTCTCCTTATTTTTTCGTGCAAGTTAACCAATTTAAAAAATATATTTACTTATCATATTATTTTTTATTCATTTCTTCCTTTTTTCGTGTAAGTTAATCATCTTTAGAAAATATATTTATCTATCTTATTATTATTTTTGTTCTGTGAATATCTATTTGAGTTAATTCTCCTCATTTTTTCGTGCAAGTGAAACATTTTAGAAAAAATTATATATTTATATATCATATTATGTTTTTTCTTCTATTTTAAAAATCTTTTTGATTTATTTCTCCTCATTTCTTGTGCAAGTCAACCATTTTTCTAAAATATATTTATCTATCATATTAATTTTTCTTCCCTCTTGGAAATCTATTTAATTTATTTCTCATCTTTTTTCCGTGCAAGTTAACCATTTTTAGAAAATATATTTATTTATCATATTAATCCTCTTATTCACTCTTGAAAATCTATTTGCTTTATTTCTTCTCTTTTTTTCGTGCAAGTTAACCAGTTTTAGAAAATATATTATCTACCATATTATTTTTCTTCTAGTCTTTAAAATCTATTTTATTTATTTCTTCTCTTTGCTAGTGCAAGTTAACCATTTTTAGAAAATATATTTATCTATCATATTATTTTTTATTTTCACTTGAAAATCTATTGGAGTTAATTTTCCTCTTTTTCCGTGCAAGTGAACCATTTCTGGAAAACTTATATATATCTATCATATTATCATTTTTATTTTCTCCTAACAATCTATTTGTTTTATTTTCCCTCTTTTTCGGTGCAAGCTATCCATTTTTATAAAATATTTTTATCTATCATGTTATTTATCTATTCTCTCTTGAAAATGTATTTGATTTATCTCTTTTTTTTTTCTCGGTGTAAGCTAACCATTTTTAGAAAATATATTTATCTATTATATTATTTTTCTTCTTCCCTCTTTAAAATTTATTTGATTTATTTCTCCTCTTTTTCTCGTGCAAGTGAACCATTTTTTGAAAATATATTTATCTATCATATTATTATTTCTCTTCTCTCTAAAATATCTGTTTGATTTATTTCTTCTATTTTACTATTCAAGTTAACCATTTTTAGAAATCATATTTATCTATCATTTTATTTTTCTCTTCTCTCTTGAAAATCTATTTGATTTACTTCTCCTCTTTTTCCGTGCAAGTTAACCATTTTTAGAAAATATTTCTATCATATAATTATTATTTTTCTCACTTGAAAATCTATTTGAGTTATTTCTTCTCTTTTCCTGGTGTAAGTTAACCATTTGTAGAAAATAAATTTATCTATCATAATATTTTTTTCTTTTCCCTTAAAAATTTGTTTGATTTATTTCTCATCTTTTCACATGAAAGTTAACCATTTTTATAAAATATATTTAACTATCACGTTATTGTTTCTTCTTTCATAAAAATCTATTTGATTTAATTCTTCTTCTTTTCTCGGGTAAGTGAAGCATTTTATGAAAATATATTTATCTATCATATTTTTTATTCTAAAATATATTTGATTTATTTCTTCTATTTGCCCAATGCGACTTAACCATGTCTAGAAAATATATTTCTTCTTCTTCTTAAATTTTTATATTACTTCAACCAATTTGAATTTCAATTATATTAAAATTTAAAATTTTGAATTTTGAAATTTTAAAATTATTTACTTATAATTTATTTCTTAAATTTAACTTATTAATCAATACTTTATTACTTTATTGGGCTAAAAATTAAAATGAAGATTTAATTTTTGGAACAAAAAATTTAATCATTTGTAATTTTTTTATGAAATAATTTTTTTTGTGCTCGATGAAATTAAATTTTTAACAATAGTTTTAAAGGAATATAATTATTGTGACAATGATGTTGAGATCTAAATCAAAAACTTTACTTTGGATGTTTTGATATTTAAATAAAATTATCTAAAAGAGGGAGTCTATCATTAAATAAAAATTATCATTGTTGATTAATATTCATTTCTTACTTTTTGAATTTAATTTAAATTTGAAAGGTAATATTTTTCTATGTTTTAATTTGATTTAATAATCTAAAAGGTAATATTTTTCTATGATTTTCAAGTTAATTTGGATTTCATTTAAATTTGAAATCATTACAGTACAACATTTAATATGGATTATATGATATATGACGATGATGATAATGTAATTTGATAGAGGTCTAAATTCGATGTATATCTTGACCCGTGCAGCGCACGGGAAATATATAATATTATGAAGTTAGATGAATTATTGTTTATAGATATTTAGCTAAGATAGCCAAAGTTATCATATTGATAGTTTCCTGAACATTTGTTTATATGAATTTGTTAATGCCCTATAATTGTTCATAATAGGCAAAAGCAATGCAATTATGGGTGCCATTTACATAGCAACTAAAAATATGAAGACCGAAAAGAATATGCATTATCAATACAATAAGCTCAGCAAAAATAAGTGCATCTCTGAGGAACAAAAGCAAATTTGGATATCAAACTATATGCTTCAGGAAATTGCATATTCTGTAAAAAAAAAAAAAAAAAAAAAAAAAAAAAAAAAAAAAGCAAAAATAATTAAACTTGTCAAATAGGGAGAGGGATTTCAAATGCCCTCTCAAACATGGTAACAAAATACAACTTTCATGAATAAGGATAGCCTAAGGATAATGATATTATCTATTTTTAGCAGATACAAAAACAATAATATACCCCATAAACTTGGACTGATGCAAAAGTTATAAAAAAGGGTAAATTAACAACACATCTAGCTATGACTTCTGAAGATAAAGGATCTCCCCACCATTGTGAATGCCTTTACTTGAAATGATGTCCCTCACTCCATCCAGATGCAGTTCGGGCCTGAGTTTTATTCTCCTTACCAAACACTACTTGCGTATTTGTTGGACACACACTGTGAAGTATGAAAAGGGTAAGTCAATTATGTGAATATAAAAATGAGATAAAGTATGATTCCTCATATGCAGAGCTAAATTTTCAACAACCGTTGGTATGAAACCATAGTAGAACGTAGATAAGCTTTAATCCAAGAAATAGAGGACATTCCTTTTGATGCATTTGCCTTTAATGGGTGATATTGTGAGAATCAATACCTTGAATGGACCATGCAATGGTGATCAAACCAGCTTTTCTCCTTCCCCCACTTCCCTTCCCTGTTGAAATTTGAAAGTGAAAAAGATCAGATGCAAAGAAAAGACAAGTTAGGAAAAGTCAAGAAAAAAGATAGGAAAATGAACCCACCAGCTTTTGCCAAATTCAATGCATAATACACAATTATGTATAATCTCTTAAACTTGTATTAAAAATAATAATTAAAAAACCTTAATTGCAACATCAAATTTATAGATAGGTACTGTTCACCCAAAAAACTCATTTCCCCCACAATCTGCCAACTGCATCACCATTCTTTGAGGCAACCTGCCAAACAACATACTTAAAGCTAAAAGAAAAGAATTTCCATTTTCACTGTGAGAATAATATCATATAATTCCAACAAAATCTCATTTGCAACTGAAATGCATATTGATCATTGAACACTATATTGGCTCTCTGATTGACAATAAGTCATTTATAACTCTCATTAGGCACCATTTTAGCATCACTGACCTTAAGCATATATGAAGACTTGTGACCATAAACCGCCAGACCAAAAGTTAATTATTATGTACAAGCTGTAATTTCAGAGTTAACTGTTATCGCAAAAGAAAAAAAGTAATTCAAACTTTCAGAGTTAACTGTACAAACTTTCAATTCCTCTATTCTCATAAGACAAAAAGAAACTCTATTTACAGCTATCCATAAGCACTAAAACACAACCATAATGCTAATTTAAAAATGCCCCAACCTATAAATTCTTTCCTATTTCCAAAAATGGGGAAGAAAATCTCTTTCATCAGTAGCAACTAACAACATTAGACCAAGCACTTATCCAGGAATAATTAAATAAAAGTATAAAACTACTACAAAAAATCAGATGTAAAGTAGAAGACAGTGAGTTTACTTTGGTAGTCCCATTGGCAGACAAAATCGCGATGTACTCGCCATTAGTAGTGCATGCAGTGAGATCAGCAGGTTTCTTCAAATTATCCTTCACCATCTCAGCCAATCTTCAACCTTCTTCCAAGGCAAGCAATGAGCTTGCAACAACGTAATAATCCAAAAATCAAAAGTTGGGCCAGGAAAGTACCAAAAAAACATCATAATAATCCCGTAATAGTACAGTTTCTCTCTCCTTTTCTCATCCTAATAACCCTACAGGAAAAAATATTCAAAAAACAAAAAGTTGAAATCTTTCCATAGTTAAAATTTTCTTTGTAGTTTTCTAGACAGCACAAGAGAAGAAGAGGCCAAAAAAAGTACAAAGTATGAGCAAGAAGCTTTGAAGCCTTCTTGTTCGGTGACCAGAATTTCATCTTGAGCAACTATCAACGTTTCAATGAACCGAAAGTGAAGCTTAATTTGAGGAAAAACCAATGCTTTGCACGGGTGAAAGAAATCTGAAAGAGAAAAAAAGAAAAGGAGATGAAGTAGAGAGAATGGCCAAATGAATGAGAGAAGCAGAAAAGAAAACTGAGAGGGAGAAAGTGAAAAGAAAAAGAAAGGGAAGAAGGGAGTGTACCTGAAAGCAGCTCGTTGGAGTGACCTCTACAGTAGGCTGAAGACATTATAGCGGCAGCTTGAGTTCATCGACATTCAAGAAGAGTACGCGTAAAGGATGAACAAAGATACCTAAGATGAAGCATTGTAATAGGTCAGGTTCATTGTCTGAAGTGGTTGAATGGAGAAACCGAGAAAGAAAGTAATAGCTACTATTTTCGATTTTCGATGCATTGGAAATGCAAGCACAAATTTAAAATTTGAAATTTGAAACCGTGTGAACAGCTAACATCCATAATAGAATAAACCTTCACCAAAAAATAATAGAATAATACTGTGAAATTTTCCTAAAATGGAAAGGCTATAAGAGGTGTGTTGGGGAAGCTATTGCTTCGAAAGTTGACACGTGTAAAAAGTTGCCCCAAGAGTGACTCTCAAT
Organism: Ammopiptanthus mongolicus; assembly: GCA_039655645.1. Taxonomy (NCBI): domain Eukaryota; kingdom Viridiplantae; phylum Streptophyta; class Magnoliopsida; order Fabales; family Fabaceae; genus Ammopiptanthus; species Ammopiptanthus mongolicus. Next base: position 26,846,023 of record CM077346.1, on the reverse strand, counting down.
TATATATAGTATAGATTATTGTTTTTTTAATGGCTATATACACCTCGTGAAAATGACCATTCCAAAACTAAATAATTCATAAAAAGAAAAATCTATGAAAATAATAATATAAATTCCTCTAAAAACCATGCAATATAAATAAAATTGTATCTGTGGTGGACTATGGATATTTATAGTTGAACAAGGGCAAAACAATCAATTGCGGTACAAAAACAAGTCACACGACTGTGTCTAAGCCCGCCACGATTGTGCCCAAGCTTAAATTGACATTGTTCAACGTATAAAGAAGACACAACCATATCTCCAAGTCAGAAGTATTAATTGTTTAGGTTAGACTGAGCATTGATCGTTTCTGGACATGTCAAACGACCCTTACCTAAGCCAATGAAATCATTTTTAGATTTGAAAACATAGTTTCTTCACTTGATTTCACTCCAAATGCGATCAATCCATTTAATCCACAAAAGCTAAAGAGAAATAATGTGGATCCTTCCAAAAATAACTGAAAAACAATGAATGATCAAATAATTCTTCGGTTTATGACTATAAAATACTCACTTATCAATATGCTTTGACTTTGTATATCGATGAGATGTGGGATCTATTAGGGCAACTTTTTTCCTGTTTGATGCTTACTATTTTGAGTATTTTCTAGTCAATGTTTGCTTTTGGCTTAGTTTGTTTGCTAGCTACAACGTCTCTTTCCCCCTTTTTGATTTCTTTTTTTGTTTAACAAAATTTACCAGATTTTCTTTGGTTTTATTGTGTTATTAAAGTGAGCTTTAGGTTTTCCACATCAAAAGAAAATTGGGCCGAGAAGATAGGCTTCTATTAATTTTTTCTAAATTTTAGATTTTTTATAAAAAAATTAATTAAAGAATTAAAACTAAAAAATTCAGTCAAAATTTGGTGTTCACGTAACCTGCTAGAATCATCAATATGAAGTGGGCAATTCCACACTAGTTAACGTAATTTTGTCCCTGATTGTTTCACCTCCACTTAAAAAAGAATTGCCTTGTGGTGGCAATTCCACACCGTTGATGTAAATTCATCCATGATTGCATGTTTTGCCTCAACTTATTTGAGATATTTTGAATATCACATATCTTGTGGTAAAAGTGCTACAATGGCGTACAAATATAAAACGTTGCTTCATAGAAAATTTTCAAAAAATAACTTGACAAAAACAGGTACACAATTCCAATCATCACCGGTAGGTGCTCCTTCTTCATTGTCAAGTGCTAATAAATAATAAGAACCCTCTTTTCCAAGGCGAGTAAATGCCTTTCTGAATTTTCAGCAACATCTTGCATCTAATAAGTGAAAATCCACCTAGTTGGCACATCAAATGTTATCATTGTCTTACTAAGCTACGTTAGCCTGTTAGGCACATTTCTTAGAAGTATACAATCTAGTCAGAGATGACCTAACAAACTTGCATGCAACCCATATCCTACCAATAGAAACATCAATCCCATCCAAGCCATTATTAACAATTATGTTCAAGATGTAAGCACAACATCTCATATGCATGAACTCACCATTTAACACATTATCACCATTCCAATCACCCATGGTTCTAAGCAAATATGAAATTGTTTAAGTGTTAGCACTTGTCACACCATATCTTTTTAATCCAACCATTCTTTCTTGCATTTCTCTAAGGATTTCCCTATATGAATTCATCTTTGTGTTCGGCTATCAAACCAAAGCTTATTAGTATAGTAAGCAATTATAAACCTATAATTTAAGTTCTTGATTGAAGTTCAAGTATTAGTAAGTGAAACCATTTGGTGATTTTTTAGACAATATACACTTCAAACTCTTTTTTTTAATTAAAATAACTGAATTTGTTCTTAACCGGACTAGGGCCTGAACGCGACCTTGGATGGGCGCAATGTCATAAGCTGGACAAAAGGGCCCATTGATGTTCAAGATAGGTCCAATCATTTGGACATCCTAGGAAGGCCCACTACGACAAGAAGCAAATCCATCGGCCCAGACAACTCGGCAGCAGACAAGAGCCCAACTCCTTTGCCTCCAACCTAACTCCTCCGGAGAAGTTATGGTTATGATTCCTCCTTCACGAGGATCTCAACTTAGTCATGACCAACCAAGGACACCCCATATATATATATATATATATATATATATATATATATATATATATATATATATATATATATATATATAAAAGATGTATCAAGGGATATGAGTGTTTTTATATGAGAGTGAGAGGAGCAAATCTTAGCCTTTAGCCTTTGGATCAAACCATAATGGTCAATACTAGAACATAAAATCACATGACCACTAACCATCTTTCAATCTTGACCATCCATATATAATTTAATGGTCAAAATTTGCTCCTCTCACTCTCACTATATATATATTATCTATATATATATATATATATATTCTTTGTAGGTACCCCCTTTCACTCCTCTACGATTAACCATTGGAGAGGAGTCACGTTATCAACCTACCCAGGTACCGTCCTCCTCAACTCCAATTCAAAAAGCAATCGCTAACAACACTGACATAAGAATGAATTTTAAATCTTAATTGAACCTCACCCATGAAATCTCTAAATCTTCGAATTCTGACAATTTTAAAGGAAGCTCGTCAAAAATTTCATTTTGGCAAGTGCAAATCAGGTTACTTATTGATTGAATTCAACAAAGTTCGATCCTAATAGTGGTATTTTAAGATCATGTTCACATTGCTTTCTAAAAACAGATGCATTTTAATTTTTACCAATTACCCATGACTAGTTGCATGCACGTTTTTTTTATAGTTATTACAAGTAGCACTGTTATTTTCTATAGTGCAATGAGCCCAAGCATTATAAGGGTGCCTAGTAGACTTCTTCTTCAATACCTCTTGTTGTGATGATGAGGCCTTTTGTCCTTGTGATTAGGGGTGGAATTGAGTCGGGACAACACGGTCAACCCGATCTGGACCAACCCGGAAAACCTGGTTCGGTTCGGTTCCATGGGTCGGTTCGGTTCCACATAACATGAACCTGTTCATCTCGGGTTAGGTATCAAGTTTTGACTCTTCTTACCCGAGGACCCGACCCGGATATCATTAACAACATCAAAAAATTAGGCTTCCATTTTCATCTTCCCTCCTTCACTTTCGCGACACTCTCATATGACTCTCACTCGACATCCAACCAAGTGACCAAGTTCAGCAAACCACTGCAGTGACAATGTCTTCTTCTCCGACCAACGACCAGACAGTAGCGGGCAGCAGGCAGCGACGACTCTCGTGTTCTCTCCACTCTCCAACGACGCTCCAGCCTTACCTGCGTGGTGGAGCAGCAACAATAGCCGCGAAGTTTCCAGATCTGAGAGTGAAAAAAGAAAGAGACAATGACCAGACCTACAACCGTTTCCAAGCGGCACAACGACCATCTTTTCCTTCACCTCTAGTGGCGCTGGTCCATCATTTAACCGTGCTCACCTTGCTCAAAGGGCCACTGGGGTTGGTGCCGTGGTGGGGCTTGACAGATCTGGGTGCCATGCGTTTCCGAGAAAGAGTGTGTGAGAGAGAAAGAGTGAGAGAGTGTGAAAGAAGGGAAGAATAATCTGGAAAGTAGGGTTTCAGATTTTAAGTTTTTTATTTGTTATTTTTATTGTTGAACCCGTGACCCAACCCAAACCCAAGTGTGATCGGGTTGGTCAGTTCAATTTTAATGTTTCTTCCCTCCCAACCCGACCCAATGTCACTCTCACTTGTGATGGAGCCTCTTGTGCTTGCATGCCACTATTTGGCATTGGAGTCACAACACTCCCAACTTAAGTTCCACTACTTAAATTTGATTTGACGACTTAAATTTATCCTATTTAATAAAGAAAACTACTAGATGAATCTCATTTAAACGAAGAGAAATGAGTGATAATATTATTTAATGAGCGAAGATAAAACAAATTTATTTATTAAATTTATTCTTTATGAAATGAAAAAATTGCATACTTTTAATCTCAAAAAATTGCATATTTTCAATAAAAAAATAATCTTTCATATTTTTAAATTATTTATAATATGCCAACAGGGGTTGACATATCTAGTCAAGCATTCTGCCCAAACTCGCTATGACTTATTTCGATTTTCAAATTTTTGTTGCTGCTAGGTGATATTTAAATTTCACTACAAATTATTGTTGAAATTGATGATCTTCCTTAGCCTTGCACGAAAGCGTGTCTTTTCTTAATCTAAACCTTTATATACCAAAACATAAAAAAAAATATAATATGTCTAATAACATTTAAGTAACATTTTTAATAATAATAATAATAATAATAATAATAATCCAGTCAAGGTTTTACAATAAAATTTGTTAAGATGCAAAAATAGTAAATATTAAATAAAAAAATTGAATTTCAATTTCCCTAATAGTAACTACTAAATAATAGTAATATTGATTTAACCACATTCAAATTCATGATACAATTTATAAGAAGTGGGATCAATTTTTTAGACACTAATTCTTATTATTATTTATTATTGATTATTATATTTTCTAGACACTATTTTCTAGTTACTCATTAGACAAACTCATGATGATACTATTATTATAACCACGTGCAAATCATGATACAGTTTATCAGGTTAAGGAAGTGAGATCAATTTCCTAGATACTAATCCCTATGGGACTAGATACATGTATCATATGATACTGGAATTATTATTATTATTATTATTATTGATGACGACAATTGGATTAGTAGGATAGGATGAGTGAGTTTCCACACAAAAAAAAAAAAAAAGGTTATCCACACAATTTCATTGCCCAAAGTAAATATTATCAACTATTTTCTACTCTCCTCTGTACTTAGCTAGCCCAGTCCTATATATATTCACATTGCAAACCAAAAAAACGTATGGTCGTTGGTGCTTTTAAGAGCCAAATTATGGTTTTCACTTCTTCTCTGTTACAAAGGAAACGTTGAATCCTTTTAACGTTGCAATGCAACGTTGTAACAAAAGCCTTTCACTTCTTTTTTCTAGCGTTAAAAGTTAAAACAAATTAAAGCCAAATGAATTGCAATTTCCAAATGAAACAGAATACCTTGCAATCACAATGCCAATTGAATATTGGCTATAGCCAAGAATCCGTTGCGGCAACTCCAAAGGCATAGAATTAAACCAATTAATGTCATGCCATTAGCCAAATGATGGCATTTAAAGGCTCATTAACATGAAATTCAACAGTCAAAATTTTAATCTTTGAATTAATAATCATTCAATAGAAACAAAAAAATATTTGTGACAATGGAGCATTTTGCTTGCTGCCATTATCCAATATGGATCATCGTCACTATTTAAGTTAAGGTGAGAGAACCAAACTAAAATAAAAAAATACTATCACTTTGTTTTTGGAAAGTCTAAAAGAGAAGGAAAATGGAACACTTACTCACTGGGAGACTAGTGATGGTTGTTTTGGTTTTCTTAGCCAACAGAGTTCCCATGGCAGCAGCTAATGCAACATTTCCAGCATTGTTTGCATTTGGAGACTCGATCCTTGATACAGGAAATAACAACAACCTTCCAACATTAAGTAAGTGCAATTATCCACCATATGGAAGGGATTTCAATGGAGGCATACCTACAGGAAGATTCTGTGACGGAAAAGTTCCCTCGGATTTGATAGGTAACTTTAACTACCAATATATGTACATTCCTTTTCCTTCACTTGATATAACAACATTTGTGAACATGCACATGATGACTATAATAGTAAAAAAAAAAAATGATGCTCTTTAAGAAACAAAAAGAGAATCACTCCTTGTTTTGAAAATGTATTTAATTTATGGGTAGCTGTATATAGCTTTGACTATATAACATATATCATTCAGCTTTGAATCTTGGTAGAATACATAAATAAGTTGTATCATGTGATTATGCTCTATTTAGCTGCGGCTCTCGGAATCAAAGAAACTTTGCCCGCATATCTGGACCCAAACTTACAAACTCAAGACCTTCCCACTGGGGTATGCTTTGCATCGGGCGGCTCAGGGAGTGACAATCTGACAGCTAGCACGCTAGTATGACTCAATATTCTACTCTTACAATTTTTTCTCAAACTCAATTAAGTAGACTCATTATATATATATGTGTGTTAATGAATGCCACTAATTTATTTTGTAATATGTATCTATCTATCTATCAATCAATCAGAAAGTTATATCATTGTCCGCCCAACTACAAAATTTCAAAGATTACATAGGAAGACTGAAAGCAACTGTTGGAGAACAACAAGCATCTAACATCATATCCAACAGTTTGTATCTGCTTTCAGCGGGAAACAACGACATTGCCATTTCTTATTCTTTGTTGACAAGGAAAGCGATGCCTTTCCCTACATATGCCAATCTTTTAGTTGGTTGGACCTCATCTTTCCTTAAGGTTCGTAATCAGTTACCATTAACTTATTTTATCATTTATTAATAACTTTAATTTTTGTAACCAATGATGATGAAAAATTATGAAAGCAATTATTATTACATAACTATGATCATATATATACATAATAACTTGTATATTGATGATGGATGTTGATTGATTATATATATATTAATTACAACGTGAAGGATCTATATGGACTTGGAGCACGGCACGTGTGGGTTCTAAGTACATTGCCGCTGGGATGCTTGCCTGGGGCTAGACTTTCAGTGGGGGGGTTGCTGTGTAATGAAATTGTGAATGGACTAGCAGTCCAATTCAATGGCATGTTACAACAAGAGCTTACTTCTATCAAAGCCACATCTTCCGATTATGACCTTCAGTTCCTTGATGTCTACACTCCTCTGCTTTCTCTCATACAGAATCCTATTGGATCAGGTCACTCATTTTTAAATACCAATAATATATTATTATTAACACTCCAACTTGCTAATCAATTACCAATAATTCCTTAAATGTTTGTTTTGTCTACTTTCTAATAATTTCAGGGTTTCTAAACGCGGTGGCCGGATGTTGTGGGGGTACGGCACTTGCATTTGGAGAGTTATGTTCCCTTTTGACTGGCGAATGTTTAATTCCGTCAACACATGTTTTCTGGGATTTTGCCCATCCAACTGAGAAAGCCTATCAGATCATTGTCTCTAGTATTTTACAAAATCACCATACCAGCTCTCTTTCTTCTTCTCCTTCAAATTAATCATGTTTCACATTAATGAGGTGTCACTTGTAAGCTTTCTTATTCAAATTAATGGATAATAAATACGATAGCCTTTTATACTATTTCCTTCTTTTTTCTCCATGTTCTCTGTTATTTTATCTTAACAAACCCAGTACATTAATTCCAACTGTTTAATTACAAGTATTGGACTGGATATATATACTTGTGAATAATATTCTCGGTGGCAAATCAAGATTAGTGTACGGGAAGTTGAATTCTAGTACGTTTAAAAATAATAGGCGGAGGCAGGATTTTACTCAGGATTCACACTCGTTCCATAAGAAAAGTATCAAACTCAATTACTATAAAAACAATTATTTATTAACTTATACAAATTATTTATCCCATTCTTGTGGAAGAAAGAAAGTGGGAAGGGAGAAAGTATTAGATTTGGGCCTAACTCAACCTCAAAAGCTAGCTCAAGAGGTGAGGAGGATTGTCCAAGCTTTATAAGCTCTTATGAGGCTCTATCTTTAGTCAATGTGGGACTTGGATTTTTCCCAATACACCCCCTCACGCCCAGCACTATTGGACTTGGTGCGTGGATAATATGGTGGACGACCCTTTTATGAATCTAGGATAGGCTTTGATACCATATTAGATTTGGGCCTAACTCAACCCCAAAAGCTAGCTCAAGAGGTGAGGATTGCTCAAGCTTTTATAAGTTCTTATGAGGCTCTATCTCTAGTCAATGTGGGACTTGGGTTTTTCCCAATAGAAAGAAATGAGAAAGAGAGTAATATGCTAGCAAACAGAACATGCAACTTTTACTTTTAAATCAACACTAGTGGCATCGCAAAGTAATAATATGCTCGGGGGCAGATCAAGATTAGAGTACGAAAAATTGAATTCTAGTATGTATAAAAATAATGGTGAGTTCTTTTAACGTGATCCTATAAATCTTGATTCACGACGTTAATGATGTGTAAGCTTTGTGATTCAAATGTTTAATAAATATTGAAAATACTTTCACTACAACTAGATATAGAGGTGGCTGAATCTAGCTGTACAAATAAAGTTGAGTAGATGCTATAGCTTTTTCTACATGTTTTTCTTTTTTTATCCTTGTCCTGTCATTCAAATTCAACAAACCTGTGAAATTAGTTCCTGTGGGATAAATAAAAGTATTGGACTAGATATATTTGGGAAAATGGTGGGTGGCAAATCAAGATTTTTTTTGTTATATCCGAAAATCACTTTTAATAAGTCAGAAAGATCAATTTCAGAGAGCAAAACTTATTCACGGGACTCAATCCCAAAGGCCATATACTCAACTTTATAAAAGTAGAAGTACATATACTCAAACCAACCAATTTTGATTGGCAAATCAAGATTAGAAGTAAAAGATAAGAGTAGATAAAAGAACTGTTATAAAATAAATTTGGTGATTAATTTTTGGAAATGTGTTCTCAAGATTCAGTGGATAACATATACATTATAAAAATAATAATCCAAGAACATAAGCATTTACTCAAAGGCTTGCGTTACTAGTGGTTTATTTTAATTGTTTTTGCGTAGTCCTAAATTTCATCACGGTTTGTGAGCGCAGTTTTTCCCTAACGGCAATGATTCTTTGTTCCCTCAGCTAGATTGCCAATAGTGCAAAATAAATACAATATTGTGAACCTTGTGCTCTTGACTATGAATAACAAAGGTAAAATCACGTTTGCAAATCATTTACGTTTGCGAATCATGTTAAGGAAAAGCTCTCACATAGCTTAAAATAATTCCCTTAAAAAGTATTATCTCCACGTTTACATTGAAAATAATCTCAACTAAATATATACGAAGACCGTTATAACGTCTCTACCTACAAGCAGAAGACTTTATAGCTAAATTAAAAGTGGAGTAGCTAATAACATCGATGGCCTGATCTTCTATAAAGACAGTACGATTAGAGGGCAGCGGGGGATCGAGAAATCAACTAATGCGATTAAAATATCTATATGGATATTCGGGAAGAAAATCCGTGGGAGTCCATAGAAAAAACAAACTTTTTCTCTTGTAGTCAAATTTTGAAAAACCAGCTTTAAAAAAGGTCACAGAATAGTTGGGCTTCATGTACCAACTGCAAAAACTATTAAGCTGATTCAGTGATATCTGATAGTATTTTATGTACAAAATACGCATATTTTGTTCATAAATTATCAAGTATAACAAGAAGTGCCAATAAATCATTCAAATCACATTTCTGAACATAATTTACGGCCCTGATGTGATATCAAAATTCCAGTAGGCCAGCCTAGCTTCGCTCAAGCTCAATTCATTCCGCCTGATAAGAGGACTGTACCCACACATCACATGCATGCCACCATAAACTATCAGAAAATAAGAAAAAATCATCCACGGCAAATATAAGCTATACAAGTCAGTAAAACCTCATTAAATCCGCCTCTATCAAAATTCTGAACTTTCATTTATGTCTCGTTAACTTCCCCCTTAATCTTTAGACCGTAAGAACTGTGAATAATTCTTATTTGTTCCCACTACTTGACTCAAAATTACTATCAAAATCGAGCTGATCGTAGAAATAATCAACTTCCACACAGCCTCTATTCCCATCACCTCCAAAAATATGTATATAAAGAGAAACCAAAAAAAAAACCTTTTAAAAACCTGGGCCACAGGCTGAATACTGGACACTAGACAAGGCCCAGAAATTTCGGGTGGAGTAGATTATGTTAGTGTTTTAATTGCTGTTCCCTGCAGCAGCATCACCACCATTTGGGAGTTGAGACTGACTGGAAGACTCTGTTGGACCTTCATCTTTAGTTGCTTCTTCCAGAGCGATGGATCGAAAATCAGCTGCTAGGTTATTGTATCTTGATCCACCAGGAGATATTGTACCAGAATCAGCCTGAAGCTGAGCAGAGGGCAGCCATTTCCTCCACTCATTATGCCTCCTCAACTTGTCACCCTGCAGCAAAGTTGAGGGAGAGAAATAACCACTCAGTATTTATCTTGTTAACAAAAGTATCACTAATTTATCCGCCAAACGAACCTCACTGCTTCACTACATGCCAATGAACAGAATTGAAATATGTACAGAAAGTGCGCAAAGTGCATGATATGAGAGATTGACTTATGGAAAATACTATAAAATGAGAACTTACCCGGACTTCCACAACAGTGGAAGCTCTCAACGAGTCCAGAATCAACTGAATGTTGCTTGTCAAACTTTTAACCTACAAAAAGATATTCCATAGAACAAAAACAAACTCAAGGTGTAGTATTTATGAAAATTTAAGTCATATCATAAGCATAATAGTCAATCCCTGATATAGGAGCGGAGCGGCCAACCCCAAAAAATGCTATAGCGGTATAGCATATTCGGTTGACCGCTATGCCGAAGATGGTAGATACAATGCAAAGAATTTCTAATAAATACATAACAGATGCTCAAAACAGTCAAAACTTAGACATTTAAACACTAATACTTAAAAGTCATAGCTTAAAGACACATTAAGCCGCAATTATGCCATAGCAAATTATTAAGTTTTTAAAAGATTTCTCCAATATGCCAGTTACATTAATATTAGAGGTAGTTAACAAAGGCCCCCATACTTGTCCTCCTTTTTACATGGCAAAACAAGAAATTGGAGATGTAAAGAGACAATTATGTGAATTTCCCAAAAGAAACAAGATAGTGATGTCTTTTAATTTAATTTATAATAAGTTGTTTACATGATTTCGATTGAAAAATAGAAAGGCAAGAGCTTAAACAAAAGATAGACAAAATAGAAGTTCTCTGTGTGTGGACTTGTCTTCGAAGAAAAAAAGACAATAAAAGAAGAATACACAAAGATACCAAAAGAATAGAATTAGAAAAGCTACTGGAGTTCTGGAGTGGCAGGGGGGCACTCTGCCGCTATAGTGCTGCTACTGACTACCATGTCAAAAGCATAGGCTGACTACTAACAGATTACAAAACATATCAATAACATAATGGCCAATAATTGCATCACAAGCATCGGCAGGAGATTAGTTTTTTTTTTTTAAGTGCATTAGCACAATGGAATGTTGCTAAGAATACCAAGGGGTCTAGATGGGAGCAAACTCAACATTTTTTATGTTAAAACTGTCTCACATCCACGCCATATAGACAGGTGATTTCTCAGAAATTCCAATTTCATCACTTCCCACCTTTGATGGCACACCGCACACCAAATAACTGATCAACTGATCATAAATTTAAAAATATTTTCATAGGGGATACCCATTTTTCAACTGATCATATTATCAGTTGACCGTGGGTAATACCCATTATTCTTGTAGTGTACTGGACAAGTGGATGAAGAAACAGGGCATCAGCCTTGAGATGAAGGAAGCCGATGAGCAACCCACTCCAGTGATGTCAACTTAGCAACAGAACAATAAGAACACGGAGACTCAACAAGACAGTGATTCGGAGTAAATTGTCGTGAATATCGGTCCTGGGCATGAAAGGTTGAGTTGCCCAACTACAACAGCCGCTACCCAATGGGGTGAATTGCTTGTGTTGCGAAGTCTTTTGAGGTGCAACAGACAAAACCTTTGTTGAAGGTCAGCTCGCATCTGTGAGCATAGATGGTTCAGCAGTACACTGGCTCCGCATCTTGAGGAATAAGATGCCGGATTTGACATGGGAAGAGCTATCGACGACGATTTACGAAGATTTGGTGGAACAAATTTAGGCAGCATATATGAAGCGCTTGCCGCTTGCTACCCTGCGACAAACAGAATCAGTCAAAGAGTATGTCCAAGAATTTGAAGACTTGGTGGCGCAAGCATAGGAGATTTCAGAGGAACAGCTCTTTGGGTATTTCCTAGGTGGACTGTGGACAGACGTGAGATGCAGAGTGTGGATACACAACCAAAACAATATCACTAAGGCCATCAATCTGGCCAGAGATGTCAAAGAACTGTGAGCCACCGGGTTCTTAGGTGGGTCACACATTCCTGAGCCAAAGACGAGTTTCAGGCACCCAGCTGGTGGAGGAATTGTCACCAGAGTAGGAGCCGCTCCAATGGGCTTACCCAACCTTCTCCAAGGACAGGCATCTTCGACCCCAGTTAAGAGAGCCTCCGGTCTGGTTAATTGTTCAAATGGGAGTGGGCAAGGGGGAACTGGAGCTATGACGCATTCAGAGACAAAATCCAGTGCGAGTAACATGTTTGAGGATAAAAATTCCATGCAGTTCAATTTTACGAGGAGTGTAAAAATATCCAACATACAGAGCAAACAACAGATCTGAAGCTCACTTAAGAACATAACCATTTCTGACCAGTTTGTTCCAAGATCCATACCGGCAGCAATATGTATGTTCAATATGGAAATTTCAAAGCAAAGGACAATGGAACTGTGGCAATAATGGGAGGACTAATTAAAAAATAAAAATAAAAATAAATATTTGGATGCAGAATAAACTTAAACACTATATCTAAGCTCATTGAAGCACATAATCATTCCTGAACAGGTCCATCCATCATTCATTCCAGTGCCATTGTGCAGATTCAATACATTATGGCAATTTCAAGGCAAAGGATAAGGAAAAAAAAAACTCCTTGCACAAGCAACATTTGAAAAGTAACTCAAAACAGTTACAAACAACAAATATCAAACTTGCATGGGATTTACAAAAATCAATCATAAAGTGCATCCTATTTCCCCCTTTTTCCAGCCAGTCGTAGCAGCATTACTTCAACAATGATGGAATATTTATTGGGGGGAAAAGTTAAAGGGGAAAACTACATCTTTACTGGTGAGATAGAGTCAAAGTAGCCATCAAGACATAAAAGTGCATGAAAGCATAGATGCCAAATACACCACAAGTTTACAGCAAAACGGCTAGGTCATGTAACATGAGAAAAACATTATGTTTTCCAGTTGCACCAAGTTAAATCCATTCAATTACTATCACTGCTTCTAATGTAATAAGCTTAATCGTCAGCTATGCATGGAAAAATCCTCAAAGGCAACAATCTATAGGGACCAAAAAAAGAAAAACCAGTGTACATAAAAGATTAGTGCAAGCTAGAGATTTACTCAATCATACAACCAAGAAATATAACATATTCAAAGAATCTACAGAAAAGATGCTAGAAATATTGCTTAATACAGCACAATTAACTTACTCGAGGGAAGTTTGCTATCAAAGTAATTGGAACCCAACCCTGTTCATCCATGTTGGACCTTAAAAACTCATCCTTCACTAAATTAGCATCACTGTCAAGAATAAATCAACAACAAATTGAGAATTCAACAGTCAGGGATTTATTGGAAGACTAAATAATAGACAACAGAATAAATTTACCTGAAGTAATAATCAATTTGGTTGACTATCATATTGCTCAGAGGAGATTCTGCAGCAGGGAAGAACATTGCAGGAGGAGGGCTGTGGGTAAAGAACGGCATGCCCCTAAAGTGTTCCATTGTTACAGTTGGAAAGTAATAGTACTCTATAAGGAAAAAAGAAGGAGCATGAGTTATACTTTATTTTGTAGAAACAAAATTGGTGAAAAGGAGAAATAAACTCACCGGGAAATCCAATAGGGTTGGCAAAGGGTCCAATGGGCTGGGGGCCTACAAATGCAGCAGTATTAGGTGGTGGGTGCCTCAATATTCCCCTTGGAGGAGGCATCCTTGGTTGATGTACATGAGCATCTCTAGTATTAGCAAAATTGCCACGATCCTGATCACGCCTGCTGCCATAATTATTATGATAGGAACCATCTCCGCGTGGGTGGGGCCCAAAATTACCCCTTCGAGAAGAACTGCGATGTTCATTCATCGCAGGCACGAAACCACCAGCCGGTGGTCTTGTATCCCAGTTATTGTTCCGGTAATGATCTCTTGGAGAAGGGTCTGGAATCCCTGGTACCACATTGCCATAGCTAACTGGAGGGAGCTGATATACCGGAAAGGGTGGCGGCGGTGGTGGTGAGGGAGGGTTGGAGAAGCTGCCCTGTGCAGGACCAGACCCAATGTTGCTGCCACCTCCCCGCTTCATCGATCTTTGTCTATTAGGCATGTTATAATTCGCTGCAGAATTAGGTTTTGCAGTACTAGTAGCCGGTTTCTGAGGAGAGTGTGAAGTTACAGGGCCCTACAAAATAACAGCAAGGTCAAGCAAGCAGATAAGACTCACCAATCACCACCACTATTTATGTATTTATAGCATCCTTCGTTATGAAAACATGATCTATTTAATAATGCTCGAAACAAGCGAAATAGAGCCGTGGTGAGCCCTAAACATGGCAATATATACAGAATCTTCATAACATTCATAAGTTATAATTTTTAATAATGTCAATACTCTATAATATGTTGCCATGTATAGGATTCATTGTAAACCAAGTCTATAAAAACAGTGAAACTACTCAAAAGAGCCCGTTTGTTACAGGTTTTTCTGTGAAGAAATCAATTACTTTTAAGGATTGTTTATTTGTTTGTTTCAATTTCAACTTAAAAAAATTACAGAATCTGAAAAAAAAATCATTAATCTGAGAAAAATCTGAAGCTATTTTGAGTAGCTTCTCATAATAATATATTCTTTCTTCAAGTAAAAAGTGATTCTTATGATTGTAAGCAAACACAAATTAGCTTCTGTTTTAGTTAAAAAAACTCTAAAAAAATAACCGTTAGATTATTTTATACGAAAATAACTTTTTTAATCTTAAACAAAGGTGCCCTAAGTTTCTGAGATTAAGCAACATAAGATAACAGAGGATTATTCTTACTATCCTTTTAAACCGTTCTGTTTAACTAATAAACTAAACAGAGTATTTAGTATTTACCCCAAAAAATAAATAAATAAATAAATAAATAAACAGAGAAATAGGGCATGTATAGGAATGGAACCTAACCTGAGAAGTGGAGAGTGATCCCTCAGCAGCAACAGTTTTGGAAGAGGAGTCAAGTGGCAATTTACCAGATGCTTTGGTGGATTCGGATAAAGCGGGCCAGGATTCAGCACCCATTACATGACCAGTCTCAACGACGCCGTTTGAAGAGGGTTTGTTCCAAGCAGGTTTCTTAGAACGACCCGCATTGCCATCATTACCATCAGAGGAGCTATCAGCAGCAGCCACAACAACAGTGTTACAATTATCAACGGAATCCGATGACATCATCGGTTGATCCGAACCGGAGACAGCGCTAGTAGTAGCGACGGAGGAGGAGGAGGATGAAGAAGAGGATGAAGTCGTCGTCGGCGGCGGCGGCAGAAATTGGTTAACGGAAGTGGTTGATTCCGTTTCGCCGCCGCGGACAACCTGAGCCCAGGGAGAAGGAAGGTTTATTCTAACGAACTTGGGGCTATTTGTGTCCCCGGACGCTGCCGGCAACGGAGGAGGACTTGTCGGGGAGTGGTGGTTAGAGGAAGATTCAGGAGTGGTGGTAACCATTGGCAGTTAGGTTTTTTTTTTATAAAACAGAAAAATAAAAACTGCAAAGATTGATCAGTGTTGGAACCAAAACATTCAATAAATAAATATAAATCAGCAGATTATTATTATTAATAATAAATTAAAAAGAAAAAACCCACAGAAGAAATAATAAAATAAATATTAATAATTAGGGTTTCTATAGGTGAAATGAGGAAGGAGGTAGGCAAAGTTGATGAATGATGATAATAGAATGGATCTTACTTGTGGAAACAACCCTCTGATCTCTCTCTCCCTCCCTCCCTTTTGCAACTAAAAACACCAAAAACACAGTTACTCTCTGTTTTACGACTAAATATGATCCAATCAAAACAAAAGTGTTAAACAACTTACTCTTCTTTCTCTTTTTTAAGCTAACCCTTTTGCGATTTAGGATTTATTTTAATTTAAATTTTAAGAAGGTATTGTGATAGGATTAAAATTCTAGGAGAGTTCAAACTCTCCAAATAACCAAATAATAATAAGAAAAAAATTAATTTAAACTCTTATTTTGTGCATTGGGCTATGCCATAAGGGCTAAGTCGAAATATTGCTGAAGCCTATGTACTTTGT
Source organism: Ammopiptanthus mongolicus (assembly GCA_039655645.1). Classification (NCBI taxonomy): domain Eukaryota; kingdom Viridiplantae; phylum Streptophyta; class Magnoliopsida; order Fabales; family Fabaceae; genus Ammopiptanthus; species Ammopiptanthus mongolicus. Next base: position 26,829,861 of record CM077346.1, on the reverse strand, counting down.
TTGGGCTTTCAAGTTTGCATTGGATCTATGCTTCTTGGATATGGCTGTGGAAGGAGATAATTTAAGAGTTATAGCTTCTCTCTATGCTTTGGATTAATTATAGAAGATTACATTAATTTTACTAATAATTAAAAAGGATAACCCTAAATAGTACACAATTAAATTTGTACAGACACAAGATATTTCAAATCACATTGTAATTAATCGTTTTTTTTTTTTTTTTGCATTTTATTATCCCATATATGTGTCCGATTGAGATCCTCTCCATTTAAGGAAGAAATGGAGATCTCCATTTCTTCTCAACTCCTGTTGACAACTGGCACTAAGAAAATCCAAGGGCCAGGATTCATTTAATTTTAAATTAATTGAAATTTTAAAAAAAAACTAAAAATCTGCTCAGTGCTAATTTGGCGGAGTACTATTCACGTATGTAAAAATGAATAGTAACAGAACAGACTAAGGCGTGGCAACGCGACGACAAGGCAGAGCGAAGGTGCAGCGACACAGCTGCAACGCACATGCTCCATTCCTCAGCTCTTCTCCCTGACTGTCGTTGTGCCACCGTGTCATCGTGCCGCCGCTCTGCCTTGCCGCCACTCTGTCCCGTCGTGTCGCCCTCCCCTGTGAACTCCCCACTGCTGTGTGAAATAAGCAAGAATCCTCGTATGCTTCTTCTTCTTCCTTGTTGTATTTTTTTATTCTACTCTCTTCTTTCTCTCTCAGGTAAATTGTAATCATATTCTTCCAGATTCTGAACATTCTGCCCTTCTGATTTTGTTTTGTTTCCTTGGAAAATACTCGAAGTGAAGGATCACTGGTCTGTAAGGAGGAAACATGGGTGGGGCGGGGAGGTGATAGCACATGTTGGGGTTAGGACTTAGGAGGCACAGCGACAATGACAGAACGGACGTGGAGACGACAGCGACGACACGGGGCGGGGGGCGCGGCAGGTCACTTGGGCGTTATGAAGAAGAAAAAGAAAAATGGAATTGACCGGGCCCCCATACCCTCCCCTTGATGTATTTTGCGGACACTTGTCAACTGGAAAATGCAAGAAATGGAGATGTCCATTTACCCCTTAAATGGAAAGGACCCACACGCATATATGTCAGCTACAAGTTCATGAGCAATTCACTTTGAATCTCGCCTTTCATGAATATTTGACGAAAAATGTACGGTAATAAATAGGATTGCTGATTAAAAAAAAGGACCAAACTCTAAAAATAATACATTTAAATAATGATTCAACAAATTACAAATAAAAATAGCAGTGTAATGAGAAAAATAAGTACTTTACATTATAGAAATATAAATTATAAATAAATTTTACTAATTAATTTTTTTATAATATTAATTACACAAGCATAAATGAAAAATGTCCTCCAATATATAAGTTTAAAATATTAGGTCATTAATTTATTTTTACTAGCGATATAAACTCAAATTTGATTAATTTAGTATGTTTTCTTTTCTTTTTTCTTTTTTTTGACAAGGAAAGATATTCATTCATTCAAATTGATAGATTACATCGATGATAATACAGATCCAAAATTGCTAAAAATCGAAAAGGATGAAACTGCTAACAAACTCACAGCATCCAGGTTAAAAGCATAATACAGCAAAGTTAAATTGCCTACAAAAGTGACACCATCAAAGTCACTGGAATACCCATGCTTCCGGATCTGTAGCATTGAGACACAAGTCTTGATCAAATCTGTGATGGATCGAAACAAATCTGTTAATCTGGAACAAACGAACACCACACCAAGACGGGAATCAAACAGCACCGCACCAAGAAGGGAATCCAAACAAAGCCACACCAAGACTACGAAGAACAAGGGAAAAAAACACAAAAAGATCTAGATCTATGTGGAAAGCTCATACAATAAAACCAGCACTATGTGAAAACCCACTTATGGAAAGAAAAGAAGAGAAAAATGAAGTAAATGGATGATTTTCGGGCCAAAATGACCCAAAATCACTCCTGCCGCCGTCTGTGAGAGTGAGAAAGAGAGAAGGTTTCCTTAGGGTTCAAACTTTAGGATAGAGTTAAACCCACTTATTATAACATTGTATTAGTAAGTTTTCTTTTAAATATTTCACTCCCGCACAATCAAAATCTTAATGATTTAATAATGAACCGCATTACTTCCTTTTAATTTTTACACGTTAATAAGATATGTTATGATTATCTTTTTTTTCTTTTGTTTTAAGTCGTAACTTTTAACTTACTGTACGAGTTTTTAACTAACTTATAACTTGTAACTTTTACACAGCTTTAGATATTGTTTTACAATGAGAATATATGTGTATCAGTTTATCAATGAAAATATAACATCACCTAATAACTGTTATATATGTCATATTCTCATTTGAAAACAATATTTAAAACACCTATGAAATTACACCTAAATCTTCTAAAGAAATCACTTACTTATGTCAAGGCTGCCACCAAATTAATTAAGGTTGTCATAGGCCATGTGTAACAAACATACTTAAAATCTGGTGGGAAGAATTGTTCTGGCTAATTATGTGAGCACTCTAGATGCAGTGTACTGGAGCACCTTGAGGGCAGAACAAACATATTACGGCATTATATTTTTCATGATTGCTTTGAATAGAATAGCCAAAAAATACATTCTTTGGCCATTGCAAAGTTGGAAGATCAAACTCATTATATATATATATAGTATAATTGTTATGTATTGTTAGTATAAAATTTTTTATACTGTCAACCAGTCAGAAATCATTGTAGAAGTGATTTTTAAGGTATTTAGGATAAGAATCAAACATTTTAGCTTATGTGACAATTTTTGATTGGTTGACTATGTAAAAAATGTTTATACTGACAATGCATACTCCTTTATATATATATATATATATATATATATATATATATATATATATATATATATATATATATATATATAAAATTTCCAATTAAGACCACCTATCATCTAATGCTACGTAAATCTTGATACGCACAAACCGCAATCAAGGCAATTGTCCGTGTGATACAAGTAATGAATGGATGTAGTCTGAAGTATCAAAATCACATGGATTAACTGACAATTAATATATTAAAGAGGTTAATATGTTATCTAGACAATCATATTGTTGAATTGAAAAGTAAATAAATATAATTAAGAGAAAGATAAAGAATAAAAATTTAACCAAGTGCAAGAAATTCAAGAACAGAAGAACCTAAAAACTCTTATTATTCTTGTGTTACACTATCGGATTACTCAATTTCTTTATAATTACGTGTTTTCTTGTTTTTGTGCTTCTGTGTGCATAGCTTCTACCATGACCATGACGCTCTTTATATTTTTCAAGTCACCTTACAGTCCTTCCTAATTCGATAAGGAATCCTTAAGAGTTACGACCCCTTCTCATATTCTTGCTTTTCAATTTTATTTCAATCCAAATTGATCATTGCCCTTTGTGGCTTTTGTTTTTAAATTTGGACGTGAGTTGGGTGTGACTTCTTATTAAGTGTTTGGTTCCACAAGAGCGGAACTGCTTTAGTCATTTCGTTGATTTTAGTAAAAATATAAGTGTTTGATAATTATTAGGTAAAATTAATTTTACCACAGTGATTTTGATAAAAGCTACTTTCATAATAAGTAATTTTTGTGTTGGGTTTAAGAATTTACATCCAAATTTATATTAAACTTGTTTTCGAATTAAAAATATTCATATATAAATCACTTAATTTCAAACGGTAACCAAATTAATTTTATAAAATAAATTTCTTTCTAATAATATTTATTAAAAAATCATTCAAATATATTCCCCTAACCCAAATGCAAAACTGAATTTAGATTACAAAATTCTTCTTGTTTTAATTGGACGTGGGCCCTACGTTGTCTTTTCCAACTGCCAAGGTCCTCTCCTCACGTAATGCTTCACGTCAGAAGCAAAGTTCCATTCACCAAATCCAATTCAATTTCAATTGCCAAACAAAACTTGCTTTCTTCACCTTTTATATTTAAATTAAATTATATTTAAATTAAGGATCTTACTAATAAATGTCTTAAGGATATTATTAAGAAATTCAAAAATTAAAAAAATTTACTAAAAATTTTCAATATTCAATATATTGAATACATCACTTTTAATACAAAATTTCTATCTTAGCCAATATTTTTAGGAAAAATGATTTTTGAAAAACAAATAAGGAATCAATATGGTGTCCTTTTGATATTTTGATTAATTTTTGAAATACGTGTAAATAATAAGTTAAAAAATAAATGAGATATAAAGATAAATATATACGATGTCATATACGATGTCCAAAATCTAATGATTAAACAACACAACTATATTTTTAGAACACTAGTTAGCATTTACCTAAAAATTTCTCGTGGAAAGAGTGGAGACTTGTAATATTTTTCGTGTATAAAATGTGAAGGTTGACAACCACCTCTCCACCAATTAACCTATTAGTGTATCCCTGGTTTCACTGCTTCCAAAGTCCCAAGCAAGTTTTTGGGAAGAGAGGTTGTTCTTTGGGCAAGAACTCCATCTATCTAGGTTGGTGTTTGCTTCTATCACTCTGTATTCATTCATTATGGCTCAGGCTACACCGAATCACACGCTGATCGTATCTGGGTGGGCAGCACATGATTCTTGTGGCAATATTACCCCATACACTTTCAAAAGAAGGTAATTAATTTTCTATTTGTGAGCTGTGAATTTTATGTAGTGTTATATATATATATGTTATGGTAGAATATAAAAAAAAACTATAAACTTGTTTTCTAGTAATCAGTCCCGCTATTTGAACATAAAAAATCGACGACAATTTTCATGGTTAATGTAGTTAAAAAACGTGGTTAATGAAATGTTAAATTTGGTTAATAGATATATTAAGGTGTCGCAACTCATTAACCATCAACTGAACGTTATTAATCACGATTTTGAACGTTATTAACCACGATTTTTAGATATTCAAATATACATGTAGTATATATAATAAAGTTTATATTCAAACCCAAAAATAGTTAATGTAGTATGTATAATTTAACCCATAATTTTTAGCGTTATTTGAACACCCATAAATCATGGTTAATGAAATTTAGTTGATGGTTAATGATTAGCGATACATTGATATATCCATTAACCAAACTCAACATTTCATTAAACACATGTTTTAATAGTATTAACAATGGTGGTTTCAAAAAAAAAATAGTATTAACAATGGAAATTATAGCACCAAAAAAAAATGGAAATTATCGAATTTTTTTGTATAAATAACATTTCTCGTGAGTAATAACCAAATTTTCCATGTGAATACGCAGGGAGAACGGTGTTAACGATGTGACCATAAAGATCTGGTATTGTGGGATTTGTCACTCTGACCTTCACTTTGTTAGAAATGATCGGGGCATCACAAGGTACCCTGTTGTGCCCGGGTAACTAATACAAATTAAATTAATATTTTATGCCAAAAAATATATATATTAAATTAATACTCCAATATTCTCTCTCCCTCTAACACAGGGTCAATATCGATAGCATTGTATGTTGATTTTTTGGGTGTGTATATATTTAGGCACGAGATCGTTGGGGTGATTACGAAGGTGGGGAGCAATGTGTAAGGGTTCAATGAGGGAGATAGAGTTGGGGTGGGGTGTTTGGCAGCCACATGTTTGGACTGTGAGTACTGCAAGAGCGATCAGGAGAACTACTGCGAACAGTTGCAGTTTACATACAACGGAATTTTCTGGGATGGCAGCATCACTTATGGTGGCTACTCCAAAGTGTTGGTCGCGGATTACAGGTTGATGCTTATACATCATTGCTATACCCTTTTTCTATTAAAAACACTTGTATTGCAATTTATTGCATTTATCATAACATACCAGCTTTTACTAAAACAAATAACTTTTACCATGAAAATCCTTTGTTTTGGTAATTTTATCGAAACACGGTCTGGATTTTAACTTGTTACATTAATTTTTAATTAAAGTTTCTAAACTGATGACATTTTGATGTGAAGATATGTGGTACATATCCCGGCAAACCTGGCAATGGACGCAGCGGCACCATTGCTATGTGCTGGAATAACAGTGTTCAGTCCCTTGAAAGACCACGGTTTGGTAGAATCAACGGGGAAAAATATTGGGGTCGTTGGGTTGGGGGGCCTTGGACATGTGGCTGTCAAATTCGCCAAGGCATTGGGGCACCATGTTACTGTCATCAGCACTTCTCCCTCCAAAGAAGCCGAGGCTAAGCACCGTTTAGGAGCTCACGATTTCATAGTCAGCTCCAACCTTCAACAAATGCAGGTTTAATTTGCTACCTTATTTCACACCAAATTAACCTATCTATCTATATTCATATTGAATAATAATGTTATTTGCACACACTCCCAATCAGGGGCAGAGCCAAGAGGCTGATCGGTGCCATGCCCCGTGCTCTAAGGATTTATCCGTGGAAATTTTAAAGAATTTCTGAATTTTTTTTATATTTTTTAGTATTTGTCCTCTACAAAAATATAAAACTAATATTTTGCCAACCTAACATAAAATTCTTTTTTTTTTTTTAAACAAACAAAAACATGCAAAAGTATCAGTATAAAGACAGACATTCCAACTAGATTGACACCCCTATCTTTATCAATCATCTGTTCACACCTAAATCTTATTAAAAAATAAAGAAAAGAATACAAAAAACATGAGGGGGACATCATACCTTACCAATGAAAGAATTATCTAAATCTATAAGTAAAAAATCTATTCCTATTATCAAAAAAGTCCTCAGAAATAAAGGAGGGAATGATAACCCACCAAATTAGACCATTTATGAAAATATCATAAGATGCTAATTTGTCAGCACACTCATTTCCCTCCCTATAAATATGAGAACAAATAAACTTCATCTGCTTTGTTAAAGCTATACAGTTAAGCCACCTATTTCTCGAAGAATAAAGAACAATGGTACACTTCTGAAATGTCAAAATTACTATTGTGAATCACACTCTAATCAGAAATTCAGCCAACCTTTCTTGAAAGCTATCTCAATGGCTAAAATAACACCCTATAACTTAGCATAAAGGGCATTTTTGATACCCAAATTGTAAGCAAAACAGTCAAGTGTAGCAGCATTTTTGTATGTGAAAATGCCTCCACAAGGTGCTAATCCTGGGCAACCTCTAGAAACACCATCTATGTTACATTTAATCACATAACAGGGAGGAGGCAACCAAATCACTTGCCTAATATCACCTAACATGAAATTCTTAATTTTATCTCTATTCGCATGCATATTACTAGTTTTATTACCTATTATAGTTGATTTATCCTATTTATTTTTTTTAGAAATTTTTAATTCTTTTTTTGATACTTACATATTTTTAATTCTATTAAAGAATTATGTTTAAAACTAAAGAATAAGAAAAAAACGAGTGCTGATTGTAAATTACGAATATTATTAAAAAACATGATGTTTAACACCAAAAAAAAAAAAAGAACATGATGTCATGATGTGATTTATTACAAAAGATAATATAATAATTTTATTTTTACAAGATTAAAACAAGATATTAGATATACTTTTTTTTTAAATATTTTAACAGATTCAATCAGATAGGAGGAAACATAATTCTAACTTTCTAAGTAATGTGAAAGAGGAATACTTGTAAAAATATTGTTTCCTTACGTAGCACTTGTCATTTTAATTTTATTGTAAACTAATTATGTGGCACAAAATTTTATATAATTATTCAAGCGTGGATTGGTTTACTTTATGAGTTTAATTTTGGTATAATATTATTGCAAAGTTTTTTACACCAACAATTAATCACAAATCATTTTATTAGTGATTTTTAAGGTAGGTATGATAAAAGATGAATATTTGTAATAATGTAACAATTTCTTATTAGTTCACTGTGTAAATCTTTTATACACTTATAATACATATCAATTAAATCCTTAATTTATACAACTGTGTCCCCAAGCTTTGTGAAAGAAGCATTATTTATTGATGTTGGGTTGAACTTTATATGACTCTGTCCATTTAGCTAGTACTATTGGTCCAAGACCTGATGCCTTGGGCTTTGGATAATGGGCCACGGCGACGAATTTGAGCAAAACTCAATTGAGTTTTTCTATTGACAGGCTGGGAGGAGAAGCCTAGATTTCATTTTGGACACTGTATCAGCACAACACTCTCTCTTGCCCATCTTGGAATTGCTCAAAGTAAATGGGACTTTGTTTATAGTGGGTGCACCGGACAAGCCATTTGAATTACCTGCTTTCCCGTTGATATTTGGTAACATTAACCTTAACTACCCTTGTATTTGCTAATTAATTAATTAATCAACTTTGGTTGGTTGGTTTACAAGATGCATAAAAAGTTAAGAATAAAATTGGTGAACATAGCTGATTAACATTTGTGGCAGGAAAGAGGTCGGTGAAAGGTGGCATCATAGGAGGAATGAAAGAGATGTAATAAATGTTAGACTTTTGTGGAAAGCACAATATCACGTGTGATATAGAGTTAACCACACCTCACAAAATCAATGAGGCTATGGAGCGCCTTGTTAAGAATGATGTCCGCTATCGTTTCGTCATTGACATTGCCGGCAACTCAAGCCTTTAATTAGGATTGATATTTTTATCAAATTGTTGTTTGAAAGGAGCACAAGAATAAGTTGATGGAATTAACAAATTCAGTGAACTAGTTTTCCCGATTAATAAGAGTATTTGGCTTGTTTTCTATTTATATTTTAAGTTGATATGTTTTTAAGATTTCATTAAAAGAATGGTGAAATTAATGAATTTTTATTTTTATTATTTTCTTTACAAAGTCATTTGTTCTATTTGAGCAACACACCCCTAAGTCTTATTTGCATATTGATTAGGATTAAATAACTCACCAATTTGCTAACCAGTACTAGGGTAGGTCATTATCACTCTTTCAATTGTGTACCAACATTTTTCGTTAACCAATGATAATTTTATATAATTAAAATTAAAAATATGACTGATTAGTAAGAAATATAAATAGACATTTAACAGTACCAATATTTTAAATCAACTCTCAAACTTGCTCTGTAACATCTACAATCATCACTGAGTCCTACATGGCAAACAAATATTGATGGCTTTAGGGCTATTCCGAGGGCTTTTGGTCGTCTATAATAGACATTTTTCTTGTAGCGGGTTCAGGTGGATGGAACATGTTCCTCCTTAAACAATATCTTGGGTTTGAGTCTTGTGAATGACAAAAATAGATGTTGAGAGAACTTTGCTCCTCATATGGGTCCATGCGGTTCGACTCGGATTAGTTGGAATCCAATGTGACTTCTGGATATCGAAAGTCTAGACCAAAAAAAAAAAAACAGAAATATCACAAGACCTACTAGTCATTGTCAACATCCAGAGTCCAGACTCGGAAGAAACAAATCACAAGGGTAAAGATCGTGAAATGTTTTAAGTGACTTTGATCGATCGTGACCAAGTGCAACTAGGGGTGTTCATGGATAAATTAAAACGGATTTACCTCAGTTTAGATCTAGCCAAATATATTGATAGGTTATTTGCTTGGATTCAAATACAACACGATTATGATTGGATAATGTTCGAGATAGAATCGAGTGAACCTGGTATCTTGATATAATTTGTAAATTTGAACATTGAACATAACTATATTATAGAATTATAGAAGTAGAAAATTAAAACTACAATACATTTTATAATATATATTTTAAAATAAATAATACTACTATAAATATATTATTTTAAGTCAAGAAGTTTTATAACTTATACCTATTTATAATAAAAGTATAAATTTTAAAAGAATGTGAGATATTGTTGGACCTATGACAATTAACTTTGAGTCATGACGAATTGGTGTGATTAGATCAGACAATAACCCAAAAGTACATATGTAATGTGGATCATACTATCGTTCGTAAATTGGAGGAAACTTCTTGTTTTACCCAGTTAGTTGTGTATATTTGTTCTTCATTTGAACACATTTATAAGCATGATCTCATTTAAGGGTGCTCATCGATTCGGATTGACCCGATGGATCCGAAAATCGGAGCCGAACCAATTATATTGGTTCAGATTTTTTGATGTTTGGGTCTAAACCAAACCGCCAAAGCTAATGCTAATCAATTCAGTTATTGGGTTCACCAATTTTGGAATTAGACGAACCGAGCCAAAACAACTATTATATATATATATATATATATATATATATATATATATATATATATATATATATATATATATATATATATGTTAATATTTATTATATTTTAATATTTACTATACTTATCATTTATATATATTTTTATATTTACTATATTTATTATTTATATCTATTTTAATATTACTATATTTTGATATTTATGTATATATTTTGATTTTTTAATTTTTTTCGGATACCAAACAAACCAACCTGTGTGGTTCGGATTTCTTGCAAAAATATTACAAATTCAAATGGAGTTGAATCGAATGATTTTGATTGATTCCATTTTTTTTTTGAAACAAATTCAAATCAAATCAATCCGTGAACACCCATAATTTCAATCTCTAATTTGTCACTATGATAATATTTATCCTGCATATATATAAGCCATGTAAAATATGCAATATGTTATTACGTTTAATATGATACATGCGTACCACACCATACCACCTACCATAAGTTTGTCCAATATGCTTGCGTGTTATTATAACTCATAAATAGATAGATTATTCGTGGTGGTTATGGTCTTCGCCTCTTGGGTTGTGCTTGTGCGCGGCACATGCTCCAATTTTTTTTTTTTTTTCATTTAACAATATAATTAGGTGCGGCTTAAGGTAGTGTTTGATACAAGTTTTTAAAAAATATTCTTGAGAATGTTAACATGAGAATAAAATTTTTTCATGTTTGATACAAATTTTAAAAAAATTATTTTCAATTATAAAAGATGTCTGAGAATAAAATTAGTAAATGATAGTTATAAACATTATTACCATATGTAAATGTGGGAAAGTAAATATTCTTGGGAATGAGACTCCCAGAAATGTAGTTTGCCTAAGAATAAAATATTTCATGAGCCAAACGCCACCTTAAGGATAAAAATACTAGCCCGTTTGGAAGAACTTTTTTTTATAGAAAAAAAGTTATTTTAAAATAATATTGCATTTAAGAAAAATATAAGTGTTTGGATATGCTTTTAATAAAAAGGCAAAAGCATAAAAAAAAATACATTTTGTAGTTTTTTTTTTTGGTTTTCCAGAATATCCTCTCATCATATAGGCGAGAGACTAATATCCCAGGATGCGGTCAAACGCCTAAGCGAGGACCTCTCCCAATAATGTTCACATGATTTCAGGGATCAAACCTATGACCACATGCTTAAGGGACCCAAGTCCCTTCCACTTGGACTAACACCCAATGATTTTTTTATGTTTTTTTAATTTCTAATTTCTAAAAAAAGAAGAACTAGTAGAAAGGAAAGTGTCATTCAGTCATGTTTTATTGGACAATAATACTATGCAATAAATCTCTGTTTTTATAAATAAAAAAGTCAAACTCAAAATAACTTATGCTTCTATTTTTACATCGTAAAAACCCTTCTTTTAAATGCTCATCCAAAACAACAGATTCTATTAATTACAATTATAAATTTTCTTTTTTTTTTTTTTTTGTTTGGAACCCACTGTAATTAGGGCCTTTGGCTCTCCAGTGGGTCCATCGGGATGTCCCCACAACTTTAATCCTTTGGACCGACTATGGGACTAATCCTCAGTTTAACAACGACTGACGTCCGATTTTTGGGTGTTGCTTTCCACACCAATAAAATTTTAAATACACCACAAATCTCATTTTAGTTTTTTTTTATTTTTCCTAAAATATCCCTGCCATCACCTTCCTCTTTTTCCTAATACTTCACAATCACCTACCACCCTCTTTATTTAAAACAAAATTATTCTCTCCTCCCTGAACCTGTTAACGTGAAGCTTGAAATGGAGAAATGTGTTATTGTCTTCTCCCTGAACATGTCTTCGGCTCATGACCCAGTTAGAAGAAATCTCGATGTTTTGAACAGCGGGCAAAGGTGGTGTAGACTTGACTGTGAGTGGACTACGGCGATGCGTGGTGAACGTTTCCCCGTCGTGCTCCACAACGCACCATCATTGTCCACCATGAGACGCCCACCTACAGAAGCACAAGTTGGAACCGCCACTGCTAGAAGCCATCGCTCCTCGAACCAGTCATGTGCCTGCCGCTGTCGCAACGCATTCATCCTCTAAAATGTTGATGTCGAATACATGACCTCCTTTGCTTGCAAAGCCGCTTCACGCACCACCTCTAGCCGGCCACTGCGTGCGCCCAGTTCCCTACGTCATCTTAGCCACGTGCCTTGCACTACCGTTGCCGCGCCATTGTTGAACGCAAATGCGTTTTAAAGGTTTTTGAAGACCATTTTTTCATGCTCTGGTGCTGTTGCAGAGAAAGATTGCGCAAGAAAGCAAGGAAATAGAGCTGTCAAAATGCATTAGAACCCGTGAGCCAACCCGGCTCACCAGTGGGTTGGGTTGCGAAAAACCTGGCTCATTTAAACCCTGGGTCATTTTGACCCAGCCCACCTAACCCTTGAGTTGGGCGGGTTCAACCCGTGGTGAGCCGGATTGGCCCGTGGGTTGAGACATTTGAAAAGAAAAAAAAACAATGCCCAAAATACAACGTATCAATGTGTCTGTAAAGTCAGTAAAGAAAAACTCGAAAAAACCCAAGTCAGATTTTTTTGTTCAGTTTCCTTTCCTTTTCGTGAAAACCCTTGTCCTATTAGGCAGCATGTATGTTTAAGTTAAGGAGTTGAATTTTTATTTTTATTTTTAAATTATGTATTTTTTTACTTTTTTTTTTTTTTTCAATTATAGGTAAGTTAACCCGCATAACCAACAACCCGTGATGGGTCAGTGCGGGTTGCTTATTTGCTAGCTCACCAAAATGTGAGTCAGGTTTGATTGACCTGTTTTTTCCTCAATTCATGATGGACCAACCCGAGTTGGCCGGGTTGGCCCTTTTTGACAGTTCTACAAGGAAATATATTAGGAAAGCAAGATTGTTTGACCATTGCACTTCTGTAGAAGTTGGAGGTACTATCACGGATGCTAGAGGGAACCTTTGAACATTTTCAAAAGGAAAGTTTCTTGGTGTTGTTTTGGTATTATTGTCACGAACCAGAAATTGATGTCACAGGAGGCAGTTACATACAAACCTTCAATGAGAGAGCATCATCCTTGTGATTTCCTTTTGAGTGAATGACTTCATTATTGAACTTGCTTTGTTCAGCATTTGTTAATATGAAAATTACCCTAAATTGTCCTATATTTCAGACATTTTCTGATAAAGTTAAATACATTATTGGACTCCATATGTTAAATTTGAGGTGAGAAAAATGGAGGGTGAGGAAAAAGTGGAAGAACATGGGAGGAGATGAGTGTATTTCTGAATATAAGTTATGAGGTGTATTAAGATAATTTGGGATATTTTAGGAATATTTAAATATTTTGAAAAAATTTGTAGTGTATGATAAAAAAATGTGGTGTAAAAAACAAGACCGCTGATTTTTTACACATGCGGTTGGGCTGTATCTAAAATGGACGACTTCCGGAATCAAACTTACGTCACTTTCCTTGGGGGAAAATCATCTTACCAACTTTATAAATTTTATTTTTAACCAAGATAATTACCTGTTAGAGGAGTGCTAGTAGCAACACACTCTCTCCTATTGATTGAAATTAATATGAGTCTCACTAATTTATGTAAGTCTAATTTGAATTTTATAAGACTCACCTGAATTTTAATCAATAAAAAAGAGTGTTACTGTAGTAGAAAGTGATTTGCTAGCATAACTGTTATTGTCAGTTTGTCACATGCCATGGATATATGCTATCTGTTCGGTATAATCAGTCCAACGCCACCAACCATAAGATTGTCCCATTCCCATATGTTCGCGTGTTTTATAAATAGATTGATTATCCCCGGCTCTTTATGGTCTTGGGTTGTGCGGCCCATGCTCCAATTTTTAATTAGTGTAATTAGGTGTGGCTTAAGGGTGAAACTACAAAAAATATCCTATTAATTACAATTTATATATTTTTATCTTTAATTAGTGTAATTACTTGTAATTTGCACGGAATTGTAAATGATATACAATCAAAATAATATGAATTAGAGGATAAATTTAATAAATTATAGAATTTAATTGATATGCATTGTTAGACCCTATTTGATAAAGCTAGTGGATAGCGGATAAGCTCACTTATAAAGGATAGCGAATGAGATAGCTGATAGGGGTGAATTAACTTATTAGTGTGGAAGTGTTTGATAAAATAAGTGGCTAAACTAGCAGAAAAAAATAAAACGACATAAATGACATATATTTTTTTATATAATTGATTATAACAAATAATTTATTTGTACAAAATCTATACTTCATGTTTATGTAATTTTTTATCACTTAAATCACTTAAAATAAGTATAATTCAAAATGATATATATATATATATATATATATATATATATATATATAATTTTAAAATAATTATCACTTTTAATACTTGAATTTATTTTAAATTAATTATAAATTTTTTACATGCTATGTTAAATTATATGTGCTATTTTAAAGATTATAATATATTATTTTATTAAAAAGGTTAAAGGTGAAATTAAACTAAATTAGTAAAGATAAAATGGGAAAAATAAATGAGATGTTATAAGTCATAAACTCAAACGCCGGTTGAAGTAACCTCTGGCAGAAACCAGGGACGAAGCCAGACTTAGATGATAAGGGTGGCCAACTAATAAAATTAACGTTCATCCAATAAATATATACACATCAAATTTTATACAAAATATTTATATGTTTCAAAACGTTAATTAATATATATATATATATATATATATATATATATATATATATATATATATATGGAAAAAGCCAGGGCTCTCCTAAGTCATAATGTGGCTTCATTCCCGGAAGAAACACTATAAACTCGTGAAAAAGTATTATAAGCTTGTGGCAAATGTAATTATCAAATAAGGTTACTAATCCATCCATTATAAGCTAGCGGATATGACTTACTAAACAAAACCTTAATGTAAACAAATATTTATACCTTCAATCAATAATAAATTATCACATTAATAAAAATATTTAAATTTGATATTAATCATCTTAAAAATCGTCTATATCATGATTTCTGATTGATTAACGGTATAAATTTTTTACATAATACATAACAAATAAACTCTAAATTATATATTATATATATATATATATATATATATATATATATATATATATATATATATAGAACAAAGGACAGTGAAAGATATTGTTCAATTTGTGACATGTCTAACAAACTGAAGCGAAGGCTCCTCCCGTAAGGTGCGTCGAAACTTGGCTTATAAAAAAAGCAAAAGGTACATCAAAACTTACCCTTAACCCTGACGTTGAAAATAGTATACAAAGTCAATGATATATGTTTTTTGACTGAAAGTCAATGATATATTAGGCAAAAATCAAGCGTTAAGTAATTGTAATCTTGCAGTTATAGTTTATGGATGAATATTCTTACTCGAGATCGTCTAGCTCAATGACTACACAGTTGCACTTCTTATCGTCCTTTATGTAAGTGATACAATATTTTATTTAATGTGGTAAAAAATGTATACAGATGGAAAAATCATAAATGGATACATACCAACCAAATGGGAGTCTTCAATATTATTTAATATGTTATATGTTGTTATTATTATTTATTTATTTATTTATTTGGTTTACAGGATGGCACAGCCCAAAAGCACTAAGAATATTTATACGTATTGGTTTTGATAGAATTAATTTTTAAAGAAATTGATTTTGAAAGAATTGATTTTAAAAAAATTGATTTATATTTGGTAATGATATTTTAAAAATAAGTTTAGAAGAATTGATTTTGTTTAGATGATAAAGTAAAACCACCTTTGAGATATAAATATAAAGAATCTTGTGCGTCTCACACCTAGAATCAATTTTACTCAATAGAAAAATTAGAAATTCTTGATTCTCTTAAAATCAATTCTACCCAATTCAGAATTGATTTTATTGAACGCTAAATTTAAAACAAATACTTTCAGAATCCCAAATCACTTTTATTGAAAGCAAATATGATTTTGAGCCATCCAAAAACTAAACCAAACATTCACTAACTAGCTATCATACGTAGTAATGAAATCCCAACTACCTCCTAAAACAAATTTAGTTATTTAATATTTGTTATGAGGATTTAATTAGTATATACTATCTGTATAAAGATTTTTTTACACATTCAACCAATCAGAAATTATCATATAAGCTAAAATATATGACTCTTATCCTACCTACCTTAAAAGTCATTCATATCATAATTTCTGATTGGTTAACCGTGTAAAAAAATTTACACTGAACGTGCATAATAATTAAACTCTTGTTGTTATTATTATTTGAGTTTTCGTAACAAATGTTCTAAGGACATTGTTTAAGGAATCCAAATATAGAAAAAGTTTATTGTAAAATGTAACTTTTGATTGTTCAATATATACATTGAAAGCATTACTTTTAGTGTAAAGTTTTTATGTTTATTTTGTTAATCAATCCTTAAGACATCGGATAACATTTGTCTCATTATTATTATTATTATTAGGCTAAAATATCATTTTGGTCCCTTAACTTATTTTTTAGTTTCAATTTGGTCCCTTAACTTTTAAAAGTTTTAATTTGATCCCTTAACTTGTCTCTGTTAACACAAGTTAGTCCTCTTCGTCAATGACATAAACAAATGAATTTCAAATTGGTCCTTTAAACTGTTAAAAAGTTTCAAATTGGTCTCTTAACTTTTAAATGACTTTCAAATTGGTTCCTTAACTTTTAAATAAGTTTCAAATTGGTCCCTTAAATTTTAAATGAGTTTCAAATTGGTCCTTTAAATTATTAACATATATTGCACTTTCGTCACTTTTACTTGCGTCATTGACTGGAGGGATTAACTTGGGTTCACAAAGACAAGTTAAGGAATCAAATTAAAATTTTTAAAAATTAAGGGACCAAATTAAAATTAAAAAATAAGTTAAGGGACGAAAATGATATTTCACGCTCGTTATTATTAATGATAGGGAATAGTACACGGTCGGAAAGCACCAGAAAATTTCTGCGGAGAAGGAGTGAAGACTTATAATATCTTTCGTCTATAAAATGTGAAGGTTCACAACTACCTCCCCACCAATTAACCTATCAATCTATCACTGCTTCCAAAGTCCCAAACAAGTTTTTGAGAAGAGAGGTTGTTCTTTGGGCAAGAACTCCATCTATCTAGGTTGGTGTTTGCTTCTATCACTCTGTATTCATTCATTATGGCTCAGGCTACACCGAATCACACGCTGACCGTATCTGGGTGGGCAGCACATGATTCTTCTGGCAATATTACCCCATACACTTTCAAAAGAAGGTAATTAATTTTCTATTTCTGAGCTGACCTGTGAATTTCATGTTGTGTTATTCTTTCTAGAGCTTCTTGAGTACCATATAAATGTATTTGTATTATGTGAAGTTTAGTTCATCGAATGTTTTATCATCAGTCGGAAATTGTTTCAATTAAAAAACTTGGAAGTCTCTTTTCTCTCTCTCTCTCTCTCTCTCTCTCTCTCTCTCTGTAAAAATCTGAAAAGAATATGATGAAATGGGGTTCAAATTTGAGGCCTTGACCTTTGAAATGAAAAAGCCATACGGGCACCAATTAAGAGAAGCTGCCGAGGCTGCATAAACAAAAAGGGGAGGGGGAAAGGTACCACGTGTGAAAGCCAGGAAGAGATAAAGCCGCGCGCGGTAGCCATCGCCTGCAGTGGCACCAGTAGGAGGACGGCGGAGGAGCGGTGGAGTAGCAGATCTGCTACGCTGAAGGAGACAACGGTGCAGCGGCACGTTCCTTATCCTTGTAGAGCTCCTATTCGCGGTGGTGGACTTGGATTTACTATATATAAATAATCTCTTTCCATGTAACTTAAACTTTATTGAAAAAGTAAAATACTCATTAAAAAAATAAATAAAAAAATAAAATATATGATAAGATATTATTTATTGAGATATGAGATGGTATATCAAAATGAGATAAAAAAACCTTCCTCCTTTCTACATGACACGGGAAGATAGAAAGAAAAGAATATTTTATTTTGTTTTATTGTGAAAGCTCTAATTACTCTTTTGAAAAAATTTCGGGGATCCATTTTAATTCATGAAAAAAATAAATTAATAATTTAATCTATCAAATTTATAAATACAGGACACATTAATCCATAGATTTAGTTTTGACGTTTATTTACTTACTTACATGTACTATTAACTATCTTACTTAACCCGTTAGTGATTCTATCTGACATATGACGAATTTTCGTCTTGAAAACCTAATAAAAAGTGAAAAAAAACATAAATTTTAGATATTTAAGTTTTAAAATTTTGCATGTTTTTCACTTTTTATATCGCTTTCCACGAAAAAAATCGTCATACGTCATGCAAGATCACTATCGAATCAGGTAGGATGATTAATGAGATACGTAGATAAGTAAACACACATTAAAACTGGACTGATGGACTAAAGTGTCCTGTATTTATAAATTTGAAGATTTAAATAGTTAATTTATTTTTTCAGAAATTAAAAGTGGGTCTTCAAAATTTTTTAGGTACCAATTTCAACATTCAGTCTTTTTGTTTTATTATGCTCAATTTAAACTTACGGTATTTAAATTGCAGCTGTGAAATTTGTAGCAGATGACATGACATTGGAGCTGAGGGTGCGATTTTTTAATTAAGAGACGAAGAAGTAAAGTTGATTATTTTTTAATTTTTAATAATAATAATAATAATAATTAAAAATATAAAAGGTAAAAACATATTTATATACTGGGGGGATAAAATTGAAAAATCGAAAATCACTACTACAAATTCATGAATTACTTACAAATTTTTCTGCGAATTTTTTTTACCGTAATTTCCTACGAATTTTTTTGTAATTTTTTTAAAAGTAAGGTTTTTCTTGTAGATTTAAATTTATAGGAAATTTTGACATTTTCTACGAATTTAAATTTTTTGCAAGAAAATTTGTAGAAAATTTTCTGTGGATTTTAAAATTCAAAGGAAAAATACCCACAAATATATTATCTATGGACAAAATTCATAGGAAAAATTATAGGAAACTTGTTTTCTGTGAACTTTTGTGTAAAATTCTCAAGAAAATTAGCAGGTAATCAAAAAATTTCTAATAGTGAAGTTTACTTCCTACAGACATAACTGCATTAAATGAACTTTATTTAGCTATTGGTCCATCAAATAATTGTACCAAAATCCTTGTATTTTTATGGGTATCATAGAATTTCTCTATTCTTTATATACTAGTATATGTTTGGGTAAAATATAAACAAAATTGATTACCAAAAAAATTATAAAGAAAATTATACACTTGTTTCTGAGTAATAACCACATTTTCCATATGAACACGCAGGGAGAACGGTGTCAACGATGTGAGCATAAGGATCTTGTATTGTGGGATTTGTCACACTGACCTTCACTATATTCGAAATGATTGGGGCATCACTATGTATCCTGTTGTGCCCGGGTAACACACAGAAATTATATTTACACTTTATGCCAAAAAATAATTAAATTAATACTCCAATATTCTCTCTCCCCCCTAACACAAGGTCAATGTCACTAGCATTTTATGTTAATTGTTTGTGTGTGTATATATGTAGGCACGAGATCGTTGGGGTGATTACGAAGGTGGGGAGCGATGTGAAAGGGTTCAATGAGGGAGACAGAGTTGGGGTGGGTTGTTTGGCAGCCACATGTTTGGACTGTGAGTACTGCAAGAGCGATCAGGAGAACTACTGCGAACAGTTGCAGTTTACATACAACGGAATTTTCTGGGATGGCAGCATCACTTATGGTGGCTACTCCAAAATCTTGGTCGCGGATTACAGGTTGATGCTTATATATCATTGCTATTGCTATACCCTGTTTTTTTTCTTCTCCTTACTTAATGTTATCGTTTATCCATTTGGATTTTGTGATTTTAGGGAATTCAAATCCATCTTTTATATTATAGATCTGCTTAAAATTTCCTTAGCCCAACTCTTGAAAATTAAATAAATAAAATAAATGTCAAAGAAGATAACATCACATTAATGGTGGTCGTTGAAGTGATTGATTGAGGCATATTATTACTGTCTAAAGTAACAAATAGTCTAAATATTGTTTGGTACATATGAATGGTCTATGTTTATGAGGAGGCTTCCGAGAGTGATGCCCTGCCTGGCCTTCTCATTTTCAATCACATTTATAATATTGGAAACGAGAGGACCACAAGAAGGAAGATATCATTTGGTGAGAGCCTCTCGGGAGGCATATACACAACACCTTATTATTAAATACGATGAATAAGAAATGTTAGCAATATACTTTCTAACATTCTCTTTTTAATATGTACCCTCCTATTATTTGAAATTCATATGGGTTACACTTGAATTTTGTAGGACCCACATGAATTTCAATCCATAGGAGAATGTGTGTTCGACAAAGAGTGTTAAAGAATGTGTTGCTAGTATTTCCTTACAACTAATTATAAGGTGATAATTCATCAAAATTTAATACATTTATTTAAATTTTTTTTTATAAAAAACAAAACTTACTTCTTCTCTTCCCCTTGACACACACCACTTTTTCACTCTGAGGATAGAAAAAAATGTAATTTGTAGACGGGAGAGAGAGGAACGTAGTAAGGAGAGTGAGGAGAAGTGAGTTTTAATGATGAGTTGGTTTGTGCCTAGAAGACTTTCTCTCATTTGTGACCATCAAGGACCAAAAACTTGTGAGTAATGTGAATGTGGTGTGAAAAGACTAAGCGCTTGTTTGGATAAGATTTTGAGCCTTCAAAATTCAATTTGTATTCATAATAATTAAGTTTGCTTTTTGAAATTTTGTTTGGATAAAAACATGATGGATAAAAATGTGTTTAGAGATATTCAAAATTGATTTTAGCGGAATCTGGTAAAGGATAGCTTTTGAGTTTTTATTTCAAACGGGTTTTGGGTTTTTACTTTCAAACCCTCCTCATTTATGTCTCTCTCTTTACTCCTCAACTAATAGTCACCTTCTCTCTTTACTCTCCAAACTAATACTCATATCATTTTTAGTAATTTATACCTCAAAATTGATTATACTTTACTCTATCCAAATAAAAATAATTCTTCTAAACTCACTTTTCAAATATCATTATCAAACACAAATCAATTTTTTTAACCTCAATTTTTGTAAAATCAATTTTTTTAAAATTAATTATTCAAAATTAATTCCATCACAATCTAAAACAAACTGATCCTAAAAAGATGCAAGAACTGCAATCTGGATTACTTTGAAATTAAAGAGAGTCAAATATACTCTTTCAAAGTGAAGCTATATAAAACCAATATGAAAGAGTCAATCCCGGATTACCAAAATTTACCAATTTAATATGCAAAGAAAAAAGTGAAGGGAGGAAGTAATTTAAATTTTTTAATCAAGTCTTTATTTATGTGTTTGGATTAGTCGTGAAAAATTGATTATTTCAATAATCAATTAATCATATAATTGATTACTGTTATAATCGATTATAATGTAATCGATTTTATGTTTGGATGTTTTTGTTGAAAAACGAGTTTAAGATAAATTATTTCGTTTGAGTTATATAAAAAATTATTTTTATATAGTAAATTATAAAAAAAAATATACGAATTTATTTGTATAATTTAATAATATTTGTTTCATAGTTAGTTTAGCAAGGATAAAATGGAAAAAATATTATTAATTTCAAAATAATCTAACAAATTTTTAAATATGCTTTAAACTTAAGACTTTTCTAAAAACAATTTTTTTTCTCTTAAAAATATCAGTTTTGCAATTTATTGCGTTTATCATAACGCATCAAGTTTTACTAAAACAAATAACTTTTACCATGAAAATCCTTTGTTTTGGTAATTTTATCCAAACACGGTCTGGATTTTAACTTGTTACATTAATTTTTAATTAAAGTTTCGAAACTGATGACATTTTGATGTGAAGATATGTGGTACATATTCCCGCAAACCTGGCAATGGACGCAGCGGCACCTTTGCTATGTGCTGGAATAACAGTGTTCAGTCCCTTGAAAGACCACGGTTTGGTAGAATCAACGGGGAAAAATATTGGGGTCGTTGGGTTGGGGGGCCTTGGACATGTGGCTGTCAAATTCGCCAAGGCATTGGGGCACCATGTTACTGTCATCAGCACTTCTCCCTCCAAAGAAGCCGAGGCTAAGCACCGTTTAGGAGCTCACGATTTCATAGTCAGCTCCAACCTTCAACAAATGCAGGTTTAATTTGCTACCTTATTTCACGTCAAATTAACCTATCTATATTGATATTGAATAATAATGTTATTTGCACACACTCCCAATCAGGGGCAGAGCCAAGAGGCTGGTTGATGCTAGAGATGGCAAAAAAATTCAATTATCCACTATCCATCCAGTCCATCTAGATGAAAATTCATCCAATCCATCCATTATAAAAAAAAAGTAATAATAGACTGTATGAATTAGATTATTTTATTTTATAAATGGTTATGATCCATCCACCGTTATTCTAAAATCCATTGGATCACTGCATAAAACAAAAAAAATAATCCATTGAAAAAAAATAAATAAATGATAAAAAATCATAAATTCAAAAAGTAAATCAATTTGCTGTTATTATAAACAGAACAAATATTTTTTTGTGCTTTGTTACCATGATTTGCATCTTTGTGCAGGTGAATTTGTGATGAATTGTTAATTATAAAAAAAAATAGGCAAAAAGATTATTTTGGAATTTTTTTTGTGGATGGATGAGAGATATTATTTGGAAATAGTCATAAAAATTATTTAATTTTTTAAAATATTTTTCATGGATGGACGGGATATCCATCTGTAAAAAAATTGTTAATGGATGGATTTTTTTAAATGGATCATGGATGGATTGAATTTTTTTAATGAAATTTTAGTGAATCATAATAATGAATATTTTTAATCCATTCATTATAATCCGAATAAAAATTTATCCAATTCATTCATTGGTTCCATGGCCCATGCTCTAAGGATTTATGCGTTGAAATTTTAAAGAATTTCTGTATTTTTTTATATTATTTAATATTTGTCCTCTACAAAAATATAAAACTAATATTTTGCCAACCTAACATGAAATTCTTAATTTTGTTTCTATTCGAATGCATATTACTAGTTTTATTACCTATTATAGTTGATTTTAGCCTATTTATTTTTTTACATATTTTAATTTTAATTATTTTTTTTATACTTACATATTTTTAATTCTATTAAAGAATTATGTTTAAAACTAAAGAATAAGAAAATTGATGATTGTAAATTAAGAATATTATTAAAAAACATGATGTTTAACACCAAAAAAAAAAAAAAAGAACATGATGTCATGATGTGAATTATTACAAAAGATTAAATAATAATTTTATTTTTACAAGATTCTGTTCTTATTCAAATAAGAAAATAAATTATGAAATATGACAAGATCAACAAATAACTCCTTAATTAATAGTTGATTTCATAGTATATTATAAGAATTAGTTAAATATTCTAAAATATCCTAAAACACATTAAAGATATTATGATATATTTTTAAATATCTTAACAGATTCGACCATACGAGGAAACATGTTCCTAAGTAATGTGAAAAAGGAATCCTTGTCAAAATGTTGTTTACTTAAGTAACACTTGCCATTTTAATGTAAATTAATTATGTGGTACAGAGTTTTATATCGGGAAGATTTTATGGTATCCCTTATGTATCATACCCTTGTCTATGTGGCTCAATCAGATGGTGAGAATTTCGTTCCATGTGAAATTTATATAACTCAATTAATTGAGGTGACACATTCTAATTGAATTAGAGGGTACTCAAATTCTCTACTTTTTAAAGATATCATAACAACGCTATTTATATAATTATTCAAGTATGGATTGATGTAGTTTATACAACAGTGTGGACAAGCTTTACACAGGTATTTCCTGAGGTGGAAGAAGCATTATTTATTGATATTGGGTTGAATTTTATATGACTGAGTCCATTTTGCTGGTACTATATTGATCCAAGACTCGATGCCTTGGGCTTTGGATAATGGGCCATGAGGATGAATTTGAACAAAACTCATTTAGTTTTTCTATTGACAGGCTGGAAGGAGAAGCCTAGATTTCATTTTGGACACTGTATCAGCACAACACTCTCTCTTGCCCATTTTGGAACTACTCAAAGTAAACGGGACTTTGTTTATAGTGGGTGCACCGGACAAACCATTTGAATTACCTGCTTTCCCATTGATATTTGGTAACATTAACTTAACTAGCCTTGTATTTGCTAATTAATTAATGAATCAACTTTGATTTACAAGATGCATAAAAAGTTAAGAATAAAATTGGTGATCATAGTTGATTAACATTTGTGACAGGCAAGAGGTCAGTGAAAGGTGGCATCATAGGAGGTATGAAAGAGACGCAGGAAATGTTGGACTTTTGTGGGAAACACAATATCGTGTGTGACATAGAGTTAACCACACCAGACAAAATCAACGAGGCTATGGAGCGACTTGTTAAGAATGATGTTCGCTACCGTTTCGTCATTGACATTGCCGGTAGCTCAAGCGTTTAATTAGGATTGATTGATATCTAGATCAATTTGCTGTTGGAAAGGAGCACAAGAATAAGTAGATGGAATGAACAAATTTAGTGAACAAGTTCTCCGGATTAATAAGAGTATTTGGTTTCTTTTCTATTATATTTTTAGTTGATATGGTTTTAAGATTTCATTAAAAAAATGGTGAAGTTAATGAATTTTTATTTTTATTATTTTCTTTACAAATTTGGTTTGTTCTATTTGTGCAACACACCCTACATCTTATTTGTATGTTGATTAGCATTAACTCACCAAAGTGAAAAATAGAGTGATGAAAAATACATTTTAACCAAAACGAAATAGGATTTATTTTATTTTTGTTATGCATATATATATATATATATATATATATATATATATATATATATATATATATATATATATAAGAGGGGCCTAAACTAGGGAAAAAAGAACTACAAAGAAGTAGTAAGCATGCGGGAAAAGAAGATCCTACACAAATAAGCAAATACCCATGCGGGAATGAACAATGATATCTTTTTTACACCAAACTCCTACTTCACACTCTAATACACCAACCAATTTGCACCATGCAGTACCTTCCCTCAAACTATATGTAGGTGAAGTGTGTAACTTCCACTCCTTTTCCCTACACTCGAAAATTCTAGCAATGAGGTTTTTGTGATGTCTAGGAAGGGATTGACAACTATTGGGAACAGAGATTAGAGAGGCTGAGTCACTCTTAATTAATAATAAATATGAAACCAAGGTTCCAAGCAACCTCCAAATCAACAAGAACACCCCAAAGCTTTGTCGTTGTAAGGAGAGATTATTTAATATAGTTAGAGTTCGCTAATGGCAACTATTGAGATCTCATGTCAACTCAGGGCCGATCCAACACTTATGTAGGGCTAAAGCGAACTCTAAAGTGAGACATTTTTGAAGCAAATAATAAATTTATTAAAATTATTATATTTTTACTTAAAGTTTATCTTTCGTATCTTTTGGGATGCAAAATCATTTATTAAATTATTATAATCGATTTCATTTAAAAATTCTTTTTCAATCGATCATAAAACCAATCCACTTAATCTTTGTTGAGACTTTGTCGAACTTAGATAAGATTTTATTTATTTTAGTTTTGAAAAACTTCTTTCTGCTGAAGCAACACTTATGAGAATCATTAACATTATTCTATAAGTGATATGCGCATTTGGAAAAGAATCAAATCTTATTATATAATTAAGTATATCAATTGATGTATCATTTTTCACTTGTATAATTTCTCTTAAAATTTTTAGTTCGGTAAATAAATTAAAATCATCAATATCAAAGAGTCAGAGAGAGTTTGAAGATTGAAACTTTGATTTTTTGTGAAACAAAATAACAAATAAATGAATAATGGATTGAAAGTTGAAAAAGATTGTCAAAATGGTGAGACTTGAAAGTGAGTCACTGCGAGAGACAATAATAGAGTGAGACCGTATGTAATAAAATATTAAAAAATAATAACGTTACATTATAATAATGAGTCATTATGTGGGTGGGATAGAAATACAAATAAAAAATAGGTGTCCCAAAAAATGGTGTCTCAGTGTCCCCCACCAATTCAATTTTGGGATTGAGAACAAATATTAATGAGTTATGATTTTATTTTCTTAAGCATCATATTGTTATTGGTGGGGGACAGAGAATGTGACAGAAAATTAGGACAAAAGATCTTCATCCTAGAAATACGTGAGGTAACTGGTGAGAGAGGAAAATAGAGAGTTTTTTGTGCAGCTGACTCAGTCTTTTGTACAACTAACTCTTAACATTTTTTTAAAAAAATTATTAAAATAGGTAGTAAAATCAATTTTTTTTTTGGAGACCTAAAGCCCTAGCTTCACCGGCTTCCCTCTTGGACAATGACGATTCTATAGTGGGGGCAATGGGCACTTGCCCCCACCAAATTTTTTTCTTCTAAAAAGTTTTATATAATTTCTTTTTTACCCCCACTAATAAAACATTGTTGCCCCCTAGTCTACATAATTTATTTCTCAACATAACTTAAAATATAATACTTTTTTATTTCCCAATATAGCTTAAAATATAACACTCTTTTTCTGATTCTTCTCATAAGACTATTTTATGTTTATTTAAATTTAATTAAGTAACTAATTAGCATCATATTTTTATAGAGTGCTAGACATGGATAAATATTTTAAAAGATAATCAACATTAGAGTCTCAAGAACTAATGTTTTTCGTAACTAATATTGATATAAAATGATATAATTTTCGTAATCTCCAATATTTGACTTAATAATAATAATTTATTATGTTTCTCGCTTATTCATTTATATATATTTTTTATAAAAATATTATAATATATGATTTTATCCCCACTAATTAATTTTTTTGGATCTATCTTTGCTCTTGGACCGGGCCCTGCGTCAACTTGATATATGACAAAAGTAGTCCTTATAAGGCTTAAGGAATCCTCACATCTTGAGCTATCTTTTGGTTTGACTTAGGCCTAAAACCCAGATTCTAATATCAGATCCAGTCCTAAATGGGTATTGCTACTTACATTCCTACATTTAAACATCCACCCCCACTTTTTCATTTTTATAGGTGAAAAGACCAAAAACCCCCTTCCAAATGTGTTCCGGCAATTAATTATTGGAATACAAAAAAAAATTGTGTTCCGAAAATTAGTTGCCGGAATACATACATGTTTTTTTTGTATTCCGGAAATTAGTTGTCGGAACACAATTTTTTTTGTATTGCGGAAACTAAATGCCGCTAGGTAAAAAAACTTAAAAAATTTCGGAATACAATTTTTTTGTATTCCGAAAACTAGTTGCTGGAACATAATTTTTTTGTATTCCGAAAATCAATTGTCAGAATACATTCAGAATGAGGTATATTCCTGATAAGGGTATCTTGAAAATAAAAAAAATTGAAAAAAAAATATGGTGGTGGAGAAATAAATGATGGGGTGTATATAACAAAAGTCATCATAAATTTGTTATTGGACCAGTTATTCTTCCTTCATCGGTCGACGCTCGTAAGAAACCTGGGTCAATTGCTAATTATCTTCTGCTGATCAAGAAGATTTTAATGTCCCAGCTGTTATGAGGTTTCCTCTTCAGTCCTCTGATCATATAGATGCAATCTTTGATGGATTGCCAGAGGAGTATGATTGAAGGAAGCTGCTCTAGATAGTAACTCCTATCAAATTTTCAAGCCAATGTAGCTTAAAGTTCTCGACAGTACGAAGACCACAGAGGGAATTCTTATCAAAGATTGAGGAAACAACTATTTTGATCTAGGTAAATCCTGTAATTCTAGTAGAGGAATTATCTAGGTCAAGGTGGAATTGGTAGCGTTGGTGTATATTCTCTGGAAATAAGCCTTAATGTCAAGTGTGTGTGCCATGTATGATCATCTGGCTTGGCATTGTTATCATTGATATGACCATAACTATCTACAACCTTTGAGTCAAAACTAGAATTATTCCTCAGATCAACAAATCCAGTTATGGTTGCTGCTGGCGCGGTTCCAAGTGCCATTCCTTTTATGCAGGCAATGATGTCTTCTCAGGAATCAGGTTCAACCCGCTATGGTTCCAATGTTGAGGATTCCAGACTCAGGAGCCACACACCGCTTAACTCTTGATTCTAGCAAGTTATCTGTTACAAAGCCCCTTACACTGGTTCAAAAGGTATTCAAATGGCAAGTAGAACAGGTGTGAGTATATCTCAGGTAGGAAATTCACATCTTTTAGCTGGTAATTCCAATCATACCCATATCTCCTTGAAAGATCTTTTACTTGTTCCTCATATTACCAAAACCTTGCTTGGCGTGGAATTTTCCAAAGATTTTTATGTATTTATTTGAATTTCATCCTAATACTTGTCTTGTCAAATCTTAGGCAACCAAGGAAGTTCTTTTGCAAAAGAGGCTTAACAATGGTCTCTACACATTTGATTCACTTTGAATTGGTTCACTTGCTGTTCTGCAAAATACTGTTCTGCTACTCCTAGTTCTTGTTCTGCTACTTTGCCTAGTTCACTGCAACTTTGGCATAATCGACTAGATCATCACTCTACAATTGTACAACATGCATTGCAAAATTTTAACATTCCTTTGTCTATAAATAAAAAAAAGCTACTTTGTTTGTGAACCTTATTATTTTGGGAAAGCTCATAAATTGTCATTTTCATTATATGAAACTTCATATACGAAATTACTGAAATTGATTTATGCTGATATTTGGGGCCCATCTCTACTACTGGTCATAGATTATCCACTTTATCGTTGCACTTTCCAAATGTACTTAGATTTTTGTTCTTCACAATAAATCTAAGACACTTACACTTTTCTTGTCCTCAAAAACATGGTTAAGCATCAGTTTAATAAAAAGATCAAATTTGTCCAAGGTGACGGTGGTAAAGAGTACAGTGTGTGTACCTATAAGAGCCACCCTATGACCATAAGAGCCAAAAGTGGTATCTATAGGCCTTGGGTGCTTCTATCCATTAAAGAATACACCTCTGTTCATGAAGCTTTAGCAATTCTAGAATGGAAAAAGGCAATGGAAGCTAAGCATAAGGCACTGTTGATCAATCATACATGGACACTGGCTGAGTTACCACCCAACTGAAAAGCAATGGACTGGAAGTGGGTTTTCAGGGTGAAATAAAGCCCTGATGGAAATATGGAAAAGTGCAAAGCTCATCTTGTGGCAAAGGCTTTTCAACTTTTCATCATAAAATAGGTTTTGATTTTACTGTGACATTCAATCTAGTAGTAGACCTGTTTCAGGCAGGGTAGTTTTGACCATTGCTCTTAGTAGAGGCTAGGCTATTAAACAAATTAATGTTAATAATGCCTTCTTGAATGGAACTCAAAGAGGAGAGGAGATATATTTGTAGCAGCCTAAAGGCTTCAAAAACCAGACACCAGTCATCTTGTGTGCAAGCTTAATAAAGCTATTTATGGCTTGAAACACGCACCTAAGGCCTAGTAATTTTAAAAACTCACCACCACAATGGTTTTCAACCTACTAGATGTGATGCATCTCAATTTGTTCAGTTTAGCACTGAGTGTACAACTTTCATTCTTATCTGTGTAGATATTATCATCTTCACCTCTAGCTCACCTTCAACAATTCAGAATCTGATTACAAAACTGAATTCACATTTTGCCTTAAATGACCTTGGGAACCTCCAACGTTTCCTAGGCACTGAAGTTAGGACTTAGGAGCACTGCCTAAGGTGGCCTTTATTTGTCTCAATCCAAATATGTTTCAAATTTGCTGGCAAATGCAAAAAAATAGGATAAGCCAAGCCTATGCCTACTCTAATATTAGTGGACTAAAATTTTATACTCAGGATAATACAGACTTCAATGACCCAAGCTTGTATCGATCAATTATAGGGGGCTGCAATATGCCACAATCATAAGACCAGAATTGGTTTACTCAGTGAACAAAATTTGCCAATTCATTCACTGTCCAAAGGAATCTCACTGGAAATCAGTCAAGAGAATCTTGCAATTTCTGTGTGTTCACTTGATCATGGTTTGTTGCTTGACAAATCACCAAATGTGGATGTCATAGCATATTTTGATTTTGATTGGAGGCTGATGTTGATGATCAAAGATCAACCTCAGGACACTGTTTCTTGGCAACAACTTGGTGTCCTGGTCTTCAAAGAAACAGGAAGTGGTATCTAGATCAAGTACTGAAGCTGAGTTTAGGAGCATGGCTACAGCAGTAGCAGAAGTCTTCTAGTTGAAGTCTCTACTTACTTAGTGAACTGAGAATTCCAGTGACAAAACCTCTAGACATCTACTGTGATAATATGAGTGTTGTGATGTTAACAACAAATCTAATTCTTCATTCACGCATAAAATTTTTTGAATTGGATTTGTATTTTGTAAGGGAGAAAGCCATACAACAATAGATACATGTCAAGCACTTTCCTTCCTTTGATCAGATTGCAGATGCTGTAACATGCATAGGTTGTTTCAACCAGTCATTTCTTTGAACTGGATCACACAAACTTAAGGTGGGGGATTTTCACACCTTAATTATGTTTGAGGGAGAATGTAAGGAGAGATGAGTTTGAGGGGGAATGTAAGAAGAGATTAGTTAATACAATTAGAGTTAGTTAATGGTAGCTGGTGATATGACAGTTCTGCTATAAAGTTAGTTAGAGTTAGTATATAATCACTGATGGTTGTATGTTACAATCAAATTATTCAATACAACTCACATTCTCATTCTCTTTCTCTTTCTCTTTGTTCTGGGATACCTTTAGTCGTGAAAGCTCAGTAGTGATGACTAAGGTGATAACATAAATACATAACCTTTTAATCCAATAACAGAATAACTATATGTTTGCCTAAAGATGCCTCGACAACCTGCATCACTAGGGCATCATGGGATTTTCTCTGTATGTTTGTATGATACTTTAACTATATGGGAAATGATTTTTGCAGATAATTTTTTGAAAGAAGTGAACTTATGTGCATAATTACTACATCTGGCAAAGGTTATTTAACAATAATTTTTGTTTATTTTGCAAGGAGGGTTACAGCATATTAATTTATGACTAACTTATTGACCGGTACTAACAACCTGTCAATTCAAATTTTTATTTTTATTTTTCATTAAAATTAATATTTAATAGTTCTTGTAGATGTTTTAGCTAAGTATGATTATAGTTGCTCTCTTAATTCTTTACACCCCTGGTAAGTGTGGGCTAAGTTGCACCAGCATAAATAAGGAGTATGGTGCTCCATAAAGATAATGCAACTACATCCAATTAAAATGACAAGTCAGCACTTTTTGCACTTTGAAAATTTGACCAATCAACGTATATATGTGGGTCAAATGTACATGAAAATCTGTATTTGCACTTTGGTTCATATTATTTTCGTATTTGCACCTTTAATTTTTATTTTTTTGTAAGTAGGCCTGAGTCATTGTTTGATTCTTTTTTGTAATTTTTTTGTTGACCAGGAGAAATGGGAACATTTGTTAGAAAAAGGGGTGTGGTTCTGCAATAAAGAAGAGAAGACAAAAAAATGCGCAATCTCCAAGGCGTGTGAGGACACTAGACTTTAGGTTCAATTTGCCCCTACCAATCTCTATCTAGATTGGATGCAACATGTGTTAATAGCGAATCCCGTTCAGAATATAATGGAGCAACCTTGATTTGGTTTGCAAACCCTAAACCAAGCGTATCGTCAATGACAGTTTACAAAACAATAGTCTTCTTAACTCTCTTTGTGCATAAGGGAGAAAAGAAGGTGATTTGGAATGGATAAGGCTTGACAATTTCGTCAACCTTTCCTACACACAGAGTAATTCTATTTATAGACCAACTCATGCCACTTGGTGAATGGAAACAACCTTTCATTAATTGAAAGAAGGAATGCAACCTTTCATGCATGTATCCTTTGGTGTATAGACACATACGCTTATGATATAACACATCTATTAGGAAGGATTTTAAACTCATGAAGAGACACATTTCCTCTTGTGTGTTTTAGGACTTCCATATTTTGGAAATCCCTCACAACATTTTCATGAGAGGCATCGCTACCTCACCCTCAGGGGGATATATCGGAATAAAGTACCCTGCCCGCTGGAATCCTTAATGGATGTTGCAGGAATTTCACTTGATTGAGACTCGCGATGCTTACATCTCTCTGGTTGCCTTACTGCCAGGGCCGTTTTTACAAGCGCTTCAGGCGGTTGTTGCCGATCTTCCATTTAGTGCAGCCGTTCGCGACCATGGCTGCCATTTCGGGTCTAAGTTCGAGTGTGGAAGACAAGATCCGTTATGAAACGGGTTGGGCATGAAATTAGTGGACTAATAGCAAGCATGGGTACTAGGCCTTATTTTCGTCAGTTTTTCCTTTTAGTTATTTGTTTTGCTAAGACTGTAGTGTTTTCGCCCACTTTTTGTGCTACCAGCCCACTCCTAATTAATTTGTTCGGCCTATTGGGAAAGGAGGAGCATGCCAATTTATTTTGCACAATTTCTTTGCTAATTATTGATGATGCAAAAGTATTGATGATGGCAAACGGCCTAACGTAGGCCCAATAGACTAGTTAAATTAATAATAAGAAATAAAAATAAATAATAAGAAAAAAAAAAAACCTATTCTACATAATTTTCGCAAGTCTACTTTAGCATTTCAATACTTTTGTATCCAGACTAGTTTAATTAATAATAAGAAATAAAAAATTCGTTTTATTTTTAATACACATTAAAAAAATTTATTATTTATTTTTTATTAGCACTTTTGAAGAAACGACTTCGTATTATTTATTTTTCCTAATCTGAGTTGTTTCCCTACGAAGCACTTCATGTTTGGTGTGGGACTTCTACCTTTGCTTTCGAAGGAGCGATATCGTATTATTTATTTTTAATTAATTTTTTTCCTAATCTAAGTCGTTTCCCTGCGAATCACTTCATGGTTGGTGTGAGACTTCTACCGGCGCTTTCGAAGGAACGGCGTCAGATTATTTATTTTTAATTAATTCATTTTTGCAATTTAAGTCGCTTCTCTGCGAATCACTTCATGGTTGGTGTGAGACTTCTACTGGCGCTTTCGAACAAACAAAATCAGATTATTTATTTTTAATTAATTTTTTTTTCCTTATCGAAGTCGTTTCCCTGCGAAGCACTTCATATTTGGTGTGAGACTTCTACCTTAGCTTTCAAAGGAGCGACATCGTATTATTTATTTTTAATTAATTTATTTTACCTTATCAAAGTCGTTTCCCTACGAATCACTTCATGATTGATGTGAGACTTCTATCGGCGCTTCGAACAAACGGCATCGGATTATTTATTTTTAATTAATTTTTTTCTTTATCGAAGTCGTTTCCCTGCGAAACACTTCATGTTTGGTGTGAGAATTCTACCTTTGCTTTCGAAGGAGCGACGTCATATTATTTATTTTTAATAAATTTATTTTTCCTTAACGAAGTCGTTTCCCTACGAAGCACTTCATTGTTGGTGTGATACTTCTACCGATGCTTTCGAACAAATGGCATAAGATTATTTATTTTTCATAATCTAAGTCGTTTCCTTACGAATCACTTCATGGTTGGTGTGAGACTTCTACTGGCGCTTTCGAAAAAACGACATCGTGTTATTTATTTTTAATTTATTTATTTTTTCTTATCGAAGTTGTTTCCCTGCGAAGCACTTTATGGTTGGTGTGAGACTTCTACCTGCGCTTTCAAAGAAACGACATTGTATTATTTATTTTTAATTAATTTTTTTCCTTATCTAAGTCGTTTCCCTGCGAATCACGTCATGGCTGGTGTGAGACTTCTACCGTCGCTTTTGAACAACTGACATCAGATTATTTATTTTTAATTAATTTATTTTTTCTTATCGAAGTCGTTTCCCTTCGAAGCACTTCATGGTTGGTGTGATACTTCTACCGGTGCTTTCGAACAAACGACATCGAATTATTTATTTTTTAATTAATTTATTTTTCGTCATCTAAGTCGTTTCCCTGCGAAGCACTTCATGGTTGGTGTGAGACTTCTACTCGCGCTTTCAAAGAAACAACTTCGTATTATATATTTTTTATTTATTTTTCCTTATTTAAGTCGTTTCCGTGCGAAGCACTCGTGGTTGATGTGATACTTCTACCGGTGCTTTCAAACAAACAATATCGGTTATTTATTTTAATTAATTTATTTTTCCTAATCGAAGCCATTTCCCTGCGTAGCACTTCGTTTTTGGTGTGAGACTTCTACCGGTGCTTTCGAATAAACGACTTCGTATTATTTATTTTTAATTAATTTATTTTTCCTAATCTAAGTCGTTTCCCTACGAATCACTTCATGGTTAGTGTGAGACTTCTACCGACGCTTACTAAGAAACGACATTGTATTATTTATTTTTAATTAACTTTTCTCCCCTTATCTAAGTCGTTTCCTTGCGAATCACTTTATAATTGGTGTGAGACTTCTACTGATGCTTTCGAACAAACGGCATCGATTGTTTATTTTTCATTATTTTATTTTTCGTTATGTAAGTCATATTATTTTATTTTTACACCATTATTTTTTGATTTTTTTTTTTAAATTGTTTGAAGTTAGTAGTGGGGGGGGGGGACTTCCAAATTCCAAATCATTTGAACTTCCAAAAATAAATGTTAACCTATTCCAACCCGAACCCTAAAATATAATATAAAAGAAACCTTTGTAACCCTAAAATATTGTATTGTATTGTGTGACAATATCTGAACTTTTGATTGGTGTTTCTTGTTTATACAATCTAACTGCTTAAGACACTTTAAACTTGTAATCAGTGTGCAAGCCATTCTTACCAATAAGATGTTGCTTGGCAGGTGATTAATTATTATGGCTTAATAAAATTTGAATGGTTTGGCAAGGTGAATCGCGTGGGTCTTGTTCTGGAACTTGTACTGGTGAGAGGGGATGATTTTATCGAGAACATTTATTGCATAATTAAAATAATAAATAATATTTTGCAAATACAATTATTGGAACAATCAGAAAGCAAATATCTCATAGTGTGCATGTCCCTTACGCGGGTCAAATATTCAAACCTGATAAGTGCTGCTTATGTGACACTTTTATTGGCCAAAATTGCAATTCATTTAAGGAGCACCTTGCACCTCATTTTTTGAGGGTGCAAGGTAGCACGCATATCGTAAAATTAGCTATCCTAAAAAGTAAAAACAAGCATGTCCCTGTACTTGAGTCAATTTGGAGATGGTCTTATCT
Organism: Ammopiptanthus mongolicus; assembly: GCA_039655645.1. NCBI lineage: Eukaryota > Viridiplantae > Streptophyta > Magnoliopsida > Fabales > Fabaceae > Ammopiptanthus > Ammopiptanthus mongolicus. The sequence continues at coordinate 26,794,353 of CM077346.1, read as the reverse complement.
AACTATCACTTCTATATTTATGAAATATCCTATAGAAAAAAAATTGCATACGCGCGTCAAGTATAAACTTTTTATAGTACAGGACTCAGGAGAGATTGACATAAGATAGGAAGAGTGTGAATTTGTATCTATACAAACAGGATCAATGTTCATGGTCTGAGTTTAACTAGAAGAATCCTTTTCATGAATTCATGGTCTGGGTTCAATTAGAAACATCTTTTACATCAACTCTCAAAAACTTGCTACGTAACATCTACAATCATCACTGAGTCCTACGTGGCAAACAGATATCGATTGAATGAGAATTGTAGGACCCCACGTTAATATCTTCCTTTAGCGCCATATGTGCTTCATAAATCTTACACACAAGCGCGTTCGTTATCAATTATTATCTCATGTCCTGACTAAAGAGTCAAGACTCGATAACAAACCTGATTTTTTTTTTATCTTAAGTTATCCATAATCTATGGAAGCATATATAACGCCTCCATCTTCAGGTTTCTCCCACATGCAATATTGGAGTACTAAGCAATTTTATGTGTGTTTATTTTTGTGATAACAGTTTAATTTACTTATGTTAATACATAATTAATACATAGGAGTAATTATCCATAATAAATAAATATATATAACAAAAAGAACACACATGCACGCAATTTCAACAAATTTGTTTTTTCGGGTTAATCTCTTCCAGAGAATCTCTCTAACAATTAAATTAGGTAATAACGTAAACAGAAATTGACTATATAGCATGCATGATACCAAGTTATTATCAGAATATAGGACCAATGAGTAGATTAAAAAAAATATGGGCAGAGTTAATTGTAGTAATAGAATGGAAATAGATAGATTGAGCTTGTGGGAGGAGCTGCCTGTGTTGACGTGGGAGAAGGAGAACACAGCGTGTGAGGTACGTTGACGTGCAAACAAAGTAATTAACCATTTGTGGTAGTGCTAACTGCCAACTAGATTTCTTCTCATTTTGTTCTTAACTTCTTCCCAAGCCAGAAATATACAACACCCTCTCTCTCTATATATATATTTTGGTCTGACGATTCCTTCATCCAGTTGATTAGCTTTCGAGTCCAAGATAAAATTAGATTTCATAGATGACACAAATTGGGTGGCTTTGTTGTCTGCGAAGAGCAAGTTAGTTCAATTTCTGCAACCCTTCTCTTTCGTTCATATAGTATAAAATATTTTCCTTATATTATATATTGCTTACCAAAAGTAAATCTTCCTTATATTATGTTTCAGCTTTTCTTACCCCTTATCATCAAATTCATTATAATTAATGGGTTCCCTAGATTTTGCAAAAGAAACATTAGTCCTCAATTAGATGATCAAATACATTAGCTAATGTTGGAAGCAATAGTTAATTAATTTATTCAAGCTAGCTCCTTGGTGTATAATTATAAGTTTTATTGATTTTCTTTCTTTTTTTAATTAGATTAGATGCTTATTTTTGTTAAACTCCTCAAATCATATATATGTAGACAATTAATGAATTATTATTAGCTAATAATGAAGTTCATTTTGCAAACCAGCAGGTAGATTAAGGAAAGGAGGTGATGAAGATAGTTTGTGTACACAGCCAAACATCAATGAAGAATACCTCGAAGCATTCAGAACAAAGTCTTACATTGAAATATGCAAAAAAGCACAAGGACAGCTTGGAAAGACAAGCACCACCAGAAGACTCTCATCCTCTTCTTCAACTTCTTCTTCCCTTCCTTTCTCCATGCATCTTACCGAGTATTTGCTAGAACCACGGCAAGAAATCATAACAAACATGACGAAGAGCTTGAAGGTTCATAATCTTCTAGTGAACTACTTCGAAGCTAGCTTAGAAGCATGCCTTTGTTGTGACAATATCCTTGAAGGTATCCATTCAATGAGACTTGCTTATCGAAGGATTAAAAGGGTTGTTAATCTAAGCAAAAGGGTGCTTGATTCCACAAATGATCAAAATGATGATAACCAAACCTTAAAGGATATCTATAAAGAGCTTGCTTCCTTTGCATTGCAAAACAACCCTTTATCCATCATTAGCCCCGTGCAGTTTCGTGACATTCACGATAGATACACGGAACTCCTGAATAGGCTAAAATCAAAGAGAAGGAAAATTCACAGAAGATTAACATTGAAGAGATTTTGCAAGAGGTTAGGAGGAATTGCACTTATTACTTCACATGGTGCTATTCTTATTGCTTTACTAGTCTTATCTTTTCATAGCATAGTTGGGTTGGTAGCAGCACCTAGTATTGTGGGTGGCTTACTTGGTTTGTTCATAAACAGAATGAAGAGGGTACGTGAAAGATTTAGTACTACAAGCTCCTCTGAAAGACTGTGTGATCAACTTGATGTTGCTGCCAAAGGGGTTTATATACTGATCAATGATTTGGACACAATGAGTAGCATGGTGAAGAGGTTACATTATGAGGTAGAGCACCGAAAAGTGATTGCTGATGTGTGTGTGAAGAATGGGAAAAGTGAAATATTGAAGCAGGTTATGAGGGAATTTCATGAACATGAGTCTAGCTTTTTGGATCAGATGGAAGAGCTGCAAGAACATGTTTACTTGTGTTTTCTCACCATAAACAGATCAAGGAGACTAGTTATGCAAGAAATTACGGAGAAAGAACATTGAAAAAAAAAATTAGACACCTCTCTCTTACTTCCTAAGATATTTGAGGTCACAGTGCAAGGAAGGTTGGCTCTTCCTTCTCTAGATGTAAGATGGTTTTGACGAGTGCTCATTGCGTCAAGTAGTTTTTGTAATTCCTTTCAATTTTTCCTAGACGAGAACTTATGTTTGTTATAGTTTGATAAAAAAACTAAGGTTTTTAAATTTTTTATTTTTCCAATTTTTGTTCTGTTGGGATTTTTTGTTGTAGATTTTGTTGCTGTATTAGTGGAATTATGTTCCCTGATCAACAAAATAAAGATACCAAAGCTTGTTTTTTTCTTTCGAAATAAGCATAGACCAAAAACATAAAAAATAAATTATAAAAAAAGTAAATATATAATGTCAAATACGATATGCAGAATTTAATATTCAAATGATAAGATCACTTATTTTTATACATTTTATTAAATTAAAGATGAATACATCCTTATTCTTTTACTAAAGTTGGTTCTCTTTATCTCTCTTATCTATCGTCACATGAGACATGCTAGCAACACACATCTTTTAATATTTTATTCAACATTCTTTTTTATTTATTTGGTAAAGTTTATGAGGTTATTGAATAAATTTCATGCAAGACTAGAGATGAGGTTCATGTGATTTAATGAGTCATCCATGAAATTCATTCAATAACAAATTATATATGTAATGTTAAAAAGAATAGGGTGGTAGCATTCCTGATCACATAATTTCTATGACACAAAATTATGGAAGAATTTTGTTTTGGGACAACTCCAACCTATTTTTTTTTTTCTTTTGATGGAACTCCAACCTATTTTTAATAGTAAAAATAAGGGAAGGTTCAAATTGCAATCTTATTTTTTGACAGGTGTACTTTGATCTTTCAATTTTTAAAATATGCATTGCAATAAGGTCCCTAATCTATTATAAGTGTGTGTTTGGGAAAGCTGTAAAAAATATATTATATTGATAATCGATTATAATCAGAATCTGTTTTTATTTTTGGGAATGTTTATTGAAAAGCGATTTTAAGATAATCTATTTCGTTTGGATGATGAAAAAAAATTACTTTTATATAGTAAATTATGAAAAAAGATATGAAATTATTTATATAATTTAATAATATTTATTTGGAAGAAGGGGTTAACAGAATACAGGGGTTAACAATAGGAATATATTTCTGCGTTTTGTATGTCTGGTACTTTATTAGAAAGGTGCTTAAACATTAGTTTTGTTTGTAGTGCTAATTGGGCTGTGATTTTCAACATAGGGGTGTATGTGTTTTGAGAACTATCGGTGTGCTTTTGGTCCGGTTAATAGCAAATGATTGGATGGGTGTTTCGCAACCCTTCATATAAGGTGGGTTGAGCTTCTCACAGTGATGCTGACATGCTGGGCATATTTAAATAAAATTATTTCAATTATAAATAATAATAATCCTAATAGTTTTTTTGGAAATTAGTTTTGTAGGGATAAATAGGGACGAGAGTTTTGAGCATAAAAAATAATCAAATCATAAAAATTTTAAGCTAAAACAAAATGGATGACTTTAAACAACTTTTTTCTAGCTTTTTCCCCCCAAAAAAAGGTTTTTTTTTATAAATTTAAGTGAATTACCAAACATGATAGATTATGTATGAAATAACTTTTTAGTCAAAAAATAGCTGAAATGAGAAAAATTGATCTTTCTCAAACATACTCTAATTGTGTTTGGGAGAGCTGGAAAAAATAGATTATGCTGTATAATCGATTATTGTGATAATCAATTATAATCAGAATCTGTTTTTGTTTGAATATGTTTTACTGAAAAACGATTTTAAAAAAAACTATTTCGTTTGGGTGGTGCAAAAAAATCACTTTTACAAAGTAATTTATGAAAATGGAGTATGAAGTTATTTGTATCATTTAATAATACTAGTTTGGAAGTTAGTTTTGTAAGGATAAATAGGGAAGAAAGTTTTGAGAATGAAAAATAATCAAATCACAACAATCTTAAGCTAAAACAAATTAGATGACATAAACCAACTTTTTCCCCCTTTAAATTAATTGTCAAACATGATAGATTATATATGAAACAACTTTTTAGCCAAAAAAATAGCTTAAATGAAAAAAATCAATCTTTCCCAAACATGCTAAATGTGTAAAGTGATTTAAAATAGTGACATATATACATTAATTTTTAGAAGAGAAAAGTTCAAATTAGACTATTTAACATTCTTCAACTTTTAAAAATATGTATGGCAACATCCTTAAACGTGTAAAATGTAAATCAACATATGGTTAGTCCGAGTGATAAGTGACTCAGACATCTTAAGCAAGTGGTCAGGGATTCGACTTCTGACTTTTGTGTATGAAAAAAACCTGGTTGTGAGGGGAGAACTCACCTTGTATGCCTAACAAGTTTACCGACGGACATAGATATTAGTTATTATAATTGCCATGCTGATGCAAAAAAAAAAAAATGATGTGGCAAAAGTTCTGTATGTTGATAAATGATGTACAATTATATTTGGTAATAAATAAATTATAAAATAATTTGTCATTTAAGTTTCATGTAAACAAATTTTATCCTTAATGCATTAATTGGTTAAAATTTCACATATAATAAGGACAAGACTAAAGGACTAAATTATCCCCAAAACAAAATATGGAGACTTATTTGATCCCTGAGAAATAAAAAACATTGATTTGAGAATTTAAAATTTTTGAGGATTAAAATGTCCCAAATCAATGTTTCTCATTTCTCAAAGATCACATAAGTTTCCGTATTTTTTTTTTCAGGGATTAGTTTGAGCCTTAACACAAAGGGTAATTTGATATTTTGAGAGATGATTATTCTTACAACAAAAGGTGTAAAAAAATTTGTAAGACAAAAATATAATCTAAGATTTATATTTTAATATTGATAAGACATATATCAATAATAGAAAAAGTTAATATTTGCACATTTCTCTAAGTGTTCTTATTCTCTGGGCTTATGGTGCAATTGGGCTTGAATTTAGTTTTTCTTTTAATTTTTAAAAAAAATTGGAAATGGAGATTGTCCCGTTCTACTATCAAAGATGTAGCAAGTGAACTAGCTTGACAAAAAACAAATTTCCCTCTCTTATGATATGGATATGTTTTAACATGATCAAGACCCGAATTTCTTTTGCTTAATGATTAATTAGACCATTGAGAAATGACAGTGGACAATATTTATCGGCCATCTCAACACATTTATACATGTCAATTAGTTAATGGAATGCATAAGAAACAAATAGCACAAACTTCAACTTCACCACCGTTCAATTCAACGTACAGCTGCTAGAAAAGCTGAAAGAGACTATGGTTACAAATTAACAAGTGAATCCTCCATTAAATTTTTAAGGACTTTTATTTTGTGGTCCTTGTTTCCTTGATCCATTATGGAATTGTAACACATATATAGGATCATAATATGTACACTTCCTATGCGAATCATCTAACATATATGTTTACAGTCGAGCCTGATTTCTTGTCCACCAATGGTAATGCTGCTCATCTTGATAATGGACTTGACAAATGCTCTTTCAAACTCTTCTCGTGAATGAGCAAACTTGGAAACCAATGCTTTAGTGTTGGGATGAGCGAGCAGAGCTTGATCAGAAGAGAATATGCTCTTTCCTTGGAGGAGTAGCTTGTAATAAGCATTGTCAAACCTGGTGAAGCTAGAATCCAATGGGGCACCTGCATCATTTACCTTGTTGTGAGAGGGACATGTTCTTTGGAGTCTGTTTGCGAATGATGGGTTCATGGATGGATCAATGTCTTGGTTGAGACCGAAGTTGTGGATTCTGTTCTCGAAGGATGAACAGTGGGCAAAACCGAGGGTGTGACCTCCTGCACATAGCATAACATCATAATGTGACTTCTGAATCAATATGTTCTTATTGGGCCCAATCCCAAGGTTGCATGTCAAACATGCCATCACAGACCTTAGGAGCCTCACCTCCTCTATTTAAACACAGCTGGATATATTTATCCAAGCCTCAGACAAAAAATATCAAGTCTTTATTTTCTTTTAGGTAATGATAGTTGGTTAGTTAAATTGAAAGTTCTTTCCTATAATTTTACTATACAAACTTGATTGCTGATAGAAGAAATAAGAAATACACCCTAATATTGATTAAATTGTCTGGAAGCATGATAGTACATTAGTAACATAATGTAACTTTTAAGTGGTAGCTGCAAAGGCATAGCTTATGTAATTAGTATTACATACTCCCAATTATTAGATGGTTTTGAATTGATTTTACATTTAAAATAGTACCTGAGAGGGCTACTAGATCATCCAAGGAAAGGCCTCTCTGTGAGAAGCTTTGTTGTAGTTGGGAGATGTTGAAGGTTGGAGCTGGCAATTGTCTGGTCTCAATGGCCTTTGATATTCTTCCATCTTTTCTTCCTTTCGGCACATCCCATGTGGGTCCTCCGGACTAGAGCCATTCATAGTCAAATAATAATAATCATGATGATGCATAGTACACATATTGTAGGGTACATCACCACACATTTGGTATCGTTAAATTATAGTGTAAGCTTAAATGAAGCAGAATTATCGTTTATTCAAATGTGGCATAATATATATATATTAGGAGATGTATCAAGTGAGAGGAGTGTTTTTATATGAAAGTGAGAGGAGCAAATCTTAGCCTTCGGATCAAACCATGAATGGTCAAGATTAGAATATAAAGTCACATGACTTTTTAAGTGGTCACATGACCACTAACCAACTTTTAATCTTGATCATCCATATATGATTTTAATGGCGAAGATTTGCTTATGGGTACAGTAGCAAATAGCAAAGAGTATACACATAATAGTTAATTCATTTCAAATATTCGTTAAGGGTACAGTAGCAAATAGCAAAGAGGATGAGCAAAATTATCTTAAATTAGTAACTCAAAATAACTGATTATCATTATAATTAGAAGTTATTGATTGTGAGTTTGTGACTCTGACCAGAGTAACGGCATCCCTAGCAGCAAGAGCCAAAATATCAGCACAAGATACGACCCCGGGACAAACGGCTTCCACTGCTTTCTTAGCATTATCAATGACATAGAATGCATGCAAAGAAATGTTAGGAGGCCCATCCTTTTCTGCTTTATTCTTTCCCTTTGATTCCAGCAGAACAGAGGCATCACAACCCTTTTTTTTATAATAAAAAATAAGAGCAAAATGTTATCAGTTATATAAGTATGGATTTAGTTACAGGGAAAATCTAGGGTACTCTTTAGGTACCATACTGTGCTTATGTGTCCTAATCAGATTGTGAGAATTTATATAGTTCAATGTGATTTATAATTAGTTGACAGAGTAAAAAGGTTTACAATCAAAATTAAACTCATACAAGTATATATTGACTTGACTATAATGTAATTCAGGTTGCTGGCCCCATATATGTTTAACTTTAATGTAGGTTAATTAAGAAAGACAGACAAAAGTTGCATACCCTTATGAAGCAATCATGAAAATGCATTCGAAGCAGAGCAGCTGGGACAGTTTTGTCATTCAAGGTTGCTTTATGTACAGCACCAGCGACAATGGACTCTACCCGAGGGCACGTATGGTCATAGTAATTCACACTTAGTGCACTTGCAACAGAAGTGAAAGACACCGTTATGAGCATCACTAGTGTGGCAATGGCTTCCATATGTTTCAAATCACAAATCCAAGCTTTGATTATGGTTTGTGAGAAACATTAATAGCAATAGTATTTATAGGGAAGGCAATGACACAGGAGACATGGAGTTGTTACGGGAATACGGTTGTTAAACATATTTGATAATCTACGACTCTATTAGTGGAGTAGGGTTCCCCAAGCATCTTTCATTAAATGAACAAAAGTTGCATTTGGTACTTTCTTTTAAAAGCGAACATTAATTCAAAAGCAAACCCAAAATATATTTGATAAAAATTAAGGTTGCATATTCTTGCTTTAATATGTCACTAGTCACCGACTCTCACAGAATTATAAATAGATAGTTTCGAACAAAACAAGATTATTTTAGGATTGGACTATGTTTTCACTTGCTTCAACCCCAATTAGAAAAGAATGTAATGAAAAGCTTTCTTTGGTTGGAGTTGGAATATTGACCCCACAATGAATGGTTAGGTGGTTTGGCCTAAACCAAAACAGGCCACATATATTCTTCGCTTAATCTTAGTTCAACAGAGTATTCCATCTGTCAAGAATCAAATTATCAACTCAAAACCAACAAGGGTAAGAAGATCATGGTTTAAGCCTTGGAGTGGGTACTTATTGGAATTGAGAAAGGTCTCCTGGTCTGTAACTAATCACAATTGTGTATTCGTATATCGAGATTTGTTTCATACCAACTTCTACTACGATACCGGGATCAGGAGAAAAAAATGTTTGTTATTTGAATAAGTGATATAAAAAAAATTAAATAAAAATAATATCTAAAAAACAATATTCTTCGCTATAATTCTAGGTGTAGGGAAAATTGTACTGCCTCAAGTCGAATGTGTTTTAATTCATCTGAAACAGTTAAACATGTGTCAGTGTCTTGATACGGTTTATGTGAGACCAGTGTAACTGTACCAGCTAATGTCGTGACTCTCACTTTTTTTAACCCATGTCATGTGCTTTAATCAAACAAATTAACAAACTCGTAGATTCTCTACAGCATTTCGCAAGCTGTAATAGCATCTACATGTTACATTGAAGTATTCAACAACTTCTGCTCTATTTTTTGTAACCTGTGCATTCCACAAGTTTCTAACTAGTTTTCATGAAATTAACTACTTCAGACAGACAACTGTGAAACTTCATTTCAAATGAGATGCATGTATTTTCTACGTAACATCATCACTGAAGTTGATGTCTATACAATACAACTTTCAGTTCATCTGAACAGTTAAACATGTGTCAGTGTCTTCATAAGGTTTATGCCTGAGTGGCATCGTGCCAGCTAATTAATGTCGTGACTCTCACCTTTTTTTAACTCATGTCATGTGCTTTACTAATCTAACAAAAAAAAAGAAGAATGCTAACGACACTCGTTAAGAAAGCAAGAAAAGAAACTTTTTATTAGAAATTGATGTATTTAATATTTGAAGAAGTGACATATTTAGTTTTCCAATATAAATTTGTTTTTTTTTTCCTTAAAAAATCTCCTTAAGACACTCGTTAACATGACCCAACAAAAAAAAACTTGTAGATTCTCTAGGCACATCGCAAGCTGTATCTGCAGCATCATACACAACATTGAATTTTTTGTAATAGTATTCAACAACTTCTGTTCTATTTTTCGTAACCCCATTTGAATTTTTCTTTCTGGTTTCAAAATCTTGGTGGATTACACAACAAGGACAATGATATATATATATTGAAAATTTTCGGGAATTAATATTTTTTCAATTCCCACGATACAGCTACAACAACAGTATTCATATTACAACAATTCATCGTACAAAAATAAACTTCAAAGATGCTTATTTCAGATGCTCGAGCTTTTCCGTATTTGATATGATGATTCTTCTTATTGATAACAAATTAACAATTCATGCAAGCCATGTTCCTTCTTGTGCTTCATCCATTAAGGGCTTGGAGTTACTGGGTTTGTTTGGTCCACACCAAATAATCGAAACCAGAATAGGGGGTGGCGGGCTGCTCCAGTAAAATAATAAGCACGCCTCAGCCGTTCTGGTTATATGGGCAAAATCAAAGATCCAAAACCTAAAGCCCAAAACTCTATAGCCCCAGTTTGTGAGCTTAGAATTGGACCCTGCTAGAGAAAGTTTGGCCAAATGCCCAATTTGGTGGTACCACATCTTGGAAAACTCTGGTTTCTCCATCTGTGGTGGTGACCCTGAAGGACAAAGATTGACCATTCAAATATGCATTGGATTGCCAATTAGAACCCCAGTTTCTTGACATAGTCATCCACCCAGTTTTGGAACCTTTGATGAATGCAGATTGAATAGATCCAGCCCCAGCCACGTTGCTGATTAACACAAGCTCAAAGTAGTCTCTCCCATTGATAGTGAACCTGACCCCTCCATGTTTTTTGCATGGGACCCTGCAACACATCAATCCGTCATGGAAATAATTAATAAGTCATTAGGGTAGAGTTATGCTACATAGTGTGAAAAAATTAGCCAAAATTTTAGTAGAATTCAGCTAGATTCGAAGGTGGTTGTTGGATGTAATAAAAATGCTAACTCATTTGATAAAAAAATATGGCTAAAATTTTCTAGTTTTCTAACAATTTTTTTCTAGAATAAGGTCAATGATATCATATTACTAGATACAACGGTGTTCAAGAGTCGGGTCAGTTCATATTTGAAAGGAGGAATATCAAATTTACTTGATTTGGTTCAATTTGGTTTCATTGTGAAATATTTGTTAGTCAACCCAAATCAAACCAACCAACTAAAATCTAGTTCGTTTGGTTTAAACCACTGGATCATTTATCATTTATGACCTTCTAATTTTGGTAGTAATCTTTCAATTAAGAAATTTGGAAAGGGAAAAGACTATTAAGACAACAAAACATTCAACATAAGAAATTTAGGATAATATAATTAAAAAAAAGTTTTCAAGAGCAAAACCGATAAATATTGGTTTCAACCCGATTTGATGAAACATGATTATTCGAACTAATTTAATTGATTTGGCTTTGATTTTTGAGTTGATTGGGTCGGTTTAAACCAACAAACACACCTCATTAAACCAAGATATAGAGCAAATTCAAACCTTTGGAATAACACGGGCACGATCCCTCCTCTGTAAATACCAATCTTTTCCCATGCGGGTTGAGCCATATCAAAATGCTGGAGAGGTGGGTTGCACCAGCCTCCATTGTTGCTAGGAAGAGCATAATTAGGAGGGCAAAAGTTTGTGGCAGTTATGGTTACAGATCTTCCTTTTATGCACCATCTGGGATCTGCTTGATAGTTACATATGATTTTGTAGCACTCTCCACATGAAGCTCCATCATTAAATAAGGCAGTACTTAATGCCGCAGTTCTAGTTCCATAACCTGTGGCATACAAATTCCCATACCCACAAGCTCCTCCTGCAAGCATACATAAAATATATATGCAAAATTCAATCTTTTGTAGTGTAGGATAGGAAGTAAAGGTATCGGGATTCTTTACCTTTAGGACGGGAAAGACACTCTGCATTTCATCCCACATAAAATGCATTTCACCCAGCAAATCAAATTATGTCCGACAGATTCATCGGAATGCATCAAATTAAGCCGGACGGAACCACTCAATGTGAGAGGAAAGTAAAATGTCTTTCCCATATTAAAGATAGAGAATCCTGATCGGAAGTTAAAGAAACTACTTATGTTAAAAGGTATGGTCAGAATGGCTTACTTACCCATAGTCCCTGAGGCATCACTACCCCCATAGAAAGTGGCATGGGCATTGGTCCATCCTGAAGGTGAGAAGGCATAGGTATTGATAGTGAAACAGCATAATCCGAGGATGCTAGCCAACACAAGCATAACTTCGGCCATTATATTCTTGCCTAGTTGAATGCCTAGGATCCCAAGTAAAGGACTGCAAATGCAAATGAAGATAATGAAGGTTGCAGGATCAATACAATACTAGAATTTGTATTTACACCTATTATTGTTATTTCCAAGCACAAGAGGTTTGTCTTTAAATAAGGGACCAGAGATCGCTAAGGCAACTATGGCACATGTGAGTCCTGCAGGACGAGAGAACTAATGAAACAAATTTTATTATTTATTAAATTGAATTTATCTGAGCAAGTCTGCAGAGTTCTGAATGTCATTCAATTATTCCCACGTTCTCCTATCTTACACTTCCCTTCCCACCCACATGCCCATCCCAACATAAGAGCCGTGAATGTGTCAAAACCCACAAGGCCATTCGGTAGTGTACATTTTTGTTAGGAATATGTTTTTTCATAGCTTGTCTTTTATACCTTCTGTAGATTTGCAGATTAACATGAGTATAAATAGTTAACAAAATATGGATTTAATTTGTATACAATATCAGTGTAAATTTTTTTAATACTATTGATCAATAATAAATTGTTTCATCATTAAAAATATTTGGCTCTTATCATATAACTGCATTAAAAGTCACATATAAATGTCAAAATTAAACTCATCAAAATATATATAACTCGAAATAAATATACATATGATAAGTTATTACAATCCCAAATATGATAGAGGTATTAATTAAGTGTCAAACAATGTTTTCAATTGTTATTACTATCGCGGTTGTGGTTACATTGTATTTAACTGCAACCTCATTTTTAAAATGCTGTGTCAAATCTAGGTATTTAAATAATGAAGGTGATTTTTTAATTCATGTTATTCCCAAATCCCAATGTTTTATCTTTTTGGTTTGTAGCAATTTGTGGATAAAATGACGGAGAATAGTTTTATGCGTACATCATAACATACATGGGTCACATGGAAATGCTTGGCAATGTTGATTTTGGTAAGCTATATCCACATGTCCCATTTCGGCTATACAGATAGTCACGGGACAGTGCTTTCAGGTCTGTCAGAAAGCAACTCTATAATAGTCACCGTTCATTCAATCTGAGTACACATGGGATATTTGACATCTAAAGAAATCGCCCAATTGGAAATTGGACATCTACGTGTCCCGTTTATTAATTAATTAATTGAAGTATTGATAACCTACAAGCCTGATCTAAATGAACCATGCTATGCCATGACAGCACCGTCAAGCAAACTCCAAAGCAACGAGGAAGTTCATGATGGGACCTTCAAACATGAAGCTACTGAAATGCAAGTTTGACTTGTCAATATGTTATGATTATGATTTTCTCAAAAAACACGACCCATTTCCCCCCTTACTTTTTATGAAAAGATGCAAAATCTCAACAAAACATGAAAAAGAAGTATTACGAGTTACACCGTTAGAGATGGTCCTCAATGCAATCTCTGACTCAAACAAGAAAGGTGAATAAATACTTTACAGTACTCATGCTTTCGAACTGAATCACTAACATGGTCCGAAATAATTGATTAATTTTTTCAGATCCTGCAACAATTCACCAAACACGGAAACAAACCATAGCTGTCTGTCAGCCTGTCACCGTGGAAGGAAATAAACGGTGAATATTTAAATATAATAAAGGACTTACAGAGATCTTCCATGTAGAAAATAAAATTCCACGTTTTAGAAAGGAAATGGTAATGGAAGTTCTCCAAAGGAGAAATATAAGCTAGTGTAGAAAATAAAAAGATCCTGACTGCATCTAGCAAGATAAAAAGAACATAATCCATCTTCAGAAGTCGTCATCATCATCCTCAGCAATATGGTTAGCCAGTTCTTGCTCTTGTTGTTGCCTCTCTCTCCTCTTCTCAGCACTTTCCTTTTCCTTGAGCGTGTTTGGTGGATAACGCAGTGCTCGAACAGCCTCATTGTGCATGTTAAGACAGAAGGCAATCCGAGAATTAAAGGCCAACTGAGGCTCATTCGTAGAGTATATATCTCCAGTTTCCTTGGACACCATCCACCCATTAGCGTGATCCAATGTAGCATCAATTGCCCCATCAAGGATAGCCTTTGCTACAATACTCTCGGCATCTGCAACAGGACTTGCAGAGTTCAACCTCAACTTCTGAGCTACATCACCTAGCGAGATTCGAGAATACGATATGCTGACGTTGCGTAAACCAGTCCTGATGACATTATGACGCAGCCGAACAATCAAATTATGAGTTCGGTCTGTATTGAAAGTGGTAGCATACTTCTCTGCGACACTCCTAAACAGCTCCAAGTCACCAATGCGGACAGCCTGAAATTCCACATCATGAGCAAACACTACCACAAAGAAGCACCACAATAAATAATGTGGTTACGAAAAAAAATCTGATGGATTTGAAAAAGAGGACCCCACAATCAAACAACAATCAGAGGATTATGATTACAAACACATGAAATAGCTTCCAACAAAGCATAAAAAATTGAACAAAGCCCATACAAATGCATAAAATTGAGTTAGAATTTCAACAATAGTAAAAAGATTTTAGGTATTTCATAATTTTGACTGCCACAACTACTTTCAAAACTACTCCCCAAGGTGCTTCTCAAAAGCAGTATGAAATTTATTTTACCTAACACACATTTGTGACTTTTTCTGTCAAAAATGCAATAAACTAAAAGCTACAACATTCCAAAACAAGGCCTTAGTACAACAAATTTCCCACTAGATGGGGTTGGCTACATGGATCAAATAACATCATTATGTTCTATCATAGACCAAACCTTTAGAAAGGCTTCTTAAACTAGGTCCTTTTAATGGTTTCACCTATAGCTTTTCTTGGTTTCCCACTATCTCTAACTATTAAGGTATGTTCCACCTGATCTACTCTTCTTACTGAGGCTTGTAATGGTTTTCTCCTCACGTAACCAAACCACCTAACGCGATATTCTACCATCTTTACCTCAATAGATGCTACCCCTACTTTCTCTCAATTGCAGACTAAAACAGGGCCTTAGTCAGCTTGCTGTGGAAAAACAAGTGCCAGGTAAAAATGTTATTATATCATGAGGGGTGCTCCTTAAATAGACTAATATTTATGATAATATGGCTCCTTAAATAGGGCCAGAGGTGCTAAATGGCTAAATAGAGTTTAACTATATTAAATAACAAACGGCATGGCTTTTTAGTGGTTTTTTTAATTGAAGCCCTAATCAACAGTATTTACCTATGAAATGATGTTTGTCATAAAGGTCTCTCATTTTTCATAACAAATCATTCAAGTTTCCATATATGAAGTTTTATTGATAAACTTTTAATTTGATACAACTCTTCAATAAAGTAAGTTTGGTAACTACTATATAGAGAGTAATTCAAATTTTTGTTTACAAAATTCATAAAAATGAATTTATCGTGAGAAAAACCCACACAAGAGGTCTCGGGATAGGAACCAAAGATATAAAAATGGAAGAAGAATATATTATTGACTGAAAAAGGGAAAATGTTATCACAAGAGAATCTCTCCTATAACCCCAGAGCAATGCTCCTCAGAGGAATGTGGATTCTCTCTGCCCAGCTCAAAGTCGAAACTAATCTGAGAAAACTAACTACCGCCCTTTCCCTTCTCACACACCTCATATACCCCCTCTCACGTGTTTTCTCTCCCTATCTCTAACTAACTTGCCAGCTCAGCTATCACCTCTCCATTTGGGCCTTTCTCTGTACATGGGTCCTATCAATGCCACCCTCTTCTGAAACAACCTTGTCCTCAAGGTTGGAAGTGGTTTCTATTGCCCTTCTTGCAGCTGGGAAAGACATTAATTTGCTTGAGAACCAAATAGGAGCTAGCCTGTTCATGGAGCTGAAGCTGGACATCAATTGCTCCAATATGCTTCGGGATCAAATATCATTTTCTATTTTCCAATTGCAGTTCCTTTGTTGATAGACTTGGGCTTAGCCCATTAGTTCAAAAAATAACCTCAGCTTGCAGATTTGCAATGGTCCTGTACTCACATCCAACTTGTGCTTTCTAACATCAGTTAGGATTGCCCAAAATTTTCCTCTATCATATACTACAAAATTAAGCAACAAGTGAAAGATCGTTAGTCCACCAGCAACCCTCAAAAAGAAACAACATGCCACTAATTTATCGGATGCATAGGATTCTTTCATTGCCTTACAAACTGTCCCATGATAACACGATCAACAGTATTGTTGCAAAGAAAGCAATGCGAGCAATGAGGAGGACAACACCGCATAAAAATCATGACTTTAAGGTTGTGTAACCTTAGCTAAATTAGTAGATTTTCCAACTCCATTAACTCCAACAAATATAACAACACACGGTTTCCTCTTCTCCTTGGCATCACTGTATACAGCTTCCAAAATCAGAATTAAAAATGTATCCATATCAGTCCACATTAAGACATACTCCAGAAAGGTGGAATTTCCTTGCAACAATGAGTAAAACAATAAGACAGTCGCCTCATCAGCTAAGCACATTCCACGTGTATCAAACCAAAAAGCAAAGGGCAACTTTATGTGTCGAGCAATGTATGCCTTGCCTTCAACATCTACACAATCCAATTCACCATCAATTGGGTGCTCTAAGGCTTTGCAGTAAAGGATGTCAGAAAAATAAGGATTTTCTTTGAATAAAGAATCTGAAGTTGAAGATTTGTTATTCTCGATGGCAGAGTAGTCCTCACTCACAGCACATTTATGATAATGAATGAGAACAAAATACATGCTATCCGCTATGGGACTTCTTGATCCTTCACTGCTTGAGCTGACCAAATACATGAATGGCAATGAAACAATAATTGTAGATGCAGAACCAACTCTTTGTAACACACTACTCTGACTTCCGTCATAACAAATGGAATAAGTTACTCTATTGAATGGAATACTAGGATGGATAATGACATTTTGAAGCAATTTGCGAGTAACTGAACCAACCAGAGAGTTGTATTGAGCCATTGCTGCATCGAGAAATGGGTTCACATCATTTGGTTGAGGAGATGGTCCACAAAGAAGCTGAGTTAAGCAGCTCTAAATGTAGGAGAAATGGGTTGGGGTTCACTTCTACTGATGCTATAGAGTTCGGAACATTCTGCATAACAAGATTTTCAATGGTTTGATCAATTACCCATTCTGCCCTTGTATCTTTCTTCCATGCTAGAACCAATTTGCCATTCAGATGTGGTTGTATGTACCGGCGCTGCTCGTGGTTGCTCCGCCAATGGGAGTAGATTCTCTCATGTTGGAAAAAAAATATGATGGAGTTATGTTTTTAATCTCCATCATTCAATCCCCCTATACCCATTTTTTAAACACATTCTCTCTCTTCTTCAACATTTTAAATGAGGGGTTGAGATTCAACATGAGAAAAAATAACATGAGGGGACCCATTCCCTCCGCCAATTGCGACCCACTGCGCCCCACCTACGATCTGATGTTTGGCAGCTTTGGCAGTGGACGCTCAGTAGGCATACGCAAAACTGAGAATTGCATCTCCGTGGGTGATCCATTTCTTGCGTACCGTGTAGGCATGCGCGAAACTGAGAATTGCATCTCTGTTCGTGATTCATTTCTTGCGTACAGAACCCCTTTTTCGTGGACCCATATGGTATCATCAAATTGGGCCAGGCCCAATATGTCAACAATGGGACCCAACCTTCTGAAGTCCAGTTTTGAGCCTCTTTCTTCCCCCTTTGACAGAACTGGGTCTTCGATGGTGTGCACCCAAGGAGATTCCTTCAACAGTGAACCCATGGCTGCCGCAAGTAGAGTGGCAGCCAACGACTCTGTCTGTGGAGGAGCCATCGCAAGTGGGCCAATGTCCGGCGGTTTAGGAGGCGGCGCCGGTACTGCAACCCTCGTCCCCCACAACTCTCTCCTCGGTGAAGTATCAACCATCGTGTGAGAAACAAGGGCCGCTGGCTGTGGCGGTGGGACACACCGACCACCAATCATCGTCTCCAACAAACCACCTCGCCCACCACCCTCGTAGCGTCTGTCGTTGGCCTTGCCTAAGCCGCTACCCCAACACAGTGGCCGTCATCGCTTCTACTGCGGCCACTGCCTTGGTGTCGGTCTTCCTCCTTTTCCGTCATCAACTTAGAAAGATCTGAGACATCACCGTCACCTTCCGTCTCGATCTCCTCCACACGCGCAACCTGAAGCTTCTCCCCCTCCATATGCGTTTTGGGTTCTGTATCGAGAATACTGCCAATGGACCCATCCCTTCCTTTTCCTTCATTTTCCTTCTCAAATTTGTCCTTCTCTTCTGCCATCTAAATTGAAATTGGATATCCTTGGTCAGTTCCTTGTTGTTGAAGCTCTAATGAACCTTGCGCCGGCGAGGGTTCCGATTCTAGATTTGGCTCCCCTTCTTCTGAAACTTGAAGACAAGACCACAGATCTGGTAGGAATTTCTTGTTCACGACCCTTTCAAAAGTCTTCCATGTTGCATTTTGATTGTCTTGCTTCCAAGATGACCACCATATGAAAGCTTCTCCTCTCAATGCAAACATAGTCACCCACATTTTCTTCATCACTTCATGAATCCAACTATTGATCTCAAAATATCGATCCAGCTAGATCAGCCACCAATAAGCGTCTCCCACTCCATCAAACACTGGAATCTCCATCTTCGGCATCACTAGCTCTCCCTCGAGCATCCGACGGGTCGGACCAATTGATAGAAACCAAAGATATAAAAATGGAAGAATATATTATTGACTGAAAAAGGGAAAATGTATTACAAGAGAATCTCTCATGTAACCCCAGAGCAATGCTCCTCAGAGGAATGTGGAATTCTCTCTGCCCAGCTCAAAGCCGAAACTAATCTGAGAAAAATAACTACCGCCTTTTCCCTTCTCACACACCTCATATACCCCCTCTCACGTGTTTTCTCTCCCTATCTCTAACTAACTTGCCAGCTCAACTATCACCTCTCCATTTGGGCCTTTCTCTACATGGGTCCTATCATCTCGTTTTATTTAGTATAGATAGACCTATGTACTTGAAAAATGTTGAAAAAGAAAAGAAAAGAAAAGATAGTAAATTCATTGAGTTAATTGACGAAACGAAAAAGCATAACAATAAACAAGAAAGAATCCAAAACGGTACCACTGAAAGAAAGGAAATGTGGAGCAATGAACATGAACATAAGTGTAAAAGATAAGAATGAAAAAGTAGATGCAGAAAAGACCTGTTGGATTGTTATCCCAGACATTACTTTTCAATCAAGAGTTTAATGCACTTTTCACAACAAAATTAGTTTGAATTACATATTTAGTCCCTATAGTTCCACCTTATTTTGAAATAGGTACCTACGAATTAGATCCTTACAGATTCAATTTCTATTTAATTGGGTCCTTCCCATTAACCCATGTTAATCATGATGACCCATCCAAGCTGCCAAAAAGTTTTCCGCACTAACTTTTAAGAAAGTAAGTAATGATAATAAAAATCAAAATCAAAAAATGCAGAAGTCCATTTTCTTCACTGTTCACTTTGCTTTCAGCTGAGCAAGAGTTTGCCGTCTCTTTTGATTAAATCAGGCTGGAAGTTATGTGGAGTATTCCTATACTCTCTCCTTTCAAGCACAGCAGTACCAAACCTTCTTGGTTCATGGTTTTGTTTTAAACAAAGCATCTGTGTACGATTTCACTTGCGATAGAGTGAAAACTAGGGTTTCAATAAAAAAAAAATAGTGGGATGCTTGTGTCAAAAAAAATTGGCCACATTGGACCACTTATGTGACAGGCATTTCATCTACCACATCATATTTTAAGAGAGTTATGGCATAAGGTGACAGCAGCAACCAAATTGGAAAAAATAAATAAAACTTTAAGGAATCAATTGCCAAGCAACAAAAGCGTAGGACCTATTTAAAAAACAAGATGAAACTATAGGAACTAAATACATAACTAAGCCTAAAAATTATAAGTTCAATTGTATTCAGGACCTTATAACTAATTCTGGTTGATAATGTAGACTTACATTTGTAAGCTCAAAGTAAGGCCTCAAAGCTTTCTCCATTCCTCCCTGCATAAAGACAGTCCTCTCGGGTATTTCTCCCAACAATAAACGCACTATCACAGCCCACTTGTTACATTGAATTCGAAAACCGCGTGCTGCAACTGGAGCTTTACGAGCAGCCTGTAGAAGAGACTCTTTTGCATCGGTATACTCCAGCTGAATCGTCCGGATTTTCCCAAGGTAGAAGAGATAACGACAGAACTGCAAAGGAAACACAACATATGTGGACAACATGTCAAGTAGATTTGAATTTAAGAAGAAAAAAAGGAAATTTAAACTAGACTAGCTAAACAAATAAAACTCGGAATCATAGAGAATTCAACACAAGGGCGCCATCTCAAAACAGTCTTCAGACCATGTAAAAAGATAGAGATTGCATTCACCACGGGAAACAAAACCCGTTGATGCCTAGAATAACAGAACTGCCATACCTGCTGGTTTGAATGCGCCTCAAAACGTGGAGCCTTAGACCTCAACTTCTCTGCCTGATCATATAGGTTGTAGTGGAGGTAGTTACGAAGTAACAGATTAAGAAGTGTTTCCTGCATCGCATCAGCAGGTAAGGACGAGATCTATAGCTCTTACGAAAAAAACCAACAAGTAAGTTGACACAAACCTGACCCAGCTCATCATGGCGCAGGGTAGCAATCCGGTGCAATGCAAGGAGGTTGCTGAAATAAAAAAAAATGTCAACTAATTCAGAATATGCTAAATCCCATTCAGTTGTAAATTTCCTTGACTGTTATGTGCCAAACATGCATAAACATCTGCTTCTGATTTTACTTTTGAACCGGGTAGATAAACACCTAACTCACCCTCGGATTTCAGCAAGATCTCCTGTAAGCTCATAGCTATACGAGTAATAAAAGTACAGCCTCGATGCAATAACATCGACAGTTCTACTGTTCAGGCTCTTCAGCCGAACAATGCTTGCAGAAGAACAATCTTTGGCCTAAAATGAAAATTACAGCAACTTCAGCATAAAATCATCCACCCATTGGCATAGTTGACAAAAATCTAAGCATAAAGAACCCAACCTCATTGTATCTTTTATGATCAATCAGAAAAAGCAGCACGACGAGGTAACAATATATTTCTAGCTCAGGTGACAATTGCTTAGCCTGAGCTTGAGCAGTAGATGTTGCAGTGTCCATTTCCATTGCCTGATCATTCTCCTGCACGGCCAGTGACAAAATCATGAACTTGAAGACCCTTGCATCCATTAAAATATTACAACTACATGTAAACAACATATTATTTCCAAAGAGAGAAAGAGAAATAGCAGGACAATAATGTTCTTATTGACACTCAAACAGTTTCAATTCTTCAACCTTTAAACAGAAGCTAAACTATGTAAAATTTCCACATATGTATAATTGACCAGGGTAACAGTTCTGGGCCACGATCCAGAATTTAAGGCTTAATAGTCCAACAATATGCTTCGGGATGGGCGGGAGCCCAAAAAGGAAGGACATTGTTGGGCTGAGCAACGGCCCAGTACCAAATGGACCGCTTAACAACCCAACACCAAGCAGAAAATGCGGCCTAGTAGGGCTCACAACCTAGCACGCGGGCCGTGCTTTCCCTACCAAATTCGCGTACCTCTGCCTCGCACTACCACTGCCTCATGTTACTGCAGGGTATGGCCAAAGTGACAGGGAGGACTGTTACACCTCCTTTACACACCAGTGGACGGGTGGTGAGTGTGACTGATGTGCAGCCCTCAATCACTCCCCATTGGACCAGACCCACCAAACTCACTCAGTATGGATGTCTGTAAATATCAGCCACACATTTTCATAATTCACATACTTGCATCCCCATTGCTAACTTAAGCATCAGAGTGTCATTACAGGTATACCCCCACTGTGCAGCAAATTACCCGACCAGCCAAACAAAACATCAAGACCGACCACCGAGGTGTACCAACCATCCAAAAAAGACATCAAGCCCATCAAGCTACAGGCGACCAGTAAATGAAGGAGTTCATAACATAACAGTAACTAAACGACATAATGCTATAGGGCAAATGCATTTAAATTGGATAAGGAAGTAGAATTAAATATAGTCAAAATCCATGGCAGTAGAAAAATCTGAAACATTTTCAATAAGAACTATCACTGAATCATGGTTGCAGTTACATTAATTTACCAGTTGGGAAGACTAACAAGTAACGAAGTATTTACTAGAACAGTAAAAGTAAGTAAAAAAGATAAAGAAAAAAACCTTGGGAAGATAGGAAGAAAACCTAGGGTGAGGGTCAGAACCGGGAATAAGAGCGTAATCGATAAAAGATGAGAGAACCGGAGCTGTCAGTCTCCGCCTCAACGCAATTGTAAGGCGCACGGCACGACCGATTCTTCGAACTTCGTTTAATTTGGAACCGTTTTCAATAACTGATGCTATCTCCTTCAAATCTGTCAGATCCAATTCAAACACATTAAATTAAATAATAATAATAATAATTAATAAATTGAAATGAGTAGTTGAGATGTGAGAGAGAAGTAGTTAGAGTTTGAGGAAGAAGAAAGTTACGGTGGAATGTAGATGATGGAAGAGTCAGAGAAACAGATTGAGAAGGCGTAGGGTGATCTTTCATCTCAACGTCTTCAACAGCCATCTTCAACAATACTGTAATGGTTGGATTGGATGCAAAGGAAGAAGGACGATACACCAAGCAATTTGATCACCTTCTTCTTCCAAGGTTTAACCGCAGATTACTTTTCTTTTCTTTTCTTTCCTTTGGCCTCTATGTTGTGTATTCTTTTTTTATACATATTTTTTTAATAATTTGTAGAACAGCTTACCCCGCACGAAAATATTTGTATTAACTGGGGTTAGAATAGAGGCTGCTTCACGCATTCATCGAGATACATCATTAGATACATTCAAGTGTATATTAAAAACTACATTTGTGTAACAGATTTTAAGATTTTATTTTTGTCTGAATTCAACTTTTTTAAAAGAAGTGGCAAAAATATATTTTATAGTATATAGTATAAAATAAGTTAAGGTGTAATTGGTATGGACCGTTAATATAAATATTTTTTATCCTATTAATCAATTTAAAATATTTGACTATCATAAGTACATACTTACCTTACGAAGTTACACATAAAATGATATATGATTGATTGATAGTATAAAAAACTTTATACTTATCATGTATCACACTTAGTATAAATATTTTTTATCCTATCAATCAATTTAAAATATTTGATTATCATAAGTACATATCTATCGTAAGAAGTTACACATAAAATGATATATGATTGGATGATAGTATAAAAAAAACTTTATACTTATCATGTATCAAAACTAAGTTTAATTTCTATGCACTGACAATGCAAAGTTTTTTACACTGTCAACCAATCACCAATCATGATATAGATGATTTTTAAGGTAGTTATGATAGAAGTCAAATAAATGTGCTGACATGACAATTTATGATTGGATGTCTATGTAAAAAAGTTTTACATTGTCAGTGTATAAAAATTAAACTCCAAAACTAAACCCATTTTATTAGTACTTAAACTTAAAATTACCTTTTATCACATAAGTCTGGTTGGCAGAATAGTGAAGGTAAGCATAAAATTAATCACAGATTGATTGTATCATTTCTAAAGAAAAAGTGAATCAATCCAATCCTAGAATCTAATCATGCAATCAGTTTGGATTAGATTTCTTTTTCGGTTTTTTGTTATAATTTTTTCAATAAAAAAAATTCATAAATATACAAAAGACTAAATTCATCAAAATACGTCAAACACAAGTTTAAACTAATTCATCAAAATACAGCAAATATAAGTTCAATCTAATTTATCAAAATAAAAATCTAAATTCTAAATATAAGTCTAAATTAATTGTAATGTAATCCTACTATACATATCCAAATTCAAGAAAAGGAATTAAGTTTTAATTGGAATATAAAATAAGTTCTTAAGTATTAGAGACATACGCCTTTCCTCGAAAAAAAAAATTTATTTTAAAATATTTAATAAATTTTGTTCGATGTGAATTAGATCAAATTTTAAATTTAGAATGAAAAACTGTAGGTATCAATTCAGATCAACCAATTGCAGGCCAAGTTTACTTCGTTAGTACCCACCCAACCCTCTAGAGCTCTTTCGGTCGCCTCACTGGCTTGCATTTTTCCCCTTATATTAGAATCTTAAATTTTTAATTTCAAATAAAATTAACTTCTATTAAAAGACTTGCATTAATCAAAGAAAATATTTCAGGTTAATTGTAACATAAAATAAATATGAAATCTATTTTAAAATGATTTAGGTAAAAAAAATGATATTATAATAAACTTAAAAAATAGAACAATTTAATTGGTATATATAAAAATTTTCTATAATACCAACCAATCATAAATCCTCACATCATTAAAATATTTAATTCTTATTATAATTATTTTAAAAGTCACAAAGAATAATTTGTGATTAGTGGATAATATAAATAAAATTAGGTTAAAGTAATAATTTGGTCCTTATATGTGACACTGATTTTCATTTAGTTCCTATGCATAAAAAGAGTCATCATACGTGCAATCGTTACCCATTTGGTCCCTCCCGTTATCATATCATCTCTAATGATCTGTTAACTACTACGTATATGGATTAAATGAAGAAACTATGTCATGTATAGGAATCCAATAATTTAGGTTAAAGTAATAATCTGATCCCTACATATAACACAAATTCTTCATTTAGTTCTTATATGTAAAAAGTTTATGGATTATTAGAGACGACAAGATAACAAGAGGGGCCAAATGGATAACAATTCCACATATGAGGGCATTTTTAATAATTTTTTACATATAATAACTAAATAAAGAATCAATATCACCTGTAAAGACATAATTACATTGACTGAAAATCAAAATTAAACTCTAGAAATAGTTAATTTACACACTTTTTGGGCATGCGGGATCATCTGACCCATTACAAGCCTAATTTGAGTTGGCTTGCTGAGCTAAGTTCATTTTGACACTCTTTATCAAAATTCGATCTAATCTATTTCGTTTTTAAAACTTGTTCTGTTTTCGAATTTTCTACTTGATTATTTTGGTTTTGTTTAGATTGATTAAGTTTTGAATAGCCTTGGGTAAGTATATAATGTGATTAAACGCGAGATCTCAAGCTTAAATCCTAATATTATTGATTTTTAAGGACATGCCATCATGAATTTCTTTGCGAGTATATTAAGCGTAAATAACCCACATCACCTACTATATTAAGGAAAATTATGGAAATAAAATCAGAGTTTATATTTAAACACAAGACTACCATTTTATATTCTTCTGAAATATTTTAGTAGCCAAAATTAAAGCGTCTCTGTCCTAGAGCAGTATTCAACACAATTGTCTGGGTAAATTAAATCATGCATTCTACTGTGTCTTTTGACTCTTTTCCCATTAAAAAACAAACACACACAAGATGCTGCCAGAGAGGGAAAGAAAAAAAGGCATTAATTAAACACATCTAGAAAATAAAAATTAAAGAATGAGATTCAGGTCCAAAACAGAAGTACAACTATTGAGGCATCTAAACCTAGGTCTAAAACATGAACGAAGCCGCCTTATGTGGCAGCAGTCACAAACTAAGTCTACAAAAACTGTAAGAGGAAAATGCCCTACAGTTCTTCGGGCCCCAGGGAAAAGGGGAAATGGGGGAAAATTGAAATAAAGCCAAATGAAAACAATTAGACAAAGCCGCCTTGTCATTATTTCACTCAAGTCAGGTCATGTGCACTGCACACAAGGCGGCCCACTGGTTGCCTCAGGCCGCTGCCTGGATCGGCCCATTGGATCTAAAGCCACGACCCCTTCCGCGATATCCCCCTCTGCCACGGCCACGACCTCGACCTACAACAAAGTTTAGAAGCAGGTCATCATTTTCTCCCACATTCCTCTCTTCATCATTTGTTACTGGTTTGAGTACAAAATCATTAGACATGAATCCACCAAACAACATACAAGAAAGAAACTTCACGAAGTCAACTTCCCTAAACTTCACGTTGCTTTAACAATCAATAGCTTTTTGATCATTTGTTACAGAATCAATCAGAAGTACGCAACTTCAGTTTATCCATAAATAGAGTGGCCAAACATGACTACGTACCCCATCTCAATGACCAAAGGTTTGACAAAGGCAGCCAGTAGCAAGATTAAACATACCATCAAGTATTGGATGAAAAATCTAAAGATGGTGAATAGTGCAAGGTGAATAGTATCCCTTGCTTCTCTCAGCTCTACAAAGCTGCATGCAAAACAGAACACATCTTGCAGTCTTTAAGGGTGGTGTACCCTTGATTAAACATGTACAATGTTGGGTATGAAGCAAAATATAGATGATAAGGTCATATATGGAAATGGCCCAGACAAAAAACCAAGTACCATCAGAGACTCAACCAGCCTAACCACTTCCAGAATACCAAGAGGAAAAAACCGATAGCCTAATAATGGCAGCCAACACAAACATGCTTCTACCACACACAATTAAAGTAAAAAGAAAACAATAGGGGACTAAGTACCACGGCCTTGGGGTGCATCTTGGTTGTATCCTCCATCATGCTGCATATCAAAATGGGGTCCATTGTACCCTCCCCTTCCATGACCACGGAAGCCGCGTCCTCTTCCTCTACCCCTTCCCCTAGCATTTCCCCTATTGCGATCCCAACCTCCATCCTCATAATCAGTTGAAATAAAACCATTACCTGAGAAAATACAACAGCTATATCAAAAAAAAGCATCATCATTGTGTCCACCTCTTCCTTGGGGTACATGTGTCGTACAAACAAATAATTTTTTGACAAATTAGGATAAGATGTCATGTTAACACTTAACATGATAAACTGGTTATGGACATCATTAAGTGAAAGCCTACTAAAAAAGATCAGACATGTAACAGATTATCTAGATGCATTCACATATCTCAAAAGTGATCCATAACATCTAAGGCATTAACTTCAGACTAAAAAAGCAACAAAAAGATAAGGAAGCTATATAATGCACAAACTTAAAGGATTCCGGCAATTATAATTGACTTATCCCAGAGAGAACAAACATCCGATAAACATAAAGGAACGAAAGCATTCACACAACACATACCCCTGGCCCTTCCCCTGCCTCGGCCACCACGACCCCGACCACGGCCATTAGGTGATCCCTCTGCAGAACACAAAAGTTAAAACAGATAGAAAATATCTAGAGAAGAGGGGGGCATCAATTGTCAAAGGTACATACCTCCTTCATAATCAAAATCTGTAGAAGCCTTCACCTGGTCAGCTGGTAATGGAGACTGATATCTAAAAAGGCCAAAAAAAAAATATTAAAAGTGTGCAAGTCCTCATAGTTCATAATAATAACATAATTTGCTTTTCTATTGATATCTAAAATCTTGAAACCAGCAAAAAGGTGCAAATAATCAGTGTATACATTTCCTAATTTTTTCTATCAATCCAGGCAGTTTCTTTTATTTTTCTATTTGAGTTTATCTTCTATAATTATCATGTTGAATGATGGCCATACAACTATCTTGAATTTTGACATCATTATCTAATTTGAAATAATCTTGAATGCATACTTTTTATAAAAGGGGAAACTTTAGTGAGGAATCTGAAAATCAAGAAGATTGCATTTAGAACAATACAATGTCTCTATTCCATACCATTTGATCTATTGCTGCTTTTTTTCTTCTTACATTTTCCAGTTATAGAACGTTAGCAACAAAAATTGAATCCTCAATTCCTTCTCCAAACGGGAATGGAAAGCATCATTTGGATGCGATAAAACATATCCTTTGAGAGAGATTCTAGAATAGTGAACAATGGTTCAATAGATCTTCCAATTAAACAAAACCTTCACCAACCACATTTCTGACTTCAAAAGATTCCCAATCCTAATCTACTATAATAGGTAGTTTAAATACACATAGCATAAAACAACTTATTTCAGCGCAATTAAAAGCTGAAACTTTTCTGCATGTCCATGAAACAAAACTAGGTGCCATCATGGTAAGGAACTTCCAAGATATCATTTTACATATATCCACCCTAACTCCATCTTTTGAGACAGAATTCATTAACATTTTGTGTGATGACATCCAAAAGAAAGAAAGCCAACTTACCCCACAGATGATGTATCAAGTTCCTTCGTAGAAAGGGTTATTGTTATCATTGACACATGCCTTGTTGTTTCCAAACTGCAAAAAGCCAAAAAGCACAAGGTAAAGAAAAAGCAAGAGGATTAGGCACCAGCTGCCACCATATTGGAGTGTTGCAAACTTTGACTATTAAGGTTTAAAATATTATTCAGAAACTGCTCTTACGGAAGCAGGCCTTCCTCTAGGGGCTCCCAAGTATCAGTAATGTCAGTGGATCCAATTGCTGTATTCTGGTGGAGACCCACGATTCTCCTCTGTGTTGACCAAAAATACACATAAAAATAAAAATACTCATCAGAATGAAACTAAGATTATGCAGTCATCCCAGTTGAAAACAAAAGCAAAAGAACCTTGATCAACTCCACAATTGTTACGGTTTTGTTGATAGCTCTCCCCATTGCTTTGAAAACAATTTCGTTTGAACCTTTTTCCTGTGAAGAAAAAGCAAGATAAAAAGGTGAGCTTTACAGATTAGCACCGAAAATTGAGATAATCTACTACATCTTAAGTCAGATCCAGAGAAAATAAACTTTGCGACTAAATTTCCACTGCCTCACTTTTTCAATGCTCCCAGAGAAAACTAGGGGCAAAAGGAAACACTAAAAAGCATAAGTATATTGATTACATTGCACACGGTTAATAAGCAAGAACAATCAAGAAACTTTACAATGACAAATCAGTAACAAACTAACTAAATCTCTACTAATTACAGCTGTATTGTTAGATTAGTTGTGGAATATTCCAGAATCCAGATGCTGTCAAGTCAAGATGCTGTAAAGAAATGCCTTGATCAGAAACTCTGCATACATTAAAAGATATTGGGGCTGAAGTGTTTGTGGAATTTTCATTGTTTGCGCAATGCGGTACATGGATTAATAATATTTTAGGTATTTCGTGGTGGAAAGAGCAGAAGGATGGGAAAAACAACCCCCTCCTTTTTCACTTCAAGCATAAACAAAGAGTAAACCCTCAATTCAGTCCTGAAAAGATTATGGTGTCCTCGGTTGGTCCTTAAAAGTTTTTTGTCACCAATATCATTGAAAGATTTTACAGTGTTTAATTGAAAGTTATTTTACACCTATTAGGTCCCTAGAAAGAACAATGTGGCAGCATTTTAAATGTTTCACGGACTTAATCGGTAACTCGCAACATATCTGACAACACCATAATTTTCGAAAAACTGAATCGAGGGTGTTTTCCATTAAAAATATAGGGAGAAAAACAGATGGGAAGAAAGGAGCTGTCACATGTTCTAAATTACATCTCCAGAATCTAAGGGCCCGTTTGTTTTCAAAGATTTATTCAGGAAACAGAATGGAAACAAATAACAGAAAAAAAACTAAAAACGAAGCAAACAGGCCCTAACCTTCACATTAATTAATCATAGGTATAAATGTCATAGACATTTATTTACTAGTTACCTTTCCCAACCCCATTTTTATTTAAAAAGATAACATAAGTCATGTTTAGAGTTTCATCAGGGAAGTAGAATAATAAATATCACAGCATAACATTAAAACACATAAAATCGGATTTCTAAAAAAAAAAAAATTCAAAAAAATAAGAAGGCTATAAATAAATAAATTTAAAAAAAAAAAAAAAAAAAAGTGCGGTGGTACCTGAAGCAAGGTCATGGCGTAAGTAATGTAGTTGCGCATCCTTCCCTGACTTGTAATCCTGATCTCGTTTTCATCAATTGGTGTTTCTGCCCTTGGCTTCTCCACCTTCTGGTACCGATCCATCTATACCAAATAAAACAAATATATCCTTTCACTTCAAAAGTTCAAAACACAACACTTGAAATTAACTTGCGTAAGATTGGATCTAGGAGTGACTCACTTACCGCGCTTCTTAAGGATAGAGTTTCTTGTTTTTCTCCTTTCCGAACACAGAGTGAGCGAGCCCTCTTCTACGGCTTGTGTATTTTCTATTACGCCCTAACTTCAATTACTGCGATGTGTTTCCCTTTATATACCCCACACCCTCTTCAAACTGCCCTAACCAACTCCTCTTTCATTTAGGCCTACGCTGGGCTGGGCCCATTCACTACTAAATTGTTTTGGGCTCCTAAACCCACGATCCAGTCTTCCCAAAGCATCAACCTCAAGCTGCATTCTTAGCCCATCTCTTTTATAGAAAACGACCAATCCATGTATTAAGCAAAGAGTCATTTGCATCTTGGGCTTGTTGAGCACTAGCGATAAGGGTGCGTTAGGGTATACAGCTTATTTAGGCACTTATACAATAAACTTTTTTTTAAATAAGCTAAAAATAGTTTATTTTCATAAGTTTCTCTGACAAGCTTATGGAAATAAGCTAAAAACAACTTATGAAAAAATCATAAACTATTTATATAAGTTTAATTATATAAGTTATTCTCATAAGCTCTTCCAAACGCACCCTAATTCAGCAAATATATAGCTTATAAGTGATCAACATCCAAAATTTACCTTAAAAATTGGAGAATTCTTATTTTAAAAGTCACCATCTGTAATTTTCTGACGACTTTGTTAAAAAAAAAAACAAAAGGAGAAAACTTATATACATTACCTGTTGTCCCATTCCCCTATTATAATGCGACACGCGGAAAAAAAAATCATATCAATAACAGTCATTAACACCATTACTCCCTCTCCATTCCCAAAACAAAGAATTCCTCTAAACCTTTCTTTCCTCATTGTTCTGTTCAATCTTTCTATGAACCTTTGCTACCCATCAACCCTTGTTCCCTCTCCCGAAACGAAAACTTCCTCTGAATTTTTATGGACCCTACGTGACAATGCCTCGATTAAATCATGCAACTACAATGAATACCACTTGTTAATCAATATCCTCCAGGTTGCCAAATTGTTTGTCAATTTGGAGATAGCCGGCCATGTGGCCTTAAGAGAGTTTTACATTGACATAAACAAAGCACTTCATTTTTTGTACAACCAATGAAATAGTGACAACAAATTAAGATATAAGCAAAAATATCAATACGCTTTTACCGATGCACCATGTTGAAATCTTTTGGCTTAATTGCACTTTTGATCCCTCAGGTATTACGATTGTGCAATTTTGATCCCCTGGGTTTTAATTGCGCCAATTGGATCCTCAAAGTATCATGATTGTGCAATTTTGGTCCCCCATGTTTCAATTGCGCCAATTGGGTCCTCCAAGTATCATGATTGTGCAATTTTGGTCCCCCATGTTTCAATTGCGCCAATTGGGTCCCCCACGTATCATGATTGTGCAATTTTGATCCCAAATATCACGATTGTGCAATTTTGGTCCTCCAAATATCACGATTGTGCAACTTTTAACATCAATAGCCTACGAACCACATATGCGACTGATTTGGCACTTAATAAGACTAGTTTGGTAGCTTACGTGTCATTCTTATGTGACACTTAATTATGTGCATTTGATCATTAAATTGTGTCAGATGTCAATGATGTCTTATAAGAATGTCTTGTAAACTGTCAAGTTGACTTCACTAAGTGTCAAATTAGTCTCACGTGTCCTATGTAGGCTACTGACGTTAAAAATTGCACAATCGTGATAATTGGGGACCAAAATTGCACAATCATTATACGTGGGGGATCCAATTGGCGCAATTGAAACTTGGGGGACCAAAATTGCACAATCGTGATATTGCACAATCGTGATATTTGGAGGATCCAATTGGCGCAATTAAAATCCGGGGGACCAAAATTGCACAATCGTGATACCTGGGGGACCAAAAGTGCAATTAAGCCATTTTCTCTAGTTTTAAATTTACTTCATATTCACTCTCATTTTTCTCTCTTTCTAACTCTGCCTTCTCTCATTCAACCTTTCCATCCTTTTAGAAGCAATTCCATTCTATTTAACATCACATTTACTATGTTCAACAAGTTTAAATTTGAAATCTTATACAACAATTGTGTTACAAAAGCAAATTTCTCTTCCACCACAGTGATGGGGCCTGATGAACTAAAATGAAGATATGTTGTTCCACACTCATACTCTGACATCCAAGATTGTCTATGACCAATCTTGTGTCTTTGTATCTGTAATATATGTGATATTTGGGCACCTTTCCTCACAAACCCAACCTGTCATCGGTCAGAGAATCGAACCCCCTCTCTTTCATTTATAGAAACTTCTAGAAAACACCCCTTTGACCTCAAGTATATCCCTTCCCTTTCGCTAGTAGGATTATAAAGGGCTTTGACCAAATCCGAGAATTTAATGCTTTGTTTGGATGAGGACAGGAAATAAGTAGGGTGGAAAGAAGTATGAAAGAAAAGAAAATGAGCAGAGAAATTATAGATTTTTAGGTTGTTTGTATTGAAAGAAACATGAGAAGTAGAAGAGAAATAAAAATAAGTTTTCTCTCCACTCGATTGCTATGATAGAAAATAGAAAGAAAAAAAATAGTTTTTTTAATAGAGAATTATGCCCTTGTTATTAGAAATATTAGTTTCTTTAAAAATAATATGATGAACCTCATCAACATTTCCACCTTTATTATTGAAAGTATTTATTTAATGGAATTGTGTTAAAATTTCAAAGTTGTAATTGCACAATGAAAGTGATAGATGGTAGAAAAATATAAAACACAACACAAAGAAGATCTGGCACGTGGAAGGACCGAAGAACACACACACACAGATAGAGAGAGAGAGTTGGGTTTGAAAGGGTATATATCAGTCAAAGTCAAGTTTTCTTCTCCATTTTTCCGCATCAGAGAGAAGAAAATTTTGTGTGGATCCGATACCTATTTTTTTCTCTCTTTTCATTTTCTTCTTTGAACCTGTTCTTACAATTATCAAGATTCCGAGTAAGGCTAAAGTCTCTTACTCGAACCAATATTTCTAGTATGAAAGAGAATTTATTACAAGTATACAGGGTTGCCCTATTTATAGACTGAGCGTGTGATTCCCCTACTGATGGTTCATTATGGGTGAGATCCTTGATATTCGCGACTTTTAGTGGGCCTTTATTGTTTGGGCGAGTTTTCCTCCACGTTGAGCGCAGAACACATTCAATACTCGTGCGTTATGAGATCCTTCCAATTATTATAGGAATATTCTTTCCAAGGATTCTTCGGATTGGGGTTAGGGTGTTTTCCAAAGGTCTTAATGAGTTGGGCCAGTGAATGAGGCTCGGACAGGTTGCTTATCTTCACTTGAGGACGGTTTGCTTGAGAGTCGGACCGAGGATGTCTCGACCCATGTAGGAACAGAACCAAACGAGAAAGTTCTCCCTTCAATTTCTCTCCTCCCCTTTTTTCCATTTATTTTTTGTCCAACCAAACACAATGTAAATGAAATTTGTTTAAAGTTTTTGTCAAAAAAGAAAAAAGAATTTTGTTTCCATTTATAAATTTATGAATTGTCTAATATGGTGGACGATAGAGGCCAAGAATGTAGTGTTAGAGAGAGAAAGAATTTGCTTATGAAAAGATGGAAATTGAATGAGAGAAGACAGGGTTAGGAAGAGAAAAAATGAGAGCGAAGATGAAGTAAATTTAAGAAAAGAAAATGGGACCCAATAAAATTATAAAAGATTCCAACATAGCATCAATAAAAGCATATTTATTTTTGTTTGTATTTTAATGTGTTGTCACTATTTTATTGGTTGTGCCTAAAAATGAAGTGTTAGCTAGGTTTGTGTCCATATAATACTTTCTCTCATATTTGATTAAATTGGATTATATTTCGACAACATTGCATGCTCATGATCACGAACGAGGTACACGATTTTTTCCACAATAGAGGTAGAGATCAATATTGATCCTCCTCTACGTGTATTGTTCCTCATTTACAAATAATCATGAAGTGTTGGCTAGGTTTGTGTCCATATAAGACTTTCTCTCATATTTGATTAAATTGGATTATATTTCGACAACATTGCATGCTCATGATCACGAACGAGGTACACGATTTTTTCCACAATAGAGGTAGAGATCAATATTGATCCTCCTTTACGTGTATTGTTCCTCATTTACAAATAATCAGTCATGATCTATAAAACTGAAGAAGGTACATATGTGTTCTGAACCAGATTGAGGATGGGCCCATAAGCCCACACAACCCTTGACAAATAATAAAAAGATTTGTCTACTTCTCTGTCTCTCTCCTATCTCATTCTTGATATTTCTTTACTCAAATACTTCATATATCTTAAACTTGTATCTCCTTTGCTGACTTAGACATCAGAGTGTCTTTACAGATACACCTTCCGCCGTTCAACAGAGAAACAGACCAATCAGGAATATCTCAAGATTGACATTCGAAACTCAGCCAGAGCACCAACCAATGATCTGTCCACCTTGCTACAAGAATACCAATGGACCCCATTATCCACATGAGAACAATATGCGTTGAAAACCCAAGTAATATGAGTCTGATTGTTTTAGATTCTGCAAGGCAAAATCACGTTTGAAAATCATGTTGAGAGAAAGCTCCTCTCACATAGTCTCCAAAATAATTGCTTCAGAAAGTGTTATTTTCAAGTTTGCATTGAAAATAATCTCAACCAAACAAGCAGTATCACATTTTCTTGAAACATAAAATACTATAAAATATGTGATCCTACGTCAATATAGTGTTTTTTAGAATTAAACACAATTAATTTAATTTGAATTATTATTTTTTTAGTATGGTGATAATTAAAATATATGCAATAAAAATAACTTATAAATATTAGCAACCTTGTTTATGAAGATTTTTATTACCGTCAATCAATTACAAATTATTACGTTATTAACAAATTTGACTCTTATAATGACTAGTTTAAAAGTTACACATGACATGATTTGAGATTGAATGATAATGTAAAAAAAATTTATATATTTTTTTTAAGGCAACAAACTTATTTCATTTCATTCATAATACTTCCAACAATAGAGGTTGGAATATAATCAAAGACATGGTAACTAGCATATCGTGCCTCTCTAGCTAGGGTGTGAGCGACATGATTTGCTTGTCTCTTAATAAAACTAACCCCATAGTTTTGATGACAATTTAAGCTACTTTTACATCTATTTAAGATGGCCTCAAACTCAGAAAAATAAATTTTTTCCCCAAAGATGCCATCCACCACTGGCTTACAATCCAGCTCAATGGTCACCTTGTGAAAATTCATGTTGCCTAGCCATTGAATAGCACGAAGTAGACCGCCCATTGCTTCTGCCTCTTGCACTTGAGGAATACCATTGAACCACCTTGTTTGGGCTATCACAAACTCCCCCATATCATTCCTAACACACATGCCCGGATCAAAGCGATTTTGTTCTTCTAATATTGCAGCATCCACATTGCATTTGAACTCCCCAATCACTGGTTTCTCCCAGACTGCACCATGCGACTAACACTGGGTTGTTGGAGAGACCCGGGGGTTCATGTTTTTGCATTCTCCCACTCTACTAGCAACGATCTTACAGCATGGACAGAGCTCTGCCAATTCCTTGTTTCCCCTTCCCAAATCTCATCATTCCTTCTCTTCCACAAGCACCGTAGTACCATAGCCACATCCATTTTTTGTTGGTTTGATAGCGTTGACAGTAGCTGAAAAATCAGCTACTGAAAACCTGTAGTTTCTTCAACCAATTTTTGTATAACGCTCCACAAGTCTGCTACATCCCAACAGTTAGTTGCATGAGAACACGCGAATAATATATGCCAATCATCATCAATATGTCTCACAAAAAGGACATAAGCATGAACACTGGACTCCTTTTTTTTGAAGCTTGTCTCGGGTTGGCAATACACCTCTGGCAACTCTCCAGAGAAATATTTTCACCTTTTGTGGAATTTTCAATCTCCATATACTGGACCATTCTCCTGGAACTTTAAGATGAGAGTTGTCAATAAGATTCTCCATTATAAAATAATAAGCAGACTTACAAGAGAATTTACCATCTTTGCTAAAATTCCAAACTATCTTGTCTTCTTTCTCTAGGTGAAACAGCGGCATGCTCAAAATAGTTGCTACATCACCTTGGTTGCACAAATTTTGTATTATGTCCATGTTCCAATTTTGGGAAGTGGGATCTATTAAATCAAAGACCAACATATTTTCCATACCCACATTTGCTTGTGTTATAATTTTTGGATTGTCAACATTTCGAAGCCTTGGATCCTTCCACACATTAATTTTTCTCTCATTCCCTATACGCTATCTCATGCCCGATTTGACCACTACTTGGGAAATGTAGATGCTACGCCATACATAAACTGGGTTGTGACCCAACCGGGCCCCCATAAAATCCTCCTTAGAAAAATATTTAGGTTTGAAGACTCTAGACACAATAGCGTCTTGGTTGGTTGCAATTTTCCAACCCTGTTTCCCTAGCATGGCCAAATTGAAACCATAAAAGTGGCAAAAACCCATACCACTGTGTTCTTTCCTCATAGACAAACGATCCCAGCTTAGCCAATTGATTCCTCTGCCAGCTCCTCTATTAGAACCCTACCAGAAAGAGTTAATCATTCTTTGCATTTCCTCTCCAAGAGATGTAGGAATAAAAAATGTGCTCATGCAATATGTTGGAATAGCCCGTGTCACTGATTTGACTAGAACCTTTTTGCCTGCTTTTGAAAGGTGTTTACCTGACCAATGTTAGATCTTCCTCCAAATTTTATCTTTCACGTAACCAAAGAGAGCCTTTTTGTTTCTTCCCATCATAAAGGGCAAACCAAGATATTTTTCTGTTACCTCATTCCGTAATACCAAGAGTCGAGGAGCCTCTCTTTTTTTTTTTTTTTACAAGCCATCAGTATTTAAAAAAAAGTTACATTAAAAACATATCAAAATTAATATCTTATGGTAATTCTTTTATATGCTTTGGATCTGGCCACTACACCCAGATCTTTTGAGCTGTAAGTGTTTCAAAAGTTTATTGCGAGTAGAAACAATACCGTCGGTGACAAAGCCTTTATAGTTTCAATCCGAATTGATTATGGTTGGTCACATCAATAGTCAACCCTAAACAAATTCCTTGACCCTATTTTCTACAAACCCACAGTTTTTATCCTTGCACACTATATTATTGAATATCCTCGGCACTCCTTGCAAGTTGCAACAATTGATGGTTTAAAATGACCCTTACTCATTCGGTCATTCCATTCAATGGCAAGTGGAGCTATCATTCGTTGAAAAGGTAAACTTGGGTCGAATTTGGTTATTTTTGAATTGTAACAAGATAATATTTATTTTATTTTTATGTATAAGTATATCTAATCACACTTATTGTAGAATATAGGTGTCCACAGCCACGTTCATATATATTAAAATTAAAATATATATATGTATTTGTAAGTATGAAATTTTGATATATTGATTAAAAACGACATGTGAATCTAATAAAAGTAAAGGCAGTTTCCAAATAACTTAATATTTGAAATAAAAGAATATTATGGGTACCTATCTTTTTTTAAAATTATAATATTAAGAGTGAGTTATCAAATATTTTTTTAGTTATTAGTTATTTTTCAATATTTATTATGAAATTAATATTTAATAAAAAAATTGACAACTTAGTATTCTTGTAACAAAAATTGAATCATGTGTGTTAGCTTTATAATGGTGTTCAAGACCAGTCACATTCTACTAATCAATCCTAACTCAAAAGTTAATTGTGATGTTTTCAGGTTTTAAAAATTATACTTATTGTATTTTATTTTAGACGGATTTATGTTATACCTCTAATAGTCTCAACTTGACCCGATAACTCACATTCTTTTAAAATTAATATTTTTATAATTAGATACAAGTAATATAACTTTTGTACTTAAATCATTAACAATTTTGCAAAACGTGATAATATGTTTATAATGATGTTATTTATTTTGAAATGTAAAATACACTTTAATATTAGTTTTTTGCTTTTTAATTCGATGATTTAGTTGTGAATAACGTTTAAACATATTTCTTATGTTAACATATTG
This sequence comes from Ammopiptanthus mongolicus, assembly GCA_039655645.1. Lineage (NCBI taxonomy): Eukaryota > Viridiplantae > Streptophyta > Magnoliopsida > Fabales > Fabaceae > Ammopiptanthus > Ammopiptanthus mongolicus. Next base: position 26,756,070 of record CM077346.1, on the reverse strand, counting down.
GGCATATTGGGTTGTTTCCATTCTATCCCAAACATTATAGAGTAATGGTCAATAGATTTTAAATCTAAGCAATTGATGAGGTTTAGTAACACATCCTATGGATATCCCTAGTAAGTCTAGTAGTGGGAAGATGATAATGGTAAAGTGTGTGTCAGCCTAACTTGTAACAACTAACCTTTTGTTTTTTCATTATGTTCATAATTTTTAATTACTATTTTTTTTTTGGGTAAACAAGAGGGTCTATGACCAAAGCAAAAATAGAAAAACAAACTAACTAAAAACTGGATCAGTTAATCGGTTTAGTTGAGAAAATATACAATGAAAATAAAGTTCAAAAAGTTATGAAATTTTTTTCATACTTTTTAAAAACAAATAATTTAACAAAAAAATATTTTTTTATAAAAAATAAAAAATATGAAAAACAAAGGGAATTTAATATTTTAGACTTCGTGTTGAATTTGGGATTTGCTGGGGCCTGGTTGATGGGTTATTGCACTAATTTTGGAGGGTGGATTTGCATTCAACAATCGAAGAAGTTGCTCTGTGAAGCAGCAAATGAAAATGATGCCGCAACCTACAAATAATAATGGGCTGTACATTCAATCATAAATTATCATATCAGTAAATATATTTGAATTTTATCTTAACTATTTTAAAAGTCATTCATATCATGATTGATGATTGTTTGACAGTATAAAAAACTTGACACTATCAATGGCATGTACATGCTGCCAAAAAAAAAGAGAAGAACTATGTTATGGTTCCGTTTGGTAAGTCTCATCCGCTAGCTTATAGCGGATGGGTTAGTAGTCCTTTTTGGTAAACATATTTGTCATTAGCGTTAAGTGTAACGTCCCGATTTTCACGTTTTCTAATTCTTCAGTATTTTAACGTCTTTATTTTATTCGAGGTCTTAGGAATGGAAATAAAATATTCTGAGACCATAGTCATGTTTGACGACATCGTAGGAAGCTACGATTAAGTTTTGAGTCGAAAACTCAAATGAAATCCGGTATGCATTTTTACACTGACAGTATGATTTTACTGCTCAGGAGACCTCAGATAGACCCGTGAACGAGACAGTAAGTCTTAGAATTCGATTCTCTACATTTTGGTCAAATTTCACAAAAATTTCAGAAAAATCACTTCCTGACCTCCGTTCAAGCGGAATCCTCAATCGGATGACGAACAGAGGCACATATGGATTTACTGGGACTCGCCAATGGATAATCTTGTTACCACATCATCCCATGACAGTTGGGAGAGTATGCCAAAGTCGTCATGACGTTCGGAAATATCTAGATGCAAAATGACCAAAATGCCCCTAACCTTAGTCTTTTACACTTTTACCATTTTACCCTTTTGACAAATGACCATTTTGTCCTTAAGTGAGCTTTTAAGAGGCTGAACTCAGCCCACACAGCCTCATTCTCACGCACATCAGCCCTCCCAAATAGCTCAAGAACACCATTTTCAACTTTAGAGAGAAAACACAATTGTTGTTCTTGAAAATCCTTGATTACTTGTTAGAAACACTTGATTCCTTGAACAATCTTCCTTCATTTTTAGGTAACATCACTTCTATGATCTTCTAGCTTCTTGAATCTCTCTCTATTTCAAGATTAAACTTCATTTTCATGAAAATCATTTCTTAGATCCAAAACTTTGAAAATCCATAGGAATTTGTAGAAAAATCCTTTTGATGTGAAACCAATTTCTTTGAACTCACCTCATCATTCTCTACCTAAACCCAAGAGCTTATGATTCAACTCTCATCATAGCCCTAAATCCCCAAATGGCCGAACCCTATGTGATGATGATGAATAGTATTTTTCATCAATTTTTGATTTCTAACACTTGATTTCATCCTTAGCTTTCCTATTGCCTTTGAATCCATGAAATGGAAAACCAAGATCAATTCCTAGCTTTATTTTCTTTAGGATGGCCGAAACCCTTAGGTAGAATTGTTGAGTTTTGTTTTGATTATTGTTTAATGTTTGATTGTTGTGTTGTTGTAGTTGGTGACGATTGTCAGGAGGTTCACAAACCGATCAACCAACTTTGATCCGGATATCTGCTTTTCAACAGGTATGGGGGGTGAACCTCATCACACCAAGATAGTGGTAGTGAAGATGGTTGTTTAAGTTTATGAGTGGGTGAAACCCTTTGGTTTGGGTTCACTTTTATTTGTTAAGTTTTGTTAAGTTCTCTTGGAAAACAAGATTGTCATGATGAGTTTATGCTTTAATATGTTGTAGTGTGCTTTAGCATATGTTGATGATGATATGATTGAATAAAAATCATTTCCATGTATGTTGAAAAACCTACTTTGATCACTAGATCAAGTATGGACTTTTATGCTTGATTATGAGGCCATGATGTGTGGTGGACTTTTATGTTTGATTATGAGGTAATAATGAGTAATTGTTGTTTATCATGCTTTGTGTAAGCATTTTGAGCTATATTTGCTTGGTTGGTGAAGCAAGGTCTCCATTTTTCATTGGAGTAGGTTTGTGGCCCTAGTAAGAGGAAATATAAGAACATTTGCTGTTCTTGATCTAGCAAGGTTTTGAAGTGAGAAAACATGATTTCATAACCTATGTTTTCAAAGAAAAACAAAAGTGATTTTGATCCAAAGATCAAATGAAGTTTTAACCTTTAAAATGTGTCACCAAAGTGGGAAAATGTCTTTTCTTTAGCTATAGGTCGTTTAATCAAACTAAGTGCTTCAAAAAGAGAATCAATGAAGGAGTTAGGGAAAAATGAAAACAGGGCACTCACCCAGCGAACCTTGTCTCGCCACGCAAGACAGAGGGAAAACAAGGCATTCGCCTGGCTAATATTGTCTCGCCACGCGAGACAGTGGGCTAGCCCGAGCAGCAAAGATATAACTTCTCGACCTCGCCTCGCGACGTCGTTCTCGCCTCGTGAACCAGAAGGACTGTCCGAGCAGTAAAAGAGAAAGCTTATCTGCTTCGCGTTGCGATACCATTCTCGCCCAAAGACTGTCTAAACAGTAAAGATAACCTCTCAGCCTCGCGTTGCGAAACATATTTTCGCCCCGCGAGAAATGGTTTTATTTATAAAAAGTGTTTTTCAACTCAAACTGTAAAGTTTTACGCATTAAAACCTAAGTTAAGTAATTAACATAGAGTTGAAGACAAGGGTTAATTAAGTATAGTATGTGGTGAAACAAGGCCATATACTATACCATTAATGACTTAGTACATCAATGACTTCATAAGAAATAAACACAAACACGAAACGTTTTGGGTTTTGGAACAGTAGTTCGATGACGGACCGGTGATTCGGACCTCTATCAGTCGTTCAATTGTTTCAGTCTTGTGATGACTCGATCCCGGAGGGATCACGAGATTTATCCGGTGGATAAAGGTTTTGTTTTTCAAAGACGCGTATAGTTCCTAAGGAAGAGAACCTTAGTGGAACTCGAGGTTTACCTGGGGGGTAGACATTGCTTTTTCGCATCTGTTTTGTGTAAGCATTGGCATTTCATATGCATAGTTGTAAGGCCTTGAGCCTAGGAGTTGAGCTTACACCTTGATGCGGGTGCAAATCTTACGGTGACGATCTTCAATGGTCTTTTTGGAGGTATCAGGGTTGGAAGGGCTGACATGTGATCACTTGGTAGCTCTCCTGTGTCGTGGCTAATCCGAGCAATACACTGATATCCTTTACTAGATGCCGTACTTTTCATGTTTGGTCGAGAGTGTTTCCGTAAAGCTAGATACATGCACGTTACGAATGTTGTAGTATCTTGCTCATGGCTGGCAGAAACCGGAACATGTCCTCTCATTCACTCTCTCCGATGTTTTGTTAGCTCCATGGAGTAGGGGTCAGAGTAGTACCCAGTGGCATTGGCATTGAGTCATATACATTGCACTGCACTGCATGACTGTTGATGTTTACATTTACTGTTATACATCGCTATATTGTTTAAGAATGCCTTATATAATGCTGTTAACTATTTAACATGATATTATGCTGTCAACTGCTTAACATGATTGATATTGAGAATTCTTGTAAGCATGTTGGGTACGCTGTTACTTGGTGAGTCGTCCCGTTTTTACTACTGCTGTTTTGTTGTGTTGATAAACAGGAATCTCACCCATATCTGTATGTTTTCTGCTGGTACTTGCTGTTGCTGCTTGAACAGATGGATGTAACGATGATTCAGTTCAGTAATTTCCTTGAGCCCGGAGGCGGACTCTTTTGTTGTTTTGTTTTGTTGTCGGCCAGACTATGTCAGTTTTTGTAGTACCGTTTGGGAGCTACGACTCCTATTACGTATTATTCTTATGTCAGATATATATTAGACCTATGTCTGTATATAGTATTATTTCTGTTTTTGTTTTCTGTCTTTTGTTTCTGTATTTTAATACAGTATGTTCTAGAAATGCATGGTGAACCTAAGTTCATTTATTAGTATTATTTACCTTTATTAATCCCATTATATCTTGTGAAAATAAAAAAAAAAGAAAGCTGTATTTTTCGCATTAATAAATATTTTCGGCCTTATAAACGTTCGGGAATGTGACACTCGGGAAAGGGTGTTGCATTAAGCGTTTTTTTACAAGCTTATGACTTTTTTTCAGATGCTATTTCAAGTAACGTTTGAGCTTATATCTTATAGCGTATATTTTTTTCCTCTTTTCCCCTTATTATTTTATTTTAATTCTACATTAACCCTCTTCAATTTAATTATAATAAAATATTACGTAATAATATAACGTATTATAAATATTTTAATTCCACATTTAATCTCTTCAATATTTTAGTACAACATTTATTTGATATATATATATATATATATATATGTATATATAATATAATTTTATATAATAATATAACGTATTATAAACAGGTAAAATTACCATTTATAGAAAATTTTATATATAATAATGTATCAACATTTTTTTTATGTAATAGTAACCTTCAACATTTATAGTATTAATGTATATATAATTTTTTTTATATATAAACAACATTTATATAAAAAGTTATAGACACATGTCATTTTATATTTATTGGCTAGTTTAACCATTAGTTTTTTCAAATACTTCCACACCAATAAGCTAGCTTATCTACTACCTCATCCGCTATCTGCTATAAGCCCATCTGCTATCAGCTATAAGCCCATCCGCTATCAGCTAGTTTATCCATTAGCTTTACCAAACAGGCTCTATATTATAATTTAGAGTGATAGCCCAAATTAGCCCTTGAAAAATTTTGGGGACCCACTTTTAGTCCCTGAAAAAAAATAAATTAATCATTTAGTCCCTCAAATTTACAAACGCGAGATACATTAGTCCCTAGGTTTAGTTGGACGTTCATTTACTTGCCTATATGTCTCATTAACCACCCTATTTGGCCCGTTAGTGGTCCTGTGTAGTCTATGACGAATTTCACTGTGGAAAATAAATGAAAAGTGAAAAAATGACATAATTTTCAGGTATTTTGAGTTTTAAAATTGTGCATGTTTTTTTCACTTTTATTCGTTTTTCACAAAGAAAATTCTTCATAGGTCACACAGGAGCACTGACGAATCAGGTAGGATGGTTAATAGGACACATAGGTATTGGGAAAAACTCAAGTCCCACATTGACTAGAGATAGAGCCTCATAAAAGCTTATAAAGCTTGGGCAATCATTACCCCTTGATTTAGGTTTTGGGGTTGAGTTAGGCCTAAATCTAATGTAGTATCAAAGCCTATTCGAGATCCATTAAAGGGTCGACCACCATATTATCCACGCACCAAGCTCAATAGTGTTAGGCGTGAGGGGGTGTATTGGGAAAAACTCATGTCCCACATTGACTAGAGATAGAGCCTCATAAGAGCTTATAAAGCTTGGGCAATCCTCACCTCTTGAGCTAGCTTTTGGGGTTGAGTCAGACCCAAATCTAATAGTAGGCAAGTAAATGGATGTTGGAACTGAACCGAGGGACTAAAATACCCCGCGTTTATAAATTTGAGGGACTAAATAGTTAATTTATTCTTTTCAAAAACTAAAAGTGGGTCTCCAAAAATTTCAAAGACTAATTTGGATCTCCACTCTATAATTTATATGCAATGGCTTGTACACACCGCCAAAAGTGAAGCAGGAAGTTTCTTATCTTTTTTGTTTAATGCATCAACCAGGTGAAGGATGAGTGTTTATTTATGGTGAATATGTGTGTGTGTGTTATCCAATTTTGTTATTTTTGTGTATCAACTTGTGATTCCATAAATCGATGATTAATTGGATATAACTATTACTCTGATTGGATTAAATTTGTGATTTCTATTATGCCTCGCCTCTGCGTGGATACTCTCTTGTGGTTCAGGAATTATTAGTCTTTGGTTAAATGGTACAACACGAGTTATGGCATTAGTGTCTTTGCGTGACTTATGGGTGGAACCTTGTATTTTTTTTTATTTAGGGGGGCGGGGAGGAGGGGGGTTAAGTTCTAGGCATTCGGTGGTCAGCAGCTGTTGCATTAATTGAAAAACGCGCACAATTATAACGCATTCCAATTCTAGATATTCAGTAACATGTCATGGCTTTTACTGCAGGGGTGGCGGCTTCAAGGCAAAAAAAACGTAGGGCTAGACAACGACTTGTCATCCGATCCGAACCCGACATATGGATGATGATAACCAACCCGACCGAATCAAGTAAGAAAGAGAGGTTTTTAAACAAACAACAAACCCAGAAAGTCAAAACACAAACAAACATTGCATCGCATTAGAGGTAGAGGACTCTTGAGGCTGAGTGGACAAACACTGCAACCACCGTCGTCCGTGTTGCTTCCCCTGTCCACCGCATCGGACCACTGTTGTCGCTGTTCGCGTGGCCAAACTAAGATACACATCACAGTTCCTCCGCGCACAACAGATCCAACGCCATTTCGTTGATCTGCAAGGTGCCTGAACCAAGTTGGTCTGAAACTGAGTGGTGGTGTGTCACTCCTGAGATGGATCTGGTCCGCCGAACGCCTCCTTCCCCCCGCCGCCTGTCAAGTTCGTCACGCCACTGCCGACCAAGACCTCGCCATTCGTCAGGGCCGCCAACGACAGAACACGGTGGAGCCCCTCATCTCTTTCTTTCCCCTTTTCTCTCTACGCCACCTTCCTCCCCCTCATCTCTCTTTCTCTCTCTCTCTCTCTCTCGCGGCTTCTGCTTTCTTTTTTTTTTTTTTTTGAAGGTCTCTAGTTCAAGTTCTGCTTCTGGAAGAAAGCGAGGCTACAACAAACCCTAAAAAAAAATGGTCCTTTTCACAATTTTGTGTCAAAAAAAATTATTGGGCCGAAAATCAATTAAAAGATCCAACCCGCTCTAACCGACCCATCCAATCCGCCCAACCCGACTATCGCGACCCGCTCAACCCGACCACACTCCGGACGAGATTGGGTCATATATATAGATGGGCGGGTTGGTTCGGATTGGGTCGTTTAGGCCCGAATCCAACCGAATCAGCCCATTGTCCAGCCCTAATTGTGTGCGATGTCAGTATTTTTTTTTTTTTAAAATATAATTAACCACATCTATTCTAGTTGTAGAATAGGTAATTTGACTAATTTTAATGCTTTCATTGTTGTATAATACAAGAGTAAAGGCTCAAATTGGTCTCTGAAAATTTTTGGGGACCCATATTTAGTCATTGAAAAATATAAATTAATCATTTAGTTCATCAAATTTAGAAACGCATGACAAACTAGTCCCTAGGTTTAGTTCTGATGCCCATTTACTTGCTTATGTGTCCCATTAACCATCATACCTGATTCGTTAGTGATCCTGCGTGGCCTATGACGAATTTACTTTGTAGAAAACGAATAAAAAGCGAAAAAAATATGCACAGTTTTAAAACCTAAAGTACCCTATAATTATGCATTTTTTTCAATTTTCATTCATTTTCCACGATAAAACTTCGTCACAGGCCACGCAGAACCATTAACGGGTCAAGTAAGATGGTTAATGAGACACATAGGAAAGTAAATGGACGCCGAAAACAAACCTTGGACTAATGTGTTCCCCGTTTGTAAATTTGAAGGACTAAATGGTTAATTTATTTTTTCAGGGACTAAAAATGGGTCCCCAAAAAATTTCAAGGATTTGGGTCTTCACTTATAATATTATTTGTGGGTTACAGCCAAATAGCCTTTATGTTGTCAAGGAGATACACAAACATCTTACTCAATAGTGAAATGATATTATGACGATTTGGTATCGCTACGGTTTAACTTTCTTCTTGATAATATTATATATATATATATGGGGTGTGTGTGTGTTGAATTATTTGTATTGTTTTGTTTTTCCCTCACTGAAATCTGGGACTCACCCCCGTCCCTTTTGATCTATTTTCAGGTATTTCTCGAGGGGAGCCATCTCAGGAGCCCGTTGCACTTGTGTAGTGCAGGCGGTTGCTCGTGTTACTTTTTGTTTAGTTGTCATATGGGATATCTATGTTGTTTTAGAGTTTTAATTTCCTTTTGGTTTTGGATTTAAATCTCTTTCTTGTTGACTCAAGGTCACCTTGACTTATGTTTGGAATAACTATGATATTTATTTCTAGTATTTATTGCCTTATGTTATGATGTGATTTAAACATGTTTGAAAGGCCTAAGGAATGAGACAAAGGGGTCCCATTCGGACCGATCAGTAATGCCTAAGTTGGGTCTCGTTATCGCTCGGATCAACCATATTAGTAATTAGAGCTATGATTTGACACTATCTCATATATTTTTGTCACATATTATAGCTGAGATAATGAAGTTTGTTTAAATTTTGTATGTTAATTTATGTTCGTAACAAATACTCCCTTCAGATTATATATAAGCAAAAAAATCTAACTTCACACGTAATTAGTTATATTAGTTTAATTGTCTTGATTTGTGTAAAAAAAATAAATTATAGTTACGAAATTACCCTTTCTTGAGAATGTATAATACTCTTAGAAGTTATGTCTTGGGAATGTATAATACTCTTGAAAAAATAAAATAAAAAATTAACCAAAGGATATTTTTGATATAATAATATTAAATAAGATTGATTTGATTGAATTTTTGTTAATATTTAAATTCAAAAAAATTAGACATTTTTTTGCTTCTTAGGAAAGTAGTGTATATTATAAGGATCATTGATATAATAATTATAGCATGGATGACATGAAGGCGAAAGCTCTTATCCACATTCCCACTCATCAAAATCAATCAAAATGCCTAATAATTACCATTGGAAAAGCATAGCTGAAAGAGAAACCTCAAACGAACCTCACCGTCCCTCATCACACTATTGGTAATCGTATAAAGCATAGGAAGAACACAATATTTAATTTTAATACCAAAAAAGTGGAGTTCAAAGTCAAAAACTGACACGACGCTGACTCATACCGCATAACTCAAGGTTCGGAAAAATAAAATAATACTAATATGTAAGGTAGTAAAAATTTAAACAACAATTTAATAAATAATTTATTTTTTGGTTAAATATAAATATAATTTATATTTATTCATTCATAATATTGAAATTATATTTTTAATTTTTAAAGTGTATTCTAATTTCTACACTTTAATATAGCTTCAATGTGTTTCAGTGTTTATGCTTGATAGAGCCCTATCCAGTTACTTCAATCAAAACTTAAAATATTTAGTTTAAATAATTTAAATTGGAGAAATGTTATATGTACAGCAGATTATTTCTAAATAAATGTTTTAAAAATACTAGTTAAGAAATCCTAAAAAAATAATTATTTATTAAAAAAGTAAAGAAATCATTTTTCAATATATCAAATACATAATTTTTCATACCAACTTAATTTTTAGATTCCTTAAAAAATGTTCTTAGAGCAGTCGTTAACATTCCCCTATCATTACATGAACTGTTGTGCCATTATCTGGTGTAACATTACACATATTAAAAAGAAGTGATGGAATTTAGTTAGATGTTGTCAAATTTTAGAAAAGATGCATCTCTGATATCTAAAATGAATCACAAAGAATTCTCTCAGTTAAGTTACAACTAAATAATATACAACTTCAATAGATAAATTATATTTCCTTATTGATAGATGATATGTAATTTTCACTATAAATTTTTTATGAGGGTAGTGATCTTCACTGGTCTTGCAAGGAGGTGTACCTTCCCCTAATATAAACTTCATTCTAAAAAAAATTACATAAATGATATTCATATTTGATTAGTAATGTAGTACTTTTTCTTATATAAAATTTGTGTTAAAAGTTTAAATGTAAAATAAAAAAATAAAATAGATAATAATATTTAAATAATTCATATGAAATCTATATTAGTATACATTTTTTTTATTATGTACTATATTAGTACAAATTTAGCATTTGGTCAAATTTTCATAGAATTTTTTTTTTTTTTTTTTTGCCTTTCTCTACAAAGCATGATACAAATCTTATTCCAATTAAACTATTTTAATAGCAAATTAAACTCTTTATTTATTTCCAATCAATAAACAAACAAATTCTAAATTTAACCTTTCTCTCTCCTAATTAAGTTGATAAAAAAATAAATTATATTTAATTAATAATTTAAAAATGTAATTTTAACTCGCTGGATTTTTCATATCATATACTAATCAGTCTCATTTATTTAAAACCGTTCATTTTTTACCTTTTAATGGACAAAATGAGTTATTTGTCCTATATTGAAATGTCTAGGATATTAATTGTATTAAATTGTTAAAATTTATTGTGAATTAATTGATACTAAGAATTAATCGTAAACTTTTAATATTAGTCCATAATAAAATGTAATTATTTTTTTATTTATGTGTATAAAAAAACATCATTGGAAGGATATCTCGATACATTAATTTTCCATCTACCAATTGAATTTTTTTTAAGGAATCTATCAAATGATAACATTTTATAGGATAAAAAATACATCATTTTTAATATTATCATTTTTTTTTTAATTTTAATGTCAAGATTGAATATAAGGAGTAGGGATGGCAATTTTATCCATGCTCACGGGTATTCGCGGGTAAAATCCACGGCGGATACGAGGCGGGGGGCTAAATGAGTACCTGCGGGTAAAATAAATGGGTAATTCTAATATCTGCTAGTCTAACGAGCGGGGGCCGGTAATGATATATCTGTGCCCGCGGATACCTGTACACGCCTATGAAATTACTAAATTACCCTTTTATAAACCGAAGTTACTAATCCTAACCCACTCTTCCTCAATCCTCTCCTATTCACTCGAGAACCCACAAGCCACAACCGTCAACCCTATCTCCCTCTCCCTCTCCCTCTCTATCAGCCTAACTCCTCCACGACTCCACCGTCCGACCATCCTTGACCTCCTCCGCCTCTCCTATATCTCGGCTCTTGGCTCTCCTCAGTCTTCAGGCGGCTCTCTCTGCTCGACAACACCACCGCCGCCACCACAGCACCACCGCCACGTGACTCCTTGTTGGGAAGCACCACCCCCAAATATTTTCATCACCCTAAAGCCGTCAATGATACAATATGTCTTTCTTCAATTTTGCAATCTGTCTCTCATGACAGTACAATATGATTACTGCATCACCCCAAAAAAATTATTTTTTGGTTTTCTTGCTTCTACCTCACAGGCTTGTTGAAATTTATGTTTAATTGAGTTAATTTTCCACCGTCCGACCATCCTTGACCTCCTCCGCCTCTCCTATATCTCGGCTCTTGGCTCTCCTCAGTCTTCAGGCGGCTCTCTCTGCTCGACAACACCACCGCCGCCACCACAGCACCACCGCCACGTGACTCCTTGTTGGGAAGCACCACCCCCAAATATTTTCATCACCCTAAAGCCGTCAATGATACAATATGTCTTTCTTCAATTTTGCAATCTGTCTCTCATGACAGTACAATATGATTACTGCATCACCCCAAAAAAATTATTTTTTGGTTTTCTTGCTTCTACCTCACAGGCTTGTTGAAATTTATGTTTAATTGAGTTAATTTTGCACAATTAGATTAACTAATACACCTGATGACCTTGCTTCTCAGTAACCTACATTAAGTAGCTTCTTTTTGAATGTGTGGATCATGGTTACGGCTTGGATTGACAATTTCTGTGTACCTTGGTTTGTGGATTATGTTTTTAAAGAAGAACAAATTCTTTCAGTTTCAGGTTAAGAGAAGTGAATTTTGAAAATATTATGCCTTTTGTATTTGCTAAATTTGTTCTTCGTGCGAGTTTGCAAAGTTGAGTGTAGCCGTTTTCCTTAACTTCAAAATGTGTGCTTTGAAATTTATTAAAGCTCTTTTTTCGTTATCACCTTAGAAAAAAACAACTTGACAGATATCCATGGATACCCGCTATATCCACGGATACCTGTTAAATACCCGCTTGGCTGGTACTTGAGCGGGTGACGGGCGGGAACGGGGACGGATTTCCCCCACGGGGGAGTGCTACCCTTGTTTGCCCCGCCCCATTGCATTCCTAATCAGGAGCTAACAATTTAACAGTTGAGAGGATTCTCCACCCATATGGTAAGATCGCAATACTTTAACATAGTGTTTGGTTGGAGAGAAATGGAGGAGAGGGGAAGGATTTTTTTTTTTTTTAAATCTTTCATGTTTGGTTCAAATTTTTGGAGGGGAGGGGAGGGGAGGGGAATAGAGGGGGTAAAGTCCCTCCTAACTCAATTTTGACTCCCCTCCAATATTGGGGATTTGGAGGAGAGGGAAGAGATTTTAAAATATTTTACATGTATTGACTAAAATATCCTCATTTGTGTATTTTTGAAATAAATAATTATAAGTGTGTAAAAGCAAATTAGTTTTAAATTCTCCCCTTTACTCCTCTCAACCAAACACAATAGATAATTAAAATCTTTTCTCTCCCCTCCACTCATTTGAACCAAACATAGCCTAACATGAGTGGTAAGGGAATATTTCAAATACGAAAAACATATTTACAATGAAAAATATAAAACAAAGAAGCAAAAAGATAAAGAGTTTAAGAAGTTTTATACTGACAACCAATAATATTTTGACAAATCAGCATTATTGTTGTTCCTATCTTTTATTTAGTTATTAAAATAAAAGCACAATTATCAAAATATTAGTGGATGATAATATAAATCTTTTTATACTAATAATACATGATACTTTAATCCCAAGAGAAATAAATATCTCTACGATCTAATGATTAATTATATGATATGAGCAATCTTCCAAACCCTCTTTATACTTTAATGGAGGAAAATACTTTACTACCATGGCCTTCAAGATGAATTCCATTTATTGTCATCTCCCCTACAAACACTAATCCTCCCCTTACGGCTAGGATAGGCCTCCAAAACACTTCTAATTCTCTCTAATTTTGCCACATGAAATCTTCTACTCCGATCCCAAATAACCGACCCTATGCCTCGAGAGTTGTCCTCCGAGAGTACGGGTCAATATTTATCTTAAGAAGGTTTCATGGGTCGCAATTATTTTTCCGGTAAAATAGGTTGATTGGTCATATACGTTTTTTTATTTTTTACATCAATCCTAGAAATTTTATTTTTTTTCAAATTGGTCCTACACGTTATGTTCCATTTTTCATTTTAGTCCTTTTCGTCAATTTCGACCTAACGTCGTCGGTTTTGACATGACGTGACTATCACGTTAGTCTGACATGTAAATTTTGATCTGACGCGATAAGGTCGAAATTGACAGAAAGGACTTATGTGGAAACGAAACATAACGTGTAAGATCAATTTGAAAAAAAAATAAAACTTATAGGATCGATGTGAAAAGCAAAAAAAAAAAAAAAACGTATAGAACCAATCAATCTATTTTACCTATCTTTTACGGTGATGCTTGTAAATATTATTTTTTAAATACTGAGTCCCACTTGGCAAATAAATTTACTGTGATGCTTAGAATGTCTTTAGTCACACCAAAAAATCTGGAGAGGATTGTTAAGTAGGCAAATGCTAGGGTGAGAAACTATCTCATGTCTCTCACTGTGAGCAAATCTTTTTTTGTAAAATTTTTATTATTTTAAAATCCTTAAACTTTTCAAATTTACAAAATAAACCCCATTACCTTCTCTCCCACGATCCCTCTTCCCTCAAGCTCGTTTGGATCCGAACATGCAGATCCTCATGAGAGCTTCTTCAAGCTCTTGCAATACATAACGAAGGCTTCAATTCCAACGTCGGTGAGCTCACAACACGCGCAAAGCTTGAGGCACCTGAGGTTAAGGCAATGCGTTGAGATGAGGGCGAGCGCATCTTCCCTGATGCTCACGGATCTGCGGTCATATTTGAGGGTGAGCTTCGTGATTGAGTCGAATCGAGAGAAGAGGGAAGGAATGAAGGGAAGGAGATCTGATTGGGCATTGAGAGAGAGACGATTGCAGCTGTGTCCCTCGATCTGCAACCACCGCTAGCAAATGAGTGAGCAATGGTTACGATAAGCAGAGCTGAGTGTGCTATAGTGAGTGGTCACACGAGAGACAAAAGATAGGGGAGGGAGAGAGAATGTTGTATGAGGGTGGAAGAGGTAGAGGGCCACACGGCCATGGAGGACAGCGGCGGTGGGGTGGGGGTGGGGGTTGGCAGAGAAGGAGAGAGGAGAGTGAGAGAGAAAGGGTGACTTTTTAATTGTACAATAATTCAGGGACTGAAAACTAATTTTTTTATTGCATAAAAAGACCAGCTCATGGTGGGAGACATAAAATGGTCTCCCACCCTAGAATTCACCATGTTAAGTAAAGAATCTGAAAGGAGTTAACCTTTTAGTTTAATTTTCATTTCTTTTATTATTATTTTTTTCACTATCATTAAATTATGCCTAAATATATAATAAAAAATAATCATTTTTAATAATTAGTTATATTTGAACTTATGAACATAAAAAATTATAAGTTTAATTGTTAAACACTAACAATGTAAAATATTTTTACATTGACAACCAATCACCAATCATGATATGGATGACTTTTAAGTTAATTAGGATGAGAGTCAAATTTTTTACTGATGTGATAACTTATAATTGGATGACTGTGTAAAAATATTTTACATTGTCAGTGTGTAGCAATTAAACTCAAAAATTATAATTAAACTTATTAAATTTTTGGTTTGACAATTTTTGGGAGAAATTAAACTTTTTTAAAAATTTGATAAAATATATGTTCACGCGGGTTGAAGACCAACCGATGACGAGTCCTCTCAAAAGTCGATCCTAATAGGCTAAGTGAATGTTAGAAATGTGGTTATACAATTCCTTTAGATGGATTATATACGTGTATTTGAAAATCCGTTTGCAAAATTGAGTTTTGATTAACTTTTTTTTTTATAAGTTCGAGTTTTGATGAATTGAGTTTTGCAAATTGAGTTTTGACTAAAAGTTAGTTTGCAGTATCTGATTTATGTTGAGATATTTTATTGTTAAAAGTAAGTTTGATATGATGAATTTTGTTTGGATTGTGACATACAAACTAACTATTTGATGTACAATTATCAAATTGTCCTTCAATTTTTAGACGTATATGAGAAGTGATTAATTTTTAGGATAATATGATAGGAGTAGGAGTTGGAAAACTCAAACTCAATTTTGGCAAATACATAAACAACAATTTTTTTGTCTACCCAAACTTCAATTTGATCCCAAAGTAAGTTTATCCAAATGAATTAAAAAAAACACCAAACATCATTGCAAAAATAAGCTTGGATTTCTCAGTTTGAGTTGTGCAAACGTGCATCCAATCATATAGACGATGCCTATCAACATGGATTGTGTGAAGGTCGGGAGTTAAGGAAAATGTAAAGTTATACGATAATGTAAAAAATTTACATTCAGCATAAATCAATCAAATTTAATATTTTCCAATAAAAAGGAAAACAAAGAGAAAAACAGAGACGCTTGATTTAGTAAAGTTGAAGGTGTTGTTAAACTGTAGCAGAACAACGCAGAAAATCACGAATCTTTGTATTTGACCAACAATTAAAAAACTCGAGACATGTGGAATCATACTGTTCTTAAGGATTTATTCGTCTAGAAAGAAAACCCCCAGGATTTAATAGGCTTGTCCCGATCCTATCGAATCGGAGGTACTAGAACAACACGAGAAGAGAGTACTTAACCCATGAAGGGGAAAAACAAGAATAATGGCACTTGGATTTTTTTATAACCACCAAAAGAAATAAAATGAAACTTTTCTTCACGGGTTGCAAAATAACTCACAATTTGCATAGGTTTTTAACGATCACCAAATTTGATAGCTAAAGATGCAAATTCGGTCACTAAATGGTTTAGCGATCGATTTAACGATCACCAAAGGTGGTAGCAGAATGCTTAGTCGTCAAACCGTTCGGTGGTCGCTATATCGATTGCTAAAACATTTAACGATCGATTTAGCGATCAAATTTTTATATTTAGCGACCAATTAAATTCGGTCTCTAATTTCGATCGCTAAAATACAATTTTACTATAGTGAAATAGCTTTATAAAAAGCTAACTTTTAGCCGTTGAAAATAATGAATGCACCATCATTAGAGTATTTCTAATGGTGCAACATTAAAGTTGTTAAATTTCATTTTTATAGATCATACAATATCATTTAACCACTTTCTATTATATACTACTTTAAATAATTGTACACTTACGTTAGATTATCATTCAAATAGCATAACTAATAAAGGCCAATAAATATCAAATTAACATATCAGAATTGCACATTGTTATTTGAAAGAAATTTCCATTCATTGTTTTCCAAAAGAACACGTTAAGCCAATTTGCATTCAGTCAAGTTAAATGAAGAAATGTGCAAATTTCAATTAAAACTTAAAAAAAATATAATTTAATGTATTAAAGAAAAAGTTAAAGGAATTAAATAAGAAGAAGAAGAGAATTTAAAACATTTCATTTTAAATTCAGATTTTTGAAATAGAAATAAAATATACAACAGAAGGGCCCCAACTCGTCTTAACCCAAAGAGAGATTCGACAAGGTGGATCCGTAGCACGGCTCGTGGCGGAAAATACAAACAAAAGGGCCCTTTGCTTTTCAGGTGAGAAGTAACAACGCCTTTGCTGACCCACCTTAATCTCGTTTCTTCAATTTTCTATCCAAAGAAGGGAAATTTTACTGTAACTATATCGGGTGAGTTATCATACATTCATTTCTGTTTTTTTTTAATAGAAATGTCAAAATCAAATGTAGATATTTCCTACACCTTGTGCGTGCCACTGCATCCTTCCTTGAGTGAAAAATATAATCTCCCATTGGCCCAATTATACTTTCTTGTGTAGGTTATCCTGAGTCATAGACCACAACTAAAGTAGGTCACAGATTTGAGATTAAGGCGCCCTTTCGTAAATATGATCGATATGTTAATTTATAGTTGATAAGTTAATTTTTAATTGAAAATTTATAACTTATAATTAAAAAGTTACCTGGTTGAATTTAAAGTATTTGTTAAAATTACTTTTTGAACTAGCTTATAAATATAAAATGACATAAAAAGATATATTTATGATAAGAATAGTAAAGTGAGAATTTTATTAAATGAATGAGGGTCAAAATGAGAGAAAAGTCAATAGTTATAAGCTATAAACCATAAATTAA
The DNA here is from genome assembly GCA_039655645.1 of Ammopiptanthus mongolicus. Lineage (NCBI taxonomy): Eukaryota > Viridiplantae > Streptophyta > Magnoliopsida > Fabales > Fabaceae > Ammopiptanthus > Ammopiptanthus mongolicus. The sequence continues at coordinate 26,738,501 of CM077346.1, read as the reverse complement.
GGACTTATTTGGATTGACTTATAAACAGCTTATTTGTGCTTATCTACTGACATAAACGCTTATCAGAGTGTTTGAGAGAGCTTATGAAAATAGCTGATGACATGTCCATAAGCTATTTTCAGCTTATTTTGATAAGCTCTCCAGGATAGCTTATGAAAATAGTTTATAACTTATATGAAAAAAATTTGATTATATATATATTTTTTATTATAAAATTATAGAAATAGCTTATACATAAGCGCTTAATTAAGCTGTTTACCCAAACATATCCTAAATAAAATAACTTTTGAAAAAAAACTATAAACTAGTGAAATAAGTTTATTTACCAAACATCTTTATTTCAGTCAAACAAACTTATAAATTAGTCAAATAAGATATAAACTAACTTATTAGACTTGTCAAACACAGCCTAAATACATAATAAAATACTGAACTCAAATGGAGCACCAAATAAGCAATTTCGTTATTTTCACAAGACAAAAACTTGCAGCAATCTCGCCATTTTAAATTGGGTATATTAGATTAAGAGTAAATATTTAATTTGTTGGTCCCTGAAATTGTAGGGTCGTATCAATTTAGTCCCCCACATTATCAATATTCCAAAATGATCATTGGAATTTCAAAATGTAGCAAATGAATCCCTGACATTATTCACTTAGCTTCAAATGCATCGTTGATATTATCAACTTAATGTCATTATGGTCCATACAAATATCAACGAAGGGACGAATCTGATTAACTTTCTGGAATTCCAGGGATCATTTTGAAATATTGATAATGTGGGGGGACTAAGTTGATACGACTCTATAATTTCAGAGACCAAATTGAATATTTACTTATTAGATTAATTATACTATTAATCTATTTTAAGTGACATTTTGATAAATAATTTAGTTCATTATAATGATATTTTTGCATACTAATGAAGAATTAATTATCTTTTCAATCATACTATTATACTTTAAAATATCTAAATTTCAACTATTCATATAAGTTGAAACATAATAAATTAAAGCACTTAATTACTAAAAATTAAATAAAAATTAAAAATTAAATAAGAGTAGTTTAGGATAAAAACTCCTACAATTAAAGATTAATTCTGTGTTTTTTAATTTGGGTATCTTGCACCAAAACTACACTCGAGAAAATTTTAATTAAATGATTATTATCACATGAAAATATAATTGTTTGATGCATTGAAATTAAATGCATCATATTTATATAAGATTTAATTGATATGTATTATTAGTGTAAAATTTTATTCCATCATCAACTAATCAGTAATTGCTACATAAGCTAAAATATTGGATTCTTATCTTAACTACCTTAAAAATAACTCATATATTGATTTTTGATTGATTAACGGTATAAAAGAAACTTTACATAAACTCATTTATATATATATATATATATATAAGTAATAATGATCAATTTACATTTAACATACCAAACTCTTACACACTTTTATTCGAAAAGAAAAAAAAAAAAGTATTAAAACTAGAAAGTGGTGCCCACTTTCGTAAAACACTTTCTTCTTTCAAAAATAAAGTATTTTCCCTTAAAAGTATATAATAATAGTGTAATTTATTAGAGTCACTTAACTCCTCCTTTCATAAGTTTAATTATGTTATATTATCACTTTTATTTTATATTATTTTAAATAATTCTCCACATCAATGATATAATTTAAAAAATGATGAAATACTTATATAAGTAACAATTACTTCTGTAAACAATAATTATTATAATTGAATATGGTGTCATTGGTGTTCCAATAATATTACAAGGTAAGAAAGAGATATTTTAACATAAACAAAAACTTAAATACATAAATATATAAAACATAAAACATAAAAATACGATATTAATTAATAATAAATGGAAGTGACTGAAACATGAGTGTCCGCAGAACCGCTTGACAGTAGGGCTTTTCCTTGTCAGATACGAAACACAATATAGCCAAAAAAATTAAGCGCACACCGATACGCATCATAACATAATCAAAGGCCGAAAGCAAACCCAACCACTAGTCCATTTCCATTCCCAAACACACCACACCCTGCCCCTTCCCTTCCATTCTGAAGCCACCCAGCCGTTATTATTTATCGCCAGAAACAAACACTTCATTCACGTCACACTCACAACCTCCCAAAGGGTCTCAACAAATTTTCTTGTTTTTATTTTTCCACAAGTTCCCATACCCCATACCCATACCCATACCCATACCACACCACAGCCCACCCCCTCCCTCTTATTCTAGCTACGATCGATATGCGGTGTCTCTCTCATCATCACTCCCACTCTTCTTCCCCTTCAATCCTTCTCTACCAACCACCACCGCCACATTAATTATCATCATCATCTCTTTCCCCTTTTCGTTTCACCCCAAACAAATACAATTCAACATGCTCGACTCCGTTCTTCTAGCACTTTTCCTTCCTTGTCTCGGCATGAGTGCCGTCTTCATAGTCTACATGTGCCTTCTCTGGTACGCTACAACTCATCAACCATCCCATTCCACGCCACCGGCTAAACCGGTCACCGACAAAGGCCTCTCCGAGTCGGACCTGGAAAAGCTTCCAAGGATCGCCGGTAAAGACCTTGTCATGGGGTCCGAATGCGCCGTGTGTCTCGACGAGATCGAGAACGAACAACAGGCTCGACTCGTTCCCGGTTGCAACCACGGGTTCCATGTTCAATGCGCTGACACATGGCTTTCCAAGCACCCGGTTTGCCCGGTTTGTAGAACTAAACTCGACTCTCAGATTTTCACTTCCTCTCCGGATCAAAATCCATGTTGAAAAGGTTCATTCATTTTACCGTACGTGGCATCAAAAAAAAAAAAAGAAAAAAAAAAAAGAAAGAGAAAATTAAGAACCAGGCACACAGAGAGAGAAGTTGAAGCCAACAACGTTGTTTCTTAATTAGTTTAATGTCTTTCAATAATATACGGTGTACTTATGTGTTGGATTGTCACATTGATGGAACTGCTAATTTTTGCGACATAGGAGTGGGGCGGTGGTGACTCATCAGACTCGGTGTTGTTTTCTTTTGTGTTTTGAGTTTAATTATTAATTATTGATAATTATTGATTTGTTGCTAATTAGAAGGTTTGGTGATGGACATGTTTGTTCAGAAGTTTCTTTTTCATTTTTTTTTTTTGTGTGTCTAAAATTGATTTCTAACTTTTTATTGAATGAGAAAGAGTGAACGTGTGGAAAGGGGGAGGCAATAACTGAAAAGAAGAGCGGGCTATTCACGCTAACGGGTATCCACGGACCACGATACGTTTTTCAGGGATCGTTGAAGCAAGTGGGTGGGAATTGGATGGATGTTTTGGGTTGTGAAATTCAACGGTTCAGGTTCATGTGTTTTCCATTCTCTGATTCATCTTTTCATTTTTTCCTAGACACTGATAAAAAGAAAGTCAGAGAGAGAGTATCCAAAAGTGGTTTTGATTCCTGGCAACAACAACTAGATGCCAGCTAGCTGCTGAGTTATTTTATCTCATTTTAGTTACTTTTAACGGTGTGAAAAAATATATATTTTTATGGAATATGAAAATGGAACCTCGCAAAGCGTGGGCAAAAGAGAATTGCTAGGCTAGCTAGGGTAATGGGATAATGTCAATGGGCAAAAAATATCTGACTAATGAAAGCAAGAGTAATTAGTTACTCATAATAATTATCGGGAGGTGGGATTACAGGAGATTTGGATCCTTTCATATTAGAATTTAATATAAAGAAGTTATGTTGAGGATCTCATCATTAAATCTGATTAATGAGTCTCACTTAAAAAATATATAAATAAGATTTAATGATAAAATCCTCCAACATAACTTTTTTGTATTGAATTCTAACATAAGATGATTCAAATCTAGGGGTTGGGTTAGGGTTGATATGAAGTTCATTGATTGCATGGGATGCCACTGGATGGTGGTGGCGCCACGTCACGACGTGAAACAGTTCCCAGCCCTTATACGAAAATGACCACACTAATAATGGGTCTTCGGTGGCAAATGGCTGTTCTTGATGGAGCCTTTGGGATATTTGGGAAAATTAATTAATGTGAGTCATGAGGAAGTGAGGAACCCCACGGATGTGGAGTGGTTGAATGAATGTGATAGATAGGTCCTGCAGCTGCGATTTTATGGGAACCGTAGAAGAGGAAAGTAAGAAAATAACAAATTACCTGTTCATATTCCATTTCACAAAGAACCAACGTGTCAATCACATTTCATAATAAACAATTTAGTTATTTGAGGATCTAAAATGGACACTCCAGGAACATTTTTTTACGTATTTATATGTATAAATATTTAATTTGATTCTTGAAATTATAGGATGATATTAATTTCGTCTGTCATATTATCAATATTTTAAAATAATCCTTGAAATTTCAAAATGTAGCAAATGTATCTCTGACATTATTCACTTAGTTTTAAATACATCTCTAACATTACCAACTTAATGTCATTATAGTCCATGCAAATATCAATGGAGGGACGAATCTGATTAACTTTCTGCAATTCCAAGGATCATTTTGGAATATTGATAATATAGAGGACTAAGTTGATACAATTCTATAATTTCAGGGACTAAATTGGATATTTATCCGTACGTGTATATGGTACAGATATTTTAACACTTGTTTATACTCATTGATCGATGTAGATGTTCCAACTAAAGATAAAAAACATTATCCATTTATAAAGGATCCTTCAAAGTGACATGCATTTACTGTATTCAGTAGCTCGGAATCATCGAATGAATATCGGACAGTTCATATTTTAAGTTCGATAAATCGGATTTATAAAATAAATTCGGAATGTGAGTCGTATGATCTTTATCAAATGGTTCTAATATACTGAATGTAGAAAATTTTGACCGCAGCAAATTCATTTACATTCATAAACGTCTTTAACCTCCAGAGAGTAGCATTCAAATGTCCTTTAGCCCACCTTTTCCAACTGGAAATATCTCCCATGCTCGACCCTTATACTATATTTGATATAGGTGAAACCCGAAAGAAAGAAATTGTGGAGAAGAAAGAAATAGCAACGAAATGAAAATGGATCTTCTTCAACTAGATTTCCCTCCATCTTCTCTAAAGTCAAATGTTAGTCGTTGGATTAATCTAATGACTGAGAGAGATTTCATGTCAGCCGTTAGATTAATCCAACGACAAACATTTAGCTGGAGAGAAGATGGAGGGGGAATCCGGATGTAGAGGATTCAGATCCGAGGGAGAGGAACTCATTTTTTTCTCATTCCATAAATACCCTTTACCTCAATAAACAATGAACAATTATTATTATTGTTAATAAGGGCATAATTGTCTATTTAAGAAAACTCATTTTCTTTCTTTTCACTTTCTATCCTATAAAACAAGCAGAGAGAGAAATTCATTTTTTTCCCTCATAACTTTTTTTTTATATTTCTTTCATATCAAACAACACTTGAAATTCAATCTTTTCTCACCATTTTCTTTTTTCTTTCTGAAACTAAACAAAGACTTATAGTGTGTTTGGTTTCCTATTGGGAAGGTCCCAAACGGGCATTGGAGGTGTTCAAAATTAATCTAAATTAAATTTAATAAAAATTAAATAAATTAATTTTTTCGTTTTATTCTTAAAATTTGATTAAATTAAAAAAAATAGATTTTGATTTTCAAAAGTCAATTCAGTTTAAAGTTCTTAATATTAATAAATATTTTTACTCGTAATAACTCTAATTTCTCAGAAACTTTTATCATTTTTCGTAATTAAGTATTATTTTAGGTATGTAAAATAGATTATTTACGTTTTTAAGTTTATTTATTTTTTTTCTTTTAAATGAGTTAAAATGTTTTTAACTCACAAATTATAGTCTTTTAAAAAATGTTTGGTAAAAATTAATTAAATTGATCCAATTTAAACCAATTTTAGTTTAGTTTTTAGAATGTAACTAGTCTTAAAGGCAATGTAAATAATTTTTTTTTTATTGATTGGCTTTTTTGCCTCAAAATTAATTGGATTTTGATCTGTATAGTGAGGTAGAACTCATCCCATGTAACATTTCGGATAACCCTACTAACTTACTCCACAAACATATATGTTGACGGAGTGTGCAAGGAGTACCTAGAAAAGACAATTTGACGTCCAAGTCATTAAGTATAGTAGTAGGGTCAAAGTATCATAGAAAATATATATAGATCACTTACGGGATGGAATGTGGTATTTGTAGGAGAGACTCCCAGTGTCACACTTTGAGTTATGAGTCTGCGCTTCATTAGGAGAGGTGGATGTCCCTCAAAAGAAACATTAAGGTTTAAAGGTAATGATCTCATCTGAATCATGCCACGTAGTTTTGATAATTTAGCATAGATTCCCTTATTTTAGGCCTTCTAGGTTGGGCCTCTTGGCCCGATTATTGGGCCCAGGACATAATTCAAACCGAACCCCAAACACTTCTATCCGGAGTATCTAAACAAGCATTACCATGAGACATTGTTCAAGTAGGACACATTGCCTCACTAGCTGCCTTCTAGGTGGTAGTTGGGGGTTTTGTCTTTAATCCTCACTTCGTATATGGGAGGATGGATCAATTGTTAATCTAAGCCGTTCGTTTGTTATTAAAATAAACGAACGGTGGAGATTAAGTGGGGAAAAAATTGTTTTTCTACTTGAAACCTGCTAGCTCCTTTGCTTCTTGAAGAACCACAACCTTCACCACCATGGCCAACTTGTCGCAATATATTCTCCTCCCTTCTGGCTCCCCCAGCCGCCGTCCATAGATTAACAAATGAACCGACTATAATCTCCGAACACAATCAACACACCAACAAATCCCTCACTTCAATTACAATATATACCACAATTCCTTTGATTTAAAGCAGATCATACCCACAATCCTTCCTACAGAAACGATTTTTTTTTACCAAAACCCAAACACTTTGCACCTGTGTAGCCCAGCAACAAGGGAAAAAATACTCCCCGCCACTTGAACCGAATGCCCAACAAAGAAGAAAATTTGTTCCACCGTTTAAATACAATTCAAACATAATAATATTACATTATAAGATACTCCTCAGCAAAGTAATTCATGCCCATGATTTATCCAAAACAAAATTTGCTTTGATACAAATAGATTTAATTTTGATATGTCCAGGTTTTGGGTGGGATTTGGATTGGAAGGAATAGGGAGGTCCTGTGAAGAATTTAGGCATCCGAATGGTCCCCTCAAAAATCGGCTTCTGAGAGGGTGGTCTACCCAGCTATATAAGCAATGACCAGGCTCGTTAACCACCCGATGTGGGACTCGCAACACGCCCCCTTGAGCCTGGGCTCGTCACCACAAGCGAGGACTAGCGGCACTATCCACACCACCGGGAAGAACGTGGCTCTGATACCATGTTAAATGGTCCACTCAAAAACTGGCTTATGAGAGGGTGGTCTACCCAGCTATATAAGCAATGACCAGGCTCATTAACCACCCGATGTGGGACTCGCAACAGGTCCATAGGGAATTGGGTGGGAGAAGCATTCAGCGAATGATAACACACAGAAAAAAACTATTCTATTCTTCTAATGACAAAGAAGATAAGAGAAAAGGATGTTGAATAGAGGAAAAAGCAAGCGCTGTGACTGTGAGTGAGTGAAGATCGAAGAATCAAAACAAGTAGTTAAATGAAATCAAACAACATCCAATTTTTTTGTGAAATTTTTGGTTTATAGTAAAAAGTGAAACATGACAAAAATGGAGACTTAAAGATTTGCCCGTAGTTGGGCTGGTTGTTCAGGTGCAGTAGTTTGAAAGTATCCTCATCCTTGTGTTTGACATCCATCTACTTCTGAACTACCTCTTTCCTGTTAGAACACACAATCAACACACAGACGGGTGAATAGTGTATAGATGGGTAACAAATACAGAGTATAGACGGGTGAACAGTGCACAGACGGGTATCAGAGAAAATATCACTGAATAATACTTCACACACCCTTTATTCCATTTGCACTAACTGTATTTATACACTGGTATAGCACACTAACAATTACCAATCACTTGTAACTAATAACTAACTGCTTAACTAACTAACCACTTATTTGAATTAAAAGATAATACTTCCCCTTAATTCAAATACTCAAAAGATACAACACCTCAATCATTTCTAAGCTTTTCAAATCGATCTAACTTCAGTGGCTTAGTTAGTATATCAACAGTTTGCAACTCTGTAGAACAATAGACTAGCTCAAGTCTTCCTTTGCTTACATGGTCTCTAAGGAAATGAAACCTGGTTTCTATATGTTTGCTCCTGCCTTGAGAAACCGGGTTTTTGGCTAGATTAATAGCTAATTTATTATCAACCATTAGCTTCATAGGCTTAGCTACTTCAACCCGAATTTCACTCAGTAGTGAATCAAGCCAAAAAGCCTGACAAGCTGCATAAGAGCTTGCAATATACTCAGCTTCGCATGATGACAAAGCAATAACTGGCTGCTTCTTTGAACACCAAGAGATTGGTGCATTCAAAAACTGAAAAATGTAGCCAGATGTACTCCTTCTATCAACTCTGTCTCCACACCAATCGGAGTCAGAAAAGCCTATGAGAACACTCCCCTGCTGTTGAATTCTGTTAGGGAACAAAACGCCAAACTCTAGTGTACCTTGCAAGTATCTCATTATCCTCTTAGCAGCAATCAAGTGTGGTTTCCTCGGATCATCCGTAAACCTGCTAATCATACTAACTCCATAGCATATATCAGGTCTACTGTTGCAGATATACCTCAGAGAGCCAACTATCTGTTTAAACAAAGTGCCATCTACTGCCTCTTCTTCACTGCTCTTTTCTAACTTCACATTAACCTCAACAGGTGTTGCTGCAGAATTGCAACCATTCATGTTGAATCTCTTCAAGACTTCACTCACATACTTTCTTTGGTGCAACACTACCCCTGCTGTTGTTGCAGCAAACTCCATACCAAGGAAGTAAGTCAGCCTTCCTAAATCTGTCATCTCAAACTCAGTCTTCATTACCACTTTGAACTCTTCAATTTCTTTGGAACTGCTACTAGTTACTAGTAGATCATCAACATAGAGACATAGCAACAATAATGCTGACCTGCTCTGCTAAAATCGTACATAAACACCATGTTCAACTGAGCACTTGCTGAATCCAAGTTGAAGTAAGAATGAATCAATTCTTCTGTTCCAAGTCCGAGGGGCTTGTTTTAGGCCATAAAGTGCCTTCTTCAATCTATATACCATTTCTTCATTCCCTTTAATCTCAAATCCTGGTGGTTGAGAGACATATACCTCTTATTCAAGAGGTCCATTTAGGAATGCAGATTTAACATCAAGTTGAGATAGAGTCCAACATCTTGCACTTGGTAGAGCAACAACCAGCTGAATTGTCTCTATCCTTGCCACAGGTGCAAATACTTCTGAGTAATCTACTCCTTCCTTTTGCAGAAAATCCTTTGCAACCAACCTTGCTTTGTGCTTAGCAATTGACCCATCGGGATGCAACTGCAACTTGTAAACCCACTTAACAGCAATTTGGTGCTTGTTTGTAGGTAGACTTAACAATTCCCATGTCTGATTCCTCTCAATGGCTTTCAATTCTTCAATCATAGCATTTTTCCAGACCTGCTCCTTCATAGCTTCCTCAAGGTTCAGTGGTTCAGAATCAGCAAACATAGCAAAATGCACCAGATCACCATCATGAGCTATTGCACTGTCAGAGAACAGCTCATAATCAGCTAATCTAGGTGGCATTTGCCTATGCCTGTGTGGCCTCACTCGAGCTGTCTGAGTTCCCAGTATGCCATGTTCATCTTCTTGTTGATCTTGCCCCTCATCTAACAATGATGAGGACAACTGTGTAAGACTGTTGCTGCTACTGCACTTCTGATTCCAATCCCAGGATTCAGTTTCAGCCACGATCACATCTCTACTAATCACAATTTTCTCTTTAATAGGATCATATAGCCTGTATGCACCAGTCGGATGATACCCCACCAAAATCATTCACTCACTCTTGTCCTCCAATTTCCTTCTTTTCTGATCAGGGACATGTTTGAAGCATAGTGCTCCAAATGTCTTCAAATGGCTCAAAGTTGGTTGCCTTCCAGTCCATATCTCCCCTGGCACTGCTTTCTTTAATCTCTTTGTGGGACATTTATCTAGTATATACACTGCTGTAGAGACAGCTTCACCCCAAAAGGAATGTGGTAAAGCTTTTTCTTTCAGCATACTTCTTGCCATATCAAGCACTGTTCTGTTCCTTCTTTCTACCAAACCATTGTGTTGAGGGGTATAAGGGGATGTAATCTCATGTTGAATGGCATTCTCTACACAAAAGTGCTCAAAATTACTTGAGGTATACTCCCCACCTCCATCAGTTCTCAATATCTTGATGGACTTCTCACTTTGTTTCTCAACTAGCTTCTTGAAGTTTTTAAAGATTTCAAGTGCTTCATTCTTTGTATTAATCAAGTACAACCACATCATTCTACTAAATTCATCAACAAATGAAATGAAATACCGATTACCTCCTAGGGAAGATACCTCAAATGGTCCAGAAATGTCAGAATGCACAACTGCTAACAAGCTTATTGCTCTCATTGGCAGATGTGACCTGAAAGAATTTCGGGGTTGCTTTCCTGCCATACAAACTTCACATATCTTCTCTGGTACAGCAATCATGGGGAGGCCAACAACCATTTGTTTGGAAGAGAGATGGTTTAAACTTCGAAAATTCAAATGTCCAAACCTTGAGTGCCAAAGCCAACAGTCCTCAACATGTTCAGCTGCTTTCAAACACTGAATCTCAGCAGCATGCATGTTGATCTGAAAGGTCCTATTTTTCGAGAGAGGAGCCTTCAAGATCAACCGTTGAGTGGAGTCAAATATCTCCATTTGATCATCCTTCATAACCACAGTAAAACCCCTCTCAATCAGTTGGCCAATACTCAGAAGATTGCTTCTCATACCTGGTACATACAGAACATTTGAAATCAAGACTGATTTCCCATTTTTCTTTTTGATCACTATGTTGCCAATACCTTCAGTATTCAAGGTTCTGTCATTTGCAAATCGAACCTTGCTCTTTCTTGTTGTGTCCAGATCAGCCAACCACTCCTTGTGACTGGTCATATGGTTTGAGCAACCCGTATCAAGATACCAAAGCTCAGATTGAAAGGATTCCTCACTTGTAGTCACCATCAGTAGAACTGGATCAACATCAGAATCCTCTTCTTGAGCAACACAGGCTTCCTCATTAGTGCCTTTCTTCGATTTGCTTTTGCCATGCCAATATTCATCTGCAAAGTGAGCCTACTTTTCACAATTGAAACACTGCACCTTGCGTTTATCAAAATTCTTGAATCCTCCTTTGGTTTTGGCAGATCCTCCTCCCCTTTTACTTGAGGATTCAGGCCTGTCATCACCCTTCCAAGAACTCTTCACAAATCTCCCCTTTCCTCCTTTCCTCCATTTCTTCTTTTGATCAAACTCTCTCTTGTCGGTTTGAGCTTGTATTGCCTGATCAGAGATTTTCTCAATCGCCCCTCTCTCATTCATCCTCATCTCCCGAACCTCCAGAGTCCCTTGCAACTCCTCAGGACTTATGTTTGCAATGTCTTTAGACTCCTCAATTGCACACACTATGTAATTAAATCGAGGATGCAGTGTGCGCAATATCTTTTCAATTATCTTCTGATCAGATAATCTTTCCCCGTACCTTGCCATCATATTGGTGATGTTTCTGATTCTTGCAATGAAATCAACCACCTTCTCTTGATCCTCCATCTGCAATAGCTCATATTGCCTTTCCAAGACTTGAAGTCTCGCTTTCTTGATCTTTTCACTACCCGTGTAACATTTCTCCAAGATATCCCAGGCCTGCTTTGCTGTTGCAGCCCCAGAAATCTTGTCAAAATTAGCCAGATCGACACACTGATGCAGGGTAAAGATTGCCTTGCAATCTTTCTTCTTGTTCTCCTTGTACACAGCCCTCTGAGCATCGGTGGCACCCTCATTCACTTTTGGGTAGCCATTCTTGATGATTTCCAGCACATCTTGGAATCCAAACAATGCTCGCATCTGCACATTCCACCGATCCCATTTTTTGCCGTCAAGCATTAGCATTTGCGCAGGAAAATTGCCATTGGAGCCCATAGCCTCACTTCACTCGTGTTTCACCTCACTTCACTCGTGTTTAGGTCCAAGAAAGAATAAACTCTGGATACCAATTGTTAGAACACACAATCAACACACAGACGGGTGAACAGTGTACTGACGGGTAACAAATACAGAGTATAGACGGGTGAACAGTGCACAGACGGGTATCATAGAAAATATCACTGAATAATACTTCACACACCCTTTATTTCATTTGCACTAACTGTATTTATACACTGTTATAGCACACTAACAATTACCAATCACTTGTAACTAAATAACTAACCGCTTAACTAACTAACCACTTATTTGAATTACAAGATAATATTTCCATTCTTCAATAGCTTCCTCCAAATTAAGCATGCTGGGATGATATGGTTGCATGTGCACGGATTAGGATTTCCAGCAGTAATCCATTTCTATTTTTCTTTACTTGTATTTTTTGATATTTTTTTGGATAAAGCAAATCAAGGATGTGGAAAATGCGTGAATTTGATACTGCAGGCAATCCGATCCCACCGTACACACTACTACAAATGGTCTGCACCAGTACATGGATGTAAATTGTTTGCTGCCTCAAAACTCGAGGACTGCCAAATTAAGCATGTAGATCATCATTAAAATTCTATTTATTTTTTTCTATTAAACCTTGTTTTTTTATTTATATAATTACTATTATAATTTTATTTTCACCTTAAATTGTTTATTATATAAAAACTATATTTTAAAATAAAAATATAAAAATTATAATAACCTATTGAAAAGTTGGTTTCTAGATGTTTCAAAAAAAATAAAACTCACATAACATTGAGAAGACAATTTCCTAAAAATCAACTTCTCAACATTTTGTCAAAAAATTATAAAATTTCACGTTGAGAAGTAAAGCATATTTCTGGAATTAATCTTGCAAATGATACATTAGGAACTAAAATTAAAAAATTATTTTTTAAAATAAAAAAGCCCCTTACTTTAACCAAAAAGAATTTTTTCTTTGTGATAATGACCGTTTATAAATAATGAGTTTAATTGTTATTTGTAAAGTTTTTTTTATATTATTAACCAATCAGAAATTCTAGTATGAGTAACTTTTAAGGTAATTAAGATAAGACTTAAATATTTTGATTGATGTGATAAGTTATGATTAATTGACAATATAAAAAATCTTTACACTAACAATACATATCAATTAAATCCATAAACATCTACATGGCTAAGGCTTCTTTTGGAGCTTATATTTTTGTATCCAATAAACTTGTACATGTATATTCGGATAAGTGGAATCGAAAAATAGTCCCATGTCCTACTTATTAACCCGTGACTAGGGGGTGTAAAATCTATAAGAGCAGCTTTTAAGCAAACATTTGTTTGGAATCTTGTCCATCGGAAACCAAAAAGATACTGATTTGTTTCCTCTTGTCTAAAATCATTTCTATCATTTTTATTCTCATATTCTAAAAAAAATGATGTTGGTATATTATTTAAAGCAAAATAGGTTTTTTTTGTCCCCGAACTTATTTTTTATTTTCAATTTAATCTTTCTAAATATTTTTTGTTTCAATTTGGTACTCTAAATTTTTAAAGTTAGATAACAATAGTCCTTGACGTCATATCATTAGAATAGCATTAGATTTATTTATTTTTATTTTTTAGCATCTTCTTCCCTATATTTTTTCTTAACCACCCACTCCTTATCTTCTTCCTCATTTTCTTTCTCACCAATCCACTCCCCGTCTTCTTCCTCATCTTGTTTCTTCTTCAAGGACTTCTCTTTAATGGATTGTAGGTGTTGATTTGAGATTGATAAGGTTGTTTTTGGGTTTTTCTAGGAGATGGATTTTAGGGATAAAGTTAATGGTGTTTGTGAGCTTATGACATTTTTCATATGTTTGTTCGGTTTGAGTAAGAAATTGGAATGAGATATCAGGATAAAAGGAATTTGGTGAGAAAAACGAGCCGATTTGAAGGTTTATTTCATACAAGAAAAACATGAAAGAAATGTGAAATTCTTTTTCCGCTTATTTGATAGGATAAAAAGTGAAAAGAAAGAAAATGGAATTTTCTTGAATAGATAAGGTTAAAGTAATATTTTGGTCCCTATACGTGACACCGATTCTTCATTTAGTCCCTATACGTAAAAAGTTATTAAAAAGGTCCTCATACGTGCAAATATTATCCATTTGGTCCCTCCCGTTATGTTGTCGTCTTTAATGATCCATGAACTACTACGTATAGGGACTAAATGAAGAATTTGTGTCACGTATAAGGACTAAATGAAGAATTTGTGCCACGTATAGGGACCCAATAATTTAGGTTAAAGTAATAATCTGGTCCTTACACATGGCACAAATTCTTCATTTAGTCCTTATACGTGACACAAATTCTTCATTTAGTCCCTATACGTAGTAGTTCATGGATCATTAAAGACGACAACATAACGGGAGGGACCAAATGGATAATATTTGCACGTATGAGGACCTTTTTAATAACTTTTTACGTATAGGGACTAAATGAAGAATCGGTGTCACGTATAGGGACCAAAATATTACTTTAACCAATAGATAAATATGCCCCTATTATATTTTTATTGAAGTCAAAAGTAAGGGTGGAAAAGAAGTAATTTGAGTAAATACTCAATTTGGTCCCTGAAATTGTAGGGTCGTATCAATTTAGTCCTCCACATTATCAATATTCCAAAATGATCCATGGAATTGCAGAAAGTTAGTCAGATTCGTCCCTCCATTGAAATTTGCATGTACTATAATAACATTAAGTTGGTAATGTCAGGGATTTATTTGAAACTAAGTGGATAATGTCAGAGACGTATTTGCTACATTTTGTAATTTCAAGGATCATGTTGGAATATTGATAATGTGAGGGACTAAATTGATATGACCCTCTAATTTTAGGGATCAAATGGAGTATTTACTGGAAGTAATTTTCTTCGTTCTTATACTTCTCGATCTCTTAGTTTTTTGCGCGAGGGGAAGAAGAAATTTTTTGCGGGTCCTACACCTACTTTTTATTTCTCCCCTATTGTGTGCTCTTTCCAAACAAGAGAAAACAGAATGATGTTGTGATTATCTCTCTCTCCAAACTCTTTCTTCCTTTTTCTTTTTTTGTACCAAATGAATCATTAGTGAAATTATGTGCACAGATACTTGAATTGCTATGGAGATTCTTTTTAGAGTTGGGTGTGTATTGTCATGAGTGTTCTTGGTGGTTTTTAGCTTGAGTGTAGACATAGGGGTTGTGGATAATTCACGATTGAAGATGGTTGTTGCAAATAAGTAGAGGTGGGGGTCTTGGGGTTTTAGTGAACAGATTGGTTCTTTCATCGAATTTTTTGCTCTCTAAATCTCAAATGCACTGTCTCACTACAATGATGCTTCGTTGTATTGGTTTGTCGATGTTGATTTTAGATTGATGGGGAGTGTTTCTAGGAGATGGGTTTTTGGCTGAAGACTTGAAGTTGATGGTGTTTGTGGGTTTATGCAGTTTGCTTAGTGAAATTGTGTTTATAGAAGCTTGAAATGTGAATAGCTAGGATGTCTTTTTAGAGTTGGGTGGATATTGTCACTGAGTGTTAATTGTTAGTGATTTTTAACTTTGGTGTAGACATGGAGTTGGAGTTGCTCTAAGGGAGAAGATGAAATGTGGGTAAATGAGGAAAAAAATATTATAAAATTAAATTACAGATTTAACACCTAAATTAAATTAAATCCAACACTTAGATCTAAAGTTGTTATAACAGATTTACTGGCAAAAACTAACGTTGTATAACTTTAAAAAGTTAAAAAATCAAAATGAAATAAAAAGTATTTAGGGAACTAAATTAAAAATAACAAATAAATTAGGGGATATAAGATTGGGTTTGGATTGTCTCCTGCAATATTTTCTCAAGCCTCTCTCCAGCAGGTAATCTTAACCATTCATTACATCCAAGGGTCGTACAAATCCAATATTTAAAAATATATCAAAACCCCTTTTCTCTTAAATCCAACTCTCTCTCAAGTTTCACCCCTCCCCTCACCAATCCACCGTCATCCGCCGTTCACGACAAGTCGCCGCCGCTGCCGCCTCCACGTTACTTCGTCTCCATGGGCCAACAATCCCGAGATTGGACATTCAAAAATGTTGAGGTAAGGAATACAACAAGGAAATGCTATGTCAAGTATTGTGCGGTGTGATGGAATATGTAGATGTATTAAGGACTCTAAGCTTCTATTATAACAGAATCAATTATGGTGGTTATGTTTGTTATAACAGAATCAGTTGTGTATAGCTTAGGAATCAAGCTATTGTGTTGCTATAAATAGTATAGCCCTGTAATCAGTATGACAAGTAATTTTCACATAATGTGATATATGCAATTCAGAAAGTACACAAGTATTATTTTACATGGTATCGGCAGCTAAAATCCTGGCAAAGTGATACTGTTCTTCGTTACAATTCACCATGGCTTCTGAGAATGAGAATGAGCCACCACCATCAACAAGTAACAAAGCAACCAACATCACAGGCGACAAAACCACAGGTACTGAAAATCACATTGATATTATGTCTCCCTTCTTTCTCCATGCTTCAGATCACCCCGGACAAGTCTTTGTCAGCGAACCTCTCCATGATGGCAACTATGGTGAATGGGTTCTTGACATGAACAACGCTCTATATGCCAAGAACAAGATCGGGTTCGTTGATGGGACAATTCCTATGCCAGCGGTTGATTCCCCAAACCTGGCTCATTGGATGCGATGCAATGCCATGGTCAAAGGATGGCTCAAGAGTGGCATGGATAGAGAGGTGAGAAACAGTGTTCGATATGCCAACATAGCTAGAGAAATTTGGACAGAACTTGAAGAACGATTTGCTAAAGAAAGTGCTCCAAGAACCTATGAACTTAGACGTTCCATAACCCTTCTCAGGCAAGAAAATTTGTCCGTGCCATCTTACTATACAAAACTTAAGGGATTATGGGATGAGGTTCAGTCACTTGCACCATGGCCCAAATGCATCTGTGGAGGCTGCACATGTGACATTCAGAAGCGGCTTGCACAGATGAGAGAAAAGGAGCAACTATATGATTTCCTTATGGGCTTGGATGATGTCTTCGCCACTGTCAAAACTCAAATTCTCAGTATGGCACCCACCTTCACTCTTGGACATGCATACCATTTAGTTGCGGAAGATGAGCAGCAAAGACTTATTTCTGCAATGCATAAGCCAATGATCGAGACAGCTGCATTTCACACTCAAAATGCTCGTTATAAAGAGGGGGAAGATCGCAAAGGCACCAAGAAAGAGAGGCCTAAGTGTGACCACTGTCAGAAGATAGGACACACTCAAGAAGAGTGCTGGGAAATTATTGGTTATCCTCAAGATTGGAGGAAGCCAAATCGTGACAGGAAAGATTGGAAAATTTGGATCCAAAGCAGCTCAAGTAGTTTCAGAAGGCAGTCCAATTCCAGGGCTAACAATGCAACAGTATGAAAGACTGATGCAACAACTGAAAGATCAAGAAGCTGTGCCAAATCCTCCACCAAAACCAAGTGTTAACATGGCAGGTAACTTTAATCTTGATAGACCCTGGGTTATTGACTCAGGGTCAACCGAACACATCACTTGTAATGAAGGATTGCTGATAGAAAAATCCATTTCTCATCAGCAACCCGTACACATTCCAAATGGTAGTAGTGTACCAGTAAAAGGATTGGGAAATTTGACACTTCCCAATGGAATGAAGGTGGAAAATGTCTTACACGTCCCTGATTTTAAATGTAACTTGATTTCAGTAAGTAAACTAACTAAAGAATATAAATGTGCTGTAACTTTTGTTCCTGACTTGTGTATCATACAGGACTTAAGTTCCAGGAACCTGATTGGGATGGGTAAACACAGAGATGGTCTATACCTTCTTGAACCTATGCAAGATGCAAGAAAGGTCATGAAGGTTGACAAATCAAATAATAGTCAGCTATGGCATCTAAGACTTGGCCATGCTTCAGAGGCTAAAATAATTCATATTGGTTTTGATGTAGTTAGAGATCCTAATCAGCAGCCACATTGTGATTCATGTATAAGAGCAAAACAAACAAGATTATCTTTTCCTACAAGTTCTATAAAATCTAATTCATGTTTTGATCTTATTCATTGTGATATTTGGGGTCGCTATAACACTGCATCAAATACTGGTGCTCATTATTTTCTTTCCATTGTTGGTGATTTTAGTAGAGGTGTGTGGATTTACCTTATGAAGCATAAATCAGAGGTTGAACATTATTTGCCTATGTTCATAAATATGATAGAAACTCAATCTGGTAAAAGAGTGAGACGTGTTAGATCCGATAATGGGTTAGAATTTTTATCTACACATATGCAGAAATTTTATGCTGAGAGAGGGATCATGATGGAAACCAGTTGCATCTACACACCCCAACAAAATGGGGTGGTAGAAAGGAAGCATAGGCATATATTAGAGGTTGCTCGTGCTTTAAGATTTCATTCGGGTCTTCCTATACAATTTTGGGGAGAGTGTGTGCTCACAGCTGCACATATTATAAATAGATTACCTTCCAAGGTAATTCATAACAAAACTCCATATGAAGTTATGTATGGCAACAGACCAAATTATGAACATCTGAAAGTCTTTGGATGCTTAGTTTATGCCTTAAAGCATAAAAGAGAAGGAAAATTCGATGAGAGGGGGAGAGCTTGTGTGTTCATAGGATATCCTTTAGGACAAAAGGGGTATAAAGTCTATGACACAAATAGCAGAAATATATATGTAACTAGAGATGTAGTTTTTGTTGAAAATGAATTTCCTTTTAAAAGTAATGAGTCTGTAAAGGATAATGTTCAACATCAACAGCCCACTCCTTGGGATGTTTCATCTGACATACTGCAACCTGTTACTTTTGCTGAAACTGAAACCGAGAACATAATTGAGCCTCAAAGCGAAGAGCATCAGGAAATACAACATAACTTAGACAGCTTAGAAGACAGGGAACCTGATAGAGAACGAGCAACTGGAAGACCAAGGCAACTTCCAACTCATTTACAAGATTATGAAGTTACTCTACCACCTTCTATCACTCATCCTTTATCTAAATCCTCCACTATTACCTATCCTTTATCCAATTATGTTTCTTATAATAAATTTTGAAATACACATGCTGCTTACTTAGCGGCCATCTCCTCCCAAGATGAGCCACGGACCTTCTTGCAGGCAATCAGATACAAGCATTGGCAGGAGGCAATGCAAAGGGAGATTGATGCTCTCAATAATAATGACACATGGATCCTGACAGATTTGCCTCAAGGCAAGCATGTTGTAGATTCAAAATGGATCTATAAAATCAAGTACAAGCCAAATGGAGAAGTGGAAAGATACAAAGCTCGTTTGGTGGCTCGTGGCTCTACACAAATTGAGGGAGAAGACTTCCATGACACATTTGCACCAGTTGCCAAACTAGTTACTATCAGAAGTTTGTTAACTGTTGCAGCAGCAAAGGGGTGGATTGTTCATCAACTTGATGTGAACAATGCATTTCTTCATGGAGACTTGACTGAAGAGATATACATGAAAATTCCATAGGGTTTTGCCAAGAGAGGAGACACAAGAGTTTGTAAGCTTAAAAAGTCTCTCTATGGGTTGAAGCAAGCATCCAGAAATTGGTATCAAAAATTCACTCATGCTCTTGAAAGGATCAGTTTTAAACAATCTAGAGCAGACCATTCACTCTTTCTTTACAACAAGGATGATGTGTTTCTTGCTGCACTCATCTATGTAGATGATATTATATTAGCCGGAAATGATTTAGACCTCATTCAGAATGTAAAAGGCTATCTTGACAAGGAGTTTAGCATTAAAGACTTGGGATCATTAAAGTATTTTCTAGGAATAGAAGTGGCTCGATCACCACAAGGGATAGTCCTCAGCCAAAGAAAATACACCATAGACATCCTTAAAGAAACTCGCATGGAAAACTGCAGACCAAGTGGTTCCCCAATGGAACAAAATTGCAACCTAAGACCTGACAACAATGCTCCAAATACAGATGCTACAAGGTACAGAAGGTTGTTAGGGCGCTTGCTATATCTCACGGTGACCAGACCTGACATCACTTATGCGGTCAATACTCTTTGTCAATATATGGCAACACCTAAACAAATTCACATAGATGCTGTTGATAGAATTCTTAGATATCTGAAGACAACACCAGGTCAAGGAATTCTGCTTTCGAGTCAGCCTGATCTTCAACTTGTAGCTTACTGTGATGCAGATTGGGGTGGTTGTCCCCTTACTAGAAGATCGTGCACTGGTTACTTGATCACACTTGGAGGAGCTCCCATTTCTTTTTTGAAGACAAAGCGCCAAACAGTTGTGGCCAAGTCTTCAGCAGAGGCTGAATATCGGGCCATGGCAGCAACTGTTAGTGAAATTATATGGCTAAGATGGTTGCTTGAAGAACTAACAGTGTCACAACAAGCAGCAACCCCCTTGTTTTGTGATAACCAGGCTGCTTTACACATTGCAGCAAACCCGGTTTTTCATGAAAGAACAAAACACGTGGAAATGGATTGTTACTTCGTTCGTGAAAGAGTCCAATCTGGTGAAATTGAGCCTAAGAAGATTGGCACAAAAGATCAAGTTGCAGACATATTCACCAAACCTCTTGGCAAGGACCGCTTTCAGTACTTACTTGCCAAGTTAGCTGTTACGAACCTCCACAAGCCAACTTGAGGGGAAGTGATGGAATATGTAGATGTATTAAGGACTCTAAGCTTCTATTATAACAGAATCAGTTATGGTGGTTATGTTTGTTATAACAGAATCAGTTGTGTATAGCTTAGGAATCAAGCTATTGTGTTGCTATAAATAGCATAGCCCTGTAATTAGTATGACAAGTAATTTTCACATAATGTGATATATGCAATTCAGAAAGTACACAAGTATTATTTTACACGGTGGCAAGTCAGATACCATCAACTAGACATCTTTAACAGCATACTTTGCCTACAACAAGAGAACATTTTATCATCTTTAAATAAAATGTTCATGGCCCAGGATATTGACAGAGAGGGAGTATGTGAAGTAGTGAAATGACTTGTCAAGAGAAACTTCTTTCTTCCCTTATTCAACTTTGGAATGATATTTGGCAGTAGTCAGATGACAATGTTATCTGTGTTTAGGTTCCATAATTAATTAATTAATAAATCAAAATTAGCATTTGACGGCAGTGAGAACCGCGGTGAACGACGCTGCGACGACGTCCTCGCCATGAACAGTGATGCGGCGCAAGGGAGAAAGGAGAAGGAAGAGAGATAAAGTGATGTGGAGGCGGTGGGTTGTCGCGAACGGCGGACGGCGGCGGATTGGTGGTGGCTTGTCGTGGTGGGGTGAGGGGTGAGACTTCAGTGGGAGTCTGGTTTTCAGATAAAAGGGTTTTTTTTGTTGGGTTAATGGGTTTTGATTTTTTTTTTTAAATTTTAAAATATGGGTTTTTTAGGATAGTTAGATATAATGAATGGTTGAGATTAGTTGTTGGAGAGAAGCTCGAGACAATGTTTACAAGAGACAATCCAATTCCTGTAAAATTGACTTGATGGTTAGGATGAGAAAATTAAAGAATGAAATTATTATGAGGGAGAGGCTTCAACTCTCATTTACAAACATATCTAACAAAGCTAATAATCGCCTATTTCCCTATAAAAAATAAAATAATAGAAAATAAATTGAATGAGGAAAAAATCTATTTTTCCTATTTTTATATGTGACCTTTTCTATAACATAGTTTTGCTTACCTTGCTCACGTGTACGATCCTAAAGCAGAGCCCCACAAGGGACTCTAACCTTGCGTTTTTTTTCTGATGATTTTTTCAAATGTTTGTAATGGAAACCAGTACTTTCAGGCACAGTCATATGGTATCGTGAAACAGGTTATTAAAATAACTGAATTTAATTATTTCAAAAATTAGTTTAATAAAGAAGGAATTATTTAAATCGTTATATAAATTGTTTGTTTTAGCTTATTTCACCTTAAAATCAAGTTGAAAGTTCCCTTTATCAAAAGCTTAAAATTAGAGCTTCTAAAAAAATTGACTCGAGACGACAAATTTTTTCATTTGCATCATATACAATCTAAACCAAACGTAGTAATAACAGATTTTTTTGCCTACATATTTATCCAATATAAGTTTAACACGCCCTCTTCATATTTAGAATTAGACATTTAGAATTTAAAGTTTACATAACTAAATTAAATTAGATTATAATATTATATTAAAATGAAAATACTTATTTCTACCCGAAAAGATAACTTGAAAGATAAGAATTGTTCAAATTATTATAAAAAAGGTAAAATAGGTTGATTATCTTATACGTTTATTTAAATTTTCATATTAATCCTAAAAGTTTTATTTTTTTGAAATTGGTATTATACGTTATGTTTCGTGTTCACGTTAGTCCTTTCCGTATATTTCGACCGTACGGCATTAAATCAAAAGCCACGTATAGCACTAATTAAATGCCACGTTAGGTCAAAACTGACGACGTTAGATCGAAATTGACGGAAAGAACTAATGTGAAAATAGAATATAATATGTAGGATTAATTTAAAAAAAATAAAACTTATAAGACCGATATAAAAATTTGAATAAACGTATAGTATCAATCAACCTATTTTACCAACAAAAAAAATCTTAATCTATATACCTGTCTGACTAGAGGCTTACGAGGCTTTCAAGTTTCAACAACAATACTAATCAGTCCCTGCCCCACTACAGAATGAGATAATTAGTTGTCTTTTCAGTGCTACCAAAAGAATTGGTAGTTAATTTATGTGGATAACCATGATGAGATCCAGCTATACACACAAAAGCAAATAGAAAATGACAAAGGCATGGATTCAATTCAACTCACTATGCTATGTTCCTTTTGCAGTTGTACGCCCACACAATGTTGTTATAAAAAATCATTATATAGCTGCAGTGGTAAAATACTTTATATTTTAAAAGTAAATGAGATTAATTCAAAATTACAATCTATAGAAATAAATTAATTATGTGAAATAGATTTGTAAAATTCTATATTTCATATTTGAATATAATTAATGATAGATTACAAAAAAAAATCTTTTTTTATAATAAACACACGTAGGTTTTGTTTATCATATTCTGTAAATTATTCAAATTTTTCACTACTGTCCCATAACTAATTCATTTTTAGAAACTTTAAATGAAATTTTTTTTTATTGTAAGGAACACGTTGTGATTAGTGAGCTAAAGTAACTTTCAACAGCAACTTGAGATTTAGCAGACATTCTTTAAGTAATGTATAATACTAATTAGCCTTTATCTGATGTTCAAAAACAGAATAATACCAATGCTGCTTGATATTTATGACCAAAAAAAAAAGTGACTATCCACTTGTTTGTATGATATATATTTGCATTAAACATTGATTCTAAAGTATATTATTGTTATTATTATTTTATTATAAATAAAATATAATGAAAGGGATTTTTATTTTTTTTTACGATTGTAATAATCAACCTTTATATATTAAACTAGAGTTATCTTACTCTTGAATGTGAGGCATAATTGATAATTCACAACCTCTCTTCTACTTAGTGAATCACTTGATGTCACTTACATCAAACAAATTTTTATAATAATTTTTATTTATCTTTTAAATACATTTCCAAAATTGCTAATTGATTGATATAATTATCAAATCATTACTATTTTATTTATTTAATTATTTAGTTTTAACTTTTAAGGACAAATATTTATACTTACTAATATTATTTATGATTTGTCTACGTTATTTTCTATCACATCTTATTCGAATTATTATCTTTTAATAGTTAATGAAGTAAATTTGTAATTTTTGTATAACTTTTTAAAAAATTAAATATTAATAAATCAAATAGTTAAAATTTATAATATGTTGTAAATATCATGTTAAATTATTATATTTCATACAAGTATTAAAATATTTAATTAATAAATAAATATTAAAAAAATTAAAAATATCAATACAATGTAAGAGATATTTTAATAAAGTAATATATGTATATGAAAATAAGAGCGTACACATACACTAGAGTTTTTTTTTTAAGACATCTTTTACGTACAATTACAAAAACTAATCTTTTCAATCAGATAAGATCATAAGATGACAACTTCCTTAAAAATTTTAAGGGTGTCACATTTCCAAAACTCAAATTTAAACTCAATATTTTTAGTTAAGCTGAAAAAAACTGTATCATCCGATCGAAAGTTTGTTTACTACTTGATATTCTCTTTACATCGAAAAAGTTCATTCTAACGAGTAATAATGACGTCAACAATTAAAAATTCTCTCTCATCACCCATATGTCACAACTTCGCGGCTATCAGATTTAAATGTTGGACATTATTTTAATCCTATTTTATCAAATTATATATATATATATATAAAAGAATAAATCATCATTTTGGTCCTTAAAAACATGAGATTCTATCAATTCAGTCCCTGAAAGCAGATAAATTACGAAAAAGTCCCTAAATGTTAATTTTCTTAATAAAATTAGTCCATGTCAGGGACTAACTTGACTAGCGAAATTAACATTGAAGGACTAATTTGACTGACAAAATTACATTGAGGGACTTTTTCATAATTTAACTGCTTTTAGGGATTGAATTGATAGCCACTCATACTTTTAAGGACCAAAATGATATTTTACTCATTCATATATATATATATATATATATATATATATATATATATATATATATATATATATATATATATATATATATGTATATTTCTTAATTTTAAAGATGTGACCAAGAACCATTCTTTTTCTGTTAAGGCTACTTATTGATGTATTTGCTATATAACACCTGTCTAAACACCTAGGAAAAGATGGAGGGTTATTCATTCTAACATTCTTTAAAATCAATTATTATTATTATTATTTTTACCTTGGATATGATTCTTTATTACTCTTTATACAATATGTAATTATTTCTTTTTTTTTTATAAAAATAAGGATTAAATTTATATATACGGTCAGTGTAAAGATTTTTTACATAATCAATCAATCAGAAATTGTCACATAAGCTAAAATGTTTGACTCTTATTCTAATTATCGTAAAGTCACTCATACCATGATTTCTGATTGATTAATAGAATAAAAAATTTTACACTGACAGTATATAGCAATTAAATTCTAAAAATAATTATTTCTTTTTATTTTGATGCATTTACATACCATTTTGTATATATAAAAAAATTATCTCTATTTACTATCAACTAACCTATTTCTTTTTATAATTATATCAATTACAAATCAACACTACTTAATCAATTTTCAATTTTACTTAATTAATTCTCTCTTACTAAATTTGCTTAATTAAGTATATACATATTAAAACTTTTACTGAAATATAATTAAAGAAATTAAAATTTATAAAAAATAATTGTGTATTGTAGCTACTTTTTTTTTTTTTGAATAAAATTTATAGCTACTTATTAGTATCATATTTATATAATCTTTTAACATTTCTTCTATAGTATCATTTAAAAATCTTTTTTTCGACTTGACTTTCCCATCTAGTATCAAATGTTTTTAGCAATATTGTTAAATCCGGATCAGATAACAAATTAGAAAAGGTTGCAGTTCTGGTTCAACCAATTCAACCGGATATTGGTTTAACGGGATGATATATAATATAAAATTTTCTCATAAGTTATAACATGTAATACTAATAAAATATTATAACTATTAAAAGTTAAAACAAGAAATTAAAAATTGAAATTACTATCACTATATTATTATTATTATAAATTTTATAACTTTATATGTTTTAACTTTGCGAGGATTGAGGATTCTGTCCTTATTATCAGTTTCTCACTATCTAGTAACTCTTAGTCAAGTCAAGTGCGTGAAGATTGAGGAGGCGAGCGCATGATCGATTGCGCGCGGATAAGCCAAGGATGTCCATGAGCGACAGCGTATGGACGGAGGCGGAAGGTCAGTAAGACTGCAACAAGGACAAACTCAGGCGAAGACCAAGGGATAGGTCGAACGGCCGAACTGAGCAAGAGCTTCTATTGTTCTGCACTGTCACAGTTACAAAGGAAGATATACTAGAAGTGGGATAAAGGATTAGTCAATTGATTAAGTTTTCTCTTTTGTGTTTCACTTTTTCATTATTTATTTTTCAATTTTAAAATTTTAGTTTTCTTCTACTAAAAAAAATCGTCAGATCCGACGTAACCCGACCCAATCTGATCTAGGCGAAGACCAAGGGATGGAATGAAAGGCCGAATGGAGGCAAGAACTTATGTTGTTCCGTACTGCCGCAGTTACCAAGGAAGAAATACTAGAAGTAGGATACATGATTAGTCAATCGATTAAGTTTTCTCTTTTGTGTTTCACTTTTTCATTTTTTCTTTTTCAGTTTCAAAATTTAAATTTTTCTCTCTACAAAAAACGGTTAGATCCGACGTAACCCAACCCAACCTAATCCAATCACGATTTTTACCGGCTTTGATCAATTTAATGTGGTCTGACCATAGAAACAGTTCTCACCCCTAACCAAGACAGGACAAGAGGCCCATTTACGATTCAACTAGCCCGATCGCCCGGCCCAATCCGATTTTCATAACCTTGATTTTTAGTGTATGATTTTAGCATTTATACTAGATTTGATGTTCCTTTAACCACACTATTGTCTACCACCGAAAAAAACGTCCATATAATAAGCACCGAAAAAAATAATGTTTATAATAGAAATATGACATATTGTTTTTAATTTGGACAATGCTCCGTAAGACACTAAAGTAGCTTAAATGTTAATTAACTCGTTTTGTTGACAAAAAAACTAGTATGCATGGTTGTTTGATAAGGGAGCTTTTATAAAGCCAACATGGTAATGATAGGCTTGTCTCTTACCTCCTTTATGTATGATTTAAACGTATTAGATATGTTGTTTGGTAGTGTTATACCCTATAAGTTTTAATAATATATAAGTTTTAAATGATATTATGCGCGATAAATTATAATTTCTCACCATATGAACGTTATATCTGTTAAATTATTTTTAGTTACAATTGTAGTCTTATTTTATAATTTATGCTATAAATTAAAAATTTCCTTGAACTTTATTTAAAGGTTTAAATAAGGATTTAAAGTGATAGGATAATGCATAAGTTGACACACCCTGAGTAATACAATTAAAATGATTAATGAGCTAAAAATAATTATTGGACTTTTTCCCCTCAATATCCTTAATTACCTTATGGGATATTTTTATCTTCAATGCTTAGTCCCTGGTTTATAAAAGGAGGAACTCTTCCTTCCCTTCTGCTTTCTTTCTCCCCCTCCAAATCTGAAAATTTAGAAAGCCTAAAAGGAAAAATAGAGAGAGAGAGAGAGAGCGCTTTGGAGAAGATTAGAAGGAAAAGAGAAGAGTTGATGCTTGGAGCTCTTGGTTATTTTTCCCTTCTTCTTCCTCTTTGTTTCCTTGAAAGCTCAAGCTAAGACTTCATAGCAAACGAACAGTTTAGATTTAAAGAAATGGTGAGATCTGTTCATCGTTAGTATTAATGTTTTTTTTGTTCCTAAAGGTATCTTCGCTGGCAACTGCGGAGACTAATCCCTCGAGTCGGGTTGGACCACGAGGACGACAAATCTCTCCCTCAATAGTTTTAATGTTGGCATTTCCAATGTTAGGATTCGAACTCGAAACCACTGATTAAGCTTAAAGAGACTCGTGTCATATGTAACATCCCAAAATCCATGTATCTGTCTTTTAATTGTTTGTGTGAATAACTTGGCTGAGAGCACAACCTGATTAATAATAATTGTAAAAATAGTTAATAATTGAAAATTCATAATTGAATTTCAATTATGAGCTTAACGATCATAAGATATTGTTTTGAGCATGTTATGTTGTTTTGAGTCGGAGCCGATAAAAATATTATTATTTTAATCGGGACCGCTTTAACTTGGGAAGTGTGCTAGGGCCGGAGAGTAATCGGGCCCGGGATCGGGAGATTACTCTGGCCCAGAGTCAGGAGGAGTTGAGACTGCTTATCACGTTTCACGAGAAGGTATCTTTTATCATTTCATGACAACGTACACCTTTGTCAACTTTTCCTTTTATGGAAAAAGCCACATCACCCACTTTTGGTTAATCACTACAACTTTGAATATGGTGTCAACACCTATGTATTTCATCACATCTTGGCCCTTCATTTCCTTACACTAATTCCCATCACACACTAACCAATATTTTGGTCATGAAGCCTAGAGGCCATTCAACCATAACCCACCAACAACACCTATCCATTTTCATTCTACACATCCAAAAGATCAAACACACCATTTCTTGAGTTTTTGAAAAATCCTCTCTTCTCTCTCTTCATCATAGATTTGGTTCTTCGCCCTAGATCTCTAACCAAATTCCTTTCTTCAATTCTAAAACCATACTTCACCTTGTCTTGATCTAAGGATCAACTTTGGTGAAGGAAGTTTCTTGATTTGGAGAAGTTGTTCTTCAACCTCAGAACGCCATCCAAAACCTAAGAGTTGTTCTTGTGTGGGTAAGCTTCTAAATCCTTTTTCCTTTTCATTTCCTTACTTATTAACTTGAGTAATCATCTTCTAGTTATTCTTTTCATGAAAACAAGTTCAAGATCTCACCTTTTTCTCTCCTTTAGGTTCGGCCTTCGTTTTGTTTTGAAGGCTTGGAGTTTCCTTTCACTTAAAACTCTTCATTAAAGGTACGTGAAAGTGAGCCTCATCACACCAAAATTGGTGGAGGATAAAAATGGTTGTTTATGTTTTGTTTGGGTGAAACCCTAGCTTGGGTTCACTACTTTCTTGGTGAAGTTCTCTTTGAGAACAAGTTTGTAATAATGTTTCTATGCTTAGTATATGTGTATGATGATGTATGCTTGGATGGAAAAATGTTTTCATGCACGTTGAAAACCATACTTTGATCTTTAGATCAAGTAAGGATTTTTATGCTTGTTTATGGTTGAATGATGTATGAGTATTGTTCATCATAATATTGTGATCATTTTGAGCTATTACTTGACAAGTTAGTGAAGCAAAATCTTCACATCCCCTAAGTGATGGTATTAGGCCATGGTTAGTAAAAAGAGGAAGAACATGAGTTTGTTCTTGAACTTCAATGTTTTGAAAGCTAATAAGTGTTTTAGTAACTTGTATTTCAAAACAAATAAAAAGTGATTTTGATCCAAAGATCAATTAGGGTTTCGGCCTTAAGTGTTTTTAACTAAGGTAAAAATGTGTTTTACTTTAGCCATAGTTTATTCAATTAAGTAAGTGTTTTAAAAATAAAATAATGAAAGTAATTTCATGAAAGTAAAATTAATATGAAGTTATCTTAGGTTTAGTAGGATGTCACATTCTTTTTAAAACTAAGTTAACATTCAATCCGCAAAGTATAAAGAGGACTTTGTTCTCAAGTTTGAATTAATTGAATCATCGTTTGAAAACTAAATGAAAGTTCCATTTCTTTTACGCTAACTTTGATCATGGTTTTACACTAAGTTAGTGAGGAAAAACTTTTTCAAATTAGTTGAGGTACTTTAATTCAATCAAGTAACCAAGTTCTTTTAAATCAAATGAGTTTTCAATTGGAAAGGTTTTAGTTTACAAAGTCTTGAATCAAAAGTTTTCAACTCAAATCGCAAAGTTTACGCATGAAAACCTAAGTTAAGTAATTAACTTAGAGCATACGAAAAGAGATAATTAAGTATAGCCTATGGTGGAACAAGACCATACACTATACCATTGATGACTTAGTTCATCAATGACTTCATAAGACTTAAGTGAATTAATATTTATTTCATTACTCGGAACTCAAGGAATTAATACCTTAGAAACGATCAAATACTCATCTAAGAGGATTCTCAATCCTTCTTCATAACACTTAGGACTTGAGATGTAATTCATAAGACACAAACACAAACATGAAACGTTGGGTTTGAAACGGTAGTTTGATGACGAACTGGTGATTCGGATTCAAGAAAGTAATTCAATTGTTTCAGTCTTGTGATGACTCGATCCCGGAGAGATCACGAGATTTATCAGATGGATAAAAGTTTTATAATACAAACACGTATATAGTTCCTAAGGAAGAGAACCTTAATGAGCCTTGAGGTTTATCCGGTGGATAGACATTGCTTTATCGCATCTGCTTTGTGTAAGCATCGACATTTCATTGCATGAGTTTGTAAGGCCTTGAGCCTAAGAGTTGAGCTTACACCTTGATGCGGGTGCGAATCTAACGGCGACGATCTTAAATAGTCTTGGAGGTATCAGGGTTGGAAAGGCTAAGATGTGACCAGTTGGTAGTTCTTTTGTGTCGTGGCGAATTCGAGCAATACACTGATATCCTCGACTAGATGCCGTACTTTTCATGTTTGGTGTAGAGTGTTTCCTTAAAAGCCAGATACATGCACGTTACGAATGTTGTAGCATCCTGCCCAAGGCTGGTGTACACGGAACATGTCCTCTCATTCACTCTCTTCGATGTTTTGTTAGCTCCATGGAGTAGGGGTCAGAGTTTTACCCTTGTGGCATATGACATTGAGTCATGTACATCGCATTGCATTGCATGACTGCTGATGAGTACATTTACTTGATATGCATCGTTATCTTGTTTTTAGACATGTTTCATGCTGCTAATTAATTAAATGATATATATTGAGATGTTTAGTATTCATGATAGGTATGTTGTTACCCGGCGAGTCGTCCCATTTTTACATATACTGTTTTGTTGTGTTGATGATCGGTAATCTCACCCATATCTGTATCTGTTCTCTGCTGGTGTTGCTGTTTCTGCTTGAGAAGATGGGCGTGTTGACGACTCAGCTCAACGTCTACCTTGAGTCCGGAGAGGGACTCCTTATGTTGTTTTGTTTTGGTCAGGCTATGTCCAGTCGTCAGTTGTAGCTTTTGAGGAGCTACGTCTCCTAGTACCTATTTATGTACCTATTTTACAGTTAGGCTTGGACCTAGGTCTGTATTCAGTATTGTTTATATTTCTGCACTTTATTTCTGTTTGACCTTTAGAAATGCATGGTGAACCTAAGTTTAATTATTAGTACCCATATAACAAATCTCATTTCATCGTCATTATGAAAAGAAAAAAAAAAAAGAAAACCCGTATTTTCCGCATTAATATTATTTTCGGTCTTATAATCGTTCAGGAATATGACATTCGGAAAAGGATGTTACATCATCTCATCCAAATGCTATTGGGTTAGTAAATTAATTTGGAATTAAGAGAAAGATCATTTTTACTTAAACTGGGAGTTTAAAGACTAACCGAGATGTATCTAAAGTTGAAGGCGTGTAAAAAAATAAAGTTTTGGGGGACTTTATCCACTCTTCCCAACTTAATATGTAACGTATAAAACATATAGAGACAATCATGGTAAAAATGAATTAGGTTAAGTTAGGCTTTATTTGAAAAAATTAAGAGTGAATCATCATTTGGGTTCCTGAAAGTATGAGGCGCTATCAATTCAATCCCTGAAAGCAGTTAAATTACAAAAAAGTCTCTGAATGTTAATTTCCTTAATAAAATTAGTCCCTGATAGGGACTAACTTGACTAGCGAAATTAATATTGAGGGACTAATTTGACTGACAAAATTAACATCGAGGGACTTTTTCATAATTTAATTACGTTCAGGGACTGAATTGATAACGACTCGTACTTTTATGGACTAAAATGATGATTTACTCAAAAGTTAAGGTTGGTCTCATAATAGGTGGGCGGCTTGAGTAAGACTTTGTAATTTATAATAGTCATTTTTGTCGGATTTGATCTAATCTATTTATGTAAAAATATAAAGAATTTAATTGATATATATGGTCAGTATAAAGATTTTTTACACAGACAACTAATTAGAATTTGTGACATAAGCTAAAGTGTTTGATTCTTATCCTAATTACCTTAAAAGTCACACACACCATGATTTCTGATTGGTTGTCAATATAAAAATTTTTTACACTAACAATGTATAACAATTAAACTTAAATATAAAAGCCTAATTTGGATTAAAAGACTATTTAAAACTTACATTACACACAAACCTTCATATATATATATATATAAGTAACGGAACTTAAAGCACCAAAAAAAGTTACGGAAGTCAACGTTTTTTTTTAAAAAAAAAATTGTTGATAATTTTTTTAATTTTGTTTTTTTTTATAAATAACGGGACCTAAGCCCAAAAAAGAAATTACAAGAAAAGAAACCAAGAACTAGTATTTAATTTTGTTATATTATTTTTTTAATTTTAGATAAATAAAAGTTTTGACAAAATTATTATATCATATATAAATAAATATATTAACTAATATATAATTAATAAACTAAATAAGTATTACAAATTTTTAATTGTATTTAAATTTTTAATTAATAACTCAACCAAATAAGTTAAATAAACTTTCAAAAAAAAAAATTTAAATCTAACTTATTTTGCTAAATGTATAAGACATGTTTATATAAACCAATATGGTGTAACACGAGTAGCAGGTACTAGGTGTACTAGTTCACCTGAAGCATGTGATTAGGAGTTCGATCCCTGACTGGTGTCTATGACAAAACATCTGTTGAGAGGATAACCATTTAAATGGACCTCAGTTTCCTCGCGAAATTAGTCTTCGTTGTTTCGCGCAGAGATACCCTGGTTTAGACCCAAAAAAAACATGTTTATAAAAGGGTAAAACACAGGTGTTGTCGTTTAGGTGTTTGGGTGTTGTTTTTCAACGAGAATATAACATGTGTAATAGTTGTTACAATGTTTTATTTTCATTAACTTTTTATAGGAAAATGTTAGTTGTTGGTTTGTTATGTTAGTAAGGGCCGGGAATCGAACCCAATACCTTATATCTCCCATATGTATTTGTATTAATGAGCTATAAATATGGTAGTTTGTTATATTTTTATTAATGAGCTATTAT
Source organism: Ammopiptanthus mongolicus (assembly GCA_039655645.1). NCBI lineage: Eukaryota > Viridiplantae > Streptophyta > Magnoliopsida > Fabales > Fabaceae > Ammopiptanthus > Ammopiptanthus mongolicus. The sequence continues at coordinate 26,705,343 of CM077346.1, read as the reverse complement.
ACATCTATTTTTTCTCATTGAAAAATAGCACAATAAATACCTATGAAGCTGTACTTAAGTTTTGTCTTTTATATAATTAAGGCTCTATTTGGCAAGTTTAATATGCTAGCTTACAACTTATTTGACTAGTTTATAAACTTGTTTGACCAAATTAGAGAAGTATAGATATTTGGTAAACAAGCTTTTCTTATTAGCTTATAACTTTTTTTTCATAAGTTATTTTATTTAGGTTATAGCTTATTAATTTTTATCTCATTTTTACACTTATTAATTAAATGAAATTCTTACTTTACTCAGTCCCTCACAAATTGAAATCTATATATAAAAAATCATATAAACATATCATTTCATTTATAATATTTTAATAAAAATATTTGAAAATGAAATTAAAAAATAATATTCTGATTATAAAGCTTTAATTAGAATTTAGAAATAATTTATACAAAAATTATCTAAATATGTCATTTTACTTTTATAAATTAGTTCAAACGCTAATTTTGTCAAGCACTTCAAATTCAATCAGCTAGTTTTTCAGCGATCAACTATAAACTATAAGCTAAAAATTAGCTTATCAGTTATAGCTTATCAATCATAAACTAACTTATGAGCTATTTTTGTCAAACAGAATCTAAATAATAAATTACACTTTCCGCGGAATGTCAATGGCGTATTCATGCCCTTGAAGAGACATGTATACAATTAAAGTAATCGAAATGCTAGCAACACTCTATTTTCAACGCTCTTTTAAGCACATTCATTGTTATTGGTTGAATTTCATGTAGGACCTACTAAAAAAGTGGTGCCAGTAACATCCCGATTTTCTTAATCTAGCTTTTAATTAATTAATATTTAAGTAATTATATTTTATTGGAGGGTCTAGAAAATTAAATAAATTATTCCGAGGCCATAGTCACGCTCTATGCTATTGTAGGAGACTATGATTAAGTTTTGGGCCAAAAACTCAAACCGAGTCTGGTCTATATTTTTTCGGATGATAGTGTTTTTCTACTATTAAGACCTTTTTTTGACTAACGGTCAGAACCTTTAGTCTTAGAATTCAATCCTCTACTTTTTTGCTAAAATGTGTCCTGACGTCCAAAAATATAAATAATATTTTATATTCGAACCGAAAATTGATCGGGTAGACAATTTGAGCTGTCTTAGAATTTTTCGAGAACCTTGAGCCGATGATTTTCATACCAAGATTATGTTAAATCATTTGGGGACTCCTACCAGTGTCGTGAGGATTTTCAAAATGTCGGGAGGTGAATTGACCAAATTATCCTTGATTAGTTTTTATTAATTACCTTTTATTACTTTTACCTATTTTCTTAACTCCTAAGTTAAGTCTTTAAATATACTATTCTTCACTCATCCTCACCCTCATTTTTCTCAGCCAGAAAACAGCCCCCTTAACTCATCTTCTTTCTCTCTTTTCTTCAATTTCTCACCATTGAAGCTCATTTTTGGAGCTTTAATTAAACCTTAAGATTTTGTGAAGTAATCTTCACCAAATTTGAAGGAGATCATCATAGGAGGTAGCTTGTCATCTCTATCTCTCTCAATCTCTTATTGTTCTCCTCTAAATTTCATGATTAGAAATGTTAGGGTTTTTAGCCCTAAATCTTCAAAAATCCATGAAAAATTATAGAAAAATTATTTTAATACCAAACCAATTTCTATGGCCTAGGTTCATGACATACTTGCATGATCCAAGAGATTAGAGCCAAGAAATATCTCTAGCTATTTTTTTGATGGAGAGGCCGAAACCCCCTTTAGTGTAGGGTAGGGTATTTGGTTGGTTTTTGATGTTTTGAGTTGATATCTAGGGTTATCACACTTAGTTAGGGTGTTATCCAAGAAATGAGAATTTTTAGAGCTGCCTAGCTATTTTTCATTTAATAGGGCCGAACCCTAGGGGTAGTGCAATAGGAGAAATCTTTGTTTTTTTGAATTAATGCCTTCATTGATTATGTTTAGGAATACCTAAGGATCATTGATCCAAAAGTTAGGAATTTTTAGACATCCCTAGCCTAATTAATTAAATAGGGATAGTAGCTAATCCTAAGGAATTAGGGAGTTTTTGATTTAACTGTATTAATTTCTGGTTGTGTTCTGTTGTATAGAATCGGACAGGACTCGAACATCCGACAGCGCACCAGACTGACAGCTGCGGAGTCGTAGCCGGAGCTGCACGAGGAAATCACTAAGGTGGAGAGAAAGAACTAATATCGTCGGGAAGGAAAGCTTAGTATAGATATATATATATATATATATATATATATATATATATATATATATATATATATATATATATATCTGTGTAGGAGAACCGTTAAACCCTACTAGAGGTTGGGCCCTGGATAAAGTGCCTGGACCCTGAGTGTAGGTACTTTTGGGCTATCACCACTAAGTTGATATTATGGATGATGAAATTGATTGAGGTTGATGTGTTGATTTGTTTAATTGATTATCTGTTTACCTGTTGTGTTAAATCGTTGGAGTGATTTATTGTTATCTGGCTTTATAGTGATGTTTATACTGGATAAATTACTGTTGTAATGTTATTGTGATTTGACTGGTGGTTGAGCGTTGATGAGAGTATGGTGAGTGATGATGTTGTTCGGGTTGGTATCGTTGTGGTCCCGACCGTGGAGCTGTGGCTCGTAGACGCAAGGCGTCGTGATGCTAATGCTGATGTGATGTTGATGATGATATGATGTTGATGTTGATATTGATGTGTCGTGGTCGTTGACGAGTGCTTAGGCGTGAGGTCACGATATCAACCTAGGATGGATGTTTGTTGCATTTTCATCATTTCATACCACAACATTTTGTCTCAAAGGGGGATGTCCAATTGGGGAATTTACTTTAAATCCCGAGGCGGGATGTCCAATGGAGGACATGATGTGATATAATTCCGACGGGGATGTCCAATTGGGGACATGATGTATCGGCCGACATGCATATAGGGAAGACAGGATATACATAGGGATTAGTATCCCTCTCATAGGATTATCCGAGAGAATGACTTTGGAGATGATTGTGACGGGTGATTTAATAGATGGATGAGGTTGTGCCGCATGATTTACTGGTGTTGTGTGATGTATATATATATATATATATATATATATATATATATATATATATATATATATATATGCTATACTAATGCCCATCTCTCATATTGATGAATTATGTTTCTTATCTCCCGCATTTTTCTGTATATGTTATTTCTATTTTATGGAAAGACCCCGAGGAGGAACCAGTTGCTGAAGAGCTGGATGACGTTCCATACGAGCCTGACGCCGGAGGACGTGCCACGGACCCTAGCCTCGAGAGGTTGGGCAGTGATCGTGGTTAGCTAGAGGATTGTCTCTCGGCCTACTTTTCATGCTTTTATCTTCGTCTTTATTAATATACTCGTATGCATTACTTTATTATTGTAGTCCCATTGACGGGACGACTGATGTATATGATATATTTATTTATATTGTAAAGCTGTGTACTCTGAAGCGTTGCGTGCCATGTATCATTTTGCTTCCTCGCTCAATTTTTCACTTCGCTTCGTATTATTAAAGCGCGCTAACGATTATTATGCAATTGAGGTTAGTTAATATCTTAGGTTCTACTGATGGAACGACGGGTCGTCTCAGGGCCCACATGAAATTAACCCAATAACCATGAGTGTTTTAAAGATGATGTTGAAAAGAGAGTATTGTTAGCACTCTTCGTAAAGCAATATTAGCAAAAGAACACAGTTGAACTTTGGACTTTCAAGCTCTACGACGCGTTCTGGACCACGTCGTTTTTCTCGATCGTCTTGTCCTCGCTCAGTTAGAATGCATGTATCTGTCGAAGCCAACACAAACAAGAATTTCTCTCTTCGGAAATCCGAAGAAGCTTTCAGTGTCGCCATGGTATACTCACTCAATTGCTGCAACTTCGTTTCTTAATTCTTATTCACAATACGTCTGCATAAGTTATATAGCTTTTTAATAAGATGCATGTTAGGATTGTAATTAGGGATGACAATGGGTAAGGTATGGGTAGTATCCATCTTCATATACGCGTTTTAAAAAAGTACCCATTTCAGTCCCCATATCCGTGTGAGTAATAACCTTGATACTTGTACCCTCACCCGCTGGGTATCTAAGTATCCGTATCCGCACCCATTAATCGCACTTTAGTATAAGAAATTTGTGGATTTTAAAAATAAGATAAGTAAATATGGTATACCCAAAGATTTTCGATTGATATAATTTTCATATTATTCACTTTAAACAATAAAATGACTTATTTTTGTACTTAAATAAAGTTACATTCCACATAGTAAATGTTCTGCATACCAAACTAAAAATGCAATCCATAGATTTAATAATCAATTTGTGAACATGAAATGTTTGAAATGCAAAGGTTCAAATACAAAACGTCAAATAATCAATCTTCAAACCATTAATTAAATATTGCAATAAAAAATGATACATTACTCTAAAAGGAGTGTTAGTAAAAAAATAAGGAATGTTATTGAATTGCAAAAAAATAATAATATTAACGCCTCTTTTTTATTTCATTTGCTAATGCTTGATGATTATCATTATTGTCAAATTTGTTTATAAGACAGAAAAAAACACGTCGAGATTATTGTAAATATTAATGTACTAAATACAGAAGAAAAACATAGCAACCCAGGCAACCATAGGAGATGATTTGATTATATTAATCAAGAAGTAAAATACAAAGTATAGGCGACAATGAAGCTAGCCAAGTGGAACTGACGATGAAGCTCTAGTTTTTTTTTTTAATTTTTTTAATGTAATATATTATAATTAAGACATGATGAAGTAATATACAAAGTATAGACGACGATGAGTCTAACTAAGTGGAACTGACAATGAAGCTCTAATTTTTTTTTTAATTTTTTTAATGTAATATATTATAATTATGTATATAAAAAATCAATATATAAAAAAATAAATAAATATATATAGTGCGGGTATGGACGGGATGGATACTAGAGTACTCGTACCTGCACCCATCACCATTAATTTTTGCGGGTAATTACCCGCACCCGCACCCATACCCATTAAGCAGATAATTACTCTATCCATCATAAATAATTTTTGCGGATGTTTTTGGATCCGATATCCATTATCATCCCTAATCATAATAGTCGCGTTCACACTAGATTAACTTAATTACAGAGAATGCGTTTTTCTCGCTTCAACTTGGAAAAAACGAATTGATCATGTATTGCTTTTGTGAAGTACGCTATAATTTACGTCATTTGCGGTCAACATCATTGCTCTGATCACATGATAATTAGTTTGACAAATGACTTAAAATCTGGCAAATATATGCCATTACGCCCTGCTCTCAAATTATGATTTTCCAATTGGAATGCGTGTCATTCTCATTGAACTTTGAAAAATAAGGAGAAATGTAGATGATTTTGGTCAAGTCAGTTTTCTGATGTCTCGGTCTTCAATTGTAGATCTGCAGATTGAGTGCTGCACATGAAAGTTGAATGTGATTGCACTAACTTGTGTTGCAGTTTATAGGGTATTGTAGGTTAGTGAACACTTAATTAGTATGTTTGTGGTTATTCCAGTGGCTATTGCCTACTAAAATCACCATTCTTACATGAACACTTCTCTCTTTTGGATGATGTTGAACATGAAAAGAACTTTACAGTGAGGCATTTGACATTAAGCTGTTGGGGAAAGGAACCAGCTTTGGGGCTCCTTGTCTTCTCGAAAACACTTCAGCTGAAATGGTAATCTCTGCAGTTCCCAGCATAGAAATGGTTAGATTTGTTAATTCAGGCACAGAAGCATGCATGGGGGCGCTACACCTGGCCCGTGCTTTTACAGGGAAGCAGAAGTTCATCAAGTTTAATTGAGGGCTGTTACCATGGCCATGCTGATGTATTGCTTGTTAAGGCAGGTAGTGGAGTTGCCACTTTAGTAAGGCTTCCCGACTCCCCTGGTGTTCCTAAAACAGCCACTTCTGACACCCTTACAGCCCCTTTCAATGACTTCTCAGCTATTGAGAAACTTTTTGAGTATCACAAAGGAGAGATTGCAGCAGTTATCCTTGAACCGGTTGTAGGAAACTCTGGTTTCATTGTTCCTAAATTCGATTTTCTTAATGCCATACGCAGAATCACCAAAGAGAACAATGCTCTCCTCATCCTTGATGAAGTTATGACTGGATTCCGTTTGTCATATGGTGGAGCTCAAGAATATTTTGGGATAGTTCCTGACTTAACAACTCTAGGAAAAATAATTGGTGGTGGTTTGCTTGTAGGTGCATATGGGGGGAGGAGGGATATTATGGATATGGTTGCACCAGCAGGACCTATGTACCAGGCTAGGACCTTGAGTGGGAACCCTTTGGCTATGGCTGCAGGCATACAGACTCTGAAGCTTATTAAGGAGCCAGGAACTTATGAGTACTTGGATAAAATCACAGGTGAACTTGTTCACGGTATTCTTAAAGTTGGGAAGAGGGCTGGACATAAAATGTGTGGTGGGCATGTAAATGGGATGTTTGGTTCCTTCTTCACACAAGGACCTGTCTGCACTTTTGCAGATGCTAAAAAGAGTGATGAAGCCAAGTTTGCTAAGTTTTACTGGGGAATGTTGGAGGAACGTGTATATTTTGCACCTTCACAATTTGAAGCTGGATTCACCAGCTTGGCACATACTTTTGATGACATCAAAATGACAATAGCAGCTGCTGAGAAGGTTTTGCAGCAGCTGTGATTTATGCAAAAACATTTTACGTCAATGAAGCATGTGTTCTTGCGTCAATTGCACATTCTTGGAAGCCAATTCCCATGTGGTTAAAAGAAAAAGCACATGTACCATAAAATAAAAGAAAAGCACAAATTTTATGCAGAAGAACTATACTTTATATAAATAATGATATGACCCTCCATATGTTTTAAGCAAGTTTAATAATAAAAACGTGTTGTCATCTTTTGTGTGTTTATCTCCTTGATACGACTTTCTTTTATAAAAGGAGTCGTTATCGTGTTAAAAAAAAGTTCGCCCTAAAAGAAAAAGAAAAATCATTACCATTACCATAATTTAAATATCTATTATTTTGGGCCGTGGCGTGGCAGTTGGCCCCATTTGTATATCAAAGAAAATAATATTAGTAAAATAGGTTAATTGGTCCTAAACGTTTTTTTACTTTTCATATCGATCCTATAAGTTTTATTTTTTTCAAATTGGTCCTACACGTTTTATTCAATTTCCACGTTAGTCCTTTCCGTCAATTTCGACCTCATAACATCAAATCAAAAGTCATGTGTCGGACTAATGTAACACCTCGATTTTCTTAATCTTTTATTTAACTAGTATTTTAAGTAATTGTATTTTATTAGAGGGTCTAAAAAATTAAAGGTTAAAGTAATATTTTGGTCCCTATACGTGACACCGATTCTTCATTTAGTCCCTATACGTAAAAAGTTATTAAAAAGGTCCTCATACGTGCAAATATTATCCATTTGGTCCCTCCCGTTATGTTGTCGTCTTTAATGATCCGTGAACTCCTACGTATAGGGACTAAATGAAGAATTTGTGTCACGTATAGGGACTAAATGAAGAATTTGTGCCATGTATAGGGACCATATTATTACTTTAACCTAAATTATTGGGTCCCTATACGTGGCACAAATTCTTCATTTAGTCCCTATACGTGATACGAATTCTTCATTTAGTCCCTATACATAATAGTTCACGGATCATTAAAGACGACAACATAACGGGAGGGACCAAATGGATAATATTTGCACGTATGAGGACCTTTTTAATAACTTTTTATGTATAGGGACTAAATGAAGAATCGGTGTCACGTATAGGGACCAAAATATTACTTTAACCAAAATTAAATAAATTATTCCAAGGCCATAGTCACGCTCTACGCTACCGTAGGAAGCTATGATTAAGTTTTGGGTCGAAAACTCAGACGGAGCCCGATCTGCGTTTTTCCTTGATAGTAGCGTTTTACTACTATCGAGACCTAATTTGGACCCGTGAACGAGACAATTAGTCTTAGAATCACGTTTCCTATATTTTCGAAAAAGTTCATCTTGACGTTCGAAAATGAAAATAATATTTTATATTCGGGCAGAAAATCGATCGGATATACGATTCGAATTGTCTTAGGTTTTTTCGAGAACCTCGAGCCAATGATTTTCATAACAGGGCTATGTTAAATCATTTGGGGACTCCTACAAATGTCATGAGGATTTTCAAATTATTTGGACATGAATTGACCAAATTACCCTTGGTTAGTTTTTACTAACTACCCACCATTACTTTTACCTTTCTTAAACCTTAAAGTCACCTATTAATACCCTATTCTTCGCCTTTTCTCCCCCTCATTCACGTTGGCCAGCTGCTGCAGCTGGCTCCCTTCTTCTTCTTCTTCTTCCTTCTTCTTCCTCCATTTTCAACTTCAATTTTCTCAAGCTTCCTCAAGCTTTTTCAAGAAAGTTTGTGAAGCAAAGTTGCACCTCTCATCCTCCTCTACCACCTAGAAGATATAGATTTCATCCTTGAGCTCTCAATCTTTATTTTCTCCATTTATTTTCATGAATTTCAATTTCTAGATCTAAAGTTCAAAAATCTCTAGAAAATTGCAGAAAAATCATTTTGAGACCAAACCAATTCCTATGAGCTAGTATCATCCCCTACAATCATAATCCAAGAGCTTGTAATGAAATAAAATCTCTAGCTTATTTATCTAAAAGGGGCCGAATGGGTGCTTAAGGGGAAAATGGGTTTTTATTGTTCATTGTTCTTGATTTCACCTATTTCATCCCTTAATCATGTAATCCAAGGGATTAAGAGGCCAAATCAAACTCTCACCTATTTTTCATGGTGATGGACGAAACCCTACTTTGTTGGTTTAAGGGGTTTTGGTTCAAATCTTTGATAATTGATCATTGATTATGCATTAGGTATGCTTAAGGGTCATTGATCCAAGAGTTGGTAGAATTTCAATATCCCTAGCCTATTTAATTAATTAAGGGCAGTAGCTAATCCTAGAGATTAGGTAGTTTATGGTTTCATTATTTTAATTTCTGGTTGTGTTTTACTGTATAGAATCTGACAGGACTCGAACGCTTGATCGCACACTCGATTGACTGCTGTGGAGCCGCATTCGGAATCTCTCGGAAAAATCACAAAGGTGGGGGGAAAGAACCACAATATCGTCGGAGAGGCAAGCTTTAAATAATATATATTGATATGCGTAGGGCGACCCAAACCCTACTAGAGGTCGTTTGACTGTTAGGTTGATTTCACCGTATATTGAGGATGTATGCTTTGTGATTGGTAGTCAACGTGATATATGTGATATATGTTATGCTTACTATATGCTCTTGATTGATTAAACATGATTTATCTGTAAGTTGATTTTTGATGTTGTGTATATATTGTTGTGACTGCTGATATCCGAGTAGAACTAGACATTGATTTCCGATAAATCGGGTGATGAATGTGTGGTGAGAAAGTCGAGGTTATATATATATGTCGTAGTGCTCAACCTAGTGATATAGTTGATCTGATATCCGGTTAAGCCGGATGAAAGTTGGTCGTGGTTGCATATAAGTCGTGGTTGATGCACTGAGTGTTAATCCTGATATGAGTCAGTGAGATTCATGTTGCATAGTTGTTATTCATCACTGTGCTGCATACAGGCGATTTCGATCTTACCTGCGGGGAGATGGTCGTACCGATTAGTTTGGCGTAGGGGCAATTTCGATCTTACATGCGGGGAGGTGGTCGTACCCGTTAGTCGAATTGTAGACGGACGGACGCATATCTCGACCTAGCCTGCAGGCGGGGGGATATGTCGTTACCGAAAGTTGAGTTGTTAACGAACGGGCGAATGCTCCGACCTAGCCTGCAGGCGGGGGAACATGTCATTACCGTAAGTTGCGTTGTTGACGGGAGAATATTCCGACCTGGCCTGCGGGCGGGGGAATATGTCGTATCCATGAGACGATTTGGGCCTGCGGGCTTTAGACCGAACCCTACCTTTATGTGAGGGACAGTAGTTAAGGGAGAAATTATTCGGAAGTCGTTTGGTTGTACCTGTCATGTTTGTGAGTGTGCTATCTATATAGATTATTTATATCGCTGTTTTTCTCATGTTTGACATATTATTGTTTCTTATCCCCTGTATTTATATGAGGAGTTTCCAGAGGAGATTGACGGAATATTTGTTGAGCCTGATGCCGGCGGGAGAGCCTCGGATCCCAATGCTGGGGGACCTTGAGCGCCAAGAGATGAAGTCAGAGTGCATTTTTGTGCTGATGTTATGTTTTTAGTTTTTATTTATTTCGTACTCTGAAGTATTTTATATTTGGTATTAGTGTTGTAGGCTCTACTGATGGGGCCAATACTATTATGTATATATATATACTTTTATTATGGTATCAGTATGTATTGTATATTTTAATATTTTCGCAAATTTTATACTACTACGCTATGCTATAACTCTAATAATTATAAGTAGGGTCACCAATGGGACCTCCTAGGAAGGGGTTGTCTCAGCTAACGTGATAACCACGTCAGGTCAAAACTGACGACGTTAGGTCGAAAATGACAAAAATGACTAACATGGAAACAGAAAATAACGTGTAGGACCAATTTGAAAAAAATAAAACTTATAGGACCGATATGAAAAGTAAAAAAAATTTATATAGGACCAATCAACTTATTTTGTCAAATAATATCTCTTACCTCTGTAAATTCATACTTCAACCACATGTTCTGTTTTGACTCCACTCTAAACTAGGTCCATATCAAAGTCTATGCAGGTGCAAGATTCTCATGTATATTTAGAATAAAACACTTATAATATAAAGAATTTTGTTATTTGAATATGAAAAGTTGACAACAAATGAGGTATGATGACATTTTATGGTCCTTTCTTTTTTTAATTCTCTCTTCCCTTCTTGAGTTCTTGTTGGTGATTGCCAGGCTTGCCAGCAGAGGTTTAGAGAGTGGTTGTGAGTGGCCACTAGCGGGAAGGACAGAATTGTAGCAATGGTGGCTGACAACGGTGCTGGCAGCAATGATAGTGTTAGAGTAATCTCACTTACACACACACAACTAAAACAGAGAAGAATTATGAATACTGAATATACCTCTTTATTGAATGGATACTCTCATACATTTTACACATAGCACTTCCTTATTTATAAGGATCTCATCATACAGTAATGCCAGCTCAGCATACAAACTAACTCATGTAACTAACAAACTAACTATTTGAATTATCTACAACACTTTCCCTTAATTCAAATAGCTAATGATACAACTCCTAACTCAAGTCGTAGCTGCATAAATCGATCAGTCTTCTAGGCTTTTGTCATCATGTCAGCAGTCTGCAATTCATTAGGACAGTAGACAAGTCCTAACTTTCCATTATTCACTTGTTCTCTAAGAAAATGAAACCTTGTCTCTATATGCTTGCTTCTACCATGAGAAACTGAAATCTTTGCTAGATTAATGGCCGACTTATTGTCTACAAGCAGCTGCATAGACTTTTTCACTTTAATCATCAATTCTTGGAACAGTGAGTCTAACCAGATAGCTTGACAAGCTGCAAACGAACCAGCTATATATTCTGCTTCACAGGATGATAATGCTACCACGGGTTGTTTCTTAGAACACCATGAGATTGGTGCTCCTAGAAACTTGAACACATACCCTGTAGTACTCCTCCTATCAGTTTTGTCCCCACACCAATCAGAGTCCGAATAGCCAAGTAACTCATTCATTTCCTGATCTGGTTTTATTGGAAACAGAATACCATATTGTAATGTTCCTTTCAAGTATCTCAAAATCCTTTTGGCTGCTAGGAAGTGAGACCTTCTAGGATCATCCATAAAGCAACTAATCATCCCAACGGCAAAGCAGATATCAGGCCTGCTATTGCAAAGATACCTTAGAAATGCCACCATTTGCTTGAATAGGGTACTGTTTACTGCTTCTTCCCCTTCTACTCTTTCAAGCTTTGTATTTGTGTCAGCTGGAGTTATAGCAGGGTTACAATCCATCATCTTGAACCGGTGGAGTGCCTCACTTGCATACTTTTTCTGATGTAGTACAAGACCTTTGGAAGTGCGGACAAACTCCATGCCAAGAAAGTATATCAACCTTCCCAAATCAGTCATTTCAAACTCAGCTTTTAAGATAGTTTTGAACATCTCCATTTCCTGGAGATCACTTCCAGTGACCAACAAATCATCAACATAAAGGCAAATCAATAGCACTGCTCTTCCATCCTGATGTACCCCCACATATACACCATGTTCCACTTGGCATCTGCTGAAATAATGTTGAAGGAGGAAAAAGTCAATCCTCTTATTCCATGCTCGAGGAGCTTGTTTTAGGCCATATAGTGCCTTCTTCAGCCTGTACACCATAGCCTCCTTTCCCTTAATCTCAAAGCCAGGTGGTTGAAGTACATACACTTCTTCTTCCAAAGGACCATTAAGAAAAGCCGATTTGACATCAAGCTGGAACAATAGCCAGCCTTTTGCATTAGCTAGAGCCACAACCAGCCTAATAGTCTCAATCCTTGCCACTGGTGCAAACACTTCTAAATAGTCAAGTCCAGGCCTTTGCAAAAAACCCTTTGCCACCAATCTTGCTTTGTGTTTGGTAATGGATCCATCAGGTTGTAGCTTTAGCTTATAAACCTGCTCTACTGCAATGGGAGGCTTGTTTGGAGGCAAATCAACAAGTTCCCAAGTCTGGTTCTTGTTAATAGACTTCAGCTTTTCCAACATAGCCTCTTTCCATACTTGCTCCTGCATTGCTGCCTCAAGGTCAAATGGTTCTACATTAGCTAACAGGGCAAAATGAACCAAATCACCCTCAGTGTTACTGCAGTGTCCGAGAACAGCTCAAAATCTGCATATCTCCTCGGTGCTTGCCTTTCCCTAGGTGGTCTATGAGCCTGAGTCAGATCTGCATTAGGAATGACATTGTTTTCTGTATCACTGTGTTCATCTCCAATCAGTACAGAAACTGAGGACTTGAGGCTACTGGTCTGATCTGGCCAACTCCATGAATCAGTCTCACTAACAAAGACATCTCTGCTAATGGCAATCTTCTTAGTCACAGGATTGTAAAGCCTGTAAGCTCCAGTACAGTGATAACCAACTAGGATCATAGGCTCACTCTTGTCTTGCAACTTCTTCCTCTTTGCATCAGGAATATGCTTAAAACATAAGGAGCCAAAGATCTTAAGATGATTCACTACAGGTTTCTTGCCAAACCAGACTTCTTCGAGTACTTTCTCCTTAAGCTTCTTTGTGGGACACTTATTTAGGACATATGCTGCAGTAGTAACAGCCTCACCCCAAAAGGAGTGTGGAAGATCCTTTTACTTCATCATGCTTCGTGCCATATCAAGCACTGTCCTGTTCCTTCTTTCTGCCAACCCATTGTGCTGGGGTGTATAAGGAGCTGTGACTTCATGTTGGATTCCTTGATCAACAAAATAGGACTCAAATTCAGCTGATGTATACTCTCCACCTCCATCTGTTCTGAAAATTTTTATAGCTCTCCCACTTTGTTTTTCAACCATTGCCTTGAACCTTTTAAAGATTGCAAACACCTCATTTTTTGACTTTATCAAGTACAACCACATCATACGACTATATTCATCAACAAAGGAAGTAAAGTATTTATTTCCTCCTAGTGAAGGCACCTCAAAAGGTCCACACACATCAGAATTAACAGCATGTAAAACATTTGTGGCTCTCATTGACAAGTGTGATTTAAAGGAATTTCTTGGTTGTTTTCCAATAAGGCAGTTTTAACATATTTTTTCAGGTATAGTAATCATTGGAGTCCTTTTACCATTTCTTTAGCAGCAAGCATATTAAGACTTCTGAAATTTAAATGACCAAACCTCATATGCCAAAGCCAACTTTCTGAATCTGTCACAGTTGCTGCTAGGCAATGTACCTCAGATGCCTTGAGCTTGGTTTGAAATGTCCTGTTCTTTGCGAGAGGAGACTTCAAGACCAATCTCTGGTTTGGATCATATAGTTCAAGAAGATCTTGCTACATGGTAACAGAGAAACCTTTCTCTATCAATTGGCCAACACTCATCAAGTTGCACTTCATGCCTGGTACATACAACACATGCTCAATCAAGGCTGCCTTGCCATCCTTCCTTCTTAACACAATGTTGCCAACACCTTCAGCTGTTATTGTTCTACTATCTGCAAAAAGAACCTTGTTTTTCTTGATTGTATCAAGATTGGGGAGGCACTCCTTGTGTCCAGTCATATGGTTGGAACATCCAGTATCAAGAAACCATGTCTCTGAATCTTGTACTGCCTCAATGGTTGTTACCATTAGAAGCACAGGTTCATCATCTGAGTCATCTTGAGCCATGTGTGCTTCATCATCACTATTTTGCTTCTGTTTTCCTTTTCCATACCAGGACTCAGCAGCATAATGCCCCCACTTATTACAAGTGTAGCATTGAATATTTCTCTTATCAAGCCCTTTCCTTCCACCTCAACCTCTTGAGGAACCTCCTTTGCTGCTTCTGCTCGAGGACTCAGGTTTGTCAGGATCCATGGATTGATCTTGATTTTTATTGAATCTGCCACTTCCTCCCCCTTTCTTCCATTGTTTTCTTCAATCAGTACCCCCCTTCTTGATTACATGAGATTGTAGTGCCTGATCTATAGGCTTCGCAACACTTCTCTTGGATAGTTTCATCTCATGTGCTTCCAGAGAACCTTGAAAATCCTCAAGCTTCATTTTCTCCACATCTCTGGACTCTTCAATCGCAACCATTATGTAATCAAACTGGGGCGTTAGAGTGCGCAAGATCTTTTCTATTATCATCACATCAGTGACCTTTTCACCACATACCTTCATGAGATTAGTGAGACTCAGCACCTTAGTGAAATAATCACCCACTTTATCAGTATTGTCCATCTGCAGTAATTCATACTTCCTGCGCAATGACTAGAGTCGCAACTTCTTGATCTTGTCACCACCAAAATAACACTTCTCCAATATGTCCCAAGCCTCCTTTGCTGTGGAAGAGGCACCAATCTTTTCAAAAATGCCACCATCCATGCATTGATGTATCAAGAACAAGGCTTTACAATCTTTCTTACTTGCTTCTTTGTAAGCCAACCTCTGAGTATCAGTAGGATTTCCCCCAGCTCCACATAAACGTTCTTGACTACATCCATTACATCTTGGAAGCGAAACAATACCTTCATCTGTATGCACCATCTTTCCCAGTTCTTGCCTCCGAGAATTGGAAAATTGGCTGGGAAACCTCCATTGCTAGTCATTGCTCAACAATTTCTTTCACTCACTGGAAACCTCACTTAATCTCTCCCGGTCCTAAACCGTTGAAGCTCTAGATACCAATTTGTTAGAGTAATCTCACTTACACACACAACTAAAACAGAGAAGAATTATGAATACTGAATATATCTCTTTATTGAATGGATACTCTCATACATTTTACACATAGCACTTCCTTATTTATAAGGATCTCATCATACAGTAATGCCAACTCAGCATACTAACTAACTCATGTAACTAACAAACTAACTATTTGAATTATCTACAACAGATTGCTGACAGTAACAAATTAACAATAGCTGGTGGGATCTGTCAAAAGAAAAGTAAAAAAAAAAAAAATAGGGAACCTATAAAAATATGGTATTTCGTACAATATTTCATACCTTGTCTTGTACTTTATCAAAATAATAGGACTTTTTGTTCAGTTCTTGTGTAACAACTCACATTTACGTACATTTCTCTACTTTATTTCAAAATGCGTGATACATCAATATTTTTATCCACACTAATATAAATTAAATATTGTCTCAATATTATCTAGAAATCTTTATATATATAAAAGGAATGAACAAACTAGGGTTTTTTAGGGATGCCCTAAGGGTATTTTGGTAATTTATAATAGAGGCAACATGGTTATTAAGTTGGCATCAAGGGTATTTTGGATGACATGGTTTTAAAAATAAAACAAATAAAATAATAAAAAACAAGAAGAAGAAGAAAGGTATCATCTTTATCATCTTCTTCATCCTTCTTCTTCTTTATTTGAAGGAAATAATTGTAATAAAGGATGAATTTGTCAACAGCATGTGGTTGTTCTGGTGCGGCTCACGGCGTGTGTTGTGTCGCTATCTCTCATCACCTTCTTGCATACATTTATGCCTCCTTCTTGAGTGAGTTCCCAAATCCCAAATTCTACTTTTTCTTTCCTTTTCTTTTCTTTTTTTGATGATATGTTGATTTTATTTCTGGTAGCTTTCTACAACTGAGTTTTGAAGAATTTGTCTTTTTTAATTCATTTTTCACTGCAGAGGTTTCACTTTATGTTGACTTTATTTTCCTTTCTAACCTTCTCTCCTTCCAAGGTAAGTTTATGGATAATAATTTTTGCTTTTTTCTTCCTCATAATTCAAAATAGGTTATAATTTTCTCTATTTTCTGGCAACCTGGCTTATTTTGGATTCTACTCTTTGTATGCTGACTTTAGCTCTGATTTGAACTTCTTTGCTTATCTGGTAAGATTCTATAATCCCAAAATTCAAATTTTTTTCTTTCTGTTAATGGCATAAGGTTTATAATTATTTTCTCTATTTTTCTTTCTGTGTAAATGGAGTGTTAAATTATCTCTATTTTTATGTGTTCTTCATGTTTCTATTAGTGAAGTTTCTCTTCTTAATCTTTTTTCTTTCTGTTGATCGCACAAGGTTTATAAATTGACAAATCTGAATTTCCTATTTCAGTTATAAAATTCCAGATACACTATGAATCTATTGGTTGGTGAGTTGGTGTTGCTTTTGGATATGCACAGGCTAAGCGTGTAATGGTTTAAATTGGAGATGGTAGTTTTCAGGTTAGTAAGATTATAAGAATCGAAATTATCTATGTATTCAGTATCCAGAATAATTTTACTTTTGAAAGTTTGTGCAAAATGGAATATATTTCTATGATAAACATGTCCATTTTGGTTCATAGTTGAAAAACCATTATTGAATAATGATAAGCATCAATAGTAGGCAAAATTCCATTTCCTCACATCTGTTACTTATAGTTTTTGGATCTATTACTTATTTTTTTTTGGCTCGCTATGTTTAATTGTAGAAGCAAATTCTTGAAGCGGCCCTTTTTGCTTTTCATGCATGAGGTGGGGTTCATATTTGAAGTAGGTTTTTATATTTTGATCGAGTTTTTTTTTATTTCGTTTGATATAATTTAATAGATTTTTTATTTCATTTATTATAAATTATTGTCAATTTAGGAGAATGAATTGCTTATTCAGAGAATTTTTTAACCTCAGGTGCCATAAATCACCTACGATAACCGTAGTGCCTATTTATTTTCCATGACTATCAACATTATTTGCATTAAGTTTTCTTCTTAATTTTAAAATTCTTTAAACGGTTATAAGTTACAAAATTGACAAAACAAATAATTTTAAAAATTCTTAATTACTATCTTAATTGGCCAATTAAACTTCTTTAAACGGTCATAAGTTAGAAAATTGACAAAACATTCAATAAAAAAAAGTAACAATGATTAAATGATTCTTAAATGTTTTGTCAATTTACAAAACGCTCTTTTAATTTTTTACTCACACATTATCCTAATTATCGGATCCGGATCCTCTAACTTTAGGGCGAGAAAGTTACGGTGACTTTGTGTGTATAGAGGAGAGAGAATGGTGATTAAAAATGAAAGATAAAGATGAGAGAGAAAATGAATAAAGAGAGAAATAGAAAGAAAGGTATGTGACTTTCCCGCCTTAAAGTTAGAGGATCCAAATCCCCTAATTTTCGTGTAAGATATCCCTGTGCTTCTCATATCTCATATTTGAATTAGGATTTTGTATTTTGATCGAGTTTTTTTTTTTATTTCGTAGGATATAATTTAATAGATTCTTTATTTCATTTATTATAAATTACTGTCAATTTAGGAGAATGAATTGCCTACTCAGGGAGTTTTTTAACCTCAGGTGCCATAAATCACCTACGATAACCGTAGGACCTATTTATTTTCCATGACTATCAATATTATTCACATTAAGTTTTCTTCTTAATTTTAAAATTCTTTTAACAGTCATAAGTTACAAAATTGACAAAACAAATAATTTAAAAAATTCTTAATTACCATTTTAATTGGCCCATTAAACTTCTTTAAACGGTCATAAGTTAGAAAATTGACAAAACATTCCAGAAAAAAATGTAACAATGATTAAATGATTCTTAAATGTTTTATCAATTTATAAATGCTCTTTTAATTTTTTTTCTCACACATTATTCTAATTATCGTGTAGGATATCCTTGTCCTTCTCATATCTCATATTTGAATTAGGTTTTTGTAATTTGATCGAGTTTTTTTTTTATTTCGTTTGATATAATTTAATAGATTTTTTATTTCATTTATTATAAATTATTGTTAATTTAGGAGAATGAATTGTCTACTCAGAGTTTTTTAACCTCAGTTGTCATAAATCACCTATGATAACCGTAGAACCTATTTATTTTCCATGATTATCAACATTATTCGCATTAAGTTTTCTTCTTAATTTTAAAATTCTTTAAACGGTCATAAATTACAAAATTGACAAAACAAACAATTTTAAAAATTCTTAATTGCCATTTTAATTGGTCCATTAAACTTCTTTAAACAGTTATAAATTAGAAAACTGACAAAAACAATGATTAAATGATTCAAAATGTTTTATCAATTTATAAACGTTCTTTTAATTTTTTCTAACACATTATCCTAATTATCATGTAGGATATCTTTGTGCTTCTCATATCTCTCATTCATCAAAATCTCTCCCTCTCTCTCTCTCTTACAACAATATACGAGAAAGAATAAAAGTAAAACCACATTATTAGGACAACAATAGAAAGAAACAGAAATGAACAGAAGATGAATGATAATAGGTAAATTCCCAAATATCAACCACGGTCCAATTAAGGGCCAAAAAACAAACCTTAGCATCATACTAAGGATGAATATGGCAGAACATCCCCATGGTGACATTACTTACATTTATACATATTTTATCATGAGAGACAGGGAGATTCTTCAAAAGAAATGTAACTGAAGAAATATCATATTAGTATTTCTTTTTAAATAACTTATAATTTCAAAATAAATAAATTATTATTCTTATATAGATTTATGTAAGAAAAATTATACAACCCTGAAACAATTTAAATAGTGTTTGGAATAGTGTTTTGTAAAACAAGTCACTGTTTTTAAGTAACTGGTTGTCTGATTCTGATTGATATATATTAAAATATTATTAAATTTGATTACATTTAAAATTATATCCTTAATCAGTTATGAACTTATGACACAATATTTTTGAATATTTAAGGAATTTATAGAGCAACAACTTTAAATAAGAATAATTTAGCCAAATATTCTACCTTTTTTTTTATTGAGCCAATACACAATCTTAAACATCAATAATTTAGGATAGGATGGGGTATTATTTATTTTTCAAAAAAAATTGAGCATTATTTATTTAGTTGAAATTTCATGGAACTATCCTCCTTCACCTCGCCTTTATGATTGCGTCAAGTGGAATAGCATCCCTGCAAATACCAAGTCAAAGAATAGCATATTCGAGGTTTGCGATTCCTATAAATGTCAATGAAGATTATACTTGCAATATGAAACAAGGGAGCACATTAGCAAACATTGATAATAAAAGCAAAACTTATTATATGGGATGAAACTCCAATGAGTCATAAACACTGCTTTCAAGAGGTAAACATAATACTCAGGGATATCCTTCAATTCAACAATACAACAACTTGAATCTCCCATTCAGAGGAAAGGTGATCAATCTGAGTGGAGATTTAGACAAATTCTATCATTTATACCAAATGAGAAAAAAACTTATCTGAGTTTTGACAGTCCTTACACAATGGACGACGATATTGATGGCCAAGATGATGTTCATACACCTGAATTTCAGAACACAATAAACTCATCAGGACTTCCAAATCATGAGTTAAAAATCAAAGTTGGTGCTCCTATTATGTTGTTGAGAAATATAGATCAATCATCAAGACTATGCAACGATACTCGACTAATAATTACTCAAATGAGAAACTATGTTCTAGAAGGAAAAGTGATCTCAAGAAACAATAGTGGCCAAAGAGTTTTCATTCCAAAATTGTCACTAACACCTACCGATAAGAGGATTTCATTCATATTTCAGCATATGCAATTCCCGATTATTGTTTCTTTCGCAATGGCTATAAATAAAAGTTAAGAAAATCTATCAAACACGTTGGAATTTATCTTCCACGGCTGGATTTTTTACTTGGAAAGTTATATGTCGCAATGTCAACGATTACCTCCCGTAGTGAATTGAAGATACTAAATGTGATCATGAAGGCTAAAATTCAAATACTACTACGAATGTGATTTACAAAAAAGTCTATCAGACTGTAAGCAAAGTAAGTTATTCTTAAATTATTAGATTTTTCGTTATTAGAGTTTACACCTTCCTCTTATTAGTTCACTTTTACTTTTACAAAAGCTTCACGAACCGATGTTGCAGTAAAATGTATACTTCACCAGAAGGTTTTTGTTTTTCAACGAAATGATTTATTCATCTTATGTAACAAACTTTACTTCAAAACTTCTACTTCGAAAGATAACTCATAAATAAAGACATCATTCATTTACCCAAACAAATATTTCCAACAAACTATAGTTAAAAACATATACCCACAAAAAAAAAAGTTAAAAACATATATTTTAAAAGATAACTAAAAAATAAATGCATCATTCATTTACTTAAACAAATATTTTCAATATCACAATATGAAATAAATATAATACTTAATCAAAACATTTCACCACGATGCACGGGTAATCGTTCTTGCATAAAAATAAGGATGACAATTAGTAGGGTTTGGATAGAATATTAGAATACTTATCCCCATATCCATAATTTAGAAATTACAAAAAGACTAATACCCATCCCCAAAGATAACAACTTCAATGTTCATCCGCATATCCTCTGGGCGTACTTATATAGATTTAGACTTAGACTTAGAGATGTCAAAATGGGTTAGAACCCGTGAGCCAACCCAGCTCAACCCGGCCCACCGGTGGGTTGGGTTGTAAAAAACTGGCTCATTTAAACCCCGGGTCATTTTGACCCGGCCCACCGAACCCGTGGGTTGGGTGGGTTCAACCCGTGGTGAGCCGGGTTGGCCCGCGGGTTGAGACATTTGAAAAAAAAAAAAACAAGGCCCAAAATGCAATGTATCAATGTGTCAGTAAAGTCAGTAAAGAAAAACTCAAAAAAGACCCAAGTCAGATTTTTTTGTACAATTTCCTTTCCTTTTCGTGAAAACCCTTGTCCTATTAGGCAGCATGTATGTTTAAGTTAAGGAGTTAGAATTTTTTTTTTTAAAAATTTATGTTTTTTTACTTTTTTTATTTTTTTCAATTATAGGTGAGCCAACCCGCATAACCCACCAACCCGTGGTGGGCCGGGCCGGGTTGTTTATTTCTTAGCTAACCAAAATGTGAGCCGGGTTGGGTTGGCCCGTTTTTTCCTCAACCCATGGCAGGTCAACCCGGGTGGGCCGGGTTGGCCCGTTTTGACAGTTCTACTTAGACTCGTTACCCACGTTTTATAGAATTAAAATATGTTTTTCTTTAATGTGTTTTTTTTTATAAATTAGTAAAATAATAATCCTATTTTAGTATTAAAATTAACTATAAAAAATCAATAAAACAAAGAGCTTTCAAATCCTAATGATAAAATTTAATCAAAAAAAAAAAACCAATTGATAAAATATAACAAATAGTACAATTCAAATCCAAAATAATAAAGTAATTAAATACAAAACATATTGTAATGCTTTAACACTTGGTGAGCGGCTTAAGATGGGTAATGATATAGGATATGAAGTTAAAAAAATAAAAAATAAAAAATAATATTAATTATATACGGAGGTATAGGACGGAGTAATTAATACAGTACTCCTATCCAAGTCCATCCCTTTTTACCCAAACTTAACAGATATCTCTATCCTCATTTAACATGTAAATCCCTTACCTGTGGTGGGTAATTTTTGCAGGTTCCACCGGATACAGTTACAATTTATATAAGAGACATTTCTCTACTTTTACATTACTCAACTATTGAATACGTAGAGCATAACTCCTTAACTGCTGATTGAAGAAACCGTCGTATATTGTACCAAAAAAGAAAAAGGAAAAAAGAAGAAACCCTCGTATTTGCAAAGTCATATATAAGAACTAATAGATGCAAATTGGGATGAGAATGAATAGGATCTGCGTAGGGTACTATAATATCCGTTCCTATATCCGCGCTTGAAAAAAATATTCGTATCGGTACCCATATCCATACCCGCATGGATAACAACTTTAGTGTCTGTACCTATACCCTCTGGGTACCTAAGTATCCATACCCGTACCCGTTACCCGCACTTTAACTAAGAAAAAGCAATAAATAACAAAAAAATCATTATAACTCAATTAAAAAATCATCCAAAAATCATTCAAATCTACTCATAAAACATTACACACCAAAGTATTGAACTAAATAAAAACATCTAAACATCCAAAACGAATAAATATCATAATGAACATCCAAAACGGCGCTAACTCGAGGAAGAATGGCGTAGGCGCTGGCTCGAAGAATAACAGCTGAAGAGCTCAACCAGAAAGGGAAAAACACTAATGAACTATCTAGGTTCGATACTTTTAGATTAATTATATTCTTAAAAATTTATATATAGTTATAATTATATGTAATAATATAAATAAATAAATATATAAATAAATACATATATATATATATATATATATATATATATATATATCCGGGTGCGGGGCGGGATGGATCAGGGACGGATGCAGGGAGGGGCACCTAGGGGCTTTAGCCCCTCCCACCCTAATGCATTTTTGTTAATAATTGATTGATATATACAATATTGATTTTTTATTTTCAAGCATTTACCTATGTAATATATCAAATATTTGTTAATTTAATTTTAAAATTTAAAAGGAAAGGAAAAAAAAGAAGAGCTTAATTGATATGCACGGTCAGTGTAAAGTTTTTTACACTGTCAATCATTAAGACTTCATGGTATGAGTGACTTTTAAGGTAGTTAAGATAAGAGTCAAATATTTTAATTTATGTGTCAATTTTTAATTGGTTAACATGATAAAAAATCTTTACACTGACAGTGCATATCAATTAAATCCAAAAACGAAATAAATGTAAAAATTAATATAATAAATGACATAAATTATTTAAAAAAATTCTATTATTCAATATTTATTATTAATCATTTTCGCCCCCGTTTGATAGACTTTTGGATTCATCCCTGGGATGGATATTAGAGTATCCGTACAGCACTCATATCCATTCAATTTTGTAGGTAATTACCCATATCCGGACCCATATCCATAAAGCGAGTATTTGTCCTACCCATCGTGAATATTTTTTACGGGTACCCAACGGATAGGGTTTAAATTGTCATCCCTAGATGCTAAACGTGCATGACATTCGAAACCCATTAGATGTTTTTAATTAGATACTCGTCTATTTCTCATCCAACTCGTATCAATACAAAGAGTAATGGAATCGGTTCTCTTCCAAAGCGTGAAGACACATGTAGCTACAAAGTTAGGAGTCATTATATTCCTGAGTCTAATCCAAGGGAAGAAGAAAAGTACCAAAAAGTAGTGGAAATACTAAGTAACCATATGAAACCAAACAAATTATATATAAGGTTCAACCGATGTTGATAGCACAAGCAAACAGAAAAGTTCAATTTGCTACCTGAAAAATCAAACTACAACCTGAGAGCATGGGACTAGGGTTGTTTAAGGCGTTTTGCTGTAGCAAAACCCATGAAATTCCCATTATCTCATCAGATTCCTCTCCTCAGCATACCTACAAACAACCTAGGAAAAACCAACAAATTCCAACACCACCACCACCTCCTCCTCGTCCCAAACCTAGTCAATCTTCACAAATAGGACCAGTTCTAGGGAAACCTTACGTTAACATAAACCTAATGTACGAGATGAAGAAAGAATTGGGAAGAGGCCAATCAGGTGTGACTTATCTTTGTGTAGAGAAGGCCACGGGAAGAAACTATGCATGCAAATCCATATCAAGAGGGAAGCTATTGTTGAAGCAAGAGATTGAGGATGTTAGAAGAGAGGTAATGATTCTACAGCATCTTTCAGGGCAACCCAACATTGTGGAATTTCGGGGTGCTTATGAGGACATACAGAACGTGTACCTAGTGATGGAGTTGTGCAGTGGAGGTGAGCTCTTTGATCACATTATTGAGAAGGGGCATTACTCGGAGCGTGAAGCAGCTAAAATCATGAGGCAAATTATCAATGTGGTTCACGTGTGTCATTTCATGGGTGTCATGCATCGTGACCTGAAGCCAGAGAACTTCTTGTTGGCTAGCAAGGATGAGAAAGCTCCGGTTAAAGCTACTGATTTTGGACTCTCCGTCTTCATTGAGGAAGGTTAGTGCCCTTAAAAGTTCTTCTAAATGCACATCATTTTTGTACACTGTTTTTATATTTAATTAACGATATACAAGTACTTGATTAATAATTGTGTATTGGGTTGTTAACGAAATTATTGTTAACAAGATTTTTTGTATCATTAATAATATATAAAAATTAATGATATAAAAAAATAATGTGCAAACTTCATTTTCCTCCCTCAATTACTTGCATTAGCATCTTTGTGTGTTGCGAACTCACAAAGAAAACCGTCATCCACACGATAGGGAACATCGATTTGCACAGTTTGCGTTGGAGGGTTTTAATAGGGTTTGGTGAAGAAACTTAAGAAAGAAAAGGGAAAGCAATCGGGTAGGTGGTGTCATGGTGTGTGAGTTTTCCTTCATTTTTTTATTTTTGTACGCATCAAAAAACACCTTATGGGATTCTATCATTCAATTCGATTGGGTTGATTGATTTCAAAAAATGATGACCCATGATCCAAACTGATCTTCATCAGGTTCTGTTTTCATTTCCCTAAATTAACCCATTAGCCCGACTCAATTTTGGCATTGGATCGGTCGGTTGGTCGAATTCATGGGCCTAACCAAACCCATGATTCACCTACGTTTGGGCCAAAATAGGATATGTTAAATCTAATTTGAACTAGCATATCAGCTTGTTTTTGTAAAACATTAGTCCTAGTTTATAATTTTTTTGGTGAATTCCTACTTTATTGTTTGATATATGTTCTCTTTAAGCTCTGATTTGACTTTTTTTTTTGTGAAAACGTGAGTGTGACAAATTTAAAAAGTAAATGAATTCTACTATTTGAATACTCGAAATATAATATTCAGACAATACCTAATTAATATATGTAAATATTCTATCCTTATTGTGTGTTGGGATTAAATATGAAAAATTGTTTATTTTTATAATCTATTATTGTTATAATGGATTATAATAGAATCATTTTTATGTTCGGATGTGTTTGTTGAAAAGTAATTTTAAGATAATCTATTTCGTTTGTATTGTGCAAAAAAATCACTTTTATATAGTAAATTACAAAAAAGGTATGAAATTATTTATACAATTTAATAATATTTTTTTGATAGTTAATTGTTTGGTAGTAAATAAGCTCCAAACTTTTAGTTTCTCTAAAAATAACTTTTTTTCTCATAAAAATAATTGTTTTATAATTTAATCAGTTTATACAAACATGTCAGCTCAACTGAAAAACAGCTTTTACCATCAAAAACAGGTGTTTAATCTTACCCAAACACTCTCTTAAAGATCTTTTGTCTTGGTGCTAACTTATTTGAAGTCCTAGAATAATAATAATAATAATAATAATAATAATAATAATAATAATAATAATAATAAGGATTTAATGTAATAAACTGTAAGTGAGATTATTCTAACTTCCTCTATTGTTACACACACACAAAAATTGAATTTATTGTAGAAATGGATTGTGCCAATGAAAAAGATTTCAATATTATCCAATATCTCCTTTTCCAAAATATTTTATGAATTCATTTTTTTTATATAGAAGTGCACTTTTTTTGGAAGTGTCATCCAACTAATATAGTGTTTTCATAACTACATATATAGTTCGGTGTGAAAGACATTTCTTTTGTAAATGAAAATGGTTTGTTTTTTAATTAGCCATATATCTTATCTATTGGAATTCTCTTTTTAATGTTTACTATCTAAAGTAAAGAAAAAGCATTGAATCTTTACCTCTTTTCAAAAGGTTTTTTAACATAGATGTTTTTTATTTTTATACTGACAATTAATCATGTATTATCATGTCATTAAAAATATTTAACTCTTATAACAACATATAAAATAATATATAATTGGACGATAATGTAAATTTCTTTTACAACCGACATTATATCAAAATTAAGCTCTAATAATAAACTATAAGAGGTGAAAACAAGGAAAGTAAAGTACCATATCCTACCAAATGCTAACCCAAAATATTATCAAGAATATGGGATTCTTGCACATTGAAGCCTGTCTCAAGTTGAACTTCTTAACTCAATAATATTAAATGTGTGAAAAATATATATTCTGAATATGATGTGTAATACTTTTTTAAGAAAAAAAATTACGCTTTAAATAATTAACTTTTTATAATAAAAATAAAAATATTATAAAATTTATTAGAACATTAATAGGACACTCCCCTTTTTTTTAAACAGAACACTCCCTTTAAATAACAATAACCACAAATTTTTAAAGTGATTATTGTATAGTAAAAAAATTAAAGATTTTGGGAAAATTCTGATACATTAAATATATTCAATGAATTTTTTTCTAAGTTCCTTTTGTTTGAATATGATATCCTGAATTTGGTTTTTTATTGATTGGAGGGGCAGATTAGAGGGTTAGATGATGTTAAATAGTAAAATTTATTGAAATTGTTTAATTTTTCTTTTTATAAATATTATCATATCATATTATCATATTTTATTTTTTATTACTTTAAGTAATTTTTTATTCTGCAACTCTAAATGTTTACAATGTTTTTATAAAAATCAGTAACTTCTATAAATAATGGTGTAGTTGGATATCACATTAGTGATATTTCAATGATATTATCGCGTAAGAATTAATACTTATTTCTTTAGCAACTCTCATAGAAATATCTTTATGTGTTTTTTTTATAAGATCTCGAATTCAGGTTTCATAAATAAAATAAAAAATAAGCATTAACCGAGTTTTCAATTCGATCAGTCTTGATTCACTTTATTAAACCGATCTTCCTAATTTAACTGTTCCAAAACGACTTTTAGATACCTGAGCCGTAAGACCAAAATCTGATTTTCTTTACATATAGTCCTTGGCAAAAATCTAGTTTCCTTTTCAGTTTCCAAACAGAGTGAATATTTCGTTTTGTTTTATGTTATTTACGTGTATGCAATTGACTTGGTACACGGATTTGTATCGAAAATATTCTGCTGCACAGAAAGCACTGCAATTAAAAATTAGGATATCTTGATTGTGAGACACGTCAATAACATTCTGTGTCTGGGGCGTGGGCCCGGAGTTGAATTTGTACAAACGGCCAAAAAATCAAATAAAACGTTCACATGAAACCCATAACTGCACCGTTGGATCTCTTTCTGAGCGGGGAGAGTCATGACTATTCCTAACCTTTTAAATTGTTTATTCACCCACCTTGATAATTAATAAAAGTTTTATTTCTTTGGAAAAATATAAGTGATAATATAAATAGATAAATGAGGGTATTAATAATATTCACAGTATATATATATATCATTACAACAATGTTAGAAAGCAACATAGATCCTCTGCAGCAAAACTTTTTTCCTATCCTTTTTCCCGTCAAATATCAGTTATTATATTAATTTAACAACTAAGATATCTTTCTCTTTGACTAGTAGATTAATCTAATGACTGATATTTAATTAAAAGGAGGATTAATAGAGAGTTTTGGGTGTAGAGGGAGAATCTGAATCTGTTGGAAGGAGTGATAGTTGTAGTCTCATGACATATAAAGAATTTTAGATGGTCAATTATTTTATGGAGAAATGAGTATTTGATAATTGTGCTTTTTATTTGAATGTACAACAAATGAGTCAACCAGTTTAAAAAAGAAATATAAATAGCACCGACACATACTCCCTCTTGACCTATATATTAACAAAAAATACCTAAATTTTTTATACTCAAATATAGGCAAAAGTCAATCAAATCAACCCTATTTAATGTCAGTGTTTCAGAAATACCCTTTCGTTAATTGTTTTTATTTTTTCAAGAGCATTATACACTCCTAAGACACAACTTCCAAACGTATTATACACTTTCAAGAAAGGGTAGTTTAGTAATTATAACTTATTTTTTACACAAATCATGACAATTAAACTAATATTACTAACTTTCTTAATACGTCTGAAGTTAGTTTTTTTTTGCTTATATATAGGTCTGGAGGGAGTATATTTTATGGTTAATATTAAGGGTGTGTTTGTATTTCGGATTTGGCTTCTCTGAAAGTCTCTAAATTAAGAAAGTAATGGTGCATCCATCTTTGATTTGATAAAAACAGAGAGATCTTAATCCACTAAAAATGATATAAGAATAGATACACTTTTACTTTCTCAGTTTAGAAGAGGTAAATGCTTGTCTTTCAATTACAAAATGAAGTTTCACCATATTTTCTTCCTTTCACATTAAATATGATTTTAATTACAAAACTATTACCCCAAATTTATTTTTGGTTCACCTAATATGAATCTAAGGTGTTGGCTTGTTTTCAGTTGATTCAACCCTTTACTTTAAATTTTTATCTGTCATGAGGCGTGTAAAATTTTCTAATATTTTAATAATTAAAAGATTTCTTCAGAACTTAAATACTATAATAAAATTTAGAAAAATGTTAACAACACATTCTTTAATATTCTCTTTTCTATACACTTTCTCTTATTGGTTGAAATTTATGTGGGTCCTACAAAATTCAAGTGGGATCCACATAAATTTCAACCAATAGAATAATATATGTTAGAAATAGAATATTAAAAAATGTGTTACTAGCACTCTACTAAAATTTATAACTTTATTCTACTGTTAAGTAGTTTGGCCCTTCGGTATTCTTCTTGCGCATAAGAACAACATAAGGAGAATACTTATTAGCACTTGATGCACGTTACCATTCTCTCTCTCCAGCAAAGCGTATAGATGCAAAAAGTGAGGAACCATGCTTTTTGCTTGGTGAGGAGTGAGGACCGTCCCAACCCAAGATAAAAGCAAAGCATAAATTAAAAACACTAGCAACATAGTTAACACATAAAACATCCTTCTTGTTTTTTCCACACCCTTGAAGCCTGAAGCTGCTGGAAGCAACTCTCATATCCAAATGGGGAACTGCTTCACCAAATCTCACAACAACGAAGTACCAATCTCCTATGAATCTAGTTCACCACCCCATCATTACCAGCAACTCCCAAAGAGAACCCAACAACAACAACCACACTACCCATACCATGCTCCTAAATCAGACCCTTATCCATCTACATCATCATCTTATTCTGAAGCTGCACCAATCTTAGGCAAACCATACATTGACATAAAAGCCCTTTACACTCTAGAGAAGGAACTAGGTAGGGGCCAATTTGGTATCACATATCTTTGCACTGAGAAGGCCACAGGTCGAAAGTATGCTTGTAAGTCCATTGCAAGGAGAAAGCTAACAAGAAAGAAGGAAATTGATGATGTGAAGAGGGAAATTATAATCCTACAACACTTAACGGGACAACCAAACATAGTTGAATTCAAGGGTGCTTATGAGGACAAGCAACATGTGTATTTGGTGATGGAGTTGTGTAGGGGTGGTGAGCTTTTTGATAGGATCATTGCTAAGGGAAGTTACTCTGAACGTGAGGCTGCTTCTATATTCAGACAAATTGTGAATGTGGTTCATGCTTGTCATTTCATGGGGGTGATTCATAGGGACCTAAAGCCAGAGAATTTCTTGATGGTTAGTAAGGATCATGATGCACCCTTGAAAGCCACTGATTTTGGATTGTCTGTCTTCATTGAAGAAGGTTAGTTCTTAGTTGGGGATGCGTTAACTCTTCAATCTATATGCGCTTTTGCATTTGCTTGCGTTCTCATCTTTGTTTCTGCATATATTTTTTTTAAAAAAATTACATTTACAACGTGATTGTTTGGATTCAAATTTTAGTTGCTTCTCTTTGAGCTTTTTCTTTTTCATTAGTACAAAAGATTCAAAAGATTGCAGTCAATGTTCTACTAAATTGGATTCCAATTACCAACTGTAGATTATACACTGTACTAAAGAAAAAAAGAAAACTGAGTTAGATAGCTTCAGCTAGCATGAGATAACTTAATTAGCTTAAGAAATATTATTGAGTCAGATTAGTTTTGATGTGTAAAGCTTGGGTGAAAAGACTGCACCATCGATCAAGATGACCAAGTCAATTACTATTATAGAAATATATTCAGTCAACCAACCAAGTAAACGATCTCCTATATGATAACGACGAGTCAACCGAGTAAACGGTTTCCCATTATAAAAAGGCGCAACAGAGGAAAAGCAGAGAGAAGAAAAATAAGGCACTTGTGGGTACTGATGTGTTGGATTTGACCAACAATTCAGTGGAATATCATAGGGGCTACCAACAGCATCTCATAGGAGTAGACTAATTTGGGTTCTTGTTAGATAGCATCATCCGTGTATCCAAATATAAGAACAGTTATTTTTATAAATAATTAGTTCTTTTAAAAGCATTCAATAAGAAATCATGAAATCATAGAGTTGCACTTGTGAGATCTATCTTGTAAATTTTTTAGAGTTATATCATTAAAGTAAATAGTTATTTAAAGTAATATAAAGTAAAAAAACGTCATATGACATGGTGATATGCATAAAAGTGGAGTTAAGTAACTTTAATGAGTTTTATCATCAAAGATGCTCTAACGCACCATTATATGATCCAAATTTCACGGAACGAGGAGAGCTAAAGGGTGTGTTTAAATTTATATTTCAAGGTAAAAATACATTTTCCAATGCATCAAAATATTTATTGTTTTCACTCAAACTAAGGTTGTCTTAGTTTCAATCTAAATTCAAATATGCACGAAAACTTTTGGGACCTGGTTAATAAAAACTAACCAATGAGGAGGCACAAAAATATGCTATAATGACTTATTTCTTTTTGGATTTGGATAATCTAACTTTCTGGTGGGAAAGTCATCTATCTTTTCTTCTAGGTTAAACTAATTATTTGGTCTCTATACGTGATACTGATTTTCAATTTAGTCCTTATACGTAGAAACTTTTCAAATCAGTCTCTATATATACAATTATTTTTAATTTGCTCCTTACCATTTATTAATGTTATAATGTCATTTGTTGGAATTAAAGTATAGGAACTAAAATGAAAATGATTGTCACATGTAGGGACTGAATTCAACAAAAAAAAATTGAATTCGGTCCCTACAGGTGACAATTATTTTCAATTTAGTCCCTAATATATGTGACAATTATTTTCAATTTGGTCCCTATTGAAAACGGTGAGGACCAAATTAAAAATAATTATATATATATAAAGACTGATTTGAAAAGTTTTTTACATATAAGGACTAAATTTAAAATCAGTCTTATATATGTATAGGGACCAAAATATTAGTTTAACCTTTGTTCTATCTTTCTTTTTATTCACTCTCACTCATTTTTATCTTTCATTTTTAAGCACTCTTCTCTCTCCTTTATGAACATCAAATCACTATACACTTTCCTCTTTAAAGTAGAGAATCCATTTCCTTTGCTTTTGGCTTGAGCTTCAGCCATGGAAGCAAAAGGCATGTGCCCAAGAAACAAAATTTGGCTCAATTTTTTTTACAAACCACGATTTTAATGTGTTCAAATATGCAGGTGAAGTTCGAAATTTTAAACACCTGAAAATCGTGGTTAATAACGTTCAAAATCGTGGTTAATGAAGTTCAGCGGATGGTTAATGAGTTGCGGTACCTTGTATATCCATTAACTAAACTCAATACTTCATTAACCACATTTTTGAATTACGTTAATCATATAAAATGTTGCCGATTTTTATTGTCAAATTTTTATGTTCAAATAAAGCACTATTTTTAAAATTTTGCTAAGGAGACTTATAATAATAATTTTAAATAAAAAGTTCTACACGAAAATTAGAGTATTTAATATATCAGGAATTAAATAGAATTTAGTTTTAAAGTAATTTTTCTTATTTTAAATTCTTTACGTGTGCTTACTTATTAGCAAAACATTTTTAAAATTTTTTTGGTCACTCTATTCATTGTATTGTACATAATAATGAGCAATTCTGCAGGTATACTGTATAAAGAAATTGTTGGAAGTGCATACTATGTGGCTCCAGAGGTGTTAAAACGGAGTTATGGAAAGGAGATCGATGTTTGGAGTGCTGGAATCATTTTATACATCCTCCTATGTGGGGTGCCTCCATTTTGGGCTGGTAAGTAGAATGTACGACCCTGTTTCAGTTCAGACTACAGCAAATAAATTTAAATCGTCAGTGGGAAAGTATCAAATAATTTTAAAATTTACACGCAAAAAAAGATAAAATAGATTGACTGGTCTATACGTTTATTTAATTTTTCATACTGGTCTTATAAGTTTTTATTTTGTCAAATTGATCCTACACATTATCTTTTGTTTCCACGTTAGTCCTTTCCGTCAATTCTGACATAACGACATCAATTTTGTCGTGACATAGTTATGATTGGGTCGTTAGTGCTTAGGTGACATCCAACATGGATGTTGAGTCATCCTATAAAAGTTTTTTACTTTTTACATTGGTCTTATATGTCTTTTTTGTTTTCATTTCGGTCCAATGATATGTCCCTATTTGTTTTTTTTTTTCATTTTGAGTTGTGATACAATTATTTACTGTTTCAAAACTATATCTAATTGTTGGGATTGCTTGCCAATACCATTTTAAAACTTCCAATTCAAAATTTTGGTTTTTCAATCCTTTGTGTATCTAAAGTTATTTTTTCCTTTGGTTTTGATCTTTGTTTATATTTTATATTTGAAACCATTTTGAATCTATAATTGTAGCACTTGATTGAGTTTTATCGGTAATTGAGTTAGAATCTGTAATTGTAAGACCAAAATAAAAAAAATAAAAAACATATAGGATTGAAGTGAAAAGTAAAAAAAACATGTATAAGATGAATAAACATTCACGTGGATGCCACCAAAGCATGCAAGGCCCAGCCATAGCTAGGTTGGATGAAAACTAACGCGGCTAGATTGGAGTTGACGGAAAGGACTAACGTGATAACTGAACATAACGTATGAGACCAATTTAAAAAAAAAAAAAAAAACTTATGAAATCGATATGAAAAGTTAAATAACCATATAGGACGAAGTACTCAATTTTTGCCAAAAAAAAACTATTTGTTCTCTAATTCTGACATTGTCCTATAGATAGAAGCTGATCTGGACAGGGATTAGAACCTAATAAAACCAACTCAGATGTCCCTCAAGGAGCTTACTTGCTCCCTCGGCAGCAAAAGAAATGTCCCATCCTTGAGAGATGAGAATGAATTTGATTCTCTCCCGCCGGTTCCCTTTCCATCCTCACAATGGTGCAACTCTAATGGTTAGCAATTTAATGGGTTTCACACTCATAACAATTCATAGGAAGTTTAAGCCATTGCTCGATATTGGAACCAAAACTTAACCTAGCTATTACGTTTTGTTTCTTACTTCTCAAAGATATCATATATATTACCTTCAAGGAACATGCAATAGTCTGAGTTCAATTTCCGATTTATAGGACACCCAACCTAATCTGTATCTAAATAACATTCCATTATGCAATGTTCATTGTCTTTTATAAAGAATCTCACGTTTTGGGGCTCCTTTCAAATATCACAATATATGTAACAGTGCATCGTAATGAGAATCTCGAGGAGATAAAATGAACTGACTAATTACACTTACCGAGGAAGAGAAATCTAGATATGTCATTATATGATGTTAAAGGATCTGTTTGCTTTGTTTCAATATTCTTTTTTTTTATTTCTTGTTTTTATTTGGCTTTTTGTTTTCAAAGAATTTTTATAGGAAACAGAAAGTGTTCTTTTACAAATTTTTGAAAATAGGATATAAAATAAAAAAGTGATAGTTTTATAATTATTTCTGATAACAAAAAAATAAAAACATGAAATTTGAAACAAAGCAAATAAACCTTAAGATTGCCAGCCAAGTTCTTCTATATATCTCTAAGGATGTCATAGTAATCTTCCATCATCTACACTGAGGTTCACATTTGGAACCATCAGAGTATCACGTGGCCTAGTTCCAAACATAACAACATCAAAGAAGAGATCAAGGACATATTTCCATTGAGATAGAAAAATGTCCTTTTTGCTTTCTTCAATCCCGAAAATGTACTTTAGGGGGCTTAGGCCCTACATTTGAAATTTGGTTTGAAGGAAACTCTTGAGTTCTGAGATAAACGTGATTGTGTTACACTTAGTAGCTTATACATAATGTCAATCTCTTACTCCCTTCACGTGTTACGTTTCACTTCATGATAGATATATTTTGTTTTAATAATTTTAATGATGACATTATGTTTTGGACAATCTTAGAAACCGAGAAAGGCATATTTGATGCTATTTTGGGAGGTAAGTTAGATCTGGATAGCGCACCATGGCCTTCTATTTCAGCTGCAGCAAAAGATTTGATCAGGAAAATGTTGACTTATGACCCTAAGAAACGCATTACAGCTTCTGATGCCCTTGGTATGTTTGTCATTGAATTTTCACCCACTTACAGCTTCTGACTTGTCATTGATAGTTTTTCTAGTTTAGCTTGTGATCCAAACTCTATTTGCAGTTTAGACCCAACTAATATTATAATTAATTTAGTGCTCATGCTTAGTATGAAGCTGTGTTTTTATACAGACTAATTTTAATTATTAAGGCCATTCACATTATATATGCATTTGAACCAGAACACCCGTGGATGAAGGAAGGCGGTGAAGCATCTGACAAGCCTATAGATAATGCTGTTTTAATTAGGATGAAACAGTTCACAGCAATGAACAAGATGAAGAAACTTGCCTTAAAGGTACCTCAAAATTTTCAGTTGTGCATATATATGAATGATATATATGTTCAAATCCCACGCAAATTGTAACTAGTCTTAAGTGTGGTTGGTTGAGTAGGTGGAAAGTGGGAAGGTGAAAATTTTAGGATAAAAAACACTTTACACTTGCCTGTTACAACAAAAATATGAGAAGGTAGAAAATAAATTACACTTATACTGACTATCTTTCTAGTAATAGATTTAATATTTTTGGATATGGAAGGTAATAGCAGAAAGCCTTTCAGAGGAAGAAATCAAGGGCTTGAAACAAATGTTCAAAAATATGGATACTGATCGCAGTGGCACAATCACATTTGAAGAACTCAAATCTGGATTGTCCAGATTGGGATCCAAGCTTAGTGAATCTGAAATAAGGCAGCTAATGGATGCTGTAAGTTCAGTTATGCAGATTTACAAAATAAATGTTTATGCTCTTTATCTTCATCAAGCATGAACAAATAAATTTTGGTACATACTTTTCCTTCTTCACATGTTTTGTCAGGCTGATGTTGACAAGAATGGGACTATTGACTATTCTGAATTCATTACTGCCACCATGCACCGGCATAAACTTGAGAAGGAAGAGAATTTGCATAAAGCTTTTCAATATTTTGACAAGGATAATAGCGGGTCAGTATGCAGTTCATTAATTTGATCCTTATACATACTGCTTAGTTCCAACTTCCAATAAATAAAAATCAAGTATTGAGTTTAGTAACATGAATCAGATGTTGAATTCGAGCCATTGGTCCACATAATTAATTATCAGATTTTCATTTGTTTTAGTTGTGATTCTTATAACATTCTTGCCTATCTGAAGTTCTGTTTTCCTGACTTTGATCAGTTATGTAACAAGAGATGAGCTTAGACAAGCTTTGACTGAATATCAAATGGGAGATGAAGCAACTATAGATGAAGTCATAGACGATGTTGACACAGACAAAGTATGTTTCATAGTTATACTTTTTTCTTCTTTGGTACATTGTATCATAGTTATGCTCTACATGTGTTTTGTGACTTGTGGTTGGGCTTCATTTTGCAGGATGGGAAAATTAATTACGAGGAGTTTGTGAATATGATGAGAAAGGGAACGTTGGATAAATGATGACAAAGAAAAACCACCATAAGTTCACTTCATTTCCATAAGTTGAATGGTGAATTAAAATCAAAACCGAGGTGCTTCTGGATTTTGCTTGTTGCTTTTTATTTGCTGCTTGCGGCTGGAGATTGAATTACTCTTGAATTGATCAGCGTGTGTACTTTATGTAAAATATTATGGCACTCCAAATCCAGAACTTTGTATAGCTGTTTTCATAAGTCAACTGCAAGATGTACCTAAAAAATAAATAAAACTACCATAAAATTAAAATTCCAAGACATACTTATGCTATCAATTTACTGCTCCTGTTTGTCTTTTGAAGGATAAGGTTAGCCGCATTTACTTCTTTTCCTTTTTTTTTTTACTTTGGCCACGTTTACTTCTCTCTGGCTTACATGATATCTTTCATTTTCTAAGTAAGATCTTAGATCCAGTTGCTGTGAACTCGTGTAAGTTTTACTACATTGGGGGTGCATGTATCAATATGATGTGCAAATATGTAAATCCATCTCCCATCAGCACTGCAAAATAAGCCACCAGAGTTACCTTCACTTGGATTTCCTTTGGACACACTAGCTTTCTTATAGGACAAAACTTAGGTATAGTTCTATAGGTGTTGTTTTTCAACGGGAAGAAAACATGTAACACCCCATCAATGAAAATATAACATGTATAACAGTAGCTAGGTTTTGTGCTTCTTATAATCCTGCCTCAAGTCTTTGGCAGTAGGTGGAATTTAATTTTCAGCCTTATGTCTTCACTCTTGAGGATGTGTGTAAATAAGATGGGATTTTAGAATCAATTTTTCCTGAACTGCGAACTGATGAGCAAGTGGTTGTAATTGCTAATGGTGTAAGAACGTCAAGCTGCATGCTTAAAATTAAACTGCACAATTTGCTATATGAGCCGTGTTCGCCTATGTCCCATTTTGACTGCTATATGTTATAATGTATTAGCACAGTTCCCGAGGTATCCTCTGCGCGCCACTATAGAGACTATTCCCTCGAGGTACTGGACGACATTTAAGGGCTGACTTCTCCCAACCAGATTTTCTCCATACACTATAGTCAGGGATTGAACCCATGACCACTTGTTTAAGGGGCCCAAGCTCGTTACTACTCGGATCAACCACATGTTGGTTAATTTCATGTAGATTGGTTTAGATTTTCATATTCCCAGTTATCCCTTGTTTTATTTTCACCATCAAAACAACATATAATTATCAATACATAATAACATTTTTCAATATATCAAATAAGAACGTTTTTCACCATACTACTAATAGACATATCAAATACATCATAAATGTCTAACAATATATTTTCCAACATCCCATAAGAATGTTTTTCACCATATCATTAATGTAATTATAGTTCCTAAATACATGCACAAAATCTTCTAGGTACATAAACAACTATTGATTACTAGGTACATGAATAACTATATAAATTCCAATACATCTATTTGATAATTCCAACAAAAATATTAAAGAGAATAAGAGTGTTTGTTCATAAAGTATGAAAAACAATGCTTAAGTATGAGTAGTACTATAATTTCTAAAATAAAAATAAATGTATATAGTAGATTGATTTGGATTGGGTTGGATCGATTTTCATTAGGGGGCCGAAATCTAATCTAATCCACTGAAAAAAGTGGTTTTTGAGGTTTTTATTTTTTTTCCGGTTTTTGCGGTTTGATGAACACCCCTATCTCCAATGCTCTTCATAGAATCAAGCCACTTTATTCCTTTAAGTGGGTCTATACTTGCGACCTCAATCTTAAGCAACCTAATCAATTTTTACTCCAATGAAAGTTCCTATCAACAAGTTGTTTAAGTCACAAATATTATCTCTGTCTTCAACATCTCATATTCTCTCCTAAATGTAAACACACAAATGCTAAGCAACCTGTAAGAAATGATTGCTTTACAAGTAACTCTCTCCAAATTTAAGCAATCCAAAATCATATGTGCAACCCCAAAATAATATTTTACTGTTAAACAACTCATGCAACGTAGCTAAAAAACTCCTATTAGAGTTGCTCTTATAAATATTCTAACACTTTTATTTATTTTTGCAATAATTGAAAATTTCATTTTTTTTCTAGTGTGTGAGTATGATTATTGTTAAATGACCTTAATTTTACTTATGCTTCTTGTTAGTATTTTTAGGATGACATAAATAATTTTAATGTTATTAAACTTGCATAACTAATTATAGGGGTGTAATCAGGTCGGTTTGGACCGGATTTGGAGTGTTTTAGCATCCGAACCGATTAAATTTGATTGGTTTGGTTTGGATCGGATTTGGCAAAAAAAGTCATGGATCTGATCCGAACAGAACCGATTAAAATTGGGTTTGTTCGGATCGGATTATCGGATTACCTATTTTTTTATTTATTTTAATTTTAATTTTGAAAAGTACCAAAAAAATAAAATACTAATTAGATTAACTTAAAAAATTTCAATTTTAATATTAATTTTTAAGTATAATATATTAATATAATATTAATATATATTAACTTTGTTAATAAAAGAATTTATTAAAATAAAATTATTAATAATATATCATTTTCTAAAGGGTTTGGATTGTTCCTATTTTTGGAATCCGATACTTGAACTGATCTCCTATGAATTTGGAATTTTAAATCTGATCCGAATCGATGATCCAATCCCATTCGTCGGTTTGGATCGGTTCAGATCCATCGGATTTGCGAATCGGATCGGATTGCTTACACCCTAACTAATTAATGTAATCGCTCTTAAGCTAGATGTTATAGGTGTTTTTTTGGTTGGGTTTAATCTATTTTAAAAAAAGAATTTATTGCTATGTACTATTGGTGTAAAAAAATTATATTTTTAGTCAATCATAAATTGATATATCATTAAAAATATTTGACTGTTATAATATTTACCTTAAAAGTCATATATATAAATCTGTGTATCAAAGTTAATCTCGTTAAAAAATATAAAAGTTTAAGCTAACTTAAAAGTCTATTTAAAAGCTTATATATAGGTTTGAGTAAATAGTCAATTTAGTCCCTGAAATTGTAAGGTCGTATCAACTTAATTTTCAATATTATCAATATTCCAAAATGATCACTGGAATTGCAAAATATAGCAAATGCATCCCTGAAATTATTCACTTAGTTTCAAATGCATCCCTGACATTAACAACTTAATGTCATTATAGTCCATGCAAATACCAACGAATGGACGAATCTGATTAACTTTCTGCAATTTCAGGGATCATTTTGGAATATTGATAATGTGGGGGACTAAATTGATACGACCTTATAATTTTAAAGACCAAATTGAATATTTACTCATATAGGTTTCTTATAAGAATAAACATAGATTTCTTATAAGAATAAAGGTTGGGTGCAATTCTGGTAGTAATTGTAGTGTTATTTTTCAATCACAATAAAATATATATAATATTTGTTACACGTGTTATGTTTTTATAAGGTGGAAAGATATTGAAACCTAAAAAATTCAAGTGAATTTTTGGACAAACCGTGAGACCATCGATTTTCACCGATTTGGCCCGTTTTGTGTGTGTTACATATGCCTTATATTCATTAAAAAAACAATATCACAAACACCTAGAGAACAACAATTAAGTTTTGTGAAATTTAAAGTTTTTTTTAAAATTTTTTTATAACTTTTCCAAGTTTAAAATGGATATAATATTTAACAAATTTATTATATAAAGATATATATATATATATATAATATATTAAAATGTAATTAATAAAATAGATAAATTATAAATTATATAATAAATTAATAAATAAATAAAGTTAATAAAACAAACATAAACTTTTTAAAAATTTCAAATAATCTTCAAAAAATCGAAAACCTAATTATTTATTAAAAAGATTAGTAATGTGAAATGCAAGTAAATAGGCCCTGGGTCGGTTGATTCATGACCTAACCTATGTCCAGCTCTATATATAATTTAAGATTTATCGGTGTCTCTGCATCGATCGTATTGCTGTGCAACTGCGAGTTAGGGTTCAACTGCGAGGAGCAAATCAAAGCGATGGGGCACTCCAATGTGTGGAACTCTCACCCAAAGAACTACGGTCCTGGATCTCGCACCTGGTATCTAACTTTCTCAGCCCCACATGCTGATTCTTAATTCATCTTCATGTTTATTGTATTTCTGATAACAACACCTTACTGATCTTGAGTATGCTTCGTCAACATCTTTATTTTATATTTATATCTAACAGATATCTCTTTTAAGCTGTTTATCGTGATGGGTTTTTCTTTTTTACTTGTATTGATTTGTGATTTTTAATTTTAAGGATTTTCAATCAAAACTCCACAAGGGGGAATTTAAATGGTTATGTTTGTGTTTGTATTGACTTATGATATCCAACGTATAGACGTGATTTGAGTTGTTTTTAAAATTCTATGAGGACCTCCATAGATTAATGGTTTAGCAACTTTTTAAATTGTTATTGGTAGTGTAAAGATGTCGATGTTTTTGAACCAATGTTCAAGACATTTGAAAACTGCCATTTTAAGTCTAGATGCCGCAATTATTTTTGAAAGCTGTCCCAAGTTTTGATCTTGTTCGTTGTGCTTGGATATCATCATAAATTTTTCTGTCTAATTGTTTATGAAAATTGTTTTCCTTCAGTTGTCTTCTCTTGAAGGTTGATGAATTCTGTTACAGTTTTGTTTTCTCTGCATTGTTTACATTGTTAAGATGCTCTTGCAATGAGTCCCATAATATGCAATTCTTTTGAAACTTCTGTGTATGGATTATTATGTATACGACTTGCTATCAAACTATTTTGGACTATGCTTCCTTTCTTTTCACATTTTTGGCAAAATCTAGTCATTCATTCTTTGCTTTTAATGTTATATATTATAAAACTATAGTGATTTTGTTTTGAAAGTTTTAGTTCGTGTTTGTTTAAGCGTAAGTTATGATGTGACACCAATGCTGCTTCAAGTAGCTTTCACGTAACGAACACACTATATTTTAGATATTCCGAGAAAACATGTATATCATTTGTTTAATGTTGCATTGGAATTATATCTTGCTAGTTACTTTTGCTTGGATATGGTTTGATTTTGTTTTGATGATATTTGATGATTTGTGAATGCTGTTTACTGTTCTACCCTGTTTTGCAGCCGTGTGTGTGGGAATCCTCATGGATTGATCAGGAAGTACGGGCTTATGTGTTGCAGGCAGTGCTTCCGTAGCAATGCCAAGGAAATTGGCTTCATTAAGGTAAATATTAGGATGTGCTTTCCGATCCAGTGTGGTTTTCAAACTAATCCAAATTGTTCTAATGTGGCTTCTCATTACTTTTCTTTTATGTTGCAGTATCGCTGAAGGGCTAGTGTCCACCTGCCCCACTCGTTTGAGATTCTGGCATTAGGAGGAAGATGTTATTGTTTTAAGGAACTCATTTTGTGCCATTTAGTTTTAAGTTAATCAACAAACTTAAGTTGTTGAACTATGAACATTTTTATTTTACCTAAATTGTTTTGAGCTATTAATCATCCTGCAATTCTTTTATACGTTGAATGAATGCATCTTCCGACTGAGGTAGTTTTACGATGGGGAAAAATCCATCGCTCTGAGTTTTTATGATTATAGGGCACCGTATCGAATTTGAAAGCCCCTAATAGTTACCGTTCTATAAAAAAGTTACACATTATAGGAGTAACTTTTTAATAATATATTATCTTTGTCAAATTCAAATGGATTGTTTTTTTCAGCTCAAAATTATATCTCTAGGCTAAGTTTGGTAGCAGCTTAAAAATTAAAGAAAAACATTTTCTAGAAAAATAAATTAAGCGGTGAAAATTACCTTTTCATGTTTGATTGAAACTTGTAGTTTAACCCTGTGGCAAGAAAGAGAAAGGAACTTAAACAAATGGTACTGACCTCAGCAAAAAATGCCTCTCTGCGTGAATGAATGGTGTGGAACTTGTTTTCCATACCATTAAACCAAACACACTCCATTCCCTGAAATGTCACTCTCCTAAATTTTACCCCTTTATTAAGCGCAACCAAACATGGAGTGTTTTATTACATTTACTGTTAAATATTGAAATATAAAGCAAAGTGCAGGGTTTATTGGTAAGTGAGATGCAATCAGCTTTTGGGTCATTGAATTTTGTTAGATTCATAATCTAGTATTAACATTTGCATTGCACTCATCTTGAATCTTCTGATTTTAATTCTCGTTATCATTACGAACAGGTAAGGGTACCCTTTTTCAACACCATCCCAATCTTTTTCATTGCGCCTGCACCAAATGCACCAGAACATCATGACAAGGTCCCTTTTCTGGTTCATCGGGAGCGTGTCCAACCGGTTCCTTCAACTTGTTCCATAACCCAGCTTCTTCCCACATAGATCGAGCATGTGGACACCCGAAAAATATGTGCCAGTCATTCTCCGGGTAAGCATCGCAGAAAGGGCATAACAACGTGCACTGCATCCCCTTCTTGCTAAGGCGGTACCTCGTAGGCATGCAATGCATTCTCTTGCCATTCTCCAAAGAAGCAGCTTGACCTTTTGTGGAATCTTCAAGTGCCAAATGCTCGTCCAGTTACCATTCACTTTCGTATCATCATTATTAACGAGGGTTACAG
The DNA here is from genome assembly GCA_039655645.1 of Ammopiptanthus mongolicus. Taxonomy (NCBI): domain Eukaryota; kingdom Viridiplantae; phylum Streptophyta; class Magnoliopsida; order Fabales; family Fabaceae; genus Ammopiptanthus; species Ammopiptanthus mongolicus. The sequence continues at coordinate 26,662,363 of CM077346.1, read as the reverse complement.
TATAGGTGCCATTCTGACTAAGGTTCCACACTAACTTAACTTGCCCAAGGTTGTTCGCTAGAGGGATACTTTGAATTTCCTTAATATCTCGTTGCTGGAAGAGAATATTACGAAGATCATTCCTCCAGCTGCTACCCTCGAAGTGCATCAGGTCTCTAACGCATAGGTGCTCAAATCGTTGAGTTGGGTTGCTCTGAACATACGAATTAGTTTTTTATTGCTCTTAACCAAGGGTCTCTCCATACATTAACGTTGCTACCATCACCCAACTGCCACCTTTATGCCTCCTTCAACCACTACCTGTGAAATAGAGATGCTACCCCAAACATAACTTAGCTTGTGGCCCAACCAAGCCCCCAAAAAAATCATCCCTCGGAAAGTATCTAGCTTTGAAGACAAATGAAACTATAGCATCTTGGTTGGTAGTTAGCCTCTAACCCTGCTTCCCTAGCATGGCTAAATTAAAACCTTAACAGTGACAAAACCCATACAGATACTCGTTCCTCATGGTTAAGCGGCCCCGGGTAAGCCAATTAGTTCCTCTACCTCTCGATCCTCTGTTAGAGCCCCACCAAAGGAGTTAGTCATCTTATCAGATGTCAACTTTGAGCCACATAGTTGTATGTTAATATATTTATGTTCTCCGAGTGACGATAAATAAATAATAAAACAATTTCCTTTGTGGGGTTGGAGCGGAAAGGATAAAGGCTTAATTGCACTTTTAGTTCCTTATCTTTTTCAATTGTGCGATTTTGGTCTCTCAAAAAATTTAATTACATTTTTCGTCCCTTAACTCTATGAAATTGTGCAATGAAAGCCTTTATTTTGGTCCCTATAAGGACTAATTTTGCACAATTTCACAAAATTAAGGGATGGAAAGTGCAATTAAATTTCTTTAGGGACCAAAATCGCACAATTGAAAATGTTGAGGGACAAAAGTGCAATTAAAATTTTTGAAGGACCAAAATCGCACAGTTAAAAAAATTAGGGAACGAAAAGTACAATTAAGCCAAGCCAAGGATAAATAATGTTGGAAAGCTTTGGGTGTGAGTCAAAATCATTCCCTTAGAGTCTGTTTGAGTTACATTTTGAATGGAGTGGAAAGGAAAGACTTATTTTTCAATTTTAAATTAAGGAAACTGTAAAAAAGTTTATAGAAATGAATAAATGATGATTTAAAGGTTATATAATTACCTATCATTTTATTCCTTCATTTTTTTTGAAAATCTCAAATATAGATCAGCAAATAGGTTTTAGAAACAATAAGGTCTTCCTTCCCTTTTCCTCTAAAATGTGACTCACAAACAGTCACTTCCGAAATTAAAATCCTATAAACGGCAATCTTTTAGTGGGTGAATTGCTTTAAATTACTTTTCAATATGTAAATCTTCAAACACTAAATGCAGAATGGGTGACCAACAACACAAAACAACGCACAGGGGCCAACTATAAAACCGCAACCTAATCAGATACAGATATAATCACATTAGACATTCCTTTTATTGAGAATCAATTTGAAAAACACTTTCTGTTTTAAATAATTTAAAGATCACAATTGATCCTCCCATATATGTACCCCTATAACTGCTTACTTTAGCCAGACTTTTGCCTCTGCCTGAAGAACAAGTCCTTCACTGAACTTAATAAAGAGTATATACCTATAATCAAATAAAAAATACTTCAGTCAATTTTCACTGATTAATCAGTCAATTTGCTTGTACATCTTCGGAACTCAATTTCTAATATCAATGTGGTAATTAGTATGCGTATGATTGCCATATTTCCTTATATTTATGTTTAGTTATCTTATATGTTATCCTTATAACTACTTATACTTGAATTGAACAGGCCTTTTTTAATTTGTATTAATTTTTTAATTTGTATACAGTCCAAACTCAAATAGGAGGAATAGCCAATTTAGAGAGCCTCATTCTCTACTCTCATTAAATCCATCATCAAATTAATCTTTTGAATTAAATCAATTTAATGCTCTGCACCTTATTTATGTAATTGATTGGCACCAACTAACCAAGTTAACTGCTAATAATTATTTATCTAACTAATTAAATTTTTATCAGTATGTGTAGGATTTATAATTTGTTTTGAATTTAAATTTTTTATTTTGTAAAAATAGTATTCACAGTCCACATGACCTCTTAAAAAATAGTTCCAAACGGCCCCTAATAGGAACTATTATAATTGAAAAAATTGATTAGTCTAATGCAAGTATGCAACATTGCAACTCGGATCTAATGACTAAACACAGAAAAGTGGGGAGCCGATTCTAACTCAACCCAACTATAATACATAGCATGGGAAAAAGTTACCATGACGACGGTAGGGTCCCTGTAGAAGAGAAAATAATAATAAATTATCGATTTTCACCATATTCTTGAAAGAAAGACTTCAAAAACTACTAACTTCATCTGCAGTGGATCAACCATATGTACATTTTTTAAGGATATGTTTGGTTGGTGGGATTCCGAAAGGAAGAGAGGAGATTTTTAATATTCATTTTAAATAAATATTCCTTTTATTTGAGTAATTCTTTAAGATCAGGTGAATAAAATAAGATATTATCAAATAACCTTCAAATTAAAAAGTAACTCTCCCCTGTCTTCCACTTCAGACTCCTAATACACGCTAAGCAACCAGAGAAGGAATGATGAGACATATTGGAACTTGGAGGCCAAAAATTGATCAGACATAGGCATTACCTTTTGTTACCGAGACAACAAAGAAAGAATGTCTCATAAAAGACAGGTTGCAACTAGGAAGTCAAATATTAACGTTCAAAACAAAGAAACAACCAGTAGAATGAAAGTCGGTTTCCATCCGGAGTTGTCCTTCTATCCACCCTTTGAGATTGCTTTAGCAGAGAAGTTCAACTCTCATATACTTCTTGATTCATATTTTCAACTCATAATTCTTCACGCCAAGGAAAATTCAGGTCACTATGAAATAATGGTTAAACCTGTTAGACTTAGAAGTAGAGGAAGAGGCCAGATTCAAGCAGGAAATACCGCCACACCCACACAAGAAAAAAATAATAATAATAATGCTGAAGGAAGACAAAATTTGAACACCTAATATTGGTATAGAAACCACGAAACAAACCTCTCTACGAGTATTCTTATTGCAGATTGTCAGTTTATGCTTATTTGTACATAAGTATGATTAGTCAAATAGTTACCATTAGAGGAGTTAGTTAATAAAATAATAACTAACAGACTCCTCCAACTGTAACTAATTGACTACTCATACTTATGTGCAAACAAGCATAAACTAACTATCTGTAATAATCTTTCATGTACCCTAAGATGACTGTAGTGCACTATAGGAAAAGAAGAGGGTGCAATAAGGGATTAAAGTCCCACGTAGGGAAGATGGGAAGTGTGACTTCTGGTACCAACTTGCGGCACACGTGGCATCAGGGGAGTGTGGGAAGCAAGGGATGGATTCAGTTACAATAGGAAGGGAGGGAAAACATAAAGGGTAAAGAATAAGTAAGGGAACTCAGGAGAGAAGAACAAGGCATCTCAAATAACGGGTTTATCAGTGTGATTTCTTTTCTTTTTCTGCTAGTTTTCCTACTTGTATATTGATAATTATTAATCCGCTAGATTATCAAGTATTTGTGCCTTTCTTAAATGGATTTTACTCCCATTTGCATGATTTTGTCATTGTTTTGTCCCTATTTGAGTCAGTTGAGTCTTAGTTAGTTGTTGTAAGTGTTTTGCTAAAATCTTGCAATTAAAGTTAATTTAGGTGCATTTTAATTCCTTTTAATGCAATTTAAATTTAGTTCTCTCTTTTATCATTTTAGGATCAATAAAGAGGAAAAACTTGAAGATTGAAATAAACTTGATCAAGGAACATGAAGATTGGAGCCAATCGAAAGAAGACTGATCCTTAGCTGAGAAAAACTCAACCTGCTCTCTACCAGGCTAGCGCTAGACGTGGGAAGTCCAGCGCTGGCAACTGTGATAAACTCTCCTCTCTGCTAGTCTAGCGCTGGACGCAGAAAGTCCATCGTCCAGCGCTGACAACCCTGATAAATTCTCCCCTCTCTGCCAGTCTTGCGCTGGACGCAGGAAGCCCAACACCCAGTGCTAGCGCCCTGATAAAAACACGCTTTCTGGAAAGCTGGCGCTCAGCACCAAAAAGCCTGCATCCAGCACAAGTTGTGTTTCCTAACAGGGTATTTAAACCCTTATTTCCCATTTTGGAGAGGGAATCACCATCCGCACAGCTTTTAACTCTAAAAGTGCAAAACAAGGCTCTCTCATCAGCTAGAAGAGGATCTTCATGGAGTTTGCTTTGATTTTCTTGTTCATTTCATTTTCTTGTGTTATTTCTTACACCATGTCTAGCTAAATCCCCTTTGGTTGGTATTATATGCTAGCTTTCCTGAACTTAGTTGTATTTTAATTTGGTTTTAATGCAAGTTCCCTTTACTTTATGAGTGTTTGATTCTATTCTTAATGCTTTTCTTGGTTTGATCAAGCTTGGAATGATTTGTTGTTTGGTACCCAATGGAAAATTGATAATAAGATGGCTTGATTTTCATAAGTGGACTAGGACTTGTATTAGGAACCATTTCATAGCAATTGAGGGATGATTAGTGTAGTCTAACCCCGGCATTTCATCCATTCTTGAATCAAATTTATGTTTACTCTCAAGTGTTTGTCAAAATTACTATAAGAACCACAACATTTCTCCTTGTTTGTTTAATTGCATATTTACATTTGAGCTCCCTCCCTTCCAAATGATCGTTTAAATAGTAGTTCAATTTGCGAAGTGGTACTTGTCCCCGGTATACTCGGTCTAACCACCGTTATTACTTAACCACCGTTATCACTTGCATTCGACTAGGTATACTTGTCAAAATCGTATCATATACACATATCCGACCCCATGATCTGATATCACAGTGATATCAGCTCAAGAGAGGAGATACATAGGTCAATTTCTTTGTTGTATGTGATTCTGATCTGGTACCTATCATAATTGTCTTCTTTTGTTTTGTTTATTTTCATATTACTTGGAATTGCTAGTTAATATACATTAAAGTATCTTCCTATAATAGTTCTGTAAGGGAGAGATATTTTATTACATACCGGTGCATATTCACTCCATCAGCGGTGACCTTGCATATCAAGCATTTCATCCAATCGTTTAACTCTATCCAATCCTTCACTAATCAAGTGACGGATCCTTAACTTGTCATTGCAGTTTCGATTATTTTCCATCTCTTGTCTAATTGTCTGTCTCAGTTCATCTGTACAATCCATTGCATCCCAAGCAATGTCAGAAGATTTATATGCATGTGTAAAGGACTGGAAAAAAAATTAATATACATCCTAAAACAACACATTCAAATAATTTGTAGTTAAAAAAAACACTATTCTTGCTTACCAACCTGAAACTATGTTGATGAGACTAATTCATATAAATGATACACATTCATAAATTTAGTCATGTCTACATGTGAAATTGTAAAAATATCTCACGCACATGCATTTACAATTACTACTTGTTTTAATATGAGGAAACTCTTGTACTAATTCTTCATATCCCATAGTCCCAAAAATGGAGTGCCTCAAAGTCTTGGCATGAGTTACTGACCTAGTATGCTAAATCACAGTACACTGTCCATGCGGATCACTGAACAGTACAACACTTAAAGAAAATGTCACTAAAAATATGAAAATCTCAAGTGAAATTATAATTTCAATTTTGTCAGTTTTAATTAACGTTTCAGAAATATATCCTCATGAATCATGATTAACGTTCACAATAGAATTATATATATTATATATACTAGTGTGTTTACATATGCCATGCACAGGATATTTCCTTTCGCTAACATAGTGATAGTTAATAAGAATAATTGATAACATACAAAAGGAATATGCTGCAAATTTTGATATAATACACTTTATAATGCAACATATTGAAATTCAGCAGAAACAACTCAAATATATGCGAATTTAATAAAGGAACCTAACTTATAATTTCCAAAGTCCGTTCAAAACAGCATATAGCAAGTACAAATGACCGAAGTTGATCACTGGACAAAAAGTTTACATAGCAAAAAAAAGGAAACATCTGAAACAAACAAAAAGTTTGAATTTTATGAAAACCTTCTAAAAATTTGTGGTCTTGCCATAAAACTGTGTCTGATCTTGGATGTCAACTTTGAGTTCAATGGGGCTTCCCTTCCTTGGCTTTTTGACAAAATTTGACTAAACTAGTTGTGTTTTTTAAACTATTTACTAAAATAATTTTGTTTCCAAACATATTATCAAACTACTTTTGTTTTGAATAAAATATTATTTTTTGAGTGTCCTTTACACTTGGCGCCCTCTCATTGTGTCACGTGGACAGCCATGCAAAATCTTTTTTTATGAGAGGGCGCCACGTGTAAAGGAGTGGCGTTGGTCCAACTAGCGTCACTCAAAAAATAATATTTTATTCAAAACAAGAGTAGTTTGGTAATATGTTTAGAAACAAAATTATGTTGGTAAATAGTTTAAAAAACACAACTAGTCTGGTCAAAAAGCCTCCCTTCCTTAAGTCGTTATATTGATCAACTTTGGTCATTTGTACTTGCTATATGCTGTTTTGAATAGACTTTGATAAGTATAAGTCAAGTTCCTTTATTAAACTCACATCTATTATATTTGAGTTGTTTCCGATGAATATCAATATGTTGCATTATAAAGTATATTACATCAAAATTTGCAACGTATATCTTTTGTATATTATCAATTATTCTTATTATAATTATGTCAGCGAAACAAAATGTCTCATGCATGGCACGGGTAAACACACTAGTGTGTGTATATATATATATATATATATATATATATAACACGTCACAAGTCACAACAATTATGATTTTGATAAAAGAATGGCTCTCGAATAAGAATATTCACCTTTAGCAGAAATAGGGGCTCGACCAGCGATTCTCAATGCTTGCCTGTAAAGCTTCAAAACTCGAGCACGGAGAAGGAAATCCTGCAGATCCATGGAGAAACTATCCTACCACTTCCTAAGCATGTTCGACATGTCCTAATAAATCCATGAATAGATGAAACAGTTGCAACAAAATATACATGGAAACCAAAACAAGAAACTTAATTAGCATCTAACTGCATAACCTATTTTCATTTTCATATACCAAAAATGAAATAGAACACTTGTGATAGTGATAAAAACACACAGCCAGGAAATTTGGGCTTGAAAAATTGACGACAAATCTGCAATATGCTCAAACAGCTGACTATGAGTTCAATTGAGCTAACTAGTTACTTGAATATAATGATATAAACAAATTTTTTTTTCAAGTTCAAAACACGGTCCATAAAAAAGCATAAATGCCGTCATTTGAATATTTACGCAAACACATGGTGTGCTTTCAAGTTTCAACCATCCTAACAGCTGAAGCTGAACAGAGCTAAAGATCGAAGCAAACTACTGATAGAATAGAAAATAGAGTGGCCTAGGAATCATTCGCTAGAGTCATTGTCCAAAATCGCCACAAAAATTTGGAGAGAGAAAAAGCGGAAGGGAAACAGAGCAGAGAGCTTACTGTTGATGCGCGTAAATACTCCCACGCCGTAACTCTCACAAAACTGCAAAGAAATAAACAACGAAGACCACGCACGTTACGTCGTTACCGGTCGTTGAGGGTCATTGATGGGAAAGGAAAAAGTGGATGAAACTCAAGAAAGACGAACAAAGGAAAAGGATAGAAATCCAAATCCCATGTCCCGTATAGATCTCTCACTCCTTCTCATTCCAATCAAAACTTTTTAGTTAAACTAATATTTTGGTGCACTCATTATTTTTAATTTAGTTTTCATTATTTATTGATATTATAATATTGTTACATGATAGTAGGGATGACAATTTAGATCCTATCTATTGGATACCTACAAAAAATACCCATAATGGGTAGGATAAATATCCACTCTATGGATACGAATGCGGGATTAGGTAATTACTCGCAAACAAGAGAGGGTATGGGTGCGGGTACGGGTAGGGTACTCTAGTACCCACCCCGCCCCCATCCGCATATATAAATATATATATTTATATATTTATTTATTTATATTAATACATATAATTATCATTATATATCAAATTTTAAAAATAAAATTAATGTAACATACGGTTTCTTAACTATTTTTCCCTTTCAGACTTAATCAACTACTGACCTAAACACTAATAGCAGCCGCTGATATTCTTTGTTATTTTTTCCCTTTTTCTTCGTTAAAGTACGGGTAATGGGTGCGGATATGGATACTCAGGTAGTGTCTAGAGGGTACGGGTAAGGGTACTTAAGTTGATACCCATACGGGTACGAGTCCGGGTACGGATATTTTTTTCAAACGCGGGTATGGGAACGGGTACTATAATACTCTATCCAGATTCTACCCATTGCCATCCCTACATGATAGGGATCAAATATAAAATGATTATCACATGTAGGAATCTTCAAAAGAATTATCACATGTAATGTAAGGATCGAAATCAATTTTTTTTAATTCGATCATTACATGTGACAATTATTTTCAATTTGGTCCATATACTTTAGCTTCAACAAATGGCGTTATAATTTCAATAAACATGAAGATCAAATTAAAAATAATTTTACATATAAATACCGATTTCAAAAAAATTTAGACATGGGAACCAAATTTAAAACTAGTGTGATGTATAAAGATCACATGTTTAGTTTAACCAAACTTTTTTTTTTCCTAAACGTCGGTGTCCAAAATCGCATACAACTCAATTATAATTACACCATTTTTTATTGTTACTTAACATTGTTAAGTGTGGTATATTAGAAGGAAGCTCCTTTTCCAAATAAATCACCTGAACATCGCCAAAATCCCTACTCGTGACTCCTTTGTTTTTAATAAAAGCTAAAATATATTTTTTTGGTCGTTTAACTTTTTTTAAATTTTGAGTTGACCATTTAACTAATAAATGTCTTGATGGGATAACTTGTAAAAGTTGATTCACGTGAGTCATTTTCGTCAATTCCATTAAAATGACGTTACATTTCATCGTTAGTTTGTCGAAACTTCATCCTCTTCTTTCTCTTCATCCCACCGCCACCATCATTTTCTCTCTTCACCGTACTACCATCTTTGATTACGAAATCTTAATCTTTGAATTGCCAAAACCCTAACAAAACCCTAACAATTCCTCACTCAAATTTCAAAGAGTTCAATCTAATGAGAGCCTCATTGACAATGGAGCTCCTTCAACTTGAGAAACGAATAGAACCATACTGACAAAGCCTTGAATCTTCTGAAAACGCTTGTTCGCTTTACATTCCTCCACCACCATCTCCATCACACAAGAAAACTAGGAATGTGCCCAACTTGACCGAATGCCAATCATGCAGTTTTAATGTTGACATTGGCAACGCACTCTAAACCCTTTATAGCGAGTGGCGTGTAGTTCTTCTCTCCGATCTTCTCAAATTTTTCGAAACGAAAAGATTCTTAACATATTCAAACCATCCCATTGAAGGGAAGATGAGGAATGAAGCACGAGAAAGATGGTGGCGGGGTGAAGAGAGGAGATGAAAAAGATGGTGGTGGCAGTTCCGACGAGATTCCAACAGGGAAATATAACACTGTTTTAATGGAATTGATGGAAGGAACTAACGTGAACTAACTATTACAAGTTAGAGGACCCAATCGAAATGTTTATTAGTTAGTGGACAAACTCATGAATGAGTTTGTGTCCAAAATAAGCAAGTAAATATATTTATCCTTCAAACATTTAGTGAGTTGAGATTTTTATACATTTTATTAAATCAAGATAGATATACCTTATTTATTCCCTTTCAAACATTTTGATTCTCAATCTTACTCAACACCTTTGTAATGGCAGCCTCTAACTCACCCACCAAAATAGGGTTCCTTTTCTTCCACCTCAGCAATATATAGACAACTTTGGTGGCGAGGAGAGGCAGTTGTTGCGGGTACTCATCCACCAAAATAGGGTTCCATTTTTTACTCTCTATGTGATGACTAAGTAATCAAAATTTCGAGCAGAGCATCTTTGGTATAGGTGGGGCGGGAATGGTAGTTAGAGACGGAGGGAAGAGATGCTGAACACTTACAGTGGTGGAGGGATGGAGGTTGGGGAAAATAAAATAATATGTAGGACTTTTTCAGGAAAAAAACTTGTAATCAATTTGGTTTGTTATAAGTACGAAATTTGCAACACACTGCTGATTCTTCTTCCGCTTTTAGTAAATCAATTTAGAAGAGTAAATCTTCAAATTCGTCCCTAAAATTATAATATCATATCAATCTCGTCTTTAACATTAACGAAATTTCAAAAACGTTCCTAAAATTATCAGAATTTAATCAATTTAATCTTTCCGTCAATAATGGCAGGAACTAAATTAATTGAGGTCGGGAAGTAGACTGATTAACTTTTGACAACTTCAGAAATGTTTTTAGAATTTCGTTAATATCAATGATGATATTATAACTTCTGGGATCAAATTGAGGATTTACTCCCATTTAAAAATATTTATCATGAGATATTGAAAAGGTTTACCGTAATTGATTCTAAGTTTCTAACCTTTCAATTTTTCAATTAATTAATCAACGTATGTTTTTGGAGGAATTTAAATCTCCCACAGTTGCAACAGTTACCTATAAATCCATCGTCCACGTGATTTGATTTTTGAGGAGCCGGACCTGCTCAATTACCGCCCTTTCTTGAATAATATATGGAATAAATACTCAATCCGATAATATTTCAAAATGATTCTTGGAATTGTAAAATATTAATCAGGTTCGTCCCTCCATTTGGATCCGTTAGCAAATGCATCCCTGATATTATTTACTTAGTTTCAAATGCATCTCTGACATTATCAATTTAATATCGTTATAATCTATACAAATACCAACGGAGGGACGAATCTAATTAACGTTCTGCAATTCCAGAGATCATTTTGAAATATTGATAATGTGGGGGACTAAATTGATACGATCCTACAATTTTAGGGAACAGTTTGGATATTTACTCATAAACTATATAAACAAGAGTGATGTTACTAATACATTCTCTAATACTCTTTTACTAACAAATTCTTTTGTCGGTTAAAATTCAAATTCAAATGATTCTCACTAATTCACGTGGATCCTATTTAAATTCTGTAGGATCCATATGAATTTCAACGAATAAAATAAAATATATTGAAAATAAAATATTAAAAGAGTGTTTTACTAACACTTCTTATACAAGCAATCATCTACAAAAGATATGTGCGAGAGAATGGTTACTTACGTATTGAATTTCCAGCAAGTATCGCGGCACCTACAATGAAGAGAGTTCGGGGATGTTAATTATTATCATTTCCTATGTGAAGTATGTACCACAGATTTCATTGAATAAATTCAATAAAGTTGCTCAAAGAAATTCTATAAAAACAACACTAAAAATCCAAATTAGTCCTTGATAAAAAATCACGATGATATTTTGATCTCTAAGAAATGAAAAACACCAATTTGATTCTCAAGAATGTAAAATACGGATCAAAATAGTCCCTGACAGAGACTAAAATATCCCTAAAAATTATCCTTAAAAGGACCAATTTGACTCGCATTTTACATTCCTGAGGATCAAATTGATATTTTTCATTTCTCAGGGACCAAAATGTCATCGTGTTTTTTTTGTTAAGGACCAATTTGGGCCTTTACTCTAAAAACAACAAGTTTGCCCCAAAAAATTTTATAAAAAAAACAAGGACCTTGTTATGATACTTTTGAAAAGTAAAGGGCTTGAGTATCCTATGTCCAACAACAATGTATCACCTCAATTAATTGAGTCATATCAATGTCAAATGGGACTAAGCTCGCACCATCTGACTGGACCACATAGATAAATGTATGATACCCAAGGAATATCTTAGAATCTTCCTAAAATAACTTGCCCCAAAAATGTATGTAAAATTTTTTACAGTAGTATTTTTTAAAAAAAAGTTATGGATATCTCATACCAAGTAGGATGGAGGATTTGCTCTTTCATTTTGGTCTACTATATCATACCCTCGCTAATAGTATCTTGTTATATATTCTATCCCTCACACAAATACATGGTTTCAATTAGGGGGTGAGACACCTCAATTTGAAGAGCAATGTTAGAAGGGAGGAGTCTAGGGGGGAGTAAAGGGATGAATAAATTAAGGGCTGAAAACGAATTATAAAAACAACAGTAAAAATCCAAATTAGTCCTTGATAAAAAATCACGGTGATATTTGTTCTCTAAGAAATGAAAAATACCAATTTGATTCTCAAGAATGTAAAATACGGATCAAAATAGTCCCTGACAGAGACTAAAATATCCCTAAAAATTATCCTAAAAAGGACCAATTTGACTCGCATTTTACATTCCTGAGGATCAAATTGATATTTTCCATTTCTCAGGGACCAAAATGTCATCGTGTTTTTTTGTTAAGGACCAATTTGGGCCTTTACTCTAAAAACAACAAGTTTGCCCCAAAAATTTTTATAAAAAAAACAAGGACCTTGTTATGATACTTTTGAAAAGTAAAGGGCTTGAGTATCCTATGTCCAACAACAATGTATCACCTCAATTAATTGAGTCATATCAATGTCAAATGGGACTAAGCTCGCACCATCTGACTGGACCACATAGATAAATGTATGATACCCAAGGAATATCTTAGAATCTTCCTAAAATAATTTGCCCCAAAAATGTACGTAAAATTTTTTATAGTAGTATTTTTTAAAAAAAAGTTATGGATATCTCATACCAAGTAGGATGGAGGATTTGCTCTTTCATTTTGGTCTACTATATCATACCCTCACTAATAGTATCTTGTTATATATTCTATCCCTCACACAAATACATGGTTTCAATTATGTGGCGAGACACCTCAATTTGAAGAGCAATGTTAGAAGGGAGGAGTCTAGGGGGGAGTAAAGGGATGAATAAATTAAGGGCTGAAAACGAATTATAGAAATCTGAAATTTTTTCTCATTCATGATTCACTGATGTCTTTAAAGATAAGCATTTCAAAAACCAAATTATTGTCGTTTTTATAATCTATAAATTAAATTGATATCAATCTTATTTGAAGTAATAACATGCAATTATAAGTATTTTTAGAGATCAAAAAATTATTTATCTTTCTATTTTGTTTTTACGACGTCTAGTGGCGGAGCTTGGAGAAGACTCGCATGGCCCAGGCTCTTGCCATCTTTTTCAATAACAAAGCATCCGGCTCCTTTATACCCGATTTTATACCTTTGCCACTAATGGAACACCCTTGCAAGGAATATGTATCTCTTAATTTTGGCTCCATGAGTGATGTGTATGCAAGTTCACTAACCGGATCATTAAAAAGGTTCACTTTATGCAGGCTGTTGGGAGTGGGAGATTGCTTTTTTGCTATATGTATCAAACAGTTTGGCATTAGGAGTTTAGTTTGGAATGAAAATTTCATTTTGATAATTATTGCAAATCACATTTTTTTGGGCGACTTCATTATAAATGGTTTATGGTAAATTCAATACCATTATTATTAATATACATATTTCGTTTATCAAAAAAAAATATAATATTTTAGTGAGTAACGGCTCCCCTTAAAATTTTAGGCATGATCCGCCATTGACGACATCTTTTATTTATTTTTTTAATAGATTCTTACTTGTATTATTAAAACTGACTCTCTTTATAAATGTTTTTTCACGTTTAAAATAATTTCAATTGCTAATTTTTTTGTTTACTTATAAAGATAGTATTCTATTCGGATTATTAAACAATAAATATTTAATTTTAAAACTAATTAATACATACATATTTTTTTATTTTTTTATCAATTCAGATTCTATTGAATGTATATACATATGAATGACTCAAATCTCTCTCTTTCCTACTAATAAATTAACCCAAAAATATTTTTTTTTTACACAAGTGATTTTACAGTTTTATCCTCAACCACTTCCTTCCTTTTATATATAAAGATATTTCTAAAAAATAATGTGGAGTTTCAAATCTAGAGGTGAATGCCTTCTATGATTCCATTAGTATTGTGCATTGTGAATTTGTGATGGATATCAAGAAAATGATTTCATTCCATTGGGAGGTTCGTATTCTTCATACCCTTCACGAAGGCAACTCTTATGACGATCGTATGGCTAAACTTGGTGCCAAGGGTTCGACTAGTCTGCTCCATTGGCTCAGCCCTCGGACTTCTCTCTCCTCCGCGCTCTTGGCTGATGCTATAGGGGTGGTTTTTACTCGTCTTTAGTTTTTATTTTCTTTTCCGATGTACCACAAACAATCTACTTAATTTTGTTGTGGATAAAAAATTTAATGATGAATTGTTATAACTTCCAAATATGTTGATCATTTATTTATGTTGATCATTTACTAAAAATAATTGTACATCAAGTAGTTATCTTAATTTCAATAATGGTATACCAAGTAAAAAATTTAATATTATTTTTTTAATGCATTTCCAATTTTGCTAATTAATTGCTATAACTATCAAATTTGTCGATCATTTACTTATTTCAATTTAATTTTTTTTCTTTTTTATGACAAAGATTTCAAAAAATATATTGTGAAATTTAAATTACTTTATTTAATTTTTATAACTACTTTAATTCTTTTAATTATCAAATCAGGTGATCATTTACTTATTTCATTTAATGATTTTTCATTTAGGACAATGTATTCTAAAATACATTATAGAAGTTCTATTTAATTATTGGATTTAATTGGTATATACGATCAGTATAAAGATTTTTTACACAGACAGTCAATCAGAAATTGTCACATAAGCTAAAATGTTTGACCCTTATCCTAACTATCATAAAATTCACACACACCATGATTTCTGATTGGTTGTCAGTGTAAAAAACTTTATACTGACAGTAAGCAATTAAACTCTTAATTATTTACCAAATATGAAATAATTGTATATCCTAGTCAATTTTTTCATATAAATTATCTTGATTTTTTTACTGAAAGTAATTTACATCATGTTATGTTTGAATGTTTTAATTTTTCTAATATATTTCAAATATTCTAATTAATTTCTCTAATTACCAAATTTGTCGATCATTTATTTATTTCCATTTAATAGCATTTTTTTAGAATTAATATTTCTAAAAATTGCTGTGATAAATTTTTATATACTTTTTAATTATTCTTAATAGAAGTTATCTTACTTTTTGCGATTTTTTTAATATTATATTTTTATAATGTATTTTCAAATTTACTGTTAATCAATGTAACTACCAAATTTGCTAATTATTTCCTTATCTCTATTTAATTTTTATAACTTTTATGGACAAAAGTTTCTGAAAAAGACATTGCAAGATGATTTTAATAATTTTTAATAGAAATTTTCTTGATTTTTAACTAAAAATACTTAATTACTTCCCATTAAGCATTGCACAATAGTAGAAAAGAAATCTTAATGTTAATAATTACTAGAAGGGTTTATGAAAAAGACATAAAATTGGTAACCAAAAGAAAATATTAATTTAAGATTTCATAATAGTAACATTATTTGGTCAAAAAAAACTTTTTGTAAATTTATATTTTTTATAAAAAAAACTAGAATTCAATTTTAACAAATCAACCAATGTTTGTTGGTCCAAAGTGGCTGAAGCTTGGTTCCACTTAAACAAAGTCTCGGTACTGAGGCTTGTGATTGAAAAATATAGATGTTGGTAGAGCTGTGCCTCCTTATATGGATCCACCCGGCTCAACACGGATTAGTTGGAGTCCAATGTGACTTCCAAATACTGACAGTCTAGATCAAAATTTTTAACAAATCAAAGAGTTAAAAATTATAATATGTTATGTATAAATTATGTTAAATTATAATTTATAGAAAACTAAAATATTTATTTAATAAATAATAATTAAATATGTAATAAAATTAACAAAAATATTAGATGACTCTAAAGATGACTCTGTTATGCATTCTACTAGCTGGAAGAATATTAGATGGAAGAATATTAGATGGAAGATGCCACCTTGAGGTTAGGTTAAAATCAATTCGGATGGTGCTTTCAAAGGCAATCCAGGTGATGCTAGATGTGGTGGAATCATCTGGGGAGAGGATGGTTGTTGGATAGTTGGTTTCATGCATCACATTGGTTTCTGTTATGCCATTATTGCAGAATTGTGGGGAGTCTATATTGGCTTAAGCTTGACTTGGGGGAAAGGCTTTAAAAAAGTTATTTTAGAAAGTGATTCTCAAGCTATTATACATTCTTGCTTTGCAAAAGCCTTCAGGTATTCTTGGTTATAATCAGTTTTTTAGGATAATTCAAGGGATTTTTAAGCATTAATAAAAAGTTAGACTTTGTCACATTATGAGAGAGAGGATAAGATCGTTGTAGATTTCCTAGCCAACAGAAGCCTTAAAGAACCTTATGGCTATAAGGAAGTGATTTCTCCATCTCCTGATCTTAATTTGATTCTTTTGGATGATATCTCTGGGGCTTCCATACTCTGTTTAGCCAGACATTAGTTTTCTTTCTTTGGGCGTTAGCTTGTAAAAAAAATAATAGAAAAGGTACATTACACAAGCTACTAAGTAGTTAAATATAATTAAGAGGTGCATGGGGTACGCTTGACTAATTCAGTTTATTCCTATAGTATTAATTTAATGACATTTTTCAAATTAAGTTGTTTAGAATTAATTAAGAGAAATTTTGATGAGAGTTGCTTAATTAGTTCTAAAAAATAAAAATATGTTCTTATTAACTTGCACCATTAGAATACAAGAATGTGACGTCGCAGGTAAAAACGGTTATTTCTATAAGCAAAGTTCTTATAACCCAATAAAAAGTATGAAAAAAGAGAGAACTAAGTTAGAGAAATCTTGTGGGACTTATTTGATGAAGTTTAAAGTGAAGAGTTGTTTAAAGTAGTATAAAGTAAAAAATGATGATGCGACATTGTGAAACCCATAAAAAGAGGAGTTAAACGACTCAAATGAATTACACTATAAGAAATGTTCTGATGAGCATAATTTTTTGCAATATTATGAATTTTAAATTAACTTATTTATTACGGATGAATTACTGGCATAAAAATAGACGAATTAACGGCGACAAATTTAAATATTAGAAAGGACATTTTAGATTCACACCTTTTATTATTTGGAAAACAAATACATGTTCATAAATGGAAGCAAATCTCGTGTATTATTATTGCACAAGAAAATTCTGTATTATTAGAAAACTATAACAAATTGTCGAACATGCAATTGTCTTAGCTCTCAAAGACAATAGCAAAAGTACATATATAAACAGTCAAATAATTGGAAATCTCTTTTCACATTTTTTTTTTCTTTTAAAAGATTAACGTTTATGTGGAGGCTTGTCTTATTTTATTAAAACTTTTGTTAACTTTTGTTAATGAAGCACTTTTATTCCCATAACGTTTTTGCAAAAGCTTGTCCTATATTTTTGTTAAAACTTTTGTTCTTCGTTATCCGATTTACTTTTGGAACCCACGTGTCATGTTTAATGATTAGATCAAAACATAGAGTAACAAGTTAGAACGTGACAAAATCAAGTGGAGAACGGCACCATAAGATACCCGATATTCGAAAATTAAAGAAGTTTAAAATTGTAAAATAATAAATGCGTCCGCAGAAACAAAGAAAAAAACTACAGCCGTTGGCAAAAGAAAAAAAAAGAAGAAAAATCAGAAAACTATAGCCTGCAACAACCGCAACCTGTTTTCTTTCTCTCTCTCTTAAATCTTAAGGTGTGAAAAAATAAGCGGGTTTAATTAATAGTAATAATGAAGATTATATAAAACGGTAAGGATACTGTTCATATTCTAAAGGATGTGAGTTTAACTCTCGTGATTAATGTGAGAATCTAGTTGATAGATAATCTGTAATTACCTTTATAATCGCTTTTGAGTCATGAGGTCTGTCCTGACGCTGGTGAACCATCGAGATCCAACTCACCTAAACTTTATTGTATAAAAAAAAAATTATATAAATACTCCATCTGAATTTATATATAAACAAAAAAATACCTAAATTTTTTGAATTTAAATATAAGCAAAAGTCAACCAAATCAACTCTATTTAATGTCTGTGTTTCAAATATACCCTTTGATTATTTATTTTTTTATTTTTTTAAAAGTATTATACACTCATAAAAAATAACTTTCAAAAGCATTTCATACTTTCAAAAAAATGATAGTTTAGTAATCATAATTTATTTTTTTTACCTAAATCATGATAATTAAATAATATAATTAATTATTTTAATACAGGTGGAGTTAAATTTTTTTTTTTGTTATATATATATATATATATATATGAGGTAGGAGTATCCATAAGATAATACCGTATTAAATAGTGACTCTGTCATTTATCTTTTATTTATTGGGGGAAGCAAAGAGCGTGTGCCTTTCCGAGTCACAGCGATTTTATTTGACCAAACCCTCCTTCTGTCTGCCACCTTTCTTGACAAAGTCAAAACATCAATATCATAACCCTCCGTTAAGAAACTTGAGATATTATAGTTTCACCTTTTAATTAATTAACCTTTCTTCATCAACAACAACAAACAACATTCACATAGCATATATAAATACAATCTTTCCAGATTACTACAAAACACAAAAGAATATCAGATTCCAACAGTTTTCATCTCTGCAGGCAATAATCATCATGGAGAATAAACAACAGTCTACCCTGAAGAACAAGATCCTGAAAGCAGTAGCTTCGGTGAGTGTTACATTTCAAAACCCTCCATTCAGCCCCGGTAGGGATCACAAAGTAAGATCCCATGGCGGCAAAGGATTCTCTGGCCCTATGATCCCAGATGAAGCAAGAAGAAAACCAAAGGGTGGTGGTGGCATCGAAACTCAAGAACCCACTTCACCAAAAGTTTCGTGCATGGGACAGATCAAACACAAGAAGAAACAGATTCAAAAAGCCAAGGCCAACAAGAACATGCCACTGCCAACAACACACAACACGCGACACGGTGGTGGTGGTGATGGTGTTAACAGTGCTTCTTCCACTCCCAGAGACACAGAGATAGATGAAATTAAGAAGAAGCATGGTTCCAACAAGTTTCAAAGGATGTTTTTTCATGCGGCGAAACCGAAAACTGGGGCAAGGAAGAAATTATCTGATTCTTCTTTTGTATCTGTTGTTGGTGAAAGGAACAACAAAGATGGGGTTTTAGATAGAGCACCACCGGTTGGTCAGATGAAGAGATTTGCAAGTGGACGTGAAACTTTTTCTAATTTCGATTGGAAGGCTCAGATTGCACCTGAGGAAATGGACCACAGAGATTGCTTTACGGATGATGATAGAGTGGAGAGTGATGCAGAAGAAGAAGATGAGGTCATGATCCCTTTCTCTGCACCTATTTTGGTTGGTGGTGGTAGCTACAATGGAAGAGGAAGTGGACTTAATTTGCAGCCACGTAAAGAAATTAATCTATGGAAGAGAAGAACTATGACACCACCTAAGCCTCTTCAGTTGAAGCCTGTGCTTACAGCAAAATGATTCTTTGCTGATTAAAGCTGTAGGTTTGTTATTTTTGGTTATCTAGTTTATTAGTTTTTATTACTTTGGATCTTTTTGATGTGTAATTCTACACATAGTACAAACAAATATATTGTTCTTGGCACGATTGATTTATGATTTATCCAATTCCAATGGAATTAAAAAATATTGATATTATGTCAGTCAGGAAGCTTTCAAATCAAATAATAGTAAAATAAGAATCAAAAAATGAATTTTCTTGTTCAAATTAAGACCCCTTGGGACCGACCCGTGATTGCTTGCAAGGAAGTGCTTGACGCTTGATTGGTGAATGGATCCAAGATGCCATCGATAGTAATAAATAAAGTTGGTCAAAGTCGCTTACCAATTTGAAAGCAATAAGGAAGGGGCTAGTGAGGCATAGCCGCATGCACACTTCAGGTATGTATTTTGGCTGCGTAGGCGTTATTTGTATAACGTTTTTTTTTTTTATAGTTATTTATATAACTATTCTGAATAATTTTGTAAGAGTTTACAATGTTAATATAAAATCTTTTTCAATATGTGATTTTTTTCACGTGGTGAAGGATTCGAACCTTAAACAAATAGTGAGGACTTCGAATCTTGACTCTTATATATGAAAAAAATTTGGTTGGGAGAGAAAAACTCATCTTATATGCTCAACAAATTTTTCAACGGAGATTAGTCATTGCTAATGATGATGGATATTACGTATCTATAAAATAATTAAAAAAAATCTTTTACACTTCAATCAATCAATCATATATAATGTTATGTATAATTTTAAGAATAATTATTATAAAAATCAATCATTTTTAATGATTATATAAATGATTCTCAATTAAAAACGGATTGAGAATATCCTTCCCGTTTTCTTTTCTTAAAGAAAAACATAAAAGTAAAATTATTATTGTGTCCTTTTTTTTCATAACATGAGAGGAAATATGAAGAAAAAAAGGGGGAGGGATCCTCTAACTTTTTGACCTCAAAGTCACCTGACTTTATATTTATCTCTTTTTTTCATTATTATATCTCTTATCTCTATCTCTTATTTTTATTATCATTCTTTTCCTATTTTTAGCCTAAAGTCATCTTGATTTTGGCATCAAAAAATCGGGGGATCCATCGCCAAAAAAAAAAAGGATAGAATCTAAATCCATTAAAAATTCTTTATGTTCGAACTACATTATAATTAAATTCATTTTATAAAATTGATTAAAATTTATGAATAATTGTTCATGTAACTTTATTGATTTCGTGCTGTTTAAAATGATCCTTAGTCGTAACAGGGACGGACCCAGGGTTATGCAATTGGGGGCACTTGCCCCCACTAAATAAAAAAATATAATTATTAAATGTTGAAAAATTTAATTTTACTCTTACTAAAAGATAAATGGTGTCCCCACTGAAAGATAAATATTATTTTTATTGCTTTGCTATCTTACTCTACATAATATCTTTTCATTTTTTTTTTGTGAACAATCAAATGTGCATTCGTATAAAATAAATATTAAAATGATTGTTTGATCATATATATAAAGAAAAAATACTTTTTATAGGGTTAAAAGTGAAAAAATATACAATAATTTCAAAATATGATAATAATGTCATTAATTATCACTTATGTATTTATATATTATTTATAAAAATATTTATAGTATATGATTTTATCCCAATTAATCAAAATTTCTGTATCTGTCGATACAATTCACATACCTATCAGTGTGAACGCAGTAATTAATGAAAGTTTTCATTCAAAGGCATTCAATTAGAGTTATGATTTAATATGATTTCATTCAGATACCTGTGCAAGGCTCATGAATTAGAGTTACGATTTTATTAGTGGATCAATCAAAGATTTGTGAAATTTTATTTATAGTTTTTGTGTTTATCTTTCTCCTTTTGTTTTTTGTGCTCATCTTTCTCCTTTACATGATTATTTATTTATATGAGACTGATCAAAAAAATATTTACATGAGAGAGAAAATGAAATAAATTAGGATTTTAGTTCAAGAATATTGAATTGTACAAAAATGACAACATTTATGATTTCATTTTTTCTCACGCATGAAAATCCTTTTCCATAGTTTGAAAAAAAATTCATTGAATATTTCAATATATTCAAATAAAAGAGGCCCTAAAAAATTCCAATTTTAGAATATCATTTGAAGTAACGCAAAAATAAATTATTTTATTAGGTCAGTGGCGTTTACGCCAACTTGTATGCAATATGCATATCGATTAATTAATCGACCTGTCAAAAATCAAAAAGTTTAATTTGTGTGTATTGATAATGTAAAATTTTTTATATTATTAATCAATTATCAATTATGATATAGATGATTTTTAAGGTAATTATGATAGGAGTCAAACAAATATGCTGACGTGATAATTTATGATTGGATGTCTATATAAAAAAAATTTTACACCGTCAATATATATAAATTAAACTCAAAATCAAAATAGATCATTTATGCCATAATTAAGAAATTTACGAGGATTTAACAAAAAAAAAAAAAAAAAGTTCACGAGGATATAGTTCTTGCACGTTGACCCCAATAAATCGATGTAGTTAAAAATTTAAACTAATGACTATACGCCTACTTGTACTTCATATGCTGGTCAATTACTAGATCCTTTAAATTACAACTGTAACGTCCCGGTTTTCACGTTTTTTAATTTTTCAGTATTTTAATATTTGTATTTTATTGGAGAGTTTATAGAGTGAAATAAAATATTTCGAGAAGATAGGAATGTTCTACACAACCATAGGAAGCCATGGTTAAGTTTCGGGCGAAAGCTCAAACGGAGTCCGGTTTGTATTTTTCACGGATAGTAGTCTTTTTCTACTATCGAGACCTAATTTGGACTCGTGACCGAGATAGTAAGTCTCGGGATTTTATTCTCTACATCTTCGTTAAAATCCGTCCTAACGTCCGAAAAATAATAATAATATATTATATTCGGTTGTATAATCGAACCAGGAGGCGTTTAGAGTCGTAAATGGATTCAACGAGATTCGAAAACGGATAAACTCGATACCACATCATCCCAGGACATATGGGAGAGTATGTCAGAGTCGCCATGACGATCGGGAAAATCTAGACGCGAAATGACCAAAATGCCCCTAACCTTAGTCTTTTGCACTTTTACCATTTTATCCTTTTGACAAATGACCATTTTGCCCTTATTTGACTTGTTTCAAAGCTGAACTCAACCCCATCCAGCCCCATCTTCACGCACACAGCCCTCCCAAAACACACTCCATCTTCAACCTTGAGAAGCTCCATTGTTGTTCTTGAGAAAAACTTGCTTTCTTGTTGGAATCACTTGATTCCTGAAGCAATCTTCCTTCATTTTAAGGTAAGATCACTTCTATGATCTCTTAGCTTCTTGAATATCTCTTTATTTCAAGATCAAGATCCATTTTCATGAAAATCATTTCTTAGTTCCAAAACTTTGAAAATCCATAGAAAATTGTAGAAAAATCGTTTTGATGTGAGACCAATTTCTTTGAACTCACCTCATCATTCTCTACCTAAACCCAAGAGCTTATGATTCAACTCTCATCATAGCTCAAAAAGCACAAAATGGCCGAACCCTATATGAAGATGATGAATAGTGTTTTTCATCAAATTTTGATTTCTAACACTTGATTTCATCCTTAGCTTTCCTATGCCTTTGAATCCATGAAATGGAAAACCAAGATCAATTCCTAACCTTTTTACCCTAGGGTGGCCGAAACCCTCTTTGTGAGAATTGTTGAGTTTGGTTTGATTGTTGTTTAATGTTTGATTGTTTGGTTGTTTGGTTGTTTGTAGTTGGTGACAACTATAAGGAGGTTTACAAACTGATCAACCGACTTTGATCCGGGAATCTGCTCTTCAACAGGTATGGGGGGTGAACCTCATCACACCGAGATAGTGGTAGTGAAGATGGTTGTTTAAGTTTATGTGTGGGTGAAACCCTTTAGTCTGGGTTCACTTTTAATTGTTAAGTTTTCTTCAAGAACAAGGTTGTCTTGATGAGTGTATGCTTTAGTATGTTGTAATGTGCTTTAGCATATGTTGATGATGAGATGATTGAATGAAAATCATTTCCATATATGTTGAAAAACCTACCTTGATCACTAAATCAAGTGTGGACTTTTATGCTTGATTATGATGCAATATCATGTAATTGTTGTTTGTCATAATTAGATGAACTTTGTGAGTTATAACTTGTTTTGAGGGTGAAGCAAATCTTCATATTTGTTCCTAATAGGCCTTTGGCCATGACCTTGAGAAAAGGAAGAGTATGAGTAGTTCTTGAACAATTAAGTTTTCAAGTAAGAAAAGTGTTTTAGTGGCTTATGTTTTTCAAAGAAAACCCTAAGTGACTTTGATCCAAAGATCAAATGGAATTAAATCTCAAAGTGCTTTCACCAAAGTGAAACATGTTTTATACCTTATCCTTAGTTCATCTAGTTAATCAAGTGACTCAAAATGAGACAAGAGGTGTTTTCATGAAGAGAATCAAAATGGTTCCATAAGGTTAATGTCTTGTTTTAAGGCAACTTTTCGCTAAGCGAATTTACCTTCGCTAAGCGAAAACAGATGAATTCTAAGTTAGGCATCACTGCCTCACTTTCACTAAGCGAATTAATATTCGCTAAGCGATTCCAGAGAATTTCGCTATGCGCATTCTGTTTCGCCGAGCGATCTAGAGGAATTCCAAAGGAGGTATTACTGCCTTATTTTCGCTAAGCAAATGGATTTCCGCTACGCGAATTTCATGTTTCAGAAAATGCTAGAAATGACGTAAGTAGTTCAAATGTTGTTTCAAATCAAATGAGTTTTCAATTGTAAATGTTGTTTGGTTTACAAAAGGAGTTTTCTAACTCAATCGTAAATTTTTACGCGTGAAGAACCTAAGTTAAGTAATTAACTTAGAGTTGAAGACAAGGGTTAATTAAGTATGGTATGTGGTGGAACAAGACCATGTACTATACCATTGATGACTTAGTACATCAATGAGTTCATAAGACTTAAGTGAAATCAACACTTGTTTCCTTAATTGAAAGACAAGGGATTAATGTCTTAGAAAGGCTTAAAGACTCATCTAGGAGGATTCTCAATCCTTATTCACAATGCTTAGGACTTGAGACATACTTCATAAGACATAAGCACAAACATGAAACGTTTTGGTTTTCGAAACAGTAGTTTGATGACGGACCGGTGATTCGAATCCAGGTCAATCGTTCAATTGTTTCAGTCTTGCGATAATCGGAATGAGAGAGATCCTAAGATTGTGCAGTTATGGGACTGTACAGTGGAAGGAATCCTGAGGCTATGCAGGTATGAGACTGTATAGTTAAGGGAAGGCATATAAGAATTGATTGGTACTGCCCATACCAACAAGATTTATCTTCTTTTCGGGAGCTTAAAACATAAGAACTTTATAGTTAAGCATGCTTGACTTAGAGTAATTATGGGATGGATGACCTTCTGGGAAGTTTCCTAGAAAGCGTTTGAGTGGAGACAAAACACGCTGAAAAGACTTGTGTTGGTTTGTGGGGACAGTCGGCGATTCTGAAATCAGTCTGGGTCATTCCAAAGGAATCACGAGATATTTATCCGATCGATAAATGTTTTATAAAACAAATATGTGTGTAGTTTCTAAGGAAGAGAACCTTAGTGAACCTTGAGGTCTATCCAATGGATAGACATTGCTTTATCGCATCTGCTTTGTGTAAGCATTGGCATTTCATGTGAATAGTTGTAAGGCCTTGAGCCTAGGAGTTGAGCTTACACCTTGATGCGGGTGCAAATCTTACGGTGACGATCTTCAATGGTCTTTTTGGAGGTATCAAGGTTGGAAGGGCTGACATGTGACCAGTTGGTGATTCTTCTGTGTCGTGGCGAATTCGTGCAATACACTGATATCCTCTACTAGATGTCATACTTTTCATGTTTGGTCGAGAGTGATACCGTAAAGCCAGATACGTGCACGTTACGAATGTTGTAGCATCTTGCTCATGACTGGCAGAAACCGGAACATATCCTCCCATTCACTCTCTCCGAATGTTTTGTTAGCTCCATGGAGTAGGGGTTAGAGTAGTACCTAGTGACATTGGCATTGAGTCATGTACATTGCACTGTATTGCATGGCTATTAATGTTTACATTTATTGTTATACATCGTTGTTCTGTTTAAGAATGCATTATATCATACTGTTAACTGTTTAACATGATTTATATTGAGAGGTTTAGTATGTTGTTTAACTGTTTAACATGTTGGGTACTCTGTTACCTGGTGAGTCATCCCGTTTTTACTACTGCTATTTTGTTGTGTTGATGAACGAGAATCTCACCCATATCTGTATGTTTTCTGCTGGTACTTGCTGTTGCTGCTTGAACAGATGGACGCTACGATGGTTCGGTTCAGCAGTCCCTTTGAGTTCGGAAGTGGACTCTTTTTGCCGTTTTAGTTTTGTTGTCGGCCAGACTATGTCAGTTTTTTTTGTAGTACCTTTTGGGAGCTACGACTCCTAGTACTTATTGTATTTCTTATGTCAGTCATACATTAGACTTATGTCTGTATATAGTAATATTGATGTTTCTGTTTTCCGTTTTCTGTTTCTGTATTTGTAATACAGTATGTCCTAGTAATGCATGGTGAATCTAAGTTCACTTATTAGTATTATTTATTACCCTTACTAATCCCATTACATTTTTATGAAAAGAAAAGAAAAAGAAAAGATGTATTTTTCGCATTAACAAATATTTTCGGCCTTATAAACGTTCGGGAATGTGACACTTGGGAAAGGGTGTTGCAACAACTGTCTTATTTGAATATTAAAATCTAGACATCGTATATATTTATCTATATCTTTCACTTACTTTTTATCTTCTTAGATATACACACATATAAAAAATACACCTAAAAACAAAGCTTTTCTGTTATTCAAAAAAGTTTTCTCTTAAAATTATGCTATTTAGATAAGGGATTTGCTAACGTATACCTACTCATTTTTTAGAAGAAGTACGTTAACAAGTTATAACTAAAAATTTGTAATATACACCCGAAGGTATAGCTTGCTAACTTACTCCTTCTAAAAAATGAGTGGGTGTATGTTAGCAATCTCATATAGGATTTACTAATGTACACCTACTCATTTTTTAGAAGGAGTACGTTAACTAAAAATTTGTCAAATACACTTAAATGTATAGCTTGCAACGTACTCCTTTTAAAAAATGAGTGGGTGTACGTTAGCAAATCCCTTTAGATAATTGTAAGGTAGAGATATACAATTAATTATACAAATAAAATAAGATAAATGTTAACTAGTGCCCTAAGGTGGCATTTGGTATAAGACATGTTTTAATGTTTTCGGGAAAGTGAGGCAGGGAATAAAACTTTCTCATGTTTGGTACGAGGGATAAAATATCATTTCCAAGCATAAAATTAGATGCACAGGAATAAAACTTGTGAATTAAAGTGGAAAACTTCATCCCCGTGTGGGAATAAAACATTCCTTGAACCAAACACCACCATAAGGCATTGGTTAAGGAATCAAAGATAGAATTTTTGTATTGAAAGTGATGTATTGAATATATTGAACATTCAATAGTTATATTTTCCAATAAAAATTTCTATCTTTGGATTTTTTAAATAATGACTTCAGGGCACTTGTTAGAAAAAACCATAAAATAAAAAGAAGATAAAGAAGATCGAATTCAGTCCTCTGGAGAGTGTTTTGGAAGTAGGTATGGTGAATAAAGTCAAAGCTTTCCCTCCATTGCAAAACGACGGCCCAGATACTTTCTCTTGGAATAACGCGAACAATGGTTGCTTTTCCACTAGAAGCGCTTATTCAACTCTAAGTCCGCAAGTTGTGGAGAAAGTTATTTGGAAGAAAATATGGGAATGGAAGGGTCTTATGTGAATATCTACTTTCTTATGGATGGTAGGGCATGATAGACTCGTGACTTCCCTTTATAGGAGCAAATGGTTTGGTTCCTCGACCTCTTGTCATAGATGCATCAATGAACCTGAATCGATTATTCATGTTTTACGAGATTGTCCCATTGCTTCGACGATCTGGAAAGAATTTGTTGACCCAGATAAACTAGTGGCTTTCTTCCTTTGGTCTCATTTAGAAGAATGGTTAGAAAGATGTATATATGAAGACCTGGGTATAAAGACTGTTGCTGGTATATCTAACTGGGACCATGGTTTTAGGGTGGCCTGCTGGTTAATTTGGAAATGGCGGAATTGCAGTATGTTTGATGATCCCTTCTCATACCCTATTAACCCTTCTACTAGAATATGTAACTTTGTGGCAAATATTTTGGCTACTAATGGCACCTTGAATGTGAGTCTGCATAACTGAAAATGGGTTCACTTTGGATGGCGTATGCCTCCATGGGATGGTTAAATGTCAACTCTGATGGTACTCCAAATCAATCCGGGAAATGCAGGTTGTGGTAGCATTATTCATAGGGATGATGGTTGTTGGCTTGTCGGTTTCATGCACCATATTGGCATTTTTGTGATAAATGCAGAACCTTAGGGGATCTAGATTGGTGTTAGCTTGGCTTGGGAAAAAGGGTTCATAAAAGTTAATATTGAAAGTGACTCTCAAGCAATTATCCAAGGTTTACAGAAGACTGCTAGCTCTCTTGCGGGTAATCAAATTTTTCGAATTATCCAAGGCTTTGTCAAGAGCCAATGGAACTTGAAATTTTGTCATACTATGAGAGAGGGCAATAGAAGTAGTGTTGATTTTCTAACAAACAAAAACTTGGTGGAACCTTATGGTTATAAGGAAGTGGTATTTCCTTCTCCTGATTTGGTGATTCATCTGTTAGGTGATGTGTCTAGGGCTTCCTTACCCCGTTTAGTTAGAGTTTAGTTGCTTTTCTTTGGGCGTTAGCCCCGTCGTGTAACAAAAAAAAGAAGAAGATCAAAATCACAACACATACAAAGAAGGTTCAATTATGGAAAAATCTAGGGCTAAAATTCTATCTATGTTTAATTATTTATTTAACCAATTTCTTTATAATTATGCGATTTTCTAATATAAATTAATCACCTATTCTAATTCTATTAGCAATCAATAATCTTGCATTACTAGTAATATTTCCACAAACAAGTAATAAGTTTGATCATTCAGAATCAAGTTAAAAAAAACATGAAGAACCAAGATGTTTATTAATTTAATATAATAAATCAAAAGTAAAGAATTACAATTTGGTCATTCAATAATTCTAACTCGATTTTCCCTGTAGATTCCTTAACTAATTGTGTATGGTCATCATTGAATCAATTAACAAAGACATATTAAGGTTGATAAGGTCCTAACATGAAAGAATTGCAATAGAACAAATCTTTATGGAGAAAAGAGCTAATTAGTTTAAAATTAGGCAAAATCTACGGTAAAAACTTAGGATCCACCGTGACCCTAACTAGGGATATATTTATGCATAATCAAGGGAGGAAAAATCAAACCAATATCCATAATTGCATCCACAAAGGGGGGAAATAAAGGAACAAGGAATAAAAAACCCCATCTTACAAGTGGCAGAATCCCTATACCGTCAATAATGGCTCATCCCTTCATGTTGTTGTGAACTCTAGTCAATTAGTCTTCAAAAACCATGCAAAATGTCAAAAGTCTCATGCTTGTGGTGGACAATGGATATTTATATTAAAAAAAAGGAAAAATTACCATTTTTCCGGTAAAGCAGGTGACATGGTCGTGTCAGAATTCAGCATAACCATGTTCCCTTGGCAAAACACCTTGTGACCATGGATATGGCCATGTCCAAGGTCCCGATGTCTCATAATGTTCTCAACACTCCTCCTAACCTTAGACACGGTCGTGTCCAGGTTCTAATGACCTCTACAACTCCAAAAGAAAAAGTTTTTCTACTGTATTTCATGTAATAACGACGATACCTCGCTCCTCAAACAATTAAAAGGACTTCGAGTGAAAATATACTCAAAATAATATATAATACTCAAGTTTCACAACAAATTCCCCCTATTAATCATACCAAATATCAATTTATCAATCCACGACACTTAAGGTTTGCTTTGCCTTCAAGCAACCTTACCAAAATTTGAATCATGTAAATACGGGTGGGAATAGGCTAGGTCGAGTTGGGCCCTAACAGGCCTGAGTTTGGCCTGTGTTCCAATCTCAAGGCTTGAGCCTGACCTATTAGCCTGATATAGGCCAATTTTTAAGGCTTGGTCTGACATATTTCAAAGTTTGGCTTGACCTGAAAGTCTATTTAAAAGCCTCTTTTTTAACAAGACCTTTAAAAATGCCTCCACCTATAAATAGGTCATAGGTCTTCACTTATAAATTGGTTTGTAAGTCTCTAATGATAAAGAGGTTGGTAGGCCTATATCGATAAATAGGTCGTTAGGCCTTCTCAAATAAATATGCAAGTAGACCTCTACATTTAAATGTGTCAATAGACCTTTACTTTCAAATGTTACAAACATTATAAATAATATATTATATTATTATATATTAAATTATATTATATAGATATCGGTGTGTGTGTTAAATAGGTCGGCCTGATAGGCCTAATAAGTTTTTTTGAAAGCCTTAGTCTGACCTCTTTAATTATATAGACTTTTTAAAAAGCTTTAACCTGACATTTTTGTTAAATATGTCAGGCTAGACTATAGCTTAAATAGGTTAGGCCGTAAGCCTTTGACAGACGGTCTGACCTATTCTCACCCCTAGATCTAAAGAAGACAGTAATGCAAATAAAAGGAAGATTGAAAGAAAAACTCCATGTGTAGCTTAGTAATCAATTTAAGCAATTAAGAATAACCAATATACAGCTCAATTAGAAAGTCAAGTCCCTCCAAATAATTCTCTCTCTCTCTCTCTCTCTCTCTCTCTCTCTTTTTTCTTTTAGTTTTTCTTTTCATTCCTCATTTGTTACTTCTCATCACCTATATGCAAAAAACTCAAAATGTGTTTAGAAACCTGCTAAACCGATAACAACTTACCAATTTATTCACATCTGGACAAATCAACACTCCACAAACCACAATACAAGTACACCCGTACATCACTTTTGCGCTGGTGTGTATTTCGACAACACCCCCTAACTAGTAAATCCATAATATCCAATTTGATTGATGACAAGTGCAGACTGCAGTGACATGCAGGCCGTACATGAAAGCACTCTAGCAATAATGAAACATGGCCCAAAGTAAAGCCCAACATAAGTAGTATTTTTTTATCTTGAGGCCCAAAATAAGTATTATACATGGATAAGAATAAACTATCATTTTGGTCCCTGAAAGTGTAAGATGTTGTCAGTTTAATCTAGCTAATGGTAGAGACTAACTTGACTAATGGAATTAATATTGAAAGATTTTTTTCATAATTTAACTACTTTCAGGAATTGAATTAAAAATGTCGTACACTTTAAGAAACCAAAATGATTATTTACTCCATTCGCACAAGTAATTAAAATGTTTTCGAATGGTGTAATATTACTTTCACAAATATCTTCCACACATATCACACAAATATTGAAATGTGTGGGTAGAAAACTTTCAATCATTATTTGATATACACATTATCATTTTTTTTATAAGCACATCATATACATTTATTTTTATCTCGTACTTCTTTCTTTTTTTATGTACACACATATTAAAAATACATGAAAAAACAAAAGGGGTGCGTCACTTTCAATGTTAAAAAACTCCATTGTATTCAATAACATTACTCATACAAAGTTTCATAAATTACCCTTCCTATTCAAGAGCATCACCCTTTCAAAGACTTAATGCCATCTTACTTCGTATCAGTACATTTGTTTTAGATTTTGATAAAATTAATTCTGAAAGAATTGATGTGAAAATAATTGATTTTAAAAAAATTGAAGTCAAAAAATTAATTTGTGTTTAATAATAATATTTTAGAAGTGAGTTTAAAAGAATTGATTTTATTTGAATGATAAAGTAAAATTACTTTCAAGGTATAAATATAGAGAATTTTGTGAGTTTCATGCTTAGAATCAATTCTACTTAATAGAAAAGTTATTGATTCTTGTTTTCACTTAAAATCAATCATACCCACCCCAAATTGATTTGGACACACTTTTGAAACCAAAGTACCAAACATCTCTGATTACTGTAGCAACCAGATTTTGAGATCAAAACACTAATCACAAACGGACTTTTGGCTTGTATCCAAATAAGCACTATGCATGTGTTTGTCGCAAGTCAAGATTGATGCCTACGTGAAAAATGAGGGATAAAAATCTGCTGTCCCAAAAAAATATGTCTCGATATCGCCTACCAATCAAATGTTTGAAATGAGGATAAATTTTAATGAGTTGTGACTTTATTTTCTTCAGTGTCAAATTGTTATTGATGAGGGACAGAAAATATGACAGAAAATTGAGACAGATGATCTTTATCCAAAAATGAGAAGCCGGTAAGTTGTAGCTTATGAAATTATTTGTAGAAACAATTACAAAAGTGCCACAGCCGCGAACGTGGAAGCACACATATGCTTTGTATTTCTTTAAAAGCTGTTCTTAAAATTTAGGATTTTCCTCTTATATATGTCTGGATTATTTGTAAGATAAAGATTGACATCCATTTTCATAACACCTTTTAAACTTTAATTAACGTACTACTATATGCCATAAAGATTTATGTGATTGTTACACAACTTATGTGTAGCAAGAATTCATGTCTCAGTAAGTAACACGAACCCCTTGGTACCTCAGAATTTCCCCAATGAGCTCTCCTTTCCCTGAACCCACATACCTTCCACGAATCTGACCATCTTGAATGAATAAAAACGTAGGCACTTCCACAACGTCCATGTCCTTCAAGAATTGCATGCAGCTGACATTCTCGTCCCCATTCATCCTTGCAAACACCACCGTATCAGCCATCTGTCTCGACAGCTTAACCACCGTTGGATAAACCTTAACGCACGGTCCACAATGCTTGAGCCCCACATCAAGCACGATGAGCTTGTGGTCAACCTTATGGTCCTCTATCAGCTTCTCCACATCCTCCCTGCTGTGCAGTTGCACCACAGCAGAATGGTTGTCCCCGTAGTATAGCACATCCCCAACAAGCTGATCAGGACCAATAGCTGAACATGTTTTGAATAAAAAATGCTAGTCACGCAAAAATATTTAATGTATAAAGAAATACATTATATAAGATAATAAGATAAAAAAAATTAATATATAAAAATAAAATGAAGCTAACAAAATATAAAATTAAAATTAAGGGCCAGTTTATTACAAATTATGAAAAAATAATTTTAAAATAAAATAATTTAAAGATTATATAAAAATCATTTTTTCATAATCTGTAACAAACATATCTTCTCTCTCCTCTATAAAATCATATTTTTGTAAGAAGCTAAATAAAATAGCTTCTCATTTTAGTTATAAATTTTTTTTAAAAATGATTTCCTAAAAAATCTTAAATAAACATAATTAAAATCATTTTTAAAAATGATTTTTAACTTAAAAAATGATTTTTATCATTAATAATCTTAAACAAACGCACCCTAAATTATACTTCTTCCATTTAATAATATTTGTTATTTAGGTGGTGCTTGATTAGAGGAATATTTTTTTTCTTAGGTAAACTACATTTCTAGAATTTTCTTTCTCATTCTCACACATAGGAATGAGATTTTCAACTTTAATTCACAAATTTTATTTTATGATAAACTTTTATGATGCTTTCTCCGGTACTCTCAATAATTTTGGGATAAAAGTTATCATGTCCAATTAGAATGTGTCACCTCAATTAAATGGATCATATTAAGAAGTCAAGTCAAATGATTCTCACAATCTTATTGGACCACCTATGATGGATAAAATTACCCTTGGATATTAGAGAATTCACCGACTTTTATTCTCACATCACTTTAATTCAAAATATTAAAACATGCATGATATTAAACACTAACTAAATGTTTTTGTACATATATTAGTGAATTTAATTTTAAAAAATAATATTTTAAATTAAATTATATCTCCTTCCATATATTAATGATGCTCTGGCCTTTTTTCTCAACGAAAATACTAGGAAATAAGAATAAAATAAAAAATAATTAAAATACCTATAAATTTAATCTGTAGAACAACTATTATTTTAAATTGAATAGAGTATTAAATGGGTGGAAGTATTAATATTTCCATTGGTCTCTTTACAATCCTTATTAATTAACAATAATTTTGTAAATAAAATCTGAAATTAAAATTAAACAGTGAGAGTGGATAAACAAGTTGATGAAGGAAAGAGTTTGTACTTTTGTCTTTCAGTACCTTCTTCTTCATGAATTTTCTCCATGCTCTTGTAAAAGCTGAAATGAGGCACTTTTTCCACTTTCTCTCTCTTGCAGAGTTCTCTGGTCTTCTCAGATTCATCACCCATTACCAGAAGGAACTCAACATCACTGCAGGTTCGGCTCAGGTTCACCATGAAAGGGTATATATTGCTGCTCTCAAAACTGTTTCTAGCAGCATATTCTACCACTACAAGTTTGTCTTTGGCTGTTCGAAGCGCTTCATCGAACTCTTCAATGCTACGCACTTTTTGAACTCTTTCATCCCTTTCTACTTTGTTGGCGGCTGTGGCTTTCGTAATAAGCCGGATCTGATGAGAAGATTTAAGTCCTATTGGTAGAGAATGTTGTGTAGTTAGAAATGGTAGAGAAGAATGATGCGAATGAAGAGGAAGGAGGTTAGGGTGGGTGGAAAGAGAGATAATAAGGGGTTTGATTATGAAGTTTGTGAAAGTAGCCATGGAAGTGAAGGGTTGCTAAGAATTAAGAGAGAAGAAGGAAGAATAAGAGTGTGTGATGGAAGTGCAGATAGTGGATGGTTCAATAAGGATAACAACTAACACGGCAGGTTAGGAAAGAGGACGATTGGAAGCTAGTGATGAAAAAATCATATCCCCTCGCTCTGAATGTGGTACATACTGTCCACACGTTCGCAATTTCTTTTTTTCTTTTTCAATTTCAATTCATTTTCGTCCAGTTTTATTGGTATTAATCATTGAGGATTCAATAGAAGTTATAGGTAAACCAAAAAAAAAACACAAAACCATCAAAGAGGAGGAATATAAATGGAATTGTTTTGGAAACAAAAACTGCATCACTAAAAATAATATAAAAATGCGTTGAACTTTTTTTTTTATAACCATATGTTATGATTACGGGTGATAATAGACGAAACCGCTAGATCGGGGCTTATGACCTAACCTATTTAAGTCCTACCTAGGCCTAGCCTATTTAACAAAAAGGTCAGGTCAAGACTTTTTAAAAAGCCTATATAGCTAAAGAGGTCAGGTCAAGGCTTTAAAAAAATCCTATTAAGCCTATCAGACCGGCCTATTTAACACACACATATATATAATATATAAATTTTAATATATAATACTATAATATATTATTTATAATATTTATAACATTTGAAAGTAAAGGCCTATTATCCCATTTAAAAGTATAGGCTTGCCTCTTTATCATTAGAGGCTTACAAGTCTATTCACAAGTGAAAGCCTATGACCTATTTATAGATGAAGACATATTTAAATGTCTTGTTGAAAAGTAGGTTTTTAAATAGGCTTTCAGGCCAGGCCAGGCTTTGAAGTAGGTCAGGTCAGGCTTTAAAATTTGGCCTCTATTAGGCTAATAGGCCGGACTCATGCCTTGAGATTGGAACACGAGCCAGACTCAGGCTTGTCAGGACCTAACTCGACCTAACCTATTCTCACCCCTACTTATAGTACACAATATTCACAACTATTAGTGGTGATTAAGGGGAACTTATTCGATACATAAGGTAGGTTCTCCCCTCCCAATCAAGTTTTCTCCGTACGCAAGAGACAAGATTCGAACATCTGACCACTTATTTAAGATGTCTAGATCCCTTATTACTCGGATTAATCACATGTTCTTAAATGCATTGAACTTGTAACTTGCATTATTTATGAAGTCATGTTATTCAAACATTTAAATAGAGGGTGGTTCGTAATTAAGTTGTTTTGTTTTGTTTTTTTTCACTTCATTTTCGTCTAGTTTTATGGGTGTTAATAATTGAGGATTAAAGAATATACCCACATGGAATGGAATGCTAAAGTGAGGTTTAAATAGAGGTTATAGGTAAAACAAAACAAAAAAGCCATCAAAGAGAAGGAAGTTTTTTTATTGGTATTTTAAATCAAAAATATATTAAATGATGTATTTCTTTGAAATAAGCCCGAGTATTTCATGAGAAGAGTGATATAAATGGAATTGGTTTTGGCCAAATAAAACTCCATCACTAAAATAGTATATAAATGCATTGAACTTTTAACTTGCATTATTTATGAAGTTATGTTATTTAAATATTTAAAATAGATTAAATTATATTTTTGGTTCCATATCTTATTTTTTGATTTCAATTTGATCATTTATTTATTTTTCATTTCGAAGTGGTCCTCGATCTTGTCAACGTCACACTACTTTGGTCCTTTTCGTCCAATTAACACTAACTGTGTTAAGACTTTCATTGTTAGTTGTTGGAATCTAACTTTTAGGAAAAGAAAAACTCAATTTTAGATAGAGAAAATTTAACTTTTTCCAAAATCCAAGAAAACCCAGAAAATATTCTGAAGTTGCAACTCAAAATTTTCATATAGGGGTGGAAAGATTCCCTCACATTGGGTTGGGTTGTCATGCAATCTAGGAAAAACTATATCCATTTGTTTTTTTAAGAGTGACAGGGAATGATGTTGGGCCAAGACCAAAAAGTAAATAAAAACATATATATAATAAAGCAGACGGGCCTAAAAAGTACAAACATTAGGCTTTGACTAAAAAGAAAAGCAAAATCACATTGAGTTGACGATTAGCTACTCTGTCTACTCCCTGCCATTGGTAATTTTTAAAATAAAATTTACTGTGTTGATTATAGTAAATAGTAATAGATCGGGGAGCATAAATAGATTAAAGGATTTTATATTAAGTTCCTATGGTAGGCAACAAAACTTAAAATTTGCCACCTTTACAAATAAAAAACCTGACTTTCAATTTGTTGTTAATCACAGAATCTGAGTATCATACACCTTGGCAACAGTTTTCTATTTTTGTTTTTGTTTTTTTAAAAAAACAATAAAACTTGTTTGAATAAATGTTTTTAGGTCTTTGTTTTTCTAAAAAAACAGGGTTTGTGTTCAAATTTAAAAATGATAAATTTCAATAAATAATTTTCGTATGTTAATTTCTTAAAGCACTAATTAACTACTATTAGCTTAATGGGAATTAACGAGGCTAGCTGGCGTTACGAGAAACACGAATGTGGAGCAAAACATTAAGATCCAAAGCATGTGTGGCCCGTGGCCCTTGAGAATAAAAAATCCACGCACAACGTGACCAAAGGAATACTATAATAATTAATAAGCAACACACATAAGGGACAGGGCGAGAGATTCTGACTCTTGAAAGGTTGAGACCTCAAGATTAAAGATTAAACAAAAATTCAAATTGATTCTCCATAGAAAAATCATGATAATATTTTGATCCCTAAAAAATAAAAAATATCAATTTAATCCTTAAAAATATAAAATATGGATCAAAATAATTTCTAACAGAAATTAAAATATCCTTAAAAATTATGCTAAAAAGAATCAATTTGACCCGCATATTACATTCTTAATAACTAAATTGATATTTTTTATTTTTCAAAAATTAAAATATTATCGTATATTTTTCTCAAGAATCAATTTGAGTCTTTACATAAGATTAAATAGCACACCACGTCACTCGACCAACACAGCCAGCCTAAGGTAAGCGTTATTGGTCGTTACCTAAGCAATCACCACACTACACATCTATCTACCTGTCCCTCTCATGTACGCTGAGCTTCACAGTTCACACTACCCACTCGAGATACTTTGTGAGGGATTTGAGATTCTTTCTCCGAGTTTGAAATTTTTTCCAATTTCTCTCTCCATTAATATAATTTTAAGAGATTCAAATATCTTCCATATATATATATATAACGGACCCCCCAAAGAAAACCAACTTAATGAAGTAAATATCTTCAACAAACACCGCATGACGTCGGTGGAAATATTCAATAAAGAATAAAAACTGTTAACTTCAAATTCAACGTTTCCTAGATCCGTGAGATTTCACAATCCATTCGTCAAACATAAACGGAGCTTTCCATTTTCTCCGCTAACAAAATTAGTAACTCGTCATTCGTTACTACTATAAGCAGTAAGCACAAACTAATCTAATTGAAACAAAAAAAATGGGAACGAATCAAAAATCTGAAAAACCAAATTACACCATGCTCATAATAATAGTAACAATAAATTAAAAAAGAAAAAACCCATTACACTAAAAAAAAAGAGTTAAATCCAGAGTAAAATTAAAAAATAACAAAAGATGGATGAGATTGAATCCAAGACTCTTTTATTTACCTCCTAATATATGTGTCCCTTGGAACTGGAGTAACTAAGATGGAGGAGGTGAATCTGATTTAGGTTTTCTGCAAAGGATCATATGCATAGGAGAGAATATTCCAGTGTCACCTCCTCTGGTCAAATA
Source organism: Ammopiptanthus mongolicus (assembly GCA_039655645.1). NCBI lineage: Eukaryota > Viridiplantae > Streptophyta > Magnoliopsida > Fabales > Fabaceae > Ammopiptanthus > Ammopiptanthus mongolicus. The sequence goes on along the minus strand of CM077346.1, from coordinate 26,624,185 downwards.
ATCAGCGGTCTTAAACAGCATCTGATGAACATCAACGGTTCCTTTAGGCGCAATCCCCAAAGCAGCGAGTATAGAAATCAGAATATGGTTCCGCCAGTACGCGATCCTACCCATCTTCAACCGGGTCCACCACGGTCGAGCCGGCGGTTCAGCCAGATCCATTTCTTTCACAACCTCGAACCCAGCCTTACGAGCCGTTTCAGCAATCTCAGCATAACTTCTAAGCCCCGGTAACGCATCACCTCTCTCGATCCCTTGTATTATCTCCACGTGTTCATTATTTTCACCCTTAAACTTCTCCGTAGTGACCCACTCGTAAGAAACGTACAAAGAACCGGGCTTCAAAACACGAAACACTTCGCTGTACACTTGTTCTAGCTTCGGCGCGTGACACGTGGCTTCGATGGAATAAGCACCGTCGAAGGTGTTGTCATCGAACGGCATTTGTAGGAAGTTACCACACACGACCTCGCAGAGCGCGTCCAGCTTTGCTTTTTTGTTGTGCAATTTCGCTCTGTTGACTTGATACTCGTTGATCGTGATTCCCACGACGTTGGCGCGCGAGTGGGCCGCTATGGATCGCATGGGCCCACCTACGCCGCAACCCACGTCGAGGATTCGTTGGCCTTGTTGGGCTTCGATGAGATCGACGGCCATTTCTTCGTGGAGGCGCGTGGCATCACGGTGGGATTTTCCGGGGATGGAGGGAGAGAAGTGGAAGGATTGGCCCCAACCCCATTCGTAGATGTCGGTTACGAGGTTGTAGAAGGTGTCGACGAAGTCGGGGACCTTGTCGGCGGTTTCGATCTCTTTTGGTCGGCGGAAGAAGGACCAGTATTGTTTGTAGTTGTCTTGGACTTTCTCGGCGGAGATGGAACCGCCGGAGAGGGAGGTGGCGCGTTTTCCCTTTTGTTCGGCGGAGCCCAAGATGCAGACGAACCAATAGAGGCCGCCGGCGAGGACTGCGCCGGTGACGAAGAAGGAGAGAGTGTCCATTGCGGAACTCAAAACAAAGGTTGAAACTCGAAAATAGAAAGAGTCAGAAAGAGAGAGAGAGATATTTGAGGTTGTTAAGCGAAGCGATTGGCGTGCTTGGTTTTTAAGGTTTTGTTTTTTGTTTGTGTTTTAATGTTTATCCCTTTACTGCTTCAGTCCACGTGTGTGGCACGTGAACCATGCCTCACGTTTTTTTGGTACAAAAAATCTTGCTTCACTGGTGTAGTTGTTTATTTGTGGAATAAAACGCTTGGATGACAGGTATTCTACAAGAGAAACAGAGAAAATAATTAACTCAACCGACTCATTTGCTTTATCAGTTTTTGCCTTTCCGTTTGGCACTATTAGCATACATGGAAAGTTTTAATGGCATTCTATAAAAGAAAATAATAATATAACGGTCACCGTTTACATTCCAATGAATTACGTTTCAAAAAATCATCTTGGTCAAATGCTCCTCTTACAAGGGATGAATTCTTTTATATGATATGACAATTTGCTTGAATCTGAATCATCAATATTTCATGACGTATTTTTCTCACATTTGCGACAAAAATAATTTCAAACAAACAGATTGAAGCATTTTTTTTTTCCACCGAAGTCCCTTGTTTGCATATTTTTTAAAGGAAAATTAGAAGCATTTAATTGATGAATTTATTTTTGATAAAATGTTATGGTAAGTTTTTCCGTTCTCAATCAATCATAAATCATCTTACGTGTAACTTTTAAGGTAATTATGATAAGAGTATAATATTTTTAATAATGTGACGATATATAATTGGTTGACAGTTTAAAAAATCTTTACACAATATCAATTAAATCCTTAATTGATACTCATTGACAGTGTAAAACAAAATTATATTGCCAACCAATAATAAATTGTCACATTATTAAAAATGTTTGACTTTTAAATAAGCATCTCCAATGAGAGTTGCTTAAGAAATAAGAACCATATCGTTCTTACATGGTAACATCGTTGGAGCACAAGTGACATGACATCCAACTGTAAGCACCGTTGCTTATAGAAGCAACTGGTTCTTATAAAAGAACTCTAACTTTAATACTTACATCATTGGAATAGAGAGTTGCTTAAAGTGGTGATTTGACATGGTGGAGCCCATAAAAATAAGAGTTAAGCAACTTCAATAATTTGCATCATTAAAGATGCTCTAATAACCACCTTAAAAGTTACAAGATGATTTGCGATTAGTTGTCAGTGTAAAAACTTTACACTATCAACCAATCACAAAACATGATATAAAAATCCATGATTGATTAATAATGTAAAAAAGTTACACTAACAATGCATAAATTAAAATTAGGTCTTGCTAACTAATGGCCTAAGTGCATTGGTTTAGGAATAAAAAAAATATTGTATTGGAAAGATAAGTGTACAACTTTTCAATATATTACATACATTATTTTCGCATATATATAATAAAATTATGTAATATATTTATCTATTGTTGAATTTATATATCTTTTTTAGTAATTCTCTACTTTCTTATCCAAGGCCTTTTTGGCATGCATGATAAAATAAGATTTAATATAATTTCAACACTTTAAAGTGTTTGGTATGAGATTGTATAAGTCAAATATCCAAAAAATACTTTAAAATAAAATAAAATAATAAACAAATAAGATAAAGAAAGAAGAGCCTCCAACAGAAATAACCTAAAAAATCAGGGTGGAATGCGACAGCGTCTGGAACAAGGACAACATTGTTCGTGGTGGCGAGCAACAATAATGTTTCATGTGGAGAGGGTGGTGACTGTCAGGAGATTATTAAAGGAAGTAGGAATGAACGATAATTGTGTCGTGGACGAACAGGTACCTTAAAATCAAGATTTCAACAGACCAAGGGTGCAATATGACAACTGGCTTGCTCCTAAAGGTTAATACAACAAGCTCTTGAACTTGTGCATTCAAGGTCAAAAGCAATGATGTTTACACAGAACATAAAAAGCAAGTAAACAAAGGCTCTCTGCTTGGTAAAAACTAGCGAATAACGGATAAGTAAGCTAATAGCATATGAGGTAGTTGATAGCGGATAAGTTAGCTTATTGGATTTGAAATGTTTGGTGAAATTAGCGATTGAACTAGCTGGTAAATATAAAAGGACATAAAAGGACATGTTTGATCGGTTTAGATTGGATTGAACTTTGTTGTTGGATCGGTTTTGAGCCAAAAAGTCATTCGATCCAAAAATAAAAACAAGTTGTGGTTCAGTTTGGATTGGATTGATTGTTGTATCAAATCCAAACCAATTCGAGCAGGCGACGATAGGATTGGATTGGATTTATGTTTATCACGAGCTCGCTGCACAAAATGCCAGAGAAAGGGAGTTGCAAGTGACGATTGATGAGCTGAGAGCCACGACGTGATACATATTGGAGCACTTCCCGCTTTAGCTTCCTGCTGTGCCGGTTGCGCCACCACTTCTATCATGATTTATTTCCTTTGTATTTTGATTTTCCATCTTTATATTTTATGTAACGAATTGATACAATTTTATTGATGCAATGTTTGTTTTGTTTCTCTTTATTTTAGAATACAATTTATATATATGCAATATTGATTATTGATTGCTATTAATAATAAATCCAAATAAAGATATTTATAATGTTCATAATAATGAAAATAATATTTTAAATATAATAAGAATATTAGTAATAAAATAAATTCAATATTTAATAATTTATTTCAAAATAAAAATTATTTTTTAAAAAAAAAAATATTAGTTACCGAAATTGAGACTGCAAATTCGGTCGCTAGTGGTGTTAAATGTTTATACTACAGCGACCGATTTTGCGACCGAAGAGGTGGTCGCTATATTGGTAATCAAGAACAAAGCGACCCCCTCATTAGCGACCGTGTTACTTATGTTTTGCGACCGATGATGAAAATCGGTTACAGCTAGGCTTTTAGGGACTGCGTTATATCGGCATTAATTTAGTCACTAAACTTAATAGCGATCGATAGCCCATGAATAACGATCGATATTGTCGGTCGCTAAAACCTTCTTCTTCTTTTTTTTTGTAGTGGGTGTTCAAGATCTCCGTTTTATGCCATTAATACATCTTGATTTAAAGTTAATTGCAAAACGTTTGAGCTTTATAAATTAGACCTACCATTAAACTTTACTCATATGTCATTTGAGGAGAGGAAGGTAATGCTAAACTTTACTCATATATCACAATTGGTGAATTGGGGTGATGACAAAACTTTGTCTCAAATCTTCGTAATTGACAAAAGAAATATTACTAATTAAGGTAGCTAACACGTATAATATAGTTGCCCTACTTTAAAAAGAAAGCGTCAATATAAATCCAGAAAAATTACTTCTCGACTAAGTTTGTTTGGAAGTTGGGAGAGGAAGGGAAGACATTTTGAGAGTTTTTTAAAAGAAATAAGAATGTAAAGAAATTTTAAAAGCCCTTCAAAGTCCACCAAAATCCCCCCTAACTTATTTTTTCATTTCCCCTAAATTGAGGGGTTTTGGTTCTTTTGTTGGAAAATAAATCCACATGAAAAATGAGAGACTATCATTCCTTCCCTATCTATTTCCCCCTCCCTTGTACCCAGAGCCGGCCTAAACATGAAGCAAGTAAAGCAAGAGCTTTAGGCCTCCAAAAAAAAATTATTTCATTCCATTCTATTTTATTTTATTCTCATACTCACCCTGAAAAAGAAAAAGAAATTAATAAACTAGAAGAATCCACTACTAAAAATATGTATGTTCCAAGTCAATGCACAAATATTGATATAAGTTCGACAGATTTATTAGTAGAAAAATGTCCGATTCAAGTTAGTGGTATAAATTTTTCAAAGGATGAATCCTTAAGACACTTTTCTTCATCACTTTATATTCAAAAGTTGCCAAATGGAGAAAAACATGAAAGGAGATGGTAGATTTATTCCCAACATTTGAATAAAGTATTTTGTTTTTGTTGTAAATTGTTTAATGTTATTCTCGTAACTGTTGCTTCGTCAGTTAATAAAATCTTATCTAAGATTACCAATGTCATAACAAAGATAAATGGATTAACTTTATTCTGGATGAAAAAAGAAATGTTAAATGAAATCGACATAATAATTTAATAAATGATTTTATATCCCAAAAAGCTCGAAATATAAATTTTAAATAAATATATAATAATTTTAATAAAATATTATTATTTACTTTAAAAAGGTCTTAACTTAAAGTTCGTTTTAGATCTCAATAAATATTGGATCAGACCGGCATCGCTTGTATCTCAAACCCCTCCCCTTCAAACTCCAAAACACATCCTTATGCAACCAAACATTTTGTTGTGAGTAACACTTGCAAGTTGCAAGGTCGAAGTTTTATATGTTTTTTTTTATGAAGTTTTATCTGTATTATTTTTGTTGTTATTATTATCATTTTGAGATGATTATATGTAGTATTATCAATTACCAATCATGTTAGACTGTTAGTATATATGTATTGGAATGGTAATAATATGGTATGAACATATTTTTGCGCTGACAGAACGGTATAAATATTAAATAATGAACCTCATTGTTTCTTGATTGATTGCAGCTGTGAATGCAAGAAACATAGATGGCAGATGTCGTCTTTCGGTGCCAAATAAAAGATACAGATATGTTAAACTCATTAATATATGAGTTTAATTTTTATGCGTTATCATTATAAAAATTTTTATATTGATAATCAATCAAAAATTATGATATATATAATTTTTAAATAACATAGGATAATAATTAATCACTTTAGCTTATGTGATAATTTCTGATTGATTGTCTATATAAAAAATCTTTATACTAAGGGTGTGTTTGGGAAAGCTGGAAAAAAAAGATTATGCTGATAATCGATTTATGAATAATCGATTATTATGATAATCGATTATAATCAAAATCTATTTTTGTTTGGGTCTGTTTACTGAAAAGCGATTTGAAGATAATCTTTTTCGTTTGGATGGTTTAAAAAAATCGCTTTTTACATAATAAATTACGAAAAAAAGGATATGAAGTTATTTGTATAATTTAATAATATTTATTTGGAAGTTAATTTTGTAAGGGTAAATAAGGAAGAGAGTTTTAAGAATGAGAAATAATCAAATCATAACAATCTTAAGCTAAAACAAATTAGATGACATAAAACAGTTTTTTCCCCCCGAAAAAAGCTTTTTTATAAATTTAAGGTAATTGCCAAATATGATAGATTATGTATAAATAGCTTTTTAGCCAAAAAATAGTTAAAATGAGAAAAATCTATCTTTTTCAAACATACTCTAATAATATATATTAATTAAATCCTTAATATAATACTATAATTTTGTCACTTCTTCTTGAGGTTTAATTGATTGCTGCCGGTATTCCAGAGTAATAGTATCTCCGTGTCATGCGGCAGTGCAGAGGCAGAGTAGAGAGAGTGGACCTGGTGGGCGATGGCCTTGGAGCTGTGACAGCAAGGCAACTCACGTTGAGGTTTCTGCTGAGCACGTGAGTAGGAACACTGATCTGTTGTGTAAATTTGTAATTTTGTCCTTGCCTACTTTTGGTCCGTTGGCATAATGGTATTAGTTGAACAGTTTAATTTTAGGACAGAGTCTATTGGATAAAATTAGCTCTTAATGGATAAGTTAATCGATAACGGATAACTTATAACGGATAACGGATGAGGTAGTTAATAGTGGATAACGGATAAATTAGTTTATTTTCTATATAGGTATTTGGTAAAACTAACAGTTAAATTAGTTGAAAAATATAAAATGACATAAAATGATATCTTCATCAATGATTTTACATAAAAGAGAGAAAAAGACTATAAATGTACAATTAAATTAAGATAATAAAAATAAAGTGGAAAAAAAAAATGAAACGCTATAAGCTATAAGTTCAAACACTATTTCAAGTAGCGTCGGGAAAAACGTTATACGCTCGTGACAAAGACGTTTATCAAGACTATTTTCTCATCAGCTAAAAGCTCACAGAAGGGACATGCCAAACAGGCTCTTAATTCATATATATATATATATATATATATATATATATATATATATATATTGTTTATAAAGATTTTTTTATATCGTCGACGTAAAGATTTTTTATATTATCAAATAATCATAAGTTGTCATATCATTATTAATGTCTAACTCTTATCATAATCAATTCAAAAGTCATATATAAGAAGATTTACAATTGATTGACAATATACAAAATTTTACACACTGATAATTTATTAAAATTAATATTTATTTTAATGTATAATTAATTGGTATAATTTTTTCAGAAAAGATATTTGGACAACTAAAATCGACAACTTTCTCTAGCACTAGCTTTGAGTGTTATATTGACATAATAGAGTAGAGGGAGAGAGGATAAAATAATAAATAAAAGTTGCACTGTATAAACATACGATGCTGGACGACAATCTTGTTGTCCAAATATCACTGCCCTAATATTTTTTACTCAATTAACAAAGTATATGTTATTATATTCATAATTTTTAAGATCATTATTGTAAAAATGAAAAAACCTGTATTTTTTTAGACAACCGGTTACTGTTCTTCTTCCACACATGTCTGCTACTGGGTTACTGTTCTTCTCCTCCGTAGAGCCGCGTCGCCGTCCACTGCACACCTCGCACCACCACCATGGCTTGCAACTCTGCCTCTTCGTGGTACCCAGATCTACTCCATATCTGTTGCTGATGGAGGGGACGAGTGAGTGGGTGTCCCACTGTGAGAAAGCCCTCACCCTCAACGATGACAACAAGGTTGGCCTGGCAGCGTTGGGCGTGGTCGGTCGCCCCGTTGTTGTTCTGACGGGCGACTCCTCCATTTGCGGCAACCACCATACTCGCCATCGCGTGATGCTTCTAGGTTCAGATTTTGCCATTCTAAACTTCAAAATATTAAAAAAAAAAAATTGCAAAAATGAGAAGAATCCAGCCATAGACATTTTTTGATTGCATTCATTCTCCTCCTTTCAGTTCTATTCCTTTCGGTCCCTTTATTCTTATCACTCTACCTTGACATTTTTCTTGTTTTCTTGTTGCCTTACTTGGGTTAAGGTTTTGAGTTCTTTTGTCACCATTTTTTTTTTTTTTTATTTTCCCCACTAATCAATTTGGTTCCTTAGAAATTTAAGAGCTTTAAAACCTTCATGCTTGAGAGGGAGTAAATTTGTTTGCTTTTTTGTCTTTCTTTTGTTGGCCACTCTGTGGCGTGGTATAACAACGTTTTTTTCAACACTTTTTTGGATTATAATGTATTCCATTTTATCCGGTTAAAGCGTTTTTTAGGATCTCATCTTTCATGTTCAATGTGGAGTCTTATTGCATGCTAACATCTCTTTGGTTTGAATGTTGAAATAGGGGAACCCATTTCTGCCATTGATGAGGCAAATTTCAATGGATTAACTAGGAAGATTGGTTTGCATGCCATACTTGGTTCAACAGGGGAACCCATTTCTGCCATTGATGAGACTTTCATATCCGGAAAAAAATAAAATAAAATTGTCGAAGCAAGTTGCTGGTACAAAATTTGAAAAGATCTAGACCGTTCGAATATCAAATTATTATATCTACGATCCATATTACAAGTGGACCGGTCCTCCCAAATTTAGAGGAAGGACCTTAGACGTTTCCGTCATAGTAAGGCGGTAGCTCATTTCTGAATGGGCCTAGTGGAGTGTCGAAGCCTAGAAAATTGTTATGACTTACGACATGTTGACAACATTCAACTCCACTACAGGCTTGATTTAGTTTCTCACTGCACAGGATGCCATAAGGGAACAATAATGTAAAGGGTTTTGATAATAAGTGTCTTAAGGATATTGTTTAAAGAATCTATAGATAGAAAAAATTTATTGAAAAATATAACTTTTGATTATTCAATGTATTGAATGCACTACTTTCAATACAAAGTTTCTATATGTGCTTTCTTAACCAATACTTTTAGGATACTGGTTAATATTTGCTTAACTTAAATATCAATCTATTTAGAGTATTGATGGACTGCTGCATTTATTTTGGGTAGTTAATTCAAGACCTAATTTTATTTAATTGTGAGCATAGAATGTCTTTGTGGGCTGAACACTTAGCATTCCAGCTTGCTTGCTAGAAGAGTCCGAAAGTTTGGATTGATGTAATTGTATATAGCCTTAATCTTGATACATCTTGATGCGATAGCGGATGATTATAGATTAGTGTACAAATTTACAGATATGATCTATATAATAGTAACTTTCAATCCAGCGGTTGATTTTGAAAAATATTTATCCAGTGGAAATGTTATTGAATGGTGTAACAATGTCCAAGTATTATACCGGTATAATTTGATCCTTCCTCCTCGAAAAATATATTTCGATAGTTTATAATGAGAATATGTTTTGTCAATGGCTTTCGGTAGTGATGACTTATAGATAAAATAATTTTGATGGCCATTGAGCGTGAGAAGTTATCGAGTGACTATTGGCAATTCGATCTTTAAAGATTTGAGAGTAAATATTTAATCTGATCTCTAAAATTGTAGGGTCGTATCAATTTAATTTATCATATTATCAATATTCCAAAATGATCCTTAGAATTGCAGAAAGTTAATCAGAATAGTCTCTCCGTTGGTATTTGTATGGACTATAATGACATTAAGTTGGTAATGTCAGGGATGCATTTGAAACTAAATGAATAATGTCTGGGATGCATTTGCTAACAGATTCAAATGGAGGGACAAACCTGATTAATATTTTGCAATTTCAAGGATCATTTCAGAATATTGATAATGTAAGAGACTAAATTGATACGACTCTATAATTTTAAGGATCAAATTAGGTATTTAACTCTATAATTTTAAGGATCAAATTAGGTATTTACTCAAGAATAGAAGAGGTTAATTAAAACACAATACCTTATTTATACCAAAAAGAACTCAATACTTTATTTTATTTTATATATTATGCTGCAAAAGACAAACTATATTGAATTTATTCGGTTAACATCTTATTGGAAGTGAAATAATTCTTTGGACTATTTAGACTTAATCAAAGATAAGTATTAGGTCGAATAAGATATATGAAATAATACGGCATCGAGTCTGCATGTCTCGTGGAATAAGCACCCCCTCGGCAGCCTCAAGTGCAACGTGGACTCACCTTTTCTGTTTGATATTAAGGGTTTATTTGGATTGATTTATAAATAACTTATTTAGGTTTATCTACTGACATAAGCGTTTGTCAGAATGTCTGGGAGAGTTTATGGAAACAGTTTATAATATGTTCATAAGTTATTTATAACTTAATTTGATAATTAGCTAGCTCTACAGGATAGTTTATGAAAACAACTTATAACTTATATAAAAACAGTTTGACTATATTTTCTCTTTGATTATAAAAATAACTTATACATAAGCGTTTATATGATAAGCGTTTATCTTATAAGTCCTTAATTAAGCTATTTATCCAAATAGACCCTAATTTACAGCTACAAGTATGTGCCTAAAGAATGACCAAGGACAATTTGTGTTGGCTAGAACTGAATGGTATTCCCCATTAGTCTTGGTTCATGTCTTCATGAAGGTGAGGCGCATGGACTCCTTCAAGCTCTTAAGTGGGCTATGGAGATAGGCTTGGCTGTGGTTATCTTTTAGCTTGATTGCAAAACTGTCGTGGACCCTATTGTGTCTCGTTGGAGACGAATTTGGTGTTGTTAGGGGATAAGAAAACGTCTTATTAGGGTGGCTACTACTCTATCTAGTCCCCATGTTTTTCATAATATTCCAACTTGTATTGAACTATCCATTGCTAGTGAAATGAAATAAGTTTGTCACAAAAAAAAAAAAAGAGATATATGAAATAATTGCTGACACAATTATTCAAAGACTGTTCCTAAGGATGATTTAATTAAGATAATAGATAAAATAATTTTGATGGCCATTGAGCGTGAGAAGTTATAGAGTGACTATTGGCAATTCGATCATCAAAGATTTGAGAGTAAATATCCAATCTAGTCTCTAAAATTGTAGCTAGGGTCGTATCAACTTAGGTATCCATATTATCAATGTTTCAAAATGATCCCTAGAATTGCAAAAAGTTAATCAGAATTGTCCCTCCGTTGGTATTTGCATAAACTATAATTGTTGAAACACAAGCACACATTAGAGAGAAATATTAAGAGGAAGAAGGAAATACTCTAAATTTTATTGATCACACTTTCACTATATCACATTGGTTCACATAAGTACCTATTTATATTGCTCGACACATTTAATTCCCACATGGACTATTGATCACTTATTAGTTACAACTAACTAACAAACACTAACTAACATAACCAACACTAATTAAATTACCTAATTTGAATTATACTCCAATACACTCCCTTTATTTAGATTAGCAAAAACTCAATAGCTACTATGTCTCTCAAGAACAATTTGCCAGGATCCCATATTTTGAAGCATGACACTTCAACCATCATAAAAATACACACATAATCAATCTTGAAATTCTTGAACCAATTCGTACTACCAACCTGAGTTTTATCAAACCCAAATGTTGAAATTCTTGAATCACTCCTCGATTTATCTTTGACCACACTACACTGGGTGATTCCACTCCTTGGTTTTGTAGAAACTTCAGAACTCAACACCTTCCTCCTCTTCGAGCACGGTCCCTTCACACTTCCCTCTTTCACGTTAACTTCTTTCACGTTACCTTCGTCGACCACCATCATCTCAACGTTGTCGCTGCACGCGGGTTCCAACTCGGAGGCGCCACCGCCATTGCGGCCGATTGGGTCGGCGGAGGTTCGTTCTTTCTCCAACTCTTACAAACCCACTTGCTGATCGTAAGGCTTCTCTACCTTTTTCACTTTATCAGCACCTCCATAGGCTTCGTTCAAGATTTCCCAAGCTTCTTTAGAACTCTTAGCCAAAGAAATCAAATCAAAATTCTTATCATCCACACATTGATGAAGGATGTAGAGAGCCTCATAATCTCTCTTCTTGGAAGCATTATCTTCCACATCTTGAATTCCTTCTAGCATAATTTCCAGCACATCCTGAAAATCGAAGATCACTCGCATTTTCACAACTCAATGGTTGAAGTTCTTGCCATAAAAAACCAGTAAAGAAACTGGAAGAAACTCATCAAGCCAAAGCACGACAACCATGGACCGCTCACAGGTCCCTAATTTTGGAGCTCTAGATACCATGTTGAAACATAAGCACACACTAGAGAGAATTATTAAGAGGAAAAAGAAAATACACTAAATTTTATTGATCACATTTTCACTATATCACATTGGTTTGCATAAACACCTATTTATATTGCTCTACACATTTAATTCCCACATAGACTATTGATCACTTATTAGTTACAACTAACTAACAAACACTAACTAACATAACCAACGCTAATTGAATTACCTAATTTGAATTATACTCCAACAATAATGACATTAAGTTGGTAATGTCAGGGATGCATTTGAAACTAAGTGAATAATATCAGGGATGCATTTGCTAACAGATCCAAATGGAGGGACGAACCTGATTAATATTTTGCAATTTCAAGGATCATTTCGGAATATTGATAATGTGGGAGACTAAGTTAATACGACCCTATAATTTTAGGGATCAAATTAGCTATTTAGTCAAGATTTGAGGATAGAAGAAGTTAATTAAAACACAATACCTTATTTATACCAAAAAGAACACAATACTTTATTTTATTTTATATATTATGCTGCAAAAGACAAACTATATTGAATTTATTCGGTTAACATCTTATTGGAAGTGAAATAATTTGTTTGGACTATTTAGACTTAATCAAAGATAAGTATTAGGTCGAATAAGATATATGAAATAATACGGCATCGAGTTTGCCTGTCTCGTGGAATAAGCACCCCCTCGGCAGCCTCAAGTGCAACGTGGACTCAGCTTTTCTCTTTGATAGTAAGGGTTTATCTGGATTGACCTATAAATTTATTTGGGTTTATCTACTGGCATAAGCGCTTGTCAGAGTATTTGGGAGAACTTATGAAAACAGCTTGTAACATGTTCATAAGCTATTTTTAGCTTATTTTGATAAGCTCTACAGGATAGCTTATCAAAACAGCTTATAATTTATATAAAAACAATTTGACTATTTTTTCTCTTTGATTATAAAAATAACTTATACATAAGCGTTTATATGATAAACGTTTATCCTATAAACACTGAATTAAGCTATTTATCCAAATAGACCCTAATTAATGTTACAGCTACAAGTATGTGCTTAAAGAATGACGAAGGACAATTTGTTTGGGCTAGAACTGAATGGTATTCCCCATAAGTCTTGGTTCATGTCTTCATGAAGGTGAGGCGCATGGACTCCTGCAAGCTATTAAGTGGGCTATGGAGATAGGCTTGGATGTGGTTATTTTTTAGCTTGATTGCAAAACTGTCGTGGACTATATTGGGTCTCTTTGGAGACGAATTTGGTGCTATTATTTCTAATTGTAAGGAGCTTCTTGATTTGAAACCAAACTTTAAGGTTGAGTTTGTTTAGGAAACATGGAAACATCTTATTAGGGTGGCTACTACTCCACCTAGTCTCCATGTTTTTCATAATATTCCAACTTGTATTGAACTATCCATTGCTAGTGAAATGAAATAAGTTTGCTTTTGTCAAAAAAAAAAAAAAAAAAGAGATATATGAAATAATTGCTGACACAATTATTCAAAGACTGTTCCAAAGGATGATTTAATTAAGATAATAGATGAACGTATCAATCCACAAATAAATAAGAAATGGAAGGCAACAAATTTTCAGTACGTAGCGAACATATTCAAAATTGAAGGCAAATTTGTACAACATTTATTTGTAATTATTTATTTTTAGTTTGAAATAAGATAAGTGATAATATAGAATATGGAAGCTACTCAAACAAACACTTATCAATCAAAATCTTTTTTATGTATTAAGTTATTTTCTTTACTTACAAGTAACAGTTTATACAATGTATCAGGGGTAGGAACTTGCCAAATTGTAATTAAGTCGAAGCAGATGAAAATCCAGTTTCTTTAACATATGATATTGAGTTCAATTTAAGAATTCATATATATATATATATATATATATATATATATACAAAAAAATACTAAAAGAAGGAAATTCTATTGGAGAGACTAGTGTTTCATTGTGAATGATACTCTAATAAACTAAAAAAATAAACTATTCTAAATATAAAATAAGTTAATCAAAACCCACACCAGGCAAAATCGTGTGCAAATAAGATTGTTGTTCTCAAGTCGCCCATGGATGATATGAATATTTCACACATCAAGGCAGTACATGGGTTCATCTCATACAATATTCCACGAAAGCAATAATGATTAATTAAGCTCTCTGCTTAAAATAAAAGTTAACATGAAAACATATGACTAGGAGAAAAAACGAGATGACCCTGATTTTTGACATCGATCGATCTAATTAACAACGACTTTTCCCACCATGCCAGCACCTTGGTGTGGAGAACAGTAGAAAGTGTAGCTTCCTTTCTCACTCAAAGTAACAGCGTAAGTCTCACCAGGAGCGTTGAGAAGATCTTCTTCAGACATGGATATTTTGGATGCATCAACACCACTAGGAATCTGGTCCTCATCGAACACAACGTTGTGTGGGAAACCAGCATTGTTCTTGAACACGATCTGTTCTCCAGCACTGACTGAGAATTCATTTGGAACAAAAGCAAGAGACCCATCACTTCCACCGAGCAAGACTTCAACAGCCATAGCATTACTAGCTAGCACTGCACTAGCAGCAGTGGCAACAACAGCAACTCCAACGTCTTTCAGTGAAGCCTTAACACTACACCTTGGCATTGAGGATGATGACACCTTAGCTGTGGCAACAACTTTGGTTGCGTTTGTGGCAGTTGCTTTCAAGGCAGTGAACGATGGAATGGCAACAGCAGTAGAAGTAACGGTGGCCATCTTCTTCTACAAATCTTTGTTTTTGTGTTATGTGTTGGAAGAGGATCAGAAGGGGAAGATAGAAGGGGTGATTTTTTATAGGTGGAAGTGTGGTTAGGCTATGGGGTAGTGTTTGTGTGGCTCAGGATCGAAGAATAATGTGTGATTTGGATAATGGAATAGGGATAGTGCTTTGGTGTGGGAAGATGGTTATCCGATGAGGATTGCTGTTATTGGTGGGATTGGATGTTATCCTATAACGTGGCTTAGATTTCTATTTGGTTTGTGAGGTTGGGACGAGTATACCGTTGTATTTCGATATATCATATGATGTTTCAATAAATAATATTTTATCATGTATGATAAAATTTTATTTAATATTAAAAAAGTAAAATACATGATAATATATTATTGAAAGATATTTAAGGGTTGATCTATCCCAATCAGATTTTGAAAGATCGAATCTCTGACCACTTGATTAAAGAGCTCAAGCTTGTTACCACTTGAACCAACCACATGTTGATAAATTAACCATGGAATTTATTTTTCTATATTAATTATTTTCTTCAATTTGTTCCCATATTTTTAGACTAAATGGTCAACTTGATCCCTAAAATAAATGGGGATACTTTTGATCCCTAAAAAATAATCATTTAGTTTTTTAAATTTATAAATGTGGGACACGTTAGTCTCTCCTTTCAGTTTCAACGTTCGTTTACTTGTCTATATATCCAATTAGCCATCTTGCATGATCCGTCAATGATTCTACATAGCCTATGACGAATTTCCACCGTGAAAAAGTAAAGACCTAAATTGGTCCTCGATAAAAAACCATTGTGACATTTTGATCCCTGAAATATGAAAAATACCAATTTGATCCTCAAAAATATAAAATGCGGGTCAAAATAGTCCCTGACAGGTCTAAAATGTCCTTAAAATTTACCTTAAAAGGGATCAATTTGACCCGTATCTTACATTCTTGAGGACCAAATTGGTATTTTCATTTCTCATGGACCAAAATGGCACCATGTTTTTTTTGTCAAGGATTATTTTGGGCCTTTACTCAAAGTGAAAACACATGCACAATTTCAAAATCCACATACCTGAACATTGTGCACCTTTTTCCACAATGAAAATTCGTTATATGTTACGCAGAATCACTAACGGGTCATGCAAGATGGCTAATGGGAAACGTAAGCAAGTAAAAGTGCATTGAAACTCGAAGGATGGACCAATATGTGTCCCTTGTTTGTAAATTTGAAAAACTAAGTGGTGAATTTATTTTTTTCAGGAAACAAAAGTATCCCCTTGTTTTGTAGGAACCAAATTGGGCCTTTAGTCTATTTTTTATTTGTGCCAAATTAATTGTTGATGTTGCCAAATATTAACACTGTTACCTTTTTCATTAATTTAAATCTAGCACCGTCGAAGCTTCCATTAAAATCAATAAAAAAATATTATTTTTTTCTCTTTTTTTCCCTCTTTCTAAACCCTAAACATCATTAATTGTTTCCTTAAAGTTTTGAGCACTCCATCGATGACTTACTTCAACTTTGTAACTTTAAATTGCTACTTAAACACGCGGTGCCACCATTATTGTCGTTTAGTAGCCACCTCACCATAATAGGCTTGAACGGAGATTGCACGGTGGTGGCAATTTGGCCAGGATGAGCGGTGGCTTGCGGCTTTGCAAGTGATGGTTGGGGTCCAAGTTTGGAAAGACACCGTTCTGGATTGACAACGTCATGAAATAGTAGTTCAGCAGCGATGGTTTAGCTTCAATCACTAGAAAAAAATGGCGGAGCTCGCTGGAAAAATGGTGGAAGTAAGAGAAAATAAAGAAAAATATTTTTTTTATTGAATACTTTTAACGAAATTTTTATGGTGTTAGATGAAAATGGACAAAGAGGATAAAATGTGTTAATGTTTGCTATTATAGAGGACAAACTTGACACACAAAATTAAGATCGAAGACAAACACACTAATTTTGTAAAAATAAAATAAAATTGCGACCAAATTAATAGATAAAATATTTGAATATCAAGAAACTGTAATACTTACTCATAAAAAAAAAATGCTCATAAAAAAAACTGTTAGATAGTGACTGCAATTGCAATTTGCAAGTGCAAAAAAAAAAACTAGAGGACTAAATATATATCAAAATATTCCAAAAATTTTAATTCAAAATTACTCCCTGTACTTAATCTAGAGATGAAAAGCTTCATTTTAGCAAACATATTTTGAGGGAGAAATGTGATTCAAGCAACTGGCAATTAGTAAATGCTACCAAGATCATATATTTAAAAAGAGCAATGTTAGCAATTTATTACTTTCAATACACTTTGTCATTGAATGAATTTCATGTGTGTTGAAGAGAATATATTAAATAGCGTGTTGCTAATATTTTTCATTCGAAAATAGAGATAAGTGCAGTTAGAAGTTGGACAAAATAATAATATAAAATTTGAAAGAAGGACACATCAGCTACTTCTTAGCCCATTGAAGCCTTCCCCAATCTCCATAGCATCATTTTACTGATATTGTCATGTTGTCCTTCAATCCTTCCATTTCTATCGTTCCAAATGTAGAGACAAACTAAAATTTACTGTAGCTGAGTAACTCATTCTGATCATTGTGATTGAACTGCATTCCATCTAAGCTTAGCAAACCCACACCACAAATGCCATCATTTTTATTAAGGCGCCTTTTATGGTGCACTCTATGACTTTGGAGGGTACCGGTGCATTTCATTAGTGACCTGATATGATAAGTTATTGGGACTGATTAGTACTAAATAAAACCAGTTGCAGAGTTTTTTTGCAAACATTTCATTATTGTCTTTTAGCAAACAAGATTGAGCAAAGAATGAAGCCAACTTTGAGATCCAAACTCAAAGCTCAATCGTGAGAAGGCACCAGAAAAATTACAGATCCTCCTAACAACACCCTACCATTTCCTTCTCCATTATCACCATCTTCTTTGTCAAGCTTTACAACCCCTTTTAATTTTTTTGGTCAAACCAAGAAAAATTTTCAGACCACCATTCTTGGAAAGCCCAAACTTCTCCCATTTTTTGACTTCACCTATCATCCTTCCATCTCTCAAACATAAAACAACATAAACACCACCATCAGCTATTACGTCGGTCGTCGGAGCACCACTGCATCACCTATCATCCATTAGCCACTACGTCGAAGCCACCGTCTAAGACAAATAGCCACCGCAACTTCCGTTTCAACCCCAGCCACAAATCCACACCAGCAAACAACCACAAGACGTCACTTCCAATCCGTGAAACCCCCACCGGACGAACCCAGCCTCCAACGAGCCTGAACTAGCACAGTGCATCGTTGCTCCGTCGCGTCAAGCCAAATTTCCCTTGTTTTTGCATGATCCAGTAGCTGGGTTTGCAAAATAAGTAAACCTCAAAATTGTGCAAGTGACCATAAATTAAAAGCGGGACTTATAATATTACAAAAAAAAGGGGACGTATAAACAAAGAAAAAGAAGAAGAAGGAGGAGGAAGAGGAGGAGGTTACAACAAAAAAAAAAAATACATTACACCAAAAAGATGTTTCGGAGATGTCTAAAATATTAGGAGGGACTAAAAAATAAATATTTAACTTTATAATAATAATATTGATAAAATAAGAAAGGGAGTTATAAATAAATTATATATTTTATAGTTACTTTTCTACAAATTATAAAATGAATTTATAAATATATATTAATTATTAATGTTAACCAGTGATAATGTGTTATCATCATTGATTTTATCTCAATGCACATCCAACAATTAGAAGGGGAGTGCACCACAAAAGGAGTCCATTTTAAACCGATGGCATGACAATTCATTCTTTCCGTTATAGTTTTTGGTATGATGATGACAATATTCTATTTGAGAATAGCAAATCCTACATATGTTCATCAACCGATCCAAACCAATTCAAACCGTAAAACCCGAACCGAAAAATCGAAAAATCGCAAAAATCGCTTTTTTTTCGTTGGATTGGATCGGATTTCGGATCTTCCAGTGAAAACCGATCCAATCCAATCCAAACCGACCTATTATATACATATACTATTATTTTTTAAATTATAGTACTACTCATACTTATGCATTGTTTTTCATACTTTTATGAACGGACACTCTCATTTTCTTTAATATTTTTGTTGGAATTGTCAAATACTAGATGTATTGGAATTTGTATAGTTATTCATGTACTTAGGAATCAATAGTTATTCATGTACTAGAAGATTTCATGCATGTACTTAGGAACTAGAACTACATTAATTCTAGTATATATAGGTTTAATGTTGGTTTTCGACTTAATATAACTATGTAACGATATATCGATAAAAACCGAATTATCCAATTCAATCCAAACCGCATTTGATTGAATTGGATTGGAACGGATCGGATTTTTTTAAGGAAGCACATCGATCCAATCCAAATCGCAAGTTGTTTCCATCTTTGAATCAGATGGTTTTTTGGCTCAAAACCGATCCAATCCAATCCGCGAACACCCCTAGCAAACCCACCACAATGGCATGGCTATTGTTGTTTTGATGCATGAAGCAAGAGTTAAATGTGGAGATTGTTAATGGAATACCAAACACCGAAACTTCCAACGGGAACAATAGCAGGTAGCAACAAAAAATAAAAATTGTTCAGACACATTAAGGAAGAGTTAGAACTAAGAAGTATATCTAAACTAGTACTTCTCCCACGCTTTTCATTATTAGATGTTTCTAACTTATGATTTATGATTTTATAAATTATGATTTTATTATTTACTGTGTGTTTCTTTCAAATCTTATAAATCCATATAATTCTTCTAAATCTTATAAATTCTTATGATATAAATCCATTAAAATCCAAACAATGAAATCCTGATTATTAAAGTATTTAAAAAATCTTATAAGTTATTACATTCCTATATAATCCATTAAAATCCACAAGACTTTTTTATATCAAAATAATCTTTTAAAATCTCAATCCAATACACCCGCGGCAGTTTTCTCTGAGATTGTGAGTTTTACTATCAGCTAAAAGTATCCATCAATAAAATTTCTAACTACAGTTACGGAGTCGATGAAGAAAGGATCAAGTAGGGGTGAGCAGAACTCGGCCCGGCCCGGTAACCCGTCCTGGCCCGAAGTGTTCGGGTCGGGTCTGACCCGAACCCGAAACAGAAAAGGGACAAACCCATGTCCCAATTGCTTACCCGGTGCCGGGTTGGGGACGGGTTAGGGTTGCCCTTCGGGTTACCCAGCCCATCCCTAATATCAATCTTTTTTTTACTCCTAACTTACTGTCCTAATCCTACCATTCAAGCCCAGCCCAATACAGAATACACACAACACCCATCCAACAATGTCATCTCTTCTCTGCCATCTCACTCTCGCACAACACACAATTAGAATTAGGGTTCTCTGCCATCTCACTATCAGCATCTCAGAGAGCCATCGCTGCCAAATCTAGGAGCAACCGCCGCACTTCAATCTCTTTCATTTCCCTTGGTAATCTTTGTTTCCCTCTGATTTTGGCTTTTGAGTTTCTATTTGATTCTCTGTCATCTTCGTCCCCTCTGCACTAAGTCTCATTTTTCTATGGCTTCAAATTCTTAACTTTCTCTGTTGGTTATTCTTTGGTCACTATTTTCAGGTATTCTCGTTACGGGAGAGGGCAATAATCAAACTGTTTTAAGGTATTCTCCTCTGCACTTTGTCTCCATCTGCTCCATATCTCTGTTTCACCGTTTTCTCTCTCTCTTTCTTGGTTTACAATGAATTATTGGTTAATGAATAACATGGTAAAAGAAATGAGTGTTGTTCAGCTATTTTTATGGCTTTATCCCTTGTTCTCTAGAAATTTTCTTTTAGATTCTGTTGAGTTTACCCTCATGTGATTGGATTTGTTTTTTGGCATTGGCTCCATTTACTGGTTGCATAGCAGCTGCTTTGTTAGATTCTGCATTGTTCTGGCATTGATTATTTTGTTTGCTGATTTGCAGGTCTTCTTTGCTCTCAGCATGGCAGCAAGTGGATTTGTTTTTCTTTATAATTTGAAGTTTGAACCTTAATTAAAAAGATTATTAGGATTTGGATTTGGTTTAATGATAGTTTGAACCTTAATTACTACTTTTTCTGCACAAATCTGTTATGAGTATTTTGCATTGTTCTGCACTGCTTGATGTGCTTTGGTTACTTATGAGTATTTTGAAGAATGCTAGTCTGATCTGTTATGACTATTTTGAAGAATGCAATTAGTTGTTAAGCTTGCAGTTATGTAAGGTGCATTTTAGTTGTTAAGCTTGCAATTATGACTGTTACTTGTAATGCATTACAGTTCTTCATGATGACCTCACTGCCCAATTTTTGGCTTGAGCGTACTGACTGGTTACATTAATTCTTGTTGGATGGGCTGAATTAATTAACTTTTTGTATTGAATGGACTGAAATTAATTAACTTGATATCTTCCGGTCAACCCGGACCCATCCCATCTTTGGCCCGGTCTTAAATCAACCCGTAATGATCGTGTTCCTTCGGGTCTAGGGATGGGTTCGGGTTCAAAGAATTTGCTCTGTCAGCGTTTAGGGCCGGGTGAAGGACAAGCCTAACCTGTCCCAACCCGTCCCACGCTCACCCCTAGGATCAAGTAAAAAACTCACACGGGCACATAGACTATTCGGTTGAAACCTCTGCAAACTGCACGTGAGATGCTCACGATTGGAGTTGCAGTGCAAGCGAGTGGGCGGGGCATGTGACGATTGCAGAGTCGTGCAACATTGCAATTCAGTAACCACCGTAGCCCGTAGGCACCATTGGTCTGAGTTGAGAATAAAATGGAGAGGATCTCCACCGTCAAATATCTGCCTTCACATAAAGTGAAATTTTTTATTAATTAATTATAATAATAATATAATAATAACAATAATAATTTTTCATAGTCACCTTCCTAGTCCTTATAGTAATAAAGTAGGACAAATGTTAATTAGTATCTTAAGAGTATTGATTAAGATATCACAGATAAAAATTTTATATTGGAAGTAATGTATTTAATATATTAAACTTTCAAAAGTTATATTTTTTAATAAAAAATTTCTGGATAGATTCCTCCGTCATTAGTGACTACTGACCTTGTCTTTATGATTGTGACTGTTGCCTATGATCGTTGATCTGACTTCCACTTATCTTAATTGTTGCGCAGGGTTGAGCTAGTAAAAAGATTCACTCTACGTGCGCCTCGACTCCAAAACTGAAAAATCGGCTTATCAGGGCCAAAGTCAAGAGACGACCCAGATTTGAGATTCTACTTGAGCCATGCCATAAAAATAACCTTAATGTAATTTTAGATATCGATAAGGGCTAGACACTAACCATCCAAGAAGGCATTACTTAACTTGGAGTGTTAAATTAACTTTACAACGATGAAATAATCTATGATTATTTAATGCTTGTTTGTTTAAGATTTTGAGTCATCCATACTTAATTCTAGGTGTGGAACCCACAAAACTCTTTATATTTACATCTCAAAAATGATTTTACTTTATCATCCAAATAAAATCAATTTTTATATACTCACTATAAAATATCCTTACCAAACACAAATCAATTTTTTTAAGTTCGATTTTTTTAAAATCAAATATTTTAAATCAATTATTTCAAAATCTAAAACAAATATACCCTTACGGAGCTTGAATTTTCATAGTAAGAGGATGTTAATCACACTATGTGCAACTTTCCAATGAATGGTGGAAATTTTGGATCCAGAATATTTGCAGTGGCAAATTCACGTATTTGTTGCAGTTGTGGCATCCATCACCATTGATTTTGCTTTTCTCCCACTCTCATCCCTTAATTTTGCTTTGTCCAAAAAAATAGCAAAATAATACAAGCAGAGAGATAGAAATAGACTACTACAGGGAATTTACAACGATGAAATAGTCCATGACTATTTAGTGATTGTTTGTTTAAGATTTTGAGCCATCCATACTTAATTCGAAGCGTGGAATCCACAAAACTCTTTATATTTACATATCAAAAATGATTTTACTTTATCATCCAAATAAAATCAATTTTTCTATACTCACTTTTAAAATATCCTTACCAAACACAAATTAATTTTTTTAAGTTCGATTTTTTTAAAATCAAATATTTTAAAATCAATTATTTTAAAATCAATTCAAAATCCAAAACAAACATATCCTTACAGAGCTTGAATTTTCATAGTAAGAGGATGCTAATCACACCATGTGCAATTTTCCAATGAATGGTGGGAATTTTGGATCCCGATTATCTGCAGTGGCACGTATTTGTTGCAATTGTGCAATCTACCACCATTGAATTTGCTTTTCTCCCACTCTCATCCCTTGATTTTGCTTTGTCCAAAAAATTAGCAAAACAATACAAGCAGAGAGAGATAGAAATAGACTAATGCAGGGAATACGCATACGGAAATTTTCCATTTTATTTTGGTAGAGTAAGGGGTATCTAAAAATATTAGGGAGTGTTTGTTTTTATTTTATTTTTTCATTTTTAATTGATATATTTTGTTTCGTTTCTATTTTTACTTCTTTCTTGAAAAATTAAAAATTAAAATAAAAAAATATATTACTTCAGTAATTAATAATAAAAAAAAGAAAGAATCAAAACTCATATGTTTGAAGTAACATGGTATTCGAGACAAATTTGAGCTCAAGAATTTCAACCAAATTTCCAACGTTTTATTTTGTAGGTTAAACTAATACTTTAGTCCTTATATATTACACTCATTTTCAATTTAATTCATATACTAAAAAGTTTTCAAATCAGTCTCTATATATTTAATTATTTTTAATTTGATCCTCGCTGTTTATTAATATTTTAACGCCATTTATTGGAATTTAAGTATATGGACCAAATTAAAAATGATTATCACGTGTAGGGACTAAATCTAACAAGAAAAAATTGAATTCGATCCCTATACGTGACATTCATTTTCAATTTGATCCCTACATATGACAATCACTTTTAATTTCGTCCCTGTTATATAACGACATTATAATACCAATAAACAACGAGGACCAAATTAAAAATAATTGTACATATAGGGATTGATTTAAAAACTTTTTACATATAAGGACTAAATTAAAAATCAATCTCGCGTATCAGGACTAAATTATTGGATTAACCTATGTTGTATTATCCCGACAATGGAACTGTCATTTGTCACCAAGTTCAACATAATTGAAAATTTTACATAAACTAAAACAAGCAAAGCATTTACTCCAAAATAAAAACGATGGACACAACACAACAGGAGGACGGTGGTGAACAAGAACACATTAGAAAAAGCAATTAATCTAGATTTGTGTCAAGCACTTGGCTTTTGCAAATCAACCACTTTCTTCCAGGAGTCACGGGTGGAGATCTCACTCCACCACCTGGACACGTTCTTCCTGGAAGAAGAAGTGAAGAGGTGACCCGTGTCTGTAGCAGTGACCAAGTAGTGTGTGTTTGGAAGATGGGAAAGGTCAGCAAGAGAGAACTCATCACCACACAAGAAACGGGTCTCCCCAAGTCTCTTATCGTAGACATCAAGCACTTTTTCAAGCTTCTCTTGGTTCTGCTTGATCACTCCCTCATCTTTCTTGATCTTCATTCGTGGAGCAAATGCCAGCTGGAACACCAGCGTTGAGCTGGGTGGGTTGAAGCTCTGCCCTTCTGCCTCTAACCACTGATCTATGGATACCTTTGCTAATGGGTTCGTCCCATACAATCCCTTGTTCCCCTTCTCAACGTGTTTCTCACAAACGTACCGGCATATTGCTCTCGACTCTGAATTTGTTGCAATTATGTCAAAATTATAAAGTTTATCTCTGAAACATGTGTAGTGTTTGGGAGAGTTAATACAAAGTCAAGTTAGGCTTACGATTAAACAGGTGTTCGAACATTTCAATAAGTTTTTTTTAGCTTCTTCAATAAGTTTATTAGAAAAATTTATAAAATAAACTTAGAAGACTTTATAGAAATGTCATAGGCTCTAAATTTATTGAATAAACATTTCATTAAGTTGGTTAATCAAACATTGATATGATAAAATTAAGCTAACTTAGGGATAAAATGAGGCTCTTTTATTCTAATAGAAAAATGAATTTTCATTCCAATTATATACATTTGAATCATGTATAAATTTTGGATTAATAATGTGTATTAATCAAATAAAATATAATAACTAAAATTGTTTATGTTATTAACAGTATAAAATTAATCTAAAAATTCTAGTGTGCATATAATAAAACTAGTTTTTGTTCTGAAAAGTTGAAAAGAAGTGAGAATAGTGGAACTTACCGAAGAGGGAAATGTCCTCCTCATCTTGAAATACTGGTACTTGGCCAAAGGGCTGGGAGCAATGTGACATCAATTGATTTGAGGAGTGTATTAGAGAAACATAGAAAGAAAGAAATGAATGTTGAAGTGAAGTGACATTAATAATAATAATACCTGAATCTTGAGGAAATCAGGCTTCTTATGTTCCCCTTTGGACATGTTGATAGGAATGAGTTGGAATTGGATATCTTTCTCAAGGAGACAAGCTAAGACCCTTGACACAGCGGTAGACATGGCTGGTCCGTAAACTTTCACTGGTGGCGTCGCCATTTCAAACACAAAGTCCTCTGTTTGGTTTTGCTCTACTATTCTTTTCTATGCTACTTCCTATGTTCTTATCTGTTTTGCTCTTCTATTCTCCACCATAAGAATGCAGCGTTCCGCTGCTTTAATGCTTTATCCAAATTCCCGTCCCATTTAAGAGGTAAGGTAAAGGAAAAGTCACGGGTGATTGGGCCCATCTCCATCCATACTAGGCTTTACGTCTTTTTCATTTACCTAAGAATTTTTTTTATGGTGATAATTTACCTAAGAAATTTATCACTACTACTTGGGTAAATACATAGCATTTTTTTAAGTAAAGTAGGAGAAATGTTAACCAGTGCCTTAAGGAGGTCTTTGATAAGGGGGATTATTTTTTAGTTTATCAGAAATCATAACTTGAGAACCCTAGTTTTTCACGTTTGGTATGTTTTTTTAAAAACATATTCCTGGGAAATTAACATTTCTAGGAATGTTTTTTTGGCTATTTCCCCCCCAAAAAACATTCCTATGGAGAGGGGTGAGAATCTTACTTTCCTGTGTTGCTGGAAAATGTTTATTAGTTGAAAAGACTCTCATGTTTAACAAAGCTATCAAACATATATTTAACATTCCCAGCAATCTGATTCCTGAAAAAAATCCTGATACCAAACGTCCCCTAAGGGTATTATTTAAGGCACTAAAAAAGTAAATTTCCATGAAAAAATGGTGTAATTAATGTATGAAAAAAAAATGAAGTTTTTAGTTTTATAATGAAATATTTCCTTTTTAATTTTTAGACCTCTTCTTGCCTCTTCTTTTTTCAGCGGCCCATTTCTCTACTCGGTCCTTAGCAGGTCATTCTTCTAAAAGTGGAAAAAATTTATTTAACTCTCAGTAGCTTCCTACAAGCTAAATAGAGAGAAAAGTATGAGTGTAAGGGTGTTTATGTTAAGTAAAGCTTACATGTAAGCACAAGTAGAGCGGTGATTGAGAGTTTGGAATATATCCACGACCACTTGTTGGATGCAAAACTAAGAATTATTGAGAAAATGCAAAGGGTCTGTTTTGTTGAAGAATATATACTTGGTTACTTAGTTTCAGGCTCATGCATTATGGTTATGGTAATATTCGGCTCCACGGTGCCAAGGTGGTGACAGAATTAAGCGTGAGAAAAAGGGTGGAATATAGGCTCTCCTTTGAATTTTTTTTTTCAAGAACCTTCTTTATGGAAGTCTCGGCCTTACTTCAAAGCTTCATATTTGGACATCTGTTTATTCTTTATCACTGTTAAATCTATATTGTACATTTTGTAGGGTGCCTTTCTCCAGTTCTGTTTTGCAATATTAGTTTGTTACAAACAGAGAGCAAAGAGAAAGAGAGGGAAAAGAAGTTGAAACTTAAAGTGTAGTTGCAATTCATTAATTGAAACTGTTACAGGGATAGCTATATATAGCATAACAGAGAAGCGTGTAAGAGAAGCTAAGTCTAACTAACTGTAACTGCCTTGCTGAGTCAGCAGGCGCCTAATTCTCTAGGCTAACCTATTGTTTCTCTAATACACTCTAACATATCCCCTTATAAGAACAAGGTGGGTAGCTAGCAGTGTTTACAGTGTAACATATCCCCTTAGAAACTAAGGTGGGTGTACAAGGGAAAACTTATCTAGGACCCCAAGGTTGCTTCGCAATTCTTCAAACCTGGTCTGGGACAGCGGCTTTGTGAGTAAGTCAGCTACTTGGTCTTGGCCTGGAATGTGACATACAAGGAGAGACTTGTTGATAACTTTCTCTCTAACAAAGAAAATATCCAGTTCCATGTGTTTGGTTCTGGAGTGGAGCACAGGATTGTGTGAGAGAGATGCTGTGCTTAGATTGTCACAGTAGATAACCGGCTTTAGTGTGTCAATGTTCAGCTCCTTAAGTAGTGACTGTATCCAGATCACCTATGTTGTAGTGGCAGCCAGGCTGCGGTATTCAACTTCAGTACTTGATCTAGCT
This sequence comes from Ammopiptanthus mongolicus, assembly GCA_039655645.1. Lineage (NCBI taxonomy): Eukaryota > Viridiplantae > Streptophyta > Magnoliopsida > Fabales > Fabaceae > Ammopiptanthus > Ammopiptanthus mongolicus. The sequence goes on along the minus strand of CM077346.1, from coordinate 26,596,639 downwards.
ACTAGTTGCTGTTTCCTTGACCACCAGGAAACTAGATTAGGGCCAAGATAAATGCAAGAGCCAGAGGTGGATCTTCTGTCATCAACATCTGCGGCCCAGTCAACATCACTGAACCCTTGGAGAGTCAGTGGATGGGCCAGACTAGCTGGTTTTAGAACCAAACCATGAGAAATCGTGCTCTGTAGGTATCTAAGGATCCTTTTTACTGCTTTCCAGTGCTCTTCTAGTGGCTGAGATAAAAACTGACATACTTTGCTGACACTGTAGCTGATCTCTGGTCGGGTAATGGTGGCATATTGCAGGGCTCCAACAATAGATCTATAGAGAGAGGGATCTTCCATGTAATTCCCTCCAAATTTAGTCAGTTTGCAGTGACTGATCATGGGAGTTGGCAGTCCTTTGGCTCCTGCCATGTGAGATTTGGTGAGAAGTATACTTGGACTGAGAGAGAACTAGAGCCCCACTAGGCAGCCTTTTGACCTCTATACCAAGGAAGTAATCCAAATCACCCAACTGTTTGAGAGCAAAAATAGTGTTTAATTTGGTGATCAATTCAGTAATCCTTTGAGATGAAGAGCCCGTGACTATTATGTCATCCACATACACCAACACATAGGTTGTGTGACCAGAATGGGTGTGATTGAAAAGTGAGGGATCACACCTGCTTGGTTTGAAGCCAAAGAGAACTAGAGTCTTGGTCAGTCTTTCAAACCAAGCTCTTGGAGCTTGCTTAAGACCATAGATGGCTTTGTTAAGTTTGCACACCTGATGGGGGACTGAACTATGAAAACCAATGGGCTGTTCCATGCAAACCTCTTCTTCAAGAAGTCCATTAAGAAAAGCATTGTTTACATCTAGCTGCTGCAATGTCCAGTTATGTGTTATGGCTAGAGTTAGAACCACTCTGACAGTTACAGGCTTCACAATAGGGGAAAAGGTTTCTGTATAGTCATGGCCCAGTTTCTGATGGAACCCCTTTGCCACCAACCTTGCTTTGTACTTGTTGATGGTACCATCCGGGTTTTCTTTGACCCTAAATACCCACTTACAGCCAATGGCCTTTCTATGAGGTGGTAAGCTCAACCAAAGTCCATGTTTTATTGGCAATTAAGGCATCATATTCAGCTTGCATTGCTTCCTTCCAATGGGGAACAGTTAGGGCCGCTTTAGGAATGCTAGGTTCTAGATGAGTAAGGAGCACAGTGGCATCTCCCTGTGATAACACCCTAGTCTTAGACCTTGTGACCATAGGATGGGTGTTGTGATGTGGAGAGGGAAGAGACTGATCTGAGGGATAGTGAGGAGTCAGACCAGAGTGCAGGGAGGGCAAGGAGGAGGAAGTGGATTGACTGGGCTGAGGGGAAGGTGGAACAATAGTGATGGGAATTGGAGGATAGGGAATGGACTGCAGTGTGGAGGGAGGACTAGAGGAACTGGTGCTGACTGCAGTGACAGAGTGACTGTCACTTGCAGCAATAGGAACAGGATTGGACTGAGGGGTGTTGGCAGATAGAGAAACTGAACTGGAGGTGGAAGATGACTCACCATGGGAGGAGTGGGAAAGAGGAGGAGACATAAAATGTTGAAACTGCTGGAGCACTGTAAGAGGCATTGGATAGGTATTGCCATGCTGAGAAATAGATTCATGAGCTGTGGGTGTCGGATTTGCACTGCTTTTTGCAAAGGGAAATAGGTGTTCATTAAATTGGACATCTTTAGAGATGTAAATTCTGCCATCGGGTGAGAGGCATTTGTATCCTTTGTGAGAGGAGGAATAGCCCAAAAAGGTGCATTCACACGACCGGTAGTCTAACTTGTTTTTGTTATAGGGCCTGAGACAAGGGTAACAGGCACAACCGAAAATTTTGAGAAACATGTAATCAGGGTCAGTGTTGTATAAGGCAAAGTAGGGTGATGTTTGATTGAGGATAGGGGTGGGTAGTCTATTTATGAGATAGGTGGCAGTGGTAAATGCATGGTCCCAAAATTTCATTCGTAACGAAGCTTGGGCAAGGAGGGCTAGCCCAGTTTCAACAATATGCCTATGCTTGCGCTCCACACTACCATTTTGATGATGTGTGTGCGGGCATATCACTCTATGGATGATTCCTAGATCTGCTAGGAATTTGGTGAATGGACGAAATTCACCTCCCCAATCGGTTTGGACAGATTTTATTATGGTTTGGAATTGAACTTGTATTAAGTCCTTGAACTGTTTAAAGATGGTGAGGGCTTCTGATTTTTGTTTAAGCAAATAAATCCAAGTGAACTTGGAGTGAGCATCGACAATGGACATGTAATAGGACTGTCCAGTAGAAGACTGCACAGGGGCTGGGCCCCATAGATCAATAAACAGCAAATCAAAAGGTTTGGCATATTGAGTTGTGGAGGATTGAGAAGGAAGTCTTTTGGACTTTCCATAGCAACAAGCAGTGCAAAAATCCAACATATTTTTATTAACATGATTGATGTTACATTTTTGCAAAACAGTTTTTACAGCCATGTCATTGGCATGTCCTAACCTACAGTGCCATACAAAGTGGGGAAGGGGCACTTTATTTGGGAAACTATCACTAGAGGGATTACAAGTAGAAGGGGGGTTCAGTTTGTGTAGTACAATGTATTGAACACGAAACACTTAGATAACTAGGAGGCTGAGGTACACTACTAGAAGCAGCTGGTGCACTCTTGGCAGCAATAGGAAACTTGGTGAAGACATAGAGACCATCAGAATTTACAGATCCTTCTAAGAGAATTCTGTTGTCAACCTGAGATTTGACAAAGCAGGCATGAGGGAGAAACACAAAGTATGCATTATTGTCACTAGAGAAACGACTAACACTTAGGAGATTTTTAGTGATAGTAGGAACATAAAGAAGGTCATTAAGTGTAAGAGTGCAAGTATTATCAAAGGGAGAAATAACCGTGGTAGAACCTAAAGCAAGTATTTTAAGACCAAAACCGTTACCCATGTAGATTTGATCAATGCCACTGGAATCACCTTGCTGGTTTAAATTCGAAGCATCAGCTGTGACATGATGTGTTGCTCCACTATCAGGATACCAGAGGTTAGAATCGGAGCCCGAGTTAGAGGCAACCATGGCCATGGGAGCATTGGCCTGGTGTGAGTTATGCTGGCCAGAGGAAGCAGTATTGTGCCAGGGAAGCTGCAGTAAGGGAGGTGGAGCAGACAGCTGAGACGGAGCAGGTAATTGTTGTTGTTGTGAGCTAGAAGCAAAATTCTGAGTAGGAGCATATTGGTGAAAGCCAGTGTTAGGAGCCGCATAGCTCTGTGGTGCATAGGTCGGTGGCACAAAGCTCGGACGAGCAAAGTTCTGTGCTACATATGCTTGACCTCTGCCATAAGGTTGGTGTTGCTGATTGGTCTGAGGAGCCGAGTACGAGTCATCATAGCGATAATAACAATCCAAGGCAGAATGATTGTTGCGATGACATATCTGACAGGAGGCACCACCATACCGACCTCTACCACCACGTCCACGGCCGCGTTGACCAAAGCGACCACCACGTCCACCTCGAAAGCCATTTCCAGGTTGAAAAGTGGCATTAGAGTTTTGATAGTTATTATTGCCAGGGTAGGTGGAAGTAGGTTGTGGAGTGGAAGAGTATTGCACCTGATCAGACACCTGAGGAGAAGGTGCAGTTTGAGCAAGATTCACCGAAAAGGCATTGGATGACGCTTTTGCCTTGGATCTTTCTAAGCGCGACTCGTGGGAGAGCAAAAGAGACTCAACCTCTGCAGTTGTGTAAGGTTCGACGCGACTTTCAATGGTTGGAAGTAAGATGTGATACTCTTCCGGTAGGCCTTCAAGAACCGCATCAAGATGCTCTTGAAGCGTAATAGGATTACCTATCGAGATCAAGGTGTCTACAATTGCTTTAATGCGAAGAAGATACTCTGAGATTGTTCGATCACCTTTCACCATGTGACGAAGCTCAGCACGAAGCTGAGTACTACGCGCCTTCGTCTCAGAGTTGAAATGAGTGTGCAAGGCATCCCAAAGTTCCCAAGCGTGTGTGCATCCAATGACTCTGGCATGGATCGTCTCTGAAATGGAGTTCAACATCCATATGAACAGGTGTTGGTCCTGAGCTTCCCACGCTAGAAACGCAAGATTCATAGTGTCGCTTTGTCGATCAGCATCGGTGAGAAAGCGTGGAGGAAGGCGTGGGCTTACTACAAATCGTTCAAGGCGATTCGCACGAACAACTGCTTCTACGATTTGTTTCCAGTGCAAGAAGTTGTTATTAGTGAGCTTCGTCGTGATTACCGAAGAGAGATTGGGAGTCGAGGGCGCCGTTGTGGGCGGCGGCGGTGGCGGCGGCGGAGCGCCGTTGTTCATAGCGGAAGACATGGCCGAGTCAAGCTCGTGATACCATGTTACAAACAGAGAGCAGAGAGAAAGAGAGGGAAAAGAAGTTGAAACTTAAAGTGTAGTTGCAATTCATTAATTGAAACTGTTAGAGGGATAGCTATATATAGCATAACAAAGAAGCGTGTAAGAGAAGCTAAGTCTAACTAACTGTAACTGCCTTGCTGAGTCAGCAGGCGCCTAATTCTCTAGGCTAACCTATTGTTTCTCTAATACACTCTAACATAGTTAGGCATCACAAACATCCAAATGAGAACGACCCTCGGAGTATCCTCTAACCTGATAGGTAAGAAACTAATCTTCTAGATACTGTTAAATGTCTCAATGAAGATCCCTCCCAATAATATTTTTTTCATACACATGAATTTAGGATGAAACTCAATACCACATGCTAAACCCTTACACTTGGACCAAAACCATCAACCTAAATTGACTAAGACTGTTTTGTGCAGTTCATTTATTCCTTTGGAATAATGTTCTATTTATTTGAAATAATGTTCTATTCCTTTATTCATATATATATATATATATATATATATATATATATATATCTTTTGGCAAAAGTAAACTCACATAAATCTAGCATCATTTTCCCATCATCTATCATTTTACTACTAAATTTACATGCATGTTGCCAAAGGGTTCAATAGTACAAGGTTCCAGTCACGAGACTTTTTAATTGCCAAATATCTACATGGGCTTTCAGCCTTTCACCAACTTGTCATCAATGATACTCTTTCTCATGCATGACCTTTGCCTTCACCTTCCCCTTCCCTTCAACCTGTCCAAAGATCATTAAGTATGGGGGGGAACTGAATAGCATTGTAGAAGGTTAAAAAAAATAAGAAGGAAGAAGACATTGGTAACAGTAAATAAGTATAGATTACTCTCCATACCATCTTGATAATATGCTGCAGAAACTTCAGAATTTCTGAGAAATCAGGTCTCAAAGATGGATCTTGGTGCCAGCACTGGTGAATCAATTCCACTAGCTTTGGATGAGCATCTCTTGGAATTTCAGGCCTCAAACCCTGCAATTCGTACGCCCAATCTGATTATTTATTTTATTCACTGTGTTTTTTTGTGGCTTGGTAGCTTAAGCTACTGTAGAGATTTCAAATTAGTAATATTTTCTTATCTTGCAAATTCAGTGACAGCAGTTTGTCATCCTTGAATTCTCTTTAGTGGTACCCTTCATTCAGAACACTAGTGTCATTCCACTGACACTGGAAATTTTGTACTGACAGATAATTCCTCAGAATAAACCACAAACTCTCATTTATGCTCATTGCATGCGAAATAAGTTTGACCAACCCCACCCAGGCATGCACAGTAAGATAACAATAGATGATAAATGAGCAGTGCATAGTAGAATTGGTTAGTCAATACCTTCTGGACTACTCCAACTGCTGCTTGCAATGGGGACAAATGCTCATAAGGAAGCTGGGTTTCAGCCACAAAACATATATGGTAGACTGAAGTCAGAACAACCATAATATTAATTGAATGAAAACAACACAGTCAAAAACATGACTATGAAATATATCTTCTTCCTTTGTTATTTTCTCTGCTAAAATTTGTAGTCACTTTAAAACCACAGAAAATATCATGTTTTACTCTTTCCCATGCCAAAGTCTGTATGTTACCATTTAACCCTCTCTTGATTGTTGCAGCTGCAGCTACAACATGAAGATGGAATTGAATCTAATTGAATTTGAATATGAGATATGGATTCAATGGAATCAATATTGGCTGGAAAGTTTCGCTTAGTACTTGCTTCAGTTTCAGGATCTAATCAAGCAAGTACCATAGAATCTATATAAAATATATGTACTGCAAGGGTATTTTGCAAGACTGCCTGTCAAAGGCCTTCCCATTGAAAGGCACAAAAAGTAATGCATGTCAAAAGCTAAGCTCTAAAAGTTCAATCACAAAGTATATGATAAGGCATAGCTGGTAAAAAAAATTGAGGGTTTATAGTTACAGTTAAGAATTTTAAAGTAAAAAGAGTAAATCAGTTTTCTCTTAGAAAAGAGAGATGAGAGGGTTGCCTATTGGTTCTTTGGATGTAAGTTAGAGAAGACTAAAGAAGGCAGAGAGCATTACCTTTCCTGTGAGCAGCTCCCAAAGAATAATCCCAAAGCTAAAAACATCTGCCTTGTGACTATATGGCTTATGTTCAATAACCTACCATATGTTAAGGGATTCACAGGTTATAATCAGTTCAATGTGTGGAAAAATGAGGCTGTTCATAAATTTAGAGAGAAGTAATCAACACTATGGATACACCAACCTCTGGAGCCATCCATCGATAAGTTCCAGTTTCTGCAGTCATGATACTAGACTGATCTAGCAATCTGGCTACACCAAAATCAGCAATCTTAACTACCTGCTGGACAAGTTTTTTAAAATAGAGGAAAACCATGAAAATTGTATGCCTAAAAACCTTGTGAAGCTATATTAAGTAAAGATGGAAGGACATATACCATACAAAAAGTTAAATAGAATAAAAGAAAGCAAAAAGCATGTGAAAATTTCAGAAGTTTATCATGAGCATTTCGCTGGTTAGTACCCTTCATCTACATATATGATAAGATATTTGAAGCAGCACCTTATGGCGTCTTACCCAAGCCTTGTTTCATGTCTTCACCGTAAGATTTTTTCACTTTACTTCTTCAAAATGTTTTAGAAGTAACTAACTAAAAAAGCTCTTAATTCCTGAATTCTATCAACCTGAGCTGTACAATTTTTATTTCTGAAGAACCTGACACTACTTTATTTAGGTAGAACTTAACACTTATTTTAATTGCTTTTTTTGGGTAGAACTTATTACTTATTTTAATGTTATAATAATAAACTGAGTGTGCTTAATTGACTATATTGTATTAATTCCTAAAAACTAAAGCAAAATCAATAAAAAATTGTTATAGACTTCTAATTGATTTGAATATCCAATCAACTTGATCTTCCATGTAAAATAAGATGGAAGACATGCAATAATTTACCCAACCAGACTTGCAGAGTGGTTAGCAGTGCTGTAGTACGATTTGACAACATTAACCATTAACTAAGAAGCTACAGACAATAAAATCAATGTAATCATCACTGACCCCTTTCTCATCCATCAAAAGATTAGCAGCTTTAAGGTCTCGATGTATGATATCATTCTGATGCAAATAATTCATTCCTTCAGAAACATCAATTGCTACTTTGAGCAAAGATGGAAGAGTAAGGATGATCTTCTGTATATGCAAAAAGTCATACATACTTCCACCAGACATATATTCTGAGGGGGAAAAACAAAGTATGTGTTAAAATTGACAATACTGTACCCATTGCGTTTACCTTGCAATGAGTGAACAAAATATAAAACACAACATAAACTCCATCCATAAAGACAATTTTTACCTGTGACAAGGTAAAGGTTTGGGGGTTTTGTACAGGCACCAATTAATTTGATAACATTCTTATGCTGAATTTTACTGCAAGAATTCAATTTAAAAAAGCCATGCTTAGGATGCAGATATCCCTATCTCTGCCGTGGATAAGAAGCAATAAATTTAACATGGACCATAAACATTTGAAAATCTAATTAAAGGATAAGAATTTAGGTAATATTCTCTATCAAAAAAGAAAAAGAATCTGTCTAATATTATGCATCCTCTCTGTCTCTCTTCTCTCTGCTTTGGATTAGAAGCATTTAGATAATATCATAATAGTTTTAACATGAACCATAGACATTTGAACATCTAATTATAGGATAAGAATCTATATAATATTTCATTTTCATATTTATATGTTTAAGTAGATAAAATGACCAGTCTTCATATCCTGTTAAACATAATCTTTCTTGAAACATTATTGTAATTCAAAGCAAATGACAAAGTTGGAGGGAGATGGTGATGAATAGGCATTGTGATATAACAAACCTCAGGATATAGACTTCTTGAGCAAACTCCCTGTGTATATTTTCATTCAGATTACCATTCCTAAGGACCTTGATAGATACATCTTGATTACAGTAAGTACCTTTATACCTGTGTCAATCAATCTGTAACTTAACATGTACTGACTCACAAACATATCAAGCAGATAAAATATAATACTCACAAATCACTGAAAGATCCAGATGCAATTTGCTTTTCATATCTCAAACAGCTTGCATCAATTTCCCAGACATTATTCCCACTAATGGACAAATTTACATGATTAAAGTTGATCCCAGTTTGCTCTTGTTTCTCCATAGGAAGATTGCCACTTTCTTTCAACCAAAGCGGCTTCTGGATTTCAACCCAAAACATAATTTTTAAATGATGCTACACTAAAAAGAGGGGAGAAGGCATGCAAGCAAAACTTAATTAGTAATTTCCTATTATGTACAGAGAGTTAATATTAATCTACAACATTTTAAACTTCTTTTAGATATATATTACTACAGTAATTTCATTCGCTACGCGAAAGTAAGAACTATTAGACTTTCAATATGCTAACATATTCAAAATTGATCTTATTATATCATTAAAAAGGGCAGTTGAACTACTACCACAAACATATGTAATAAAGAGGCAAATAGAGAGATTAAGGATTTTGGTAGTAGGAACCCTGATCTTCTTGATGATGAGTAAAATTAAATCCAAAATCATATCCAGTACAGTAAAGGTGTAACACAGCATATAAAGGGTCTACCTCGAGTTTATGAATTTTCCTTGTCAGAACATGTTTTAGCTTCTCAGTCTCCTATAAATTTCAAACATGGACATGAATCAAGTAACTTGTTACAAAGAAATGATATACAAATATAGAGTTCTACATCCCCACTTTTTGCTAAAAAATTCTACAATACATCCTGTTGAAGTCTAAGAGATAGTAGGATGCTAAACTTCTTCAGTTCCATAAGATCAGCTAATTTCCTTCTAATCAGTTTTTAAATGATCGAGCTACTGTTTTACAATTAAGGAAGAAAATAAAGTACCTCAACTTCCCAACCACCAACAACAAAAACATCCAATGAATATCCATCCAATGTGGAAAAAGCATGTGCTTCTTGAATGTCAAGCCCAGTCTCAGACAGTAAGGAAGTCAACTGTGGTTGCAACATGAAAGTTGAGTACTTGAGTTATAATAATATTGAATTTTGCACGTATTTAATATTTAGGGCGAAATAATCCCATGAAATATCTGGATGGTGTGAAGGAAATAAGAAAAAGGTGAAACAACTCTTAGATAACTCAACCCCAAAAGCTAGCTCAAGCGGTGAGGATTGTCCAAGCTTTATAAGCTCTTATGAGACTCTATCTCTAGTCAATGTGGGACTTGGGTTTTTCCCAATACACCCCCTTACGCCCAACACTATTGGGCTTGATACGTGGATAATATGGTGGGCGGCCCTTTAATAGATCTAGGATAGGCTTTCATACCATATTAGATTTGTGCCTAACTCAACCCCAAAAGCTAGCTCAAAAGGTGAGTATTGTCTAAGATTTATAAGCTTTTATGAGACTCTATCTCTAGTCAATGTGGGACTTGGATTTTTCCCAATAACAACCGCATGGATTGTATTTCATAATTAAAGAGAACACTATATTACTAATACGATAATGCTACATATTTATCCCTTTGTTAAAAAAAATTATATGCCCTATAATATATATTGCTGAAACAACTTTAGTGGTCTAAACTTTGAAACTAACAATAATAACACTAGCATCTACTGATACTCAAAGATGACTGACCATCAAAATGTCTGTAGTGAGAAACTGAAATGGAAATCCGTAAGTTCAGGTCTTGATAATCAGTTAATCACTCATCAACATCAATAGGTGTCTGAAGGCCAAGAGATCAATAAAGTCAGGACTGAGATTAAGAGAACAATCCTTTTGAACGCTTGGAGAACGACCAGACAACAATTGGATTACATATAATAATATAATACCTATAAGAACTAAGGTATGGAATAATTCCTGTTTATTATAAAGGTTTAAACGTTTCTGCTATTTTACTTACTGTCTCCTCTGAATCTAATTAAGTTTGGAGCAAGCCAATGCCTCATAATTGTTAGGATTGTTGATGAAAAAACATAATATGTAGAAAAATATTGTACAAACATTGCTAAAACGGTGGGCATGGATTCCATGTTAGCTAGAAATATTTGTACTAAAACAAGAAGAAGTAAGATCAGCTACCTGTCTGAAAAGTTTTGGCTTATCATTTGTTGAGATTGTGATTTCATGCATTGGCCTGCCATTTTAAAAGTAGCAGAAAGTGATAAACAAAATAAAAGTTTCAAGCAATCAAATAATTAAAAAAAATGACTGGTTGAGCAAGAGGTAAAATAGAGACGTAAAAGAACAGATATCATGATGTTTATTGACACTATAAACAAGAAAGGGAAAAAGGAAACTGAGGAAGTTTATAAGCAAAGGGAAATCCAAAGATTGAAAAAAACTTATAAATTAAATCTGGGAGCATGAATCAGAAAGGGCAAGAGTTTGCAAAGTTTTAGAAATCCAAGACATTATGAGATAAATCTATCTTTAAGACATTACAACAAGAATGAAGAATGGATAATAGTGTACGGAGGAAAAGGACAAGGGCAAGTAAATTTTCACAAACTCATGCCTCATGTTGCCCGGAATATCAGAATCTTGAGGACTGATTTCTCTTTGTGAGTTTGAATGAAGTGAATTGCTACAATGCACGCCAGAAGCAGAATTAACCTGTATAAAATATATATTGCCATGATCTAGCAAATCAATTGGCTAATACAGGTACTAGAAAAGTTACCAAGTCCTGGTAAAATGAAGAAATTAATCTTCTAGATACTAATGAAATCAGAACATACCAATTTCTTCCAAATGGAGCATGAAATGTTTAAGAACAAATATAGAAGGGATCGTAAAAGTATTTTTGGCCATCTACCCAACAAGATTGCTGGTACTTTCTTTTCCTTATCTTTTTTTATCCCTTTTGTTTAGCAATTAAAAGTTCATTTAATCATAGACACTTCAAGCTCCGAGTCCCTATTCAAGGTGTCCCCTTTGGAACCTAATAAAAGGGAGAAACGGCTAGCATAGAGATTATATCTTTACTGGTACAGAAACTGTTTAAGGGCTATAGTGATGAAACCATGTGTTTAGGTTCCTTTTGGAGAATAAAGTCTTACGTGGGGCAAAATAAAGACAATTGAGATGTATACAAATTGGGAAGCTTGAGTCCAAATTATCTAAGACCTTTTGGACAACAAAGTAACTCCCAAACTTATTATACAAATCAATTCACTCCCTCGATTGGGCGCCCAATCTAAAATGTAAATAGTTCCTTCATTCACTAACAAAATTTCCAACACTAAGTGCATATTGAGTGGGGAAACGACTGGTGAAGGAGAAAGGTAAGCATTTAGAGGTTAAAACATTATCTGTTAATATTCATCTTAGGATTAGTTTAGGCATAAATCACCTGCACAAGACGGACTTCAACTGCAGGTCTACAACCAATACCAGGAGCTCCTGCCATATGCAGTAACCTTTTATGCATAAGAACATCTTTAGCTCTCTCCACCTTCATGTCAAGTGCATACCTTAAATATGCATATTAAGTTGACAAACAACAGTCACAATTAGAAGTCTTCACACACTATGAATCCCGTGAATAACATTTTGAGAAACCATAGTAAAACACATTGAAAAAAATCAAATCGAATTTTTGAGTTGAAGAAAAATGGGTTTAACAAACAAAATAGATATTTGCACTCCAAATTTTAATACTAATTTTACACTATTGATCATTGTGCAAATAACTGGTGAACAATGTGTATTATATAACTGGGGAACTGTATTATGTAATAAAAGAGTGACCCAATGCACGAGGCTCCCGCCTGGTGGGATATGGGGAGGGTAGATGTATGCAACCTTATCCTTGCAAGCAAAAAGGTTGTTTCTAGGATTTAGGGCCCGTTTGGATTGGCTTATAAACAGCTTATCTACTGGCATAAACGCTTATCAGGGTGTTTGTGAGAGTTTATGAAAATAGCTTATGACATGTCCATAAGCTGTTTTTCAGCTTATTTTGATAAGCTCTTCAGGGTAGCTTATGAAAACAGTTATAACTTATATGAAAACAGTTTGACTATATTTTCTACTTGATTATAGAAATAGCTTATACATAAGCGCTTAATTAAATCGTTTATCCAAACAGATCCTTAAACCCATTACCTCCATATCACTGGACAACAACCTTAGCATTGCATCAAGGCTCACCCTCTAACTGTGTTAATGTAATAATAGGGATAGAGAAATGCTACCAACACACTATTTTTAACACTTTGTCTTCCAAAATGTGTTGAAAAATGTGTTAAGAAGAGTGTGTTAAGAAGAGTGTGTTGCTAATACTTTTTATTGGGGATATTAATAGATTATTGATATAACACCACCCCATCAAACAAACTGCTATTTTTCCCAGTTTTCTTCTCTAAAACAAAGTAGATGAAGACAAACAACAAGGTTGAAAGAGTCAGAATAGAAGTAAGGGTATATAATACCTAGTGGGAAGGCGAGTAAAGTGCATCCAAAGTTCATCTTCAAAACCAGGAATCGCAACCTCAGGTACATTCAATTCCTTAAGTCGAATAACAACCTCTTTGTAAGCTTCAACCTTAATACTATGATTCCCATGATTCCACCCAGAATTGAAAGCTCTACTACTGCAACTCTCTGCATCTTCCATATATGTATGTATATAACACTCTATTCAAATTTTGAATATGAGAAATGAACAGCGATAATTCACAGGGATATAGTTCAGGTTCAACTGCCACGTGAACAACCAACGTATGAGGAACATTAAAAAAAATCTCTGCATGAAAGAAAAATGGCAATTTCCAAAATCCTTGTCTGTGTTCCTCAAACATGAGTGAGTTTAAAGTTTAAACATTAAAAGAACGTTAATGACGTGGATGATGCAACTTTGCTTTGCTTGTATCACACTATCACCCATTTTATTTTAATATGATAAATTTTAAAGATAAACAGAACAGCTTTTAATCCTTTGATAGCATCAGCCACCAATCAAACTCCAAAACCATCCAGTGGGCGTCCCTAGTTTGTCTCGCTTTCCACACTATCATACTCATAACATGGTGCATTTGTAGATATTCTAGCATCCTCTGAGCACAAATACTTGATGCCCCAAAAAAAATCTATAGCTGATTTTATAGCAGTTCGGTGTTGCTATCCATTGATTGTTAAATAATTAAAAAATAATATTTTATAATTAGGTTCGGATGATGTTTGAATAAATTTGGATTAATTGCAATTTTCTTATGTGAAGTTTTTTAATTATGTGATTTTGATCCTTCATAAGTTTTAATTGTACTTTTCATTCCTTAAATTGTATGATTTTAGTCCCTCAAAAATTTTAATTACATTTTTCATCCCTCAACTTTTTAAATTGTGCAATGAAAGCCTTTATTTTGATCCCTAGAAGGACTAATTTTGCACAATTTCACAAAGTTTAGGGACAAAAAGTGCAACTAAAATCTTTTAGGGATCAAAATAGCATAATTGACAAAATTGAGGGATGAAAAATATAATTAAATCAATAATTTTTCAATTGAGTTATAGTCATATTTTTAATCAATCTTTTTCTTTTAATTATTGATTTTTTTGTAGTTAACTAAAGTGCAGGTAATGGGTACGGTTATGAGTACTTAGGTACCTAACGGATAAGGATACGAGTATTAAAGTTGTTACTCATAAGGATATAGGTTCAGGTTCGGGTATTCTTTTAATAGGGGTGTTTAAGGGTCCATTTGATTCTGTTCAACCGGAAAAAATCTGAACCGAACAAAATCAATTTGTTTAATTTGGTTCGGATTTGCAAATTTTTTTTGAAGAATCCCGCAAATAAGAATAAGTTGGTTCTGTTTGATTCCAAAAACTTGGTTCAAAATATATGAAAAAATGCAAAAACCTCTCATAAAAAATACATGATCAACAGGGATACTTGGAAACTAAACCATATACGAAAATTTCTGAGATATGATAATAAAAGTATAAAAAACTATTATGCAAATAATTTAAAAATAAAAAGAAATATATATATATATATATATATATATATATATATATATATATATATATATGTATAATTTGATTCGGTTTTAGAAACCTTCAATCTAAGAGTCAAACTCGAACACCGAAAAACATTTGATGAACCAATTTTATTGGTTGCGTTTGATTTTTCCAGTTTGTGGGGTTTTGATCCAATAAACACCCCGGCATTGGCAATGATTAGCTGAAGAGCCCAAGAAAGCAGCCCATTTGGCGAAGTTGTAAATCCCATATAAAGCCCAAGATCGGAGAGCAGCGTTTTGAAGGGAAGAGTTGGAACTTGGAAGTGATATTCAGTTTCCACTTTCAGGAATCAGAACCGCGCCTCAAACAGTAATGGTAGCTTACTCGACAAGCTTTCTAGATTGTGAGGCAAAGCCAGAAAAGAGTGAAGAATTGAGAGTGATCATCTCCAACTGGGAACACGCGCACCAATATCTGGAATCCCGCCACCAATCTCATTCTCTTTTTATTCATTTCATTGTCTTTCTCATCTCAAGAAGCTGATTCTATTTTATCCTCTCACTGGATATGATAGATATTATTCCCTCTTATGCTGCGATTCTAACTGATATTTTTTCTGCTTTTTCTCTCTGCTAATACTAATAGTAGCTCCAACGCTCTTTTCCAAAATCAGAGTTTCAAACGCCAAACATCAACTCTCTCTGCTCTCGTGCGTTACTTTCTTCTATTCAACTTTTTTTTTATTACTATTATTATCATTATTTTAACTCAATAATAATACTTCATCTTTCAAAGTAAATAATTACAACTTTTTCTATTTTATTTTATTTTTTCTGTCGTTGATGCAGGTAACTGCTTGGGTGATCAAGTATTCATATTATAGTTGAGTTAATATGGGAAATGTATGCAACAAATACTGTTCATTCCTTCCCTATCTGATTTTTTTTTTTTTTTTTTTTTTTTTTAAGATTTATGTCCTAATTTTTTGGTTATTGGTTGACAAACAGGGACTTGATCAAACCAATCAACAAAATGATCTCGGTATGTTCTCTGCTTCTGATAACTGAGAATTTCAGTGGTTAATTATATCATTTTGTGTGCTCAGTGTGTTTCTTTGTTAAAGGCACTTTAGATGTAATTTTAGTCCAAATCATGACATCAACTAATAACCCCGGTTGTTAGTTGTAATTTTCAATGCTTGAATATTGAACACCTCAGTATGTGTTTGTTTCTGTGGTGTAAAATCAAGTCCGAGATAGATACACCGTGGGAGAGGCTTTTTAGTAAATATTTTTTGTTAAAAAACGTGAAAGCTCCAAAATGAAGCTTTCACCTCGCGTCCACTTGACCGCGCTTTTGCACTCCCTGCCGCAGTACCAAACATGCCATTATTATAAGTAAGAGATTTGTTTTCTATACATTATACGTATTAAATTTTTTGAAACCATGAATATTGCTCTGTTACTCTTTAAAACATATTTTGAATGAAGGGCTAGCATTAAGGTTTACTGTTGTATTTGATATGATATTTCAAGTACTCAATAGAAGCATTTAGTATCAAGGTTTTATGATGTTCTAATGAGATCGTCTTGATGTACATGACCAGGTGCAGTTTTGCGAGATGGAAAAGAAATACTTTTTCAGGTAGATTTTTGTGACTCTAGTCTCCACTTATATGCTTATGCCTACTCATAGTAGAAGAGTTTTCAAGAAGAGGTTGTCCCAATTTTTTCATATTTATTATGCACTTATTGAAAAGACCAAATCAGCCTGAATTTCATTTCTTTTTTTTTTGATCTATTTATTGATGTATTTACTGTTTGTGCTCTAATGATGCTGTTTAATTGGAATGATATGATGATTTTGGAGAAGGATCGAGTTCCGTTATTTGAACTATGATACTTCAACAACACTCCATTCATATTTGCATACAGTACATCTGCTTTAGCTTTGCATACGGTATAGTATCCATCCATACTCACAACACTCATGTCGGGTTACGGTGTCCACCAAGGTGTCACATGGGGATCCCAGGCATGCATATCATACCACATCTGATTTTTTTAGTACCCAAGACTGCAAAGAACTTGACATAGTAGAATTGAAAAAAAATGCTTTGCAGGCATTCAACTGGGAGTCTCACAAATACAATTGGTGGACGAATCTAGATGACAAAGTTCCTGATATAGCTAAAGCTGGATTTACTTCAGCATGGTTGCCACCACCAGTTCATTCCTTCTCACCTGAAGGTTAGAGCCTTGAAGGAATTAGGCATAAAGTATACGGTCTTGAAGTGATGTTATATCTTTTCCCTGAGGAAGACAAGTCAATAAATTTCTTGTTTCCCCTCTCTTACAGGTTACACTCCACAGAACCTTTACTCTCTTGATAGTAAATATGGTTCTGAGCATCAGTTAAAAGCTTTGCTTCACAAGATGAAGCAAAACAAAGTCAGAGCAATGGCTGACATAGTTATCAATCATCGTGTTGGCACCACCCAGGGACATGGAGGGATGTATAATCGTTTTGATGGAATACCATTACCATGGGATGAACGTGCTGTGACATCATGTACTGGTGGACTGGTAACATATTTGTGGCGTCCCAATGTATTTTCATTGATTTCAATCTGCATCCTGCATAAATTTCCTCCTTTTAGATCTATGTGTTGTTTATTACAGGGTAATCGAAGCACAGGAGCCATTTTCCCTGGGTTCCCCAATATTGACCATACCCAAGATTTTGTGAGAAAGGATATCTTAGGATGGCTCCAGTGGCTACGCCATAACGTTGGCTTTCAGGATTTTCGTTTTGATTTTGCAAAAGGGTAAAACTTGTTATGCCTTTTGAATATATTTTTCCTTTGTTTTCTTTCAATATGTACTCTTTATTTATACCTTCCGGTTTTGTGATTTATAGTTTTTCACCAAAATATGTGAAAGAATATATTGAAGGAGCAAAGCCATTGTTCTCTGTTGGGGAGTACTGGGATTCTTGCAACTACAACGGCTCTACTTTGGACTATAACCAAGGTACAGTACTTTAAATATATATTTCAATTCTTCAAATATATTAATACATAGTTAAATTTCAGAGTTTTCTGAAATCTGAATATGTGGTTATTTGGGATATAGAAATAATTTATGAAGGAGGGGGGGCTCTAAATTTTCTTTTTGCTTCAACAAAAGTTGAAAGTTGATATGATAACTTGTTGTTGCATGGATACAGAATGTGGAATATCAAACTGAAATACAATTTTTTGCTGTAGTGAGGAATTCAAGTTGAGTTTATTTATTTAAAAATATATTTTAAAAACAGCTTAGAAGCAGTTGCAACTAGCAAGGGTTCATTTTTTGGTATTAGAAACAAACCGTTGACCCGTTTGGAAATTATTTTCATGATCATGACATATGGTAGATGTTGTTGAGACTGTTCACCTGTTTCCCAGACTTTTTCAATATTTCTATTTTATTTACACTGTACTCTTCTCATTCAGCCTTTAGCTTACTTATTTTCCACTCTATGTGCAGATAGCCATAGGAAGCGAATAATCAGTTGGATTGATGGCACTGGACAGCTTTCAGCTGCATTTGACTTCACAACAAAAGGAATTCTCCAGGTAACCAGCATTTTGTGCTTAGTTATGTTTAGTGAACTTTTGAAAGCAACGACAAATTTGGTTTTATTTGTCTTTATTTCCTTTTTATTTTCCTTACATTGGGGTTAGATGGAGAGAAAATAGCTCTATAAACATTGTAGTTAGATCTTCCCATACATAGGATTTCATTACTTATTTTTCTTTACCATTAAATGGGGTAGTTTCTACTAACTATCATGGCTACAGACTCTGATACTCTCGGGTGTATTGGCTATTGGATTCATTTAAAATTGCATTTCTCACCACTAACCCCTTTGCTCATGTATGCTGATGCACTTCTTTGTAGGAAGCTGTCAAGGGAGATTTTTGGCGTCTGCGTGATCCTCAAGGGAAGCCACCAGGTGTGCTCGGATGGTGGCCTTCAAGATCAGTCACATTTGTAGATAATCATGATACAGGCTCAACTCAGGTACTGAGTTTACTATTTTCTAAAATGATACTGAGATGAGATTCTTCTTGGACAATGTTGAGAGGTTATTATTCTTGTTTCTAGTGCACAAAATGCATGTGGTGGAGGCGGGGTGTTTAATCAGCCCAAATTTATGTGGAATCATCTTTCTTATTTCATCTTGTCATCAACCTAAAAAGAGAGGCCCAGTTATGAGTGGTAGTAGATTTATGTAAATTGAAGGTTGCTTTTGAAAATAAATTTCGCAATGTAAATTGAAAATTAGGCAGTTGAGGAGAGACTGAAGTGTCTACAGGTTATTGATTAATAAGATAAACTGCCTCAAAGTTGTATGTAATTGAGATTGCCTTTTAATAATTAAATTCTACTGCCTTTCTAATTCTGCTAAGAATTTTGGCATCAGCATGCAAAGATGCCATTTCTGGTGGACATCATATTTCTTTTTACTTTTTTTGTTAACATATTACTTTTTAGTACTAAATCTAAAGTTTTTGCTCTTGTTTCACTCTGTGCAGGCTCATTGGCCCTTCCCCAAAGACCATGTTATGGAGGTACTTCTTTTTTGGGCATTAGTGACTATTTAGAATAATGCTTTCCAGTCCAGAGGGTATTAGTTACCTATGGTACCCACGTGCATACAGATTTTTGGTTGCTTGATGTGCATAATATTAAAATTAATAATCGTCCTATGTGTAATGTATCCGTTATGTTATTAGTTTGCTAATCTATTTCATAATTTTCATTGTATCCTTTCTTTGCTTGTTTCCTGTACGCTTAACTATTTTTGCCTCTTCTCAACTCTTTTTCCACTACATATCATACTAAACAAAACAATTTTAAACTCGTTGATAGAAAATGTTCATGCAGATAAATAAGTGTGTAGCAGCAAGAAAGCTAGTCTGTTTTTTAATCAGTTTTTTGAGAAATTATGGTCCAGCATACATATCATACCACAGAAAAATTCCTGTGGTCTTTAGTGCTTCTTCCACTGTTGTAATGCCATTAGACTAATAGAATTATCAGGTCTTGTTAAAAAGAAACAGCCACACCTTTTGTAATTTTGAGTTTCTGGACAACAAGAGGATGTGGAAAGGCCCTTTTGCTGCCTTCCCTGGTATACTGTTTTGATCTAAGTTGTTGCCACTTCGGAGTAAGATACTTGCAAAAAAAATTAACAATTGTTGAGTTTTTGTCCACCCCATCCCCCAAAATAATAAACCTCTAAATAAATGGAGTTCACTGATGTTTATAAAATGTTTTACCTACTACCGTCAACCGACTTTTGGGTTACTGCAGGGGTATGCATACATATTGACTCATCCCGGGATACCAACAGTTTTCTACGACCACTTTTATGACTGGGGCAACCCCACTCGTGAGCAGATTTTGAAGTTGGTACGTAACAGAACTAGTACCCTACTAATGCATTATCGTTTAGACAAAGAGAGCCTTTAGTAACCAATTTACATTTAACTGCAGATTGACATTCGCAAGCGTCAAGGTATTCACAGTAGATCACCTATCAGGATTATGGAGGCCAAGCAAAACCTTTACTCTGCAATCATAGGGGAGAAAGTGTGCATGAAGATTGGAGATGGTTCATGGTGCCCATCCGGGAGGGAATGGACACTAGCAACCTGTGGCCACAATTATGCCGTATGGAACAAGTAGTGCTCTCCTTAAGCATGAAAGGGGAATTATCTGCTTCTTATATGCTTCTAATACATGGTAAAACTGAAGTTCTTTCTTTCAACTAGTAGGCTTTGGAAGTCACTATGTTATCACTCATGTATTACCCACTTAAATAGCTGCTCTTTGTACCTGTAATATATAACAATAAGATGATCCTTGTATCTTGTATAATATATAACAATAATATATAATAGTGATAATGATAATGCTGAAGACACTAGTTATTAAGTGCCCATTTACTCAACAACTGCACCTTCTTCTGGAAAAGGCTACGGAATTTCTTCCTTTGGGATAAGTGGACAGCGCCTTATACAAGGTTGATTGATTTACTGCAAAACTAATAATAGGCCAGGATTAGATGACAAGATCGAGAGGACGTTTTTTTAAAAATTGAAAGGGGAAAATGGTAAAGAAAATAATAATAAATATAGCATATTCAAATCACAGCCATGTGCTGACATGCATGTGTTTGAGAGGCAAATATCGTGTATGTAACCACAGCAGGGATTAAGGGATCATTTGAAGAAAATTGTAGGAATACGAGTCGAAACTTAATTATTACTGAATTCTGTTTATGGAGATCTTAAGTGTTGGAAGTATAGATTGGTAACAATTAATGAGTATCACTTGGCACATCTGCTAGGGGTTTTGTTGGCAACAGTGTTGATAAGTTCCTTTTGGGCTTTTTGACCTGTGAGGTGTAATTTGAGATGAAATTTCCCAAACTAGTGCAACTTGAAAAGTATTTCCATGCAGGGTGTAAGTCGTATGCAGTGGAAACGACTTTCGAAATGAAGTCATATATGAGAAACACGAGTGATTATTTTAAAACAAGTCAAACTTCTGAGGTACGACTTATTAACCCGTTATATTTTTTAAAACAAAATAATGCAAGTTGTATTCTTCATTCACGACTTGCGGAGTTAATTTTCTTTTTAGAAAAAAATGAAAGTTGTCAACCGCGTATACAATTTGCATTGTATAAGAGATGTACCTGAAGAAAAACTTCTAGCTAAAATGCAAGTTTTTTTATCCAAAATCAGTCGCAGCAAGTACATACTTAAACATCTGAATTAAAGCTGTTACAACCTTAAAGCTATTTCCTCTCACCATAGCATAAACGCCCAATAATATTTGAGAACAAAGAGAGCTCGTATATATATGAAGCATTCAAGACATGCAGCAAAACACTTGAGACATGCACATCTATTAAGTCATGCGCTAGAAGTACCAAGAAAGAAAGACATCATCCATGGTACCCAATTATAGATATAACTTATAACAACCCATATTTTTAATACCCCATCCTCCAAATCCCCATCATCTGAGAGAAGGAGAAGTTGAGGGGATATTATAGGATGTCGCAGAAAGAGCTAGAGGAAAGAAGGATTTCAGTTAGTTGTTGAGTCATCGAAGTTTCTTTTTTCTAAAGAGAAACAGCTGTTATGTTTTTTCGGATGATAGTGTTTTTTTACTATCAAGACCTCATTTTGACTAACGGTCAGAACCGTTAGTCTTAGAATTCAATCCTCTACCTTTTTGCTAAAATGTGTCCTGACATCCAAAAATATAAATAATATTTTATATTCGGGCAGAAAATCGATCGGGTAGACGATTCAAGTTGTCTTAGAGTTTTTCAAAAACCTTGAGCCAATGATTTTCATACCAGGGCTATGTTAAATCATTTGGGGACTTCTACAAATGTCGTGCGGATTTTTCAAAATGTCGGGAGATGAATTGACCAAATTGTCCTTGGTTAGTTTTCACTAAGTAACTATTATTACTTTTACCTATTTCTTAAGTATTAAGTCACCTAATAAATACACTATTCTTCACTCACTTTTCTCTCATCATTCTCGCTGGTCTCTCTCTCCCCCTTACTTCCTTCCTTCCTTCTTCTTCTTCTTCTTTCTTCTTCCTTCTTCCTTTCTCCATTTTCTCTTTTTTTCATTTCTTCATCTCCATTTTCACTCAACTTCTTCAAGCTTTCTCAAGGAGATTTGTTAAGCAAAGTTGCTTAGCTCATCCTCCTCTATCACCTAAGAGGTATAGATTTCATCTTTGAGCTCTCAATCTTTATTTTTCTCCATTGATTTTCATGAGTTTCAATTCTAGATCTAAACTTCAAAAATTTCTAGAAAATTTTAGAAAAATCATTTGGATGCCAAACCAATTTCTATGATCTAGTATCATCCCCTACTATCATAATCCAAGAGCTTGAAATCAAATAAGCTCTCTAGCCTATTTTTCTTAAAGAGGCCGAATGAGTGTATATTTGGAGAAAATGGGTTTTTACATTCTGGAGCAATTTCGCTTTGCGAAATAAAATCGCTTAGCGAAATTCTGACAGCTTTACTTCCTTTCAATTTTCGCTTAGCGAAATAAAATCGCTTAGCGGATTTCTGGTAGTTTTACTTCCTTTCTTAAATCATCTTCATTTCAACCTATACACAAAATACAAGGAGCTTATGATTTAATTATATAAATTTGTGGTTGTGTTTTGTGATATAGAATCGGACGGGACTCGAACTTCCGACAGCGCACCCGATTGAAAGTTGCAGAGCCGCATTCGGAATACCTCGGGAATATCATTAAGGTGGGAGAAAGAACCGCAATATCGTCGGGGAGGCAAGCTTTAAATAATATATATTGATATGCGTAGGGCGACCCAAACCCTACTAGAGGTCGTTTGACCGTTAGGTTGATATTTACTGTATGTCGAGGTTGTCTGTGTTGTGATTGAATATTTGATATATTATATGTGATGTGTGTATGATGTCTATTATATGCTATAATTGATTAAATGTTATTTATTTGTAAGTTGATTTTACTGTTGAATATATATTCTGGCTGTTGTTGATGTCTCTTGTGACTGCTGATGTCTGAGTAGAACTAGGCAGTGATTTCTGATAAATCGGGTGATGAATGTGTGGTGAGAAAGTCGAGGTTATATATATGTTGTAGTGTTCAACATAGTGATATAGTTGATCTGTTGTTGTTGTGATGGGAGTTGATACTCGGTTAAGCCGGATGAAAGTTGGTCGTGGTTGTATATAAGTCGTGGTTGAGGCACTAAGTGTTGATCCTGAGATGAGTCGGTGAGATTCATGTTGCATAGTTGTTATTCATCACTG
Source organism: Ammopiptanthus mongolicus (assembly GCA_039655645.1). Classification (NCBI taxonomy): domain Eukaryota; kingdom Viridiplantae; phylum Streptophyta; class Magnoliopsida; order Fabales; family Fabaceae; genus Ammopiptanthus; species Ammopiptanthus mongolicus. The sequence goes on along the minus strand of CM077346.1, from coordinate 26,573,282 downwards.
TGTTGGCATACGAGCGATTCCGATCTTACCTGCGCAGAGATGGTCGTACCGATTAGTTTGGTGTAGGGACGATTTCGATCTTACCTGCGGGGAGATGGTCGTACCCGTTAATCGAATTGTAGACGGACGAGTGAATATCTCGACCTAGCCTGCGGGCGGGGGAATACGTCGTTACTGAAAGTTGAGTTATTAACGGACGGACGAGTGCTCCGACCTAGCCTGCGGGCAGGGGAACATGTTACCGTAAGTTGCGTTGTTGACGGGCGAATATTCCATCCTGGCCTACGGACGGGGGAATATGTCGTACCCATGAGACGATTTGGGCCTGCGGGCTTTAGACTGAACCTTACCTTATGGGGCGTGGCATAGTGATGATTGGGACACCTTGATCCGTTGGGGATGTCGCGTCGTGATCGCGTCCATATAGTCATTAGTTGCATGAGTGTGAAAGACAGTAGTTAAGGGAAAAATTATCCGGAAGTTGTTTGGTTGCCACTGTTGTGATTTGGTGTGTTGCTATATATATACATTATTTATATCGTTGTTTTTCCCATGTATGACATATTACTGTTTCTTATCTCCTGTACTTTTCTATGTCGTATTTTGTTTGTTCTCGACTATACGAGAAGACCCTAATGAGGAATTTCCAGAGGAGATTGATGGCATACCTGTTGAGCCTGATGCCGGCGGGAGAGCCTCGGATCCCAATGCTGGGGGACCTTGAGCGCCAAGAGAAGACGTCTGATGTATCTTCATTTCCGCTTCTATGTTTTTATGTGAAGTCTTTTATATTTGGTATCAGTGTTGTAGGCTCTACTGATGGAGCCAGTACTATTATGTCTGTATCTATTATTATGGTATCAGTATGTATTTAATGTTTTAATAATTCCGAAATTTTATACTACTACGCTACGCTATAACTCTAAATATTATAAGTGGGGTCACCAATGAGACCTCCTAGGAAGAGGTTGTCTCAGCTCTGATGAACCCCCATGCATGAAATGGTGAGAGATTTATGATGGGTCTCATGCTGCATGCGTGAAGTGTAGCACACAACAATGGTTCACATGCCAACAAAGGTATTTCAAGAGGACGTCATTCATGTGAGATTCTTATAATACCGCATAACAACACAGACATCTTCAAGAGGACATGTTTGCATGCAGCAAGTGAAAAAAATGAAGTGAAGCTTAAGGAAGAGATTCTTAAACCAAAATCTTATATCACATATGCAAGTTGTATACAAGGTTGACGACTTGCACCTAAAAATATATATATATTACACAAGTCGTAAATGTGGATTACGACTTGCCTAAGTTGGTTTTAAAAAATGATGAAAGAAGTCGCATTTGACTTCGATGACTTTCTATTTTTTTCTAAGGAAAAAATTAACTCTACAAATCGTTAATTAAGAATACGACTTGGGTTATTTTATTTTAAAAAATATAAGGGGTCAGTAAGTCGTATCTCACTTTCACGACTTGCTTTAAAATAATATGTCGTTTTTCATGCATACGACTTAATTTTGGAAAGTCACACTCTCTACATACGACTTGCACCTTGCATGGAAATGTTGAGTCTCCAAAATTTCTGATGTTCATTTACCATAGTTTTGACGAGAGTAAAAACAGTTATTTAAAGATTTAATTGAACCCGTCTGTGGTGTTTAATTCATCTACTCAGTATGCAAATTAAAACATTAAGTGTCTATATGAACTGAGCTTTAGCGTGTTATCATTCGTCAGAACAAGGAACTGTTCACTCTTCTGAACTTGGATAAGTTCACTCGTCTGAACTAACTTAATTTCACTCATCTGAACTAACTAAAGTTCACTTGTCTGAACTAAGGAAAGTTCACCCGTCTAATGAAGTTTTCAACTGTCTGATCAAAGGAAGACTCACCCGTCTGAAAGACTACGTAACTAACGTCATCTTTTTAATAAAGAGTCAATCCGTCTAATGAATTTACTCACCCGTCTGGTAACTAACGTTGAAGAATATATTGGATGAAAGCTGTCTCGTCTCTGATAAGCTATTTCAACAAAGTGCTTTACCTGAACACAACTGCATCTTACACCAAAAGGGAAAGTCTTCCCTCTGCTAGCAAAAAGCACGTATAAAGACCTGCTGAGACCAAAGGTGTATCAGAAGTCTTTATCACTCTGATGAAAGAGAACAAGCGAAATTCCCAATGCTTTAATGGCTGATCAGAATGACTCTTTTGCATTTAATGAAGATCTGCAAAAGGCCAAGCTTTCAAACATTGTGTCTAACGGTTTTAAAACCTTGAAGCCTATTTAATGAAGATGACTTTGAAGATTCAAGCACAGAACGAACCCAGCATTCAAAGAGCAATTAATCTGTGCATTTATATCTTCATTCTTTCATTATTTATTCTTCAATCATTTGAAGTTATTATGCATTCTTTAGAACTTCACATTTAATACACTTGTCTGAGTGCTTGTGAAAGACTTGCAACTTGTAATTTACATTACAACTTCTTTCAAACAAACCCGTCTGAGCCTGAAGAGGCTAGGTGTGCAAACAATACCTGCTGGAGCCTGAAGAGGCCAGGTGTGAAAATAATACTTGTCTAGCCTGTAACCTGATTCAGTTATAGTGAGAAAACTTGGTGCTGCCAAGGACTGGACGTAGTCTCATTGTTAAGGGGTGAACCAGGATAAAACCTGCAGAGTGATCTCTCTCTTTCCCTTTACTCTTTAGTTTGATTATTTATCTTAACTATCATTTAACTAAAAGGGTTCATAACTGTGTTCATCAAACCATTTTCATCTTGCATGTTCGTGTGCTTTCTGTGAAAACCTTCAGACGAGTTATTAGTCTGATTGATCTGTCTTAGTCTACTTGTCTATTCCTTACACCCGTTTGTGCATGCGCAAAAGTTCTTAATTCCACATAAATTTGTCAAACACCATTCAACCCCCCTTCTAGTGTTTGCATCTGTCTATTTCAGTTGGTATCAGAGCTCAGTCTCTGGGTTAAGAACCTAACGGTGTAGAGAAAAGATCCTAAAGAATAGACAATGACTTCTGGAGCAAGCTCAAGTGGGAACCCCCAACCTGAAGGAGGCTCTATGACCAGACCCCTTTTCTTCAATGGTGTAAATTACAACTACTGGAAAGAAAGATTTCACTAGTTCATTTTGTCAACAAACTCTGATGTGTGGGATATCATCACTGATGGTCCTTACACTCCTCAAAATGATGATGGCTCAGACAAGCCGAATGCTCAATGGACACCTGCAGAAAAGACAAGATGAGATCTAAACCATAAAGCCAGATATGCTATAATTATGTGCTCTCAGTCCAGAAGCGTTCAAAAAGGTATATTCTTGTGATTCTGCTAAAAAAATGTGGGACTCCTTATCTGTCACACATGAAGAAACTGCTAAGGTAAAATAATCTAAAATTTCTATTCTTATTAGAAAGTATGAATTATTTACCATGGATGAAGGTGAATCTGTTGCTCAAATGATTGGAAGATTCCAAACTATTACAAATGGTTTGAAATCTCTTGGTAAAATATATGCTAATGCTGAGAAAGTTGCTAAGATTCTCATAAGTCTTCCAAGGCAGTGGAGACCTCTTGTCACTGCTATATCTTAAGCCAAGGATCTCACCTCCTTGACTATGGATGAACTTCTTGGCACACTCACTGTTCATGAGCAAGACCTCAATGAGGATGTGTCAATCAAAAAGAGCAAAGCCATTGCTCTAAAGGTTGATCTAAAGGCATCCAAAGCCTTAAAAGCTTCAAAGGCAGATAAGTCTGACTGTGCAATACACGAGTCTGAAAATGACGATTCTGACAGTGATGAAGAGACTTCTCTTATGACCAGAAAGATGAGAAAACTCTGGAAGAAGAATAAATTTCAAAAGGAGAGACCCTTTAGAAAATTCCACAAAGAATCCACATCAAAAGACAAGAGTCTTATTGTCTGCTATGAGTGCAAAAAGCCTGATCACATCAAAACTGAATGCCCTCTTTTAAAGAAATCTTCCAAAAAGAAGTTCTTCAGAAAGAAAAAGAAAGGAATTATGGCCACATGGGAAGATCTTGAATGTTCATCTTCTGAAGGAGAAGAGACAGAAGAGGAAACTAATCTTTGTCTGATGGCCAATACAGATTCAGAACTTGGAACTGAGGTACATTCTGAACTTGAGGAATTGTATGATGCTTATGAAGAGGTGGTAGAGGAATCCAAAGGCTTATCTAAGGCCTTCAAATCCCTCAAGAGAGAGTATGTTAAGTTCTTTAGTGAGCATAAACAAAAATCTCAAGAGTGTGAGTGTTTGATGGCCAATACAGATTCAGAACTTGGAACTGAGGTACATTCTGAACTTGAGGAATTGCATGATGCTTATGAAGAGTTGGTAGAGGAATCCAAAGGCTTATCTAAGGCCTTCAAATCCCTCAAGAGAGAGTATGTTAAGTTCTTTAGTGAGCATAAACAAAAATCTCAAGAGTGTGAGTGTTGTGCAAAATAGTGATATGTGCAAGTGTACACAACCGTAACAAGTAATAAAGAGTGACTAAAGATCGTTCCCACGAGGATTTAAATGTTTTGAATACAAATTTTAAATTTACTTTTTCTCTTTAGCTTAATAAAATAAAGATTGATTGACAACATGAAAATAAATGGAGTGATGAGGTATCAGAACAGTAAGTAAGAAACGCAAGGAAGTAATAAAAGCAACAGTTGGATGTTTTAAAACAGAGATAAAAACAGCTAGGATTCTAATCCTTTGTAATCTTAACTTCAGGGTAATTTACGCTTCAGGATGCTACAACATTTAGTCTAGGAATTACGGTTTGCTTTCCAGCAGTAGAACTGAGTTCATTAAAAGCTTCTTATTCCTAAGTTCAAATTACTTTCCCTCAGCTATCAATTAAGTACGTCCAGCTACTTAAAGATATGAAGGCTATTCCTAGCTCATTCAACACAATTAATTTTCCAATTAATAGCTCTATCTTTATATTCTAATCAAGTCCATTAACTTGGTTTTTCCAAACTTAGTTAGCTAGTAAATCAGGTCAGTTGATCAAGCTAATCTGACATTAAACATAAAATCAGAATAGAAGAAATTGAATAACATCCATAACATTGAATTACCCTTCAGTATAATTACAAATTCATAGAATCCTAGCTAAAGGAAATTAGCTCATAATGAGCTTGAAGACAAAACAAGCTAAAGGAAGAGAAAAGAATAGCATAAAGCGTAAAAATGAAATTACAGAGGGGACAATAGAGATGACGGTTGGCTGCCATCGTACCAAGCTGTGCCTCTCACTATTTATAGTAGTGCTCCCCAAATAGGGTTTCCAACTCTCTCTCATGCACTTTTGGGCTTTTACAAAATTCAACAATAATAAGATAATTCTTGGCCCAATTCCCAAGTACATCCAGCTGAGGTCTGCATTTCTCTTTCCGCGTTTAGGACAGCACTGCAGGTTCTTTGTCTTGTAGTGAGGGTGTGCTGAGCTGGCAAATCTTTAGCCTTGTAGTGATTCTCTTCCCAGACGCTGCAATATTCCAGAGCAGCTCTTTTCAGCTCAAATACCTGATTCCCTGCTCAATACTTCAAACATATTTTTAGTTATCAATTTACAAAATTAACAACTTTTTCAGCATTTGGACAATTCTCTCAATTATTATTTCATCCAATCAAAATTCAACTTTAATACTCAAAATTACTTAACACTGATTTAGTTAAAAAGGATAGTAATAACTCTTATTTCTAAGCGTTATCAGTGAGAAGCTGGCCAAAGAGAATAGCCAGTTGAGGACTGAAAAGTCTGATGAAGCTTCGATCTCAAGTGAAACATCACATTCTGAAGAAGTTGTCAAACTTCAACAGAAAGTGAAGGAGCTCACTTCTGATCTTGCTAGATTTGTTAATGACAGAGATAATCTGACAAAACTGCTTGGATGTCAGAGACACTCTCTTCACAAAGAAGGCATTGGATATGATCATCAAGCTGATCATAAAGTATCAACAAAATCCTCAACTGTCTATGTTAATCCCATTCTAGTTAGAATTAGACCCGTCTGTAACTTCTGTGGAAAAGTTGGACATGTTATGTCTAAGTGTTTTCACAAGAAGAAGAAGAAGTCTTCACAGACTCCTAGAGCTAACAAAAAAGGACCCAGAAAAATATAGGTACCTAAAGATAAAATAATCTCTATTACAGACATCCTTAATAGGACAAAGCAGACGCCTTTGCTGGTACCTGAACAATGGCAGCTCGCGACATATGACAGGAGAAAGGTCTATGTTCCAAGACCTCCAGTCTAAAAATGGTGGATATGTTGCCTTTGGAGGCAATCAAAAAGGAAGGTGTTGGTACAATTGGTGGTAAACCCCCTCTTTCCTCAATCTCTAATGTGCTTATGGTTGAAGGACTAAGACACAATGTACTTAGCATAAGTCAATTATGTGATAGTGGATTTGATGTCTCCTTCACTAGAAATGAATGCATAGTCAAAGACAAGAGTGACAAGACCCTCTTTTCAGCTAATAGACAGCAAAATCTTTATAAGATTGAGCTAACTGAACTTTCAGATCAAAGTGTAACCTATCTGATGTCTAAAGAGGATGAAAGATGGTCATGGCATAAGAAACAAGAACATGCTAGTATGAAACTTATTTCGAAATTAAAAAAGGATAATCTTGTGAGAGGATTGCTTGATATTAGTTTTAAGAAAGATGTTTTGTATGATGCATGTCAGAAAGGTAAACAAGTAAAATCAAGTTTCAAATCAAAAAACCTTGTATCAACCTCTAGACCTATTCAGTTGTTACACATGGATCTGTTTGGACCCGTTAGTATTGCCAGTTTAGCTGGAAGAAAATATGGATTTGTCATTGTTGATGACTATTCTAGATTTATATGGGTACTTTTCTTAACCCACAAGGATGAGTCCTTTAAGGTCATCTCTGTATTCTGTAAGAAAGTACAAAATGAGCAAGGATTTTGTATTTCTACCCTTAGAAGTAATCATGGGGGAGAATTTGAAAATGAGCAATTTAGACTGTTCTGTGAAGAGAATGGAATTTCTCATAACTTCTCTGCACCAAGAACTCCACAGCAAAATGGAGTGGTTGATAAAAAGAACAGATCTCTGCAAGAGATGGCTAGATCAATGCTCAATGAAAATAATCTCTCTACGTACTTCTGGGCTGAAGCAGTAAACACTGCATGTTACGTGCAAAATAGAATACTTATAAGGTCTATCCTAAAGAAGACTCCTTATGAATTGTGGAAAGGGAGAAAACCCAACATATCTTACTTCCATACATTTGGATGTGAATGCTTCATCTTAAATACCAAGGATCAACTTGAAAAGTTTGATTCCAAAGTAGACAAAGGTATCTTCATTAGATATTCTAAAGTGTCTAAGGCATATAGAGTTTTTAACTCTAGAACCTCTGTTGTTGAGGAATCCATTCATGTAAAATTCAATGATAATTTAAAGACTGATAGGGAACTATCAGATCTAGAAGATGATCTTGCAGGACTCGACCTTACCCAGCAGACGAGTCAACAGGCAGACGTATCTAAAATTGAGTCTGCTGAGGAATCTGTCAGACAAGTGGAGCAGACGAGTAAACATCAGAATGATGATCTCAAAAGAGACTAGAAATTCAAAGTTCATCATCTTGAAGATCTTATCATTGGAAGTCCCTTTGAAGGTGTTAGAACAAGATCAGGCTTAAGAGAGTCAAGCAATATGGCTTTTTTATCTGAAGTTGAACCAAAGCATATTGAGGAAGATCTTGAAGATTGCCATGCAAGAGGAACTTAATCAATTTAAGAGGAATGATGTCTGGAAACTTGTCCCCAAACTAACAGACAAGTCTATTATAGGAACAAGGTGGGTTTTCAGAAACAAGCTAGATGAAGATAACAAAATCATCATAAACAAAGCAAGGTTAGTAGCTCAAGGCTACTACCAACAAGAAGGTATTGACTATACTGAGACTTTTGCATCTGTAACTAGAATAGAAACTATTCGTATACTCATGTCATATGCTGCACAACATCAAATCACTTTATTTCAAATGGATGTAAAAAGTGCTTTTTTAAATGGAATAATTGAAGAAGAAGTTTATGTTAAACAACCTCCTGGATTTGAAGATAATGAAAAACCAGATCATGTTTTCAAACTTAAAAAGGCTTTATATGGTTTGAAACAAGCACCTAGAGCATGGTATGATAGACTTGGTTCTTTTCTTATGAATAATGGTTTTATAAGAGGAAAAGTTGATACAACTTTATTTAAGAAAAGCGCAAAAGATAACTTCACAGTAGTTCAGATATATGTTGAGGATAATATTTTTGGAGCTACTAATGAAAAATTGTGCAAAGAATTCTCTAAGCTGATGCAAGTCGATTTTGAAATGAGCTTGATGGGAGAATTAAAGTTCTTCCTTGGACTGCAAATCAAGCAGACGAGTGATGGTATCAACATCCATCAACAAAAGTACATCAAGGAGATTCTAAAGAAATACAAAATGGATAGCTCAAAGGTTATGAAAACTCCCATGCAAACTAATGTTAATCTAAGCAAAGATGATGAAGGTAAAAAGGTAAACCAAACTGTCAACAAAGGTATGATTGGATCTCTTCTTTGTTCAACATCTAGCAGACCTGATATTCAATTTAGTGTCTGTATGTGTGCTAGATTCCAATCTGATCCCAAAGAATCTCATCTTAAGGCTGTTAAAAGAATCTTTAGATATTTGCTTGGAACCACTAATCTTGGTTTAATGTACTTGAGAACATAAGATTACAGATTAGTTGGTTTTTGTGATGCTGACTTTGCTGGAGATAGACTTGAAAGGAAAAGCACCAGTGGAAGATATCACTTCATTGGAGCAAACTTAGTCTCCCGGTCAAGCAAAAGACAGACGACTATCGTCCTCTCAATTGCAGAAGCAGAATATGTCTCTGCTGTAAGTTGCTGCTCCTAGCTTTTATGGGTAAAACATCAACTTGAAGATTACTCTATATTTGAGCATAATATATCTGTCTGGTGTAATAACTCAAGTGCTATTTGCTTAACTAAGAATCCCATACAACATTCTAAGGCTAAGCACATAGAAATCAAACACCACTTCATAAGAGATTATATTCAAAAAGGTGTATTTGATGTTAAGTTTGTTAAAACTGAAAATCAATGGGCTGATATCTTTACAAAACCATTAGCTGAAGATAGGTTTAAGTTTATAAGAGATAACTTGAATATACATTGCCTTGTTGAAAAACCTGTCTGATGAGTTTTGTGTTACACATCTATGTTTACTCGTCTGACCCTATGAGTCATTCGTTTCTTTTAAAATTCTTTTTAAATGGATATTATCCTTTAAATGCCGTTTCATTATCTGAGGCAAAATGTGTACGTGGCTGATTTTGTTTTATTTTAAATCTGAACCGTTCATTCTAAAATCTCCATCCATACGTTTTCAAAATCACTCTCTTTTCATTTCACTCGTTTCGTCTTCTTCCTCTCTCTCTCTCAAACTCCCAAACTTCTCTAAACCCTAAACCCTAACTTCTCTGTAATGGCACCCCCAAAGCAACTCTCTGCCGATGTCATTGCTAAGCCTTACAACCTGGATGTTGACGTTGTCAACAAGATCATCCCAGGGAAACTCATTGACCTTACGGCTCTAAGTCGGTTGGGTTTGGATGTGCTTGAAGAGCTCAACCATTCCAAATGGACTCTGTTCTTCGACATGAAGGAGCTTGTGAATCCCAAGTTGGTCACTGATTTCTGGACTAACGCCGTCATCGTTCGCTCTGGATTAACGCTCGTGTTTCCAACCAGTGCTTCTCCTTCTCCCTCAATACTCTGGAACTCGTAACTGGATGCCCTAGGATGGCGCTGGTTATGAAGAAAAATGGGAAGATTTAGTAAGCCAGAGCGACATCAACATCGCCCTTTTTGGTAACCCTAACCCTCCAAATCTCAAATCCATTAACCTTGTTCCCAAGTGTCGTTTCTTGCTCAAGCTTTTGCAAGAATGTGTCCTACCTAGGAAAGGGTCCAGAGACTATATCTCTAAGATGGATACATTTGCCCTCTTTCATCTCATCCACAAAATCAAGGTAGACATCAGTGACCTAATCTTCAACCATTTCATGTCATTGACTAAGAGAACTCATTCTGCTACCTATCCCTCTGGCATGCTTCTAACCAAGCTCTTTAGAGTCAAAATCTTTGTCCCTGATGAGGTCACCTATGTGGATATGGCTCGTCCTTTAGCCAAACAAACAAGGTCACCTATGTGGATATGGCTCCTCCTTTAGCCAAACAAATTATCTCCTTAATAAGGTTCTCAACCCCTGTTCAATCCTCTGAGGATCAGAAGGGTAAAACTGTTGCTGAATCAACCAATGAGTCTGAAACCTCTGCATCTGACAACATTTGGAAACCCTCTAGAAAGTTTGCTAGCCAAAGCAGCCCCTTTCTTCTAGTCACCCAAATGTTTCCACTGGGTCAGAAGAAAATGCTCTTTTTCTCACCTTTAAAAGGAGGAATCTGACTCCCAAGAGGAAAGCTCTTGTTGTGGAGGATTCGGAAATTGCCCCTTCTCAAGCTATGCTGAGTGAGAATGTCACTAGTGAAGAGACTGCATCTGCTCAGGGGGAGCAACTGCCAAAGCCTTTAGGAAAAACCTTGGACAAACCAGCATTTTGTCCAGGCCTAATTCCTAAAAGGAAGAGAACTGGTATACCTGTTATAGCTGCTGCTATAGAAGCTCCTCATATTAGCCAACCTGTTGTTTTTGTGGCTCCTAAACGCATCAAGCTTAGAATGTCAGAAAACTCTACTCTTGGAGAGTATTCACCCTCATCATCATCCTCTTCATCTCACAATGAACAACTGCCTTCACCAATTCCGGAACACTCTTATGAAATTATGTCTGATATATGTTATGTTTTCAGGGATTCAACTCCTACCAAAACAATTGGCATTTCATATTTTTTGTTCCAATCTGACTTGCAACATTTACTGCTTGCAAGTGTCTCTCACCTCTCGGTCATTCCTCCTCCTCCCTTTCACTTTACAAATCTCTGTCAAGATATTTATGTTTTGGAACCTATTGTTATCATATTTCATCACCCTGATCCTCACATAATCCATCCTAACACTGTAGTAATTCTTCCACGCATTTCTAGACCATGTTTCATTCTAATTTTTGGATCGTATTCCTTCATGGAATATCTTGATCTATTAATCCCTGATTCTCCCTCTCCCTCTCTTTGTGCTAAACCCTTATCCCCACCTTCTCATCCCTCTCTTCGCTTTCTTCTGTCCTCTGTCTTTCCCTCACCTCCAGAGGCTCACTCCTCTGATGATTCCTTTCATATGATCACCTTTCTACCTCTTATCTTCTATAGAAATCGTCACTTAAGTTTCTTTCCCCGGATTTCTGAAGCCTTCTCTATCCCCTCTGCACTATCTGTCTATGCTCTTCCCTGGCATTCTAATGACTCTGCTCATCCCATTCCTGTGCCCAGATGAGTTCTTCAAGATTTTCATTTTGAAGTGGCATCACTCAGGACCTTGGTAGAAGCTGCTCACCCAGATCTTGCTGTAGAAAGAAGAGCTAGAGCTGATCTAGAAGCTAGAGTAGAAGCTCTTTTTGCTCTTTTTAATACCTATTTGTAATCTTTTTCTCTTGTACACAGCCAATGATGTATAAATATCAGTATCTTTTCTTCTCTCCTTCTCTCTTTTTATTGTTTTTGATAATGACAAAAGGGGGAGAACATAAAATATATGACTGAGAAAATACTAAGATAAAAGATCATAAGAATAAATGCTTATCTGTCTGAGTATGTTACATAAATGGAACAACGTTTTAACCTGTCTGATCATGTTACAATCGTCTAATACAAATACATGTCTTCTTAATGTGAATTTTCTTAAGTTCATTAAATCATTTAACATGTTTTGTCATCATCAAAAAGGGGGAGATTGTTGAGTCTCCAAAATGTCAGATGTGCATTTACCATAGCTTTGATGAGGGTAAAATAGTTATTCAATGATTTAATTGAACCCGTCTGTGGTGTTTAACTCGTCTACTCAGTATGCAGATTAAAACATTAAGTGTCTATATGAACCGAGCTTTCGCGTGTTATCATTCATCTGAACAAGGAACTGTTCACTCGTCTGAACTTGGATAAGTTCACTCGTTTGAACTAAGTAAAGTTCACTCATCTGAACTAAGGAAAGTTCACCCGTCTAATGAAGTCTTTTGCCGTCTGATCAAAGGAAGACTCACCCGTCTGAAAGACTACGCAACTGATGTCATCTCTTTAATAAAGAGTCATCCCGTCTAATGAATTTACTCACCCGTCTGGTGACTAACGTTGAAGAATATATTGGATGAAAACTGTCTCGTCTCTGATAAGCTATTTCAACAAAGTGCTTTACCTGAACACAACTGCATCTTCACCAAAAGGGAAAGTCTTCCCTCTGCTAGCAAAAAGCACGTATAAAGACCTGCTGAGACCAAAGGTGTATCAGAAGTCTTTATCACTCTGATGAAAGAGAACAACAGAAGTTCCCAATGCTTTAATGGCTGACTAAAACGACTCTTTTACATTTAATGAAGATCTGCAAAAGGCCAAGCTTTCAAACATTGTGTCTAACGGCTTTAAAACCTTGAAGTCTATTTAATGAAGAAGACTTTGAAGATTCAAGCACAGTACGAACCCAGCATTCAAAGAGCAATTACTCTGTGCATTTATATCTTCATTCTTTCATTATGTATTCTTCAATCATTTGAAGTTATTACGCAGTCTTTAGAACTCACATTTAATACACTCGTCTGAGTGCTTGTGAAAGACTTGCAACTTGTAATATACTTTACAACTTCTTTCAAACAAACCCGTCTGAGCCTGAAGAGACTAGATGTGCAAACAATACTTGTTGGAGCTTGAAGAGGCTAGGTGTGAAATAATACTTGTCTGTCCTGTAACCTAATTCAGTTATAGTGAGAAAACTTTGTGCAATCAAGGACTGGACATAGCCTCATTGTTAAGGGGTGAACCAGGATAAAACCTGCTGAGTGATCTCTCTCTTTCCCTTGACTCTTTAATTTGATTATTTATCTTAACTACCATTTAACTAAAAGGGTTTATAACTGTGTTCATCAAACCATTTTCATCTTGCATGTTTGTGTGCTTTCTGTGAAAACCTTCAGACGAGTTATTAGTCTGATTGATCTGTCTTAGTCTACTCGTCTATTCCTTACACCCGTCTGTGCTTGCGAAAAAGTTCTTAATTCCGTATAAATTTGTCAAACACTATTCAACTCCCTTCTAGTGTTTGCATCTGTCTATTTCAGGAAATACTTTTCAACTTGCACTAATTTGGAAAATTTCATCTCAAATTACACCCGACTTTTCAAAAAGTCGTTTCTTTTTTCTAATTTGGAAAAGACTTTTTTAAAATGAGATTGTTTTTAGGGTTATATATGCTTTTGGTCACTATAAAATGAGTGAATTTTGGTTTTGGTTACTGTAAAAAAAAAAATTGGTTTTTGTCCTTCTAAAATCTAAAATCGTTATTTCTAGTCCCTACTGTCATGTAAAATTCATTAACTAGTTATGTGTATACTAGAAGGTCATATGGTTATCCCAAATGACGCACAATGACCTCTATTGTGTCATGTTACTATATGATTCCCCTAAAAATTTTCTTGAAACCTAAAATACATTATATTTATCTACCATAAAATGAATGCAAGGGACTAAAAACGGTGATATTAAATTTTAGAGAGTTGAAAACCAAATAAAAACAATTTACAGGGATCAAAATCAAAATATGCTCATTTCCACCCTGTTCCAAGAAGCCTATAACTCCAGCAAAGGTACAAGAACTCGCCCAAGCTGGTATCCACCATTTCCTCCAAAAGGCAAAACCCTCATTGATCCCCTGCCTTTTCAACTTTCAAACACCTTTCCTAAACTTCATTCGTATTTACCCTCACCTTCTAGAGGAGACCATGTGGTTTTTATGGTGTTTTTCCGTCCTTTATAAGACAGCTATTGAAATCCATCTTCTCACTGTGTACTACTACCTGTGCAATGAAGCCAACCAAGATTCCAATCTATGGAACTTCTTTCAGTGGTATGCACCATTGCTGTGGTCAGAGACGGATCTAGGCCTTAGGAAATGGGGGCAATTGCCCCCACTAGACAAACAAAATTTAAATAAAAATATTTAATAATTATGATTTTGTCCCCATAAAAAAATAGATGATACCCCCATATGTCAAATTATTACTTATCTTTTGGTGAGAATAAAAATTATTTTTGTAATCTATTATCTTTTGTTCAATGAATTGCTTCTCATTTCTCACATATTGATGTATGTTTCACATTGAAATCAAACCACGTCATATCTGATCTATTTAATATCAATTTTTTTATAGTTTATATTATATTTATAATATTTTCTTTAGTAAAAATATTTATAAATTATTTTTTGCCCCCACTAATCAAAATTTCTGGATCCGTCCCTGGCTGTGGTGGAGACAGGAATTGCACAAAATAATCCAGAAATATAATATTTGGAACATCCCAGCTTCAAAATCTCATGAGGTGGCAACCATCTTCATTATCCATAAACCATATTGCATGAGCCAATCAGAACAACTGAGATGAAAACCAAATAAATTTTTTTATAGGAATCAAAACCAAAATTCGTTCATTTTATAGGAATCACAAACATATTTAACCCTTATTTTTAAGATGAACAAGTAATAATATATCTATCTTAAATTATTTAATGAGTTAAAATCTTTGTATATTTTATCAAATCAAAAGTGAATATATCCATATTAATTAACTCACTTTAAAAAACGAGTCTTATCCTCCATACTTCAACATCTTGGCCTAAGAGATATGAGAGACGGAGAGAGAGAGAAAGAGAGTCACATGACGTGGGAGCTGGAAAAGAGACACCCACATCAACATCAACACACATCGTCATAGACTTCATCATATATATTTTGAAACCCAGGTCTTCAATGTTCAAAACCAGGTATGTCAAACACTTTGTCCTTCTTCGCCATCGATGCCCCTAAACACAGTTATGTTGGTTATCCGTGCCAAACACTTTGTCCTTTTTTCATCATAGAGTCACATGAGAGACACGATGTCAATATCAAATTATAGTCATGTATCGAGGTGTTCTTTTTATATTCACTGAATTATTCTTCTGATTCCACTCAATATCATGACAACTTTTTTGATACTTGCTGTGTTTTTTCACAATTCTCTTTATTTTTAAAATATCAAATGTAATTTTACCGAAATCGTAAGAATTTGTTAAAATCAAATGACCTTTTAATGCAAAACTCTGATATTACCATTAAATCCGACTCAATTATTGTATAGAAGTTACGTAGATCTGAGCACCAACTCCGTTTATAAATCAACCCACGTGCATGTGATGAGGATCGCATGGATTTGAATGCTAATCGTATTATCGTGTCACATTTTAATATATTAAATTAAATAGGAACATACTAAAAAGTGACCTAAAAAAATTGGTTAAAGAATTCATTAAAAATAATTTTTTCTTGAAAAATTAAATATCTAACTTATCAAAATATTAAATATATTAATCCTAATAATTTTTTTCTTTTTTTGATATCTTAAATAATATTCTTGAAACACTTGTTTGCATTCTCCAATTAAATATATCATTTTTTTATCATTAGTGGACTACACGCATTATTTCAAATTTGTATAATTTTTATCTTCTAATTTTGTCGAATGATTTTCATCACAACTACACTATAATTTTGCCACCTATACTTGATGTGAGGTAGGCGTGTTCAAGACTTGGGTCGCCCTATTAAAAGAGTCTGACTCAAAGCTAATTGTGACAAAGTCAAATTTTAGAAAAGATTTACTCTCCTTTTTTATTTAGATTATTTTTAACGTAAATGTAAAAATAATATTTTTTGAGATAATTATTTTGGAAGTTATGTAAGAAAAATTTTCTTCCAACATGATTTTCAAACGTAATTTTATCTTTATAGAATCTAAAACAAATGGACTCCTAATAAACTTGAGTCCATACGTTGGAGTAATGTTTTGAGTTGTCCCGATGCGGTACAGTGTCCCGTATGCTTTTCAAACTTATATTTCTTTTACAATTAAATATAAATTATAAGATTTCTTGACTTAAATTAATAACTTTTTACTTAATATGGTAATATATTTATATTAAATAATCAGTTGTGAAATGTATATTATAAAATATAAAATATACCTTAATTGAAGTTTTTTATTTCTTTAATTCTATAATTCAGTTATGCATAATGTTTAAAATTATACATTATGTCAACATATTAGATAGACCTGGTTATGACCCAATCATTGTTGGGTAATTAGTCAATCAGGTTCAAATATAAGCAAATAATATGATCAAAATATTAGTTCGAATTTGGGCCAAACTAAACATGTCCTATAAACACTGTTGATGTGAAGTGACATGCATCCTTATGCTATCAAGTATTATTAATTACTATATATTGTGCTAGGAAAATGTTTTTTGTATCACTGATTGGGACACCTGATATAAATATTACAAGTATGTCCATTTGAATTTGAATAATCATCCAACTCAAGTGTATCATATTCTAAGATGAAACTGATGTATGATATAGGATTACGTGAAAGGAGGATTATGTGAGATGGACTTCAATTTTAGGTGTTGGAGTTGTTATTATGCAAAAATGCTCCAAAGTCCAAGGTGATAGCCATTGTGTTCGTGTCATTAATTCACCAGCCTCGGCCAGCATGAGATGGGCATTCCTTTTGTATATATATATGAAGCAGAAAATAATGCATGTGCCACCCCAACCCCCACCCCACGAAAAAACAGAAAAAGAAAATAAGCAACGCAATGGCATCTAATAATTTGGAGCTAGCAATATTACGTCAGAGCTGCTCCACTTGGACACCAATTGCACATAATCATAAAAATGGTGGATCCCTCTGCATCGAGTTCTGCAAATATAGAGAAAGTCTTGCAAGTCCACTAGTTCAAGCTATAGGTAATGTTGCACTTCTAGGTTGACCACTTAATATATACGTATTGCTTTAATTTTGAACCATCCGTCAATCAAATCTGCATATTTAATGGCCTAATGAGCCCTTTAGACCAGTTTCCATTATTATTCTTCCGTGTTTGAAAAGTAATAATAACTTGGTGCAGTAAGAGAAAGGATAAAAGATAAACATCCTTTTTTACCCTTTCCGTTTGTATCCTCTTTACCTTACCTTGGACATCCCCGCTCTATCGGTTGGCCAAATTAATAGACACATCTAGTCCCTACCATTAATATTGCACCACCCTATAAAAAGTTTTTCAATAATGGAAACAAAAGAAGAACAAAAGTTGACACTACTTACACTGCATTCTGCAAAGAGGGCAGGGAACAAAGCGCATGAGCTTTTATGAAAGGTTAAACTGAAAAGGGCATAAAAGTTAAGCTATTTAACTATATATTATATGAAGAAATGTTAAAGAGTGCCTTTACACATTGTTTAACAAACCAAAAAATTAAATTTTGCATGTAATATATTAAAAAATATTGCAGTTAATTTTTCAATATAAATTTTTCTTTTGTTCATTCCTTAAACAATAACATTAGGGCATTCGTTAGTTATACTCATATTCTATATATGGATTCCTAAGTCAATTTTTTGAAATCAATGGTCAGGCCTTTCCTGTCTTCTTTCTTGTTCTTCTTAACGAAGTCTTACCTTTAATAAGTCATTCTGATTACAGAAAACTCAAAAAACACAGAATAATCAATCTGTTTGCCTTGCTAACTCGCCTCAAGATTCAGTATCTACTAGATAGAAGCAACCTAGCTAGCTACTCACTTTTGTTTTTTACTTTTCACGTTGAACATTATTCCCGCTTATAGTTCTGTTTCATATGAAGACATAGACAAGAATTAGTTCAATAATATTGCTGGTTTTTATCTATTGCAGTAAAGCACTGGGACGGGGGAAAAACAAAAGGACTATATGCTCTGGTTTTCACTTTGCCACAGCTTTTTTAACACTTTTACTACGTATATTGGATGGTGAATACATATTGCATTTAGGGTTTCAGTCACTAGCTCGTAGCTAGTGCATTTTTAGCACGGGAAATTCAACTTAACTACAGATGTAGGTTAATTAGTTATGCAACACCAAAACTCATGAATAATAATTAAAATCTTATGTTCTACTTGTCTTAGATGAATATAACGCGTATTAAACACTCAAGCTTGTGTAAGATGGAAATAGATGGAAGGTGCACTTCAAGCATAATGAAGAAGTAGAAGGATGGAGTGAAAAATTACTTCAATTCGTTTCTCCTTTATAACCCAATTACATTATAGTCACACCACTAAACTATAGTATCATTTATAATATAAATGAGTTAACCATAATTTATATTAAATCATTAAGATATTAGTTTGGTTATTTACACAACATATTTGGACAATATTTATAACAATTCATATTTATATTTTTTTTACTCTTTATTGAAATATTCAGTACTCAGTCACACTTACATAAATCAAATATTGTCTCACGTTATCTACAAATGTTGTAAGAAAAGCATTTCTCTACAAAAATATAGTTATCCTCCAAGATTAATTCAGGGAGTTGTAAAATTCTCCTTTTTTAATTATAAGTAAAAATATATTAAAAAGAATACTATTGACATTTTAACTAATATACTGTGCACAACACATCATAATGAGAGAAGTCATCCCAACTATGTTGACATCACAAACCTCAACAATCATCTGCAAAAAAGACACCACCAAAGAAATATAATCAACCAATTAAAGAAAGCAAATTCTATGGTACCCATGAAGATCTAAGGTTACCGATACCCTTGGACAAAAGGGAAACTATGAGCTTATTAGAAGGAATTGATAAAAAATATAAAGAACTAGAAAAAATATTAGAACAAATAAATAACAATATAATATAAGTAATGGAAACTACTTCCAAAATTGCAGAATATACCTATCATAAAACACAAAAAGAACAAACAAAGTATACAGACATATATGAAACACCAAGAACAATATGGAGAGGTTAAAAACCGATTATATTGAAACAATAAAGAGATCAAATGACTTAGAAGAAATTCAACAACTACTAGAACAATTAAAAATAATTGAAGAAGAACATAACCAGATACAAGTTGC
This sequence comes from Ammopiptanthus mongolicus, assembly GCA_039655645.1. NCBI lineage: Eukaryota > Viridiplantae > Streptophyta > Magnoliopsida > Fabales > Fabaceae > Ammopiptanthus > Ammopiptanthus mongolicus. The sequence goes on along the minus strand of CM077346.1, from coordinate 26,554,005 downwards.
AGAACCAATTAATTCAACGCCAAATGAAACTGAAGAAGTAGTTCTAAACTATAGCTCCTCTTCAGATGAAACAGATTTTAACGAAATACGAATGCATCATGAAGAAACAAGTAGTAGTATGATACCAAACAGAAACAGAAAAAGAAAAGAAGTATTTGAAATATGGGAAAACATGGAAAAAGAAACGATACATAATAATAGATATATTAAAAGAAACAACAAATGGTCTAAAATTCCAGATGAATTTAAACCAAGATATGAATTTATTAAATCTGAAAATATTCTAAATCTTGATTGTGCAAAAAACAAGGAAGAGATACTCTTACAATGGATTAAGTAACTTACTCTGTTTATGGCAACAGATGACAAATTTAATAGCTTAGATAGAAATTCAATAAAAAATTTTATATTCTACAAAACCTCAGGGAATGTACAAAAATTTTTAAATGGAATAAGAGATGACAAATGGCAACAATATATACATACGACACCAACAAATCAAGACTTTGCAAGGCTTATAATGGATTTAATTTATGAAGAATTCATAGGATTTGCCATTGAACAAAGTGCTGAAGTAAATAGATATCTACATGAAAGCGCTAAAGTACACTTAAATAAAATGCAAATTTGTGATATGGGTGAAATAGGAAGTTTTATTTGTGAATACCAAAAATACTATTACCAATTAAACATTGAGACAAAAGAAACATATAAAGAAATTTTTATCGATAAATTACATTTTCCCCTTAATCAAAAAATAAAGGCTATCTGGCTAGCTAACCCATTAACTACAGCTAAAACCTTAGGAGGAATTATCCAAGTAACTTTAAAAGAATTAAGAGATCAATGTTTAACTAGATAAACAATAAGACAATTAAATACAGGAAGAAATGTAATTTGCTGTAATATACCAGAAATAGAACTACCAGGAAACTACGGATGTAATAACAAAAATAAAAAGAAGAAAGTATTATCAAAAAGGGAAACCTAGATTAAGAAAAACCTATCCAAAGAAAAAGGCCTATAAAGATACAAAGAAAAAATATTTTAAGAAAAAACGTACCCCTAAAAAATATTGCCCAAAAGTTAAAAAGAAATGTGTATATTGGATATAATGAAGACGACCATTATGCAAATGAATGTCCTCAGCAAAAAGCAAAGGAATTCAAAGAAAAAGCTAAAATAATAAAACAAGTTTACCAAATATATAATCTAGAACCACTAGAAAAGGAATTAAGTACTACTGATGATAGTGGTTATGAATATTCTGAACATGATGAACTATCTTCAGAAGAAACAGAATCCGAATAGTATTTATATCAAAATTATAATAGAAAAAAGTAATAAAGAAACCGAAGCCTACATAGATACAGGAGCAAGTATCTGTTTAGCAACAAAAGCATTATTTGACAAATGGGAATATCTAGAAAAGCCATTAAAAATACAAATAGCTGATGAATCTATCCACTCTTTATTTTGGGTAGTCAAACACATAACCTTACAAATACAACATAAACGATTTATTGTACCAACAATCTATCAGCAAGAGACAGGAATCGATGTCATCCTCGGCAATAACTTCTTACGACTTTATGTCCCTTTCTGTCAACACTTAGAATACATTACTCTTCGCACATCGTATATCCGGAATATCCAAACCCGTGAATTACTTTCCATACCAATTCACCATTCCTCTCAATGTACCTACTCTACAAAGCAATCAGAGTTTAGCAAGCTGCAACGTGGTGAACTACTTACTATCCTTTATCAAAAAATTCACTATGCTCTAATTAATTTAGAACCAAATAGAAGAATTCCGGCCCATATTGAAGACCTATTAGAGAAAATATGTAGTGAACATCCACTAGATCTCAACATAAACAATAAAAATACCGAACTAATCACATTAAAATTAAAGGATCCCACCAAAGGAGTAAAATGTAAACCTATGATTTACACTAAACAAGATAGAGATGAATTTGCAGAAGACATCAAACAAATGATTGAAAAGGGATTAATTAGACCATCCACAAGCAAACATTCTGCTCCAGCCTTTTATGTAGAAAACCATAGTGAAATTAAGCGTGGAAAAAGAAGAATGGTAATAAATTATAAGCAGATAAATGAAGCAATGGAAAGAGATGCATATTTCCTCCCTCGAAAAGATTTAATTATAGAACAAATTAGAAATATGCATTGGTTTAGTACTTTTGATTGTAAGTCAAGATTTTATCATATAAGGTTAACTGAAGCATCCAAAGCATTAACAGCGTTTAGTTGTCCTCAAGGTCAATATGAATGGAACGTACTACCTATGGGAATGAAGCAATCCCCAGGAATTTTTCAAAGAAGAATAGATTCTATACTCAAGGAATATAGAAATTTTTGCCTAATATATATCGATGATATATTAATCTTTACCAATAAGGACTTAGAAGATCATTATCATAAAGTAACTTTAGTACTTACTAAACTCTTAGAACGCAGAGTAGTATTAAGTAAAAAGAAAATAGTTTTAGCTCAAAATAAAATTAATTATTTATGTCTTGAGATAGAAAAAGGCAAATTAGTAATGCAAAAACATGTGTTAGAAAAGCTTAGTAATTTTTCAGTAACCTTAAAAGATAAAAAAGAATTACAAAAGTTTCTTGGACTACTAACCTACATTTCAAATGAAGGTTTTATTAAAGATCTTGCACCAAAATGCAAAATACTACAACAAAAATTAAAAAAGGATGCTCTTTGGTCTTGGATAGAGGAGGATGAAGCAATCATTACAGAATTAAAACACTTATGTCAAAAGCTTCCGGAATTACATCATCCCGCAGATGATGAATATTTAATCATTATCGAAACAGATGCATCACATGAATGTTGGGGAGATGTTATGAAGGCAAAACCCCCTGGACAAAAGAAAGAGTTACTATGCCGGTATATGTCTGGAACATTTACAGACAGTAAAATTAATTACCCTACGCATGAAAAAGAGACTTTAGCACTTATTCGCATGTTGGAAAAACATCTTATTTATGTGCTTGATAAAGAATTTATTGTTAGAACCGATTCCACTTATGTGGCAGGTTTTAAAAATTTTAATCATAAAGGCATTTATAAGCAAGGAAGGTTGATCCGATGGCAAATGAAATTATCTGAATATAATTATTCAATATCTCATATTAAGGGAGAAAAGAATGTCCTTGCAGATATACTATCCAGAGAATGGAGCGTGGAACCACGAAAATGCTAAAAAGACAAAGATAACTTAAGAAGGCACTAAGAGATCAAAAATTGAGAGAATTAGACTTGCTTGAAGCAGATATCAAGGTTTTGGATATACAATTAGAAACTGAAGGTTTCTTAGAACAGGCAATTCCAGTAGAAATTAAACTGCAAGCACAAAGAGAAGGAAATAAAAAATGGTAAGTTATTTTTAACAGACCATTTCCAGGAATTTGTGACGAGTGGCACAAAGCAGCCCCTCACTGTCAGAAAGTTCCAGGAGTTATTCATAAGTCCTATGCAACAAAGAAGAAGCAGCAAAAGCTCTAAAAGATTTTCAGATTGCCAAAGGTAAAGAAGTTTATCTTGGACCAAGAACTTTTGCTGAAACCACTACTTTAACTCCAGAACCAAGAAAGGCTTTGAAGATCCTAGGAAGAATCCCTTCTTCCCTAGACAACTTCCAAATAATTACCAGGAAAGAACATGAACTTCAAATTCAATTTTCAAAGGAAAACTTTGATGAACACCTTAAAAGACTCATCCACTGGACGGAGAAAGAAAAAAGTAATTGTATGTACATGGTCGATCGAAAATTATTCGCTACCAAAGCAGTACTCACACCTGGAGCCCCATCAATTTTAGCATTCAATTTATTCCAATTTGGCCTAATTGAATGTCTTTATTTAAGTCTCAACCTTGAAGAAATTAACCTCTTTCCTTACCACTTCAAAGAAGCAGTCCAAATGTTTCGTAAAAACATTGCTGGTGAAAGAGCTATTTTCTTAAAATTTTACTCAGCCTATCCAGATTTCACTACTAAACAACCAGCCAAACACTTAGTCTTTATTGGTATTAGCAATAATAATTTTCCATTAATGGATGAACCTACTGAATTAGTCAGCATATACTCCCAATGTCAAACCATTGGAAAAGAATCATTTATTAAAACTTTGTACAAAGGACCAAATACATTGCTTCTAAGCAAAACAAGCGGCAAGCCCATCAGATAAAAGGACTTAGCTCTACTAACAAGCTTTGAGATGACCTTCTATGCATTCGAGGGACCCGCTATGAATTATTGCTCAGCTGTTCTCCATAAACTATGCTCAATAATTAAAGAAAATGGTAATCATGCATGTGAGAGATGCATAAAGCAAGCCACGTCAGAAGCCACTACTAGCTTTCAGCCACAAGAAAAAGATTCCGAAGACGAAGCAATAATTGAAGAATGATGTAAGCAATGACGACAGCATGTAAATTATTAGTTTTCTGATGTAAGCACTTACGTGCTATAGGGTCTATTATGTAAATAGACAATAACCCTTTAGCTTATAAATAAGTCCTCTTATGCTGAGGCAGATCAGAGTGAATCAATTGGAGAAAACTCTCATCCGAGCTTCCCCAAGCTGAGGAAAGCTGTTAGTCTCCTCTTAAAGGATACTAGGTATCTGCGAATACCACCCTGTAACCACTTCCATCAAATAAATTACTCTTTTTATTTATAAATCTTCCATATACTTTCCAAGTATCTCATCCCAAATATTCAAAGTTCATTCAAGTAGAACCAGCAAGGCGGAAGCAGCAGTGGACCAAAAAGAATCATCCATTCATTAATCCTAATCAGGTATGTCCATATTCGAAGTTTATCATTAATAAGCATCATGGAACCTGAGATAATAGAAAATAGTGATGTAGAATACCTTCAAATTACTGAAGAAGATGGCAATTATCATGGTAGTATTCTTATTAACTCTCGTTTGTTTCAAAAAATACAAAAAAAAAAGAATTAGACCTTTCTAAAACTGCAAATATCAAAGGAAAAGAAAGATTAGGAGGAATAATGAAAAAATTTATTTAGAATGAAAATATCATTTATTATGGTAAAATAATTACAGAAACCCCCATGGACATAACTGAAGCACAAGGTCTCACAAATATATAATTATTAAATCGGAAAATGATCTCAGAACTCAGACAAAACTTAAAAATAGAGGCACATAGAAGGAAAATAGGATATATTCACATAGGCGTTGTACAAATCTTAATTAAAGCAACATTTCAAGAAGGCATAGACTCTCCAATAGAATTAATCTTAAAGGACGAACGAATAACTGATGTACGTGATACGATATTAGGAGTAATAGAAGGAAACTTAGCTTATGAAAAATTAAGATTTGAAATTCATCCTAATATAGGAATTCCTTTAAGTACACAAAGATTAGACCAATCATTAACTCTAGAACACAAATTTTTAAGAAAAAACTTAATGAGACCCGGAGATAAAATATTTTCAGTAACTTATTGTGTGAATTATGCCTTAACAAACTCTCATCATAGTATCACTTTTAGAAATAATGATAGAATATATGTTCCTCAACTATTCGAAGATATTGAAAAAATTTATTATCCACGCAAAAATGAAATAACTGAACTAGGAACCTTTTTAAAGAAACCCAAATCATTAAGAATACCATATATTCCTAGGCCTATCCCTTTAATAGAGCTCGAAAGAAGTAAAGATGATAATATTAATAAATTAGTAACCCAAGTTAACGAGTTAACTCTATATATAAAGAATAAAATATGATAAACATAAAACATAACCAAAGGAAAATAAAAGTAGAAAGAAACGCGAAATTCTGGGGCCAAACTGGTATCAGAGCTAGATAATGAAACTGCTAGCTACATAAAGATAACAATAAATAATTTAAGAAATTATTGTAAAACTTTAAAGGAATTAGAAAAAGAAAACCCTAACCCCATAATTAGAGATCAAATAAGACGAGTTGAAACACGTATTCAGATTTTTAAACAACGATTAGAAACAATAATAGCATGAAGACCATTACTATGTTTAAACGATGGATAAAAGAAATGAACAAAGAAATCAAATATTGGAAACAACAAGAAGCTGAAGATTTTATTGATGACTGTATAATAGAAAGTATAATACATTATAAATTAAAAATGCTGAAAAGAATCAAAAACGAATTAGAAAATTTTGCAGCATGAATCAAACCCAAACAGAAGAAAAGATACAATTAATAAAATTACAACTCAAAGATGAATATGTATATCTATCTACCTTGTTAAAAAATAAAGAAGAAGATTATATAGATGAACAAGTTAGGAAATTAATTGTAAAAGGTATCATTTGGAGAGAAAGAGATTAATCCTCTTAGAAAATCAACTAAGAAAATGATAGAGTATATAGAAGAGCTAGGACTACATATTTCAGGAAAAATAATTACACTCAGAAAAATTTGATGTTATCCTAATATACGATGATAGGGAAGCAATAAATTATCTTAGAAAAAAAGATAAAATATTTTGAAGGAATAATATTACATAAGGAAAATATAATCCTTAAAGAAATAAAACAAGCAATTCTTACTAAAGCAAAAAGAAGATTAGACTGTATTTCTCGATATAAAAGATAAGATGGTAAAATATTTGAAACTATTAATATCTTTGAATATTTTTACCCAATTTTAAAATATCAAAACAATTAACGCATTGATATTAAAACCCTTTAAATTATAGAGATACTGTAGCACTACCCATTACAGAATGCTCTAAACCAAAATTACAAAAAGTTACAAACGGTAAAATTCTCCTTTAATTTCACCTAAAAGGGTCATTTCGCCTAGAAGGATCTTCCTAACTCCTAAACAATTCAATATCCTAAAATTAAAGAATCATAAAAAATAAAAATAACCAATATATTAATATATTAAAAGTTAAAAAATTCAAAATTTTATCTTTTAAATTAGTAGTAACTAGTACTCTTAAAAGACATGCTAGGATTTGCCTAGCAAGTAATACTTTGCAGATCGAACGTACGTAACGAATAGCACTTTCTTGTAATACTTACATTTTATCCATTGTCCCAATGAGTTAATCATGGCTCTGACAGAACTCCAGCTGGCCAACTGGTCTGTACTTCACAGACTAATAAAACGGAGAGGACACATAAATATCTTAAGACCAAGAGAAAAAAAGTCGTCCTTTGCAGATTTTGCAGTCTCTACATAACGTTAGTGGGATCTGGTTTGAACTTTGAATATTTGAAAGAAAGGAAAAATTAGATAGGGTGTAGAGCAGACCATTGTTGGAGGGTTAGACGTGAAGCCATAAATAAAGCAAGGAAAATAGGTTGGTCTCATAAATGCACATATAGAAGAAAGACATGGTAATTATTTGTGTGGGAGTTTGTTCTGATGAGTACTAGTACATACATTGGGCATGGCGTGGGTTTGTGCTTGTGGGTGTGATGAGTGCGACGCATCGGATGACAGAATGGAAGATTGCATATATCTTCCCTGTGTCACTGGGAATTCATTAAATTGGAAAAGGGAAAAGGATTTAAAGTGTGAAAATCAGGATCATAATTCATAAGCCAAGAGATTGCCCTGCCTTTTGTTGAGAAATTCTATGCTCTGCCTATAAAAGATTAAGGATACGTTTGAAAGAGTTTATGAAAAATTTATGAGAATAAATTATAAAATTAAACTTATATAAATGGTTCGTAAAAATAGTTTATAATCCTTTCATAAGTTATTTTTAGCTTATTTCCATAAATTTATCAGAGAAGCTTATGAAAATAAATTATTTTTTGCTTATTTAAAAAAGAACTTATTGCATAAGCGCTAAGCTATACAGTCAAACGCACCCTAAGTGTATGTTTAGTTTATCATTAATTAGGAAATTTCAAATGTACCTTTGGAATAGGATATTTAAAGAGTTCCTTTGAGGTAAATGTACGTTTGAACCTAAACGTATGTTTGAAACGGTAAACCAAACATGAATCGAATATATGTTGTATGAGAAATTTTTGCAAAAATATGGTGTGTTTAGCTAATTACAACATCAATTAATAAGTAAGGGTCATGCTAACGAATGTCCTTAGGGTACTTGTTAAGGAATCCATAAAAAGTAAGTTTTATTACAAAAAAATAAGTATTTCACTTCATCAAATAGTAAATACATCAATTCTGAATGAAAAATTTCTTTTCTTCATTATTTAATCACTGTCATTAAGGCACTTGTAAGTATTCTCCAATAAGTAATTATTATAAGGGTCTTGCTAACAAATGTTTTAAGGGCATTGTTTAAGGAATTCAAAGATAGAATATTTTTATTGGAAAATATAACTTTTAAATGTTCAATGTATTGAATACATCATTTTCAATACAAAGTTTCTATCTTTGATTCCTCAACCAATGCTCTTAGGACACTCGTTTTAATTAATTAATTAATTAATTATGAGGTTACTTTGGTACACCCATCTCATGTATTCTAAGTTTATGTAAAAATTTATAGCAAATGCTAACCATTGCTCTAACGGCACTGCTTAAGGAATCAAAAAAGATAATTTGTATAGGAAATGATATATTTAATATATTGATAGGTGTTGTACTTAGATTTTCAATATAGATTTACCCTTTTTGATTCCTTAACCTATGCCCTTTCAGTCAAAAAATTAAAAACCTGATTTCTTAAGATATCGATTAGCAAAACCCAAAATTTATTCATGAAATGAACCACCATTAACATGACATATATTCTATTGTAAAAAATCTCTAACTCCAAAAATATTTAAGAATATATATATATATATATATATAATATATATATATATATATATATATATATATATATATATATATATTTATTGATCATTAATTTTTATATAAATTGTTAAAATTGAGATAAAAATATATGTGGTTTTTTTTACATAATCAGAAATTTTTTTAATAAACTTAATTATAATCATCTACATATAGCAATGTTTTGAAAATTGAACTAGTTAAGATATTGATTCACGGTTCATTGATTCAATCGTGGTCCAACTGTGGTCGAACCGATTATAATTAAACATATATTTTTAATTTTATATAATATATTTACTAATAAAAAAAATACACATTCGCAGAGATACAGAGTCAACAACAACAATCCATTAGCCAAGATATAGAGTCACCAGAACCTTTCAAAAGTCCATTCAATGTAACAAATAATCCATTCTTCCAAATCACAAAGTTCAATGTCACAAAGTCAACAACAGATTCAGATATTTAGAGAGGGAACATGAAAATAGTCGTCGCTGATTCGCGGTGACTAGTGAGGACTCGTCGTCGTCGTTGTGGTTGACGGAGGAGGAAGACGAGAAACCAAAACCAAAACCGAGCACAAGGAGGAAGACAAAATAGGAAGATCGGTTGTTTCCAGCCGAAACCGAAACAGGAGTTGTCCCGTTGTGGTTGATAGAGGAGGAGGAATACTATACAAGGAGGAGGACTACCCTCAAGTGAAATCCCTAATGAAAAACAATGTCATATGACATATTCTTCTTTTTTTAAAAAGAAAAACAGACATGAAAACCGGTGGACAACCGGTTTAAAATATCAAATACTGGTTTTAATCAGTTTCATTGATTCTTGACCAGTTTCAGTCAAATATGGTTTTGAGGATTATCCGAACTGATACCAGGTTCAATTCACCGGTTCACCAGTCCAACTAGACAGTCCAGTCCAATTTCGATAACAACGATATATAGTTATAGAGTCAAAATTTCCCTTCTCTTCCTTTTACATAAAACTTAACATTGTTAGCAAATCTGATCCTATCCGCGAACCCGACGAAATCTAACCGAATTAATTTTGGGAGTTTGGATTGGTCCATTGATTTGTATTTGATCTAAATTATTGAATATGAACACTATCAATTTGGGTCTCGGGTTCAAAAAATTCCAACACACATGTAACCCAAACCAAATTAATTAATATTAAATTAATATATTATTTATTAATATTTTACTGTTTAAGACAAATCACTTACTTCTCTTCGAATCTATCATTTTTGTGATAGAAAAAAAAAAAGACTTCGGTTCAATTTGATTCGACAAACATTATTAATTCAGACACTAAATTATCTGGAATCCGATCTAAAGCCAACCCGATTCTCGTCCATAAAACCTGATATAACGGAGACTTTTATCATGAGTTTTTTGAACAAGTAGATCAAAATCGTTTACTTTTACATGAGAATCTTAAGTTTCTTCCCTTGAACAAGAGGGTATACTTTGGATTCTAAACTTAGTGGGGCGGTAGGTCCCTTTAATGAAAAATGGTAGGTTTGGGTCAAGGAGTCTCACATCTTCCGCCAGGCTCTGCTTTCTTTTCCATTTGTTTTCTAATAATAAAGGGAAAGAAAATCCACTTACTGAATGTGAGCTTTAAATTAAGGATCTCTGGTTTGAATTTCACTAATGCTCAATGAGTTTATTTGCTTGGGTATTGCTTAAGGGATTGGTTAAAGAATCAACAAAAGGAAACATTGTTTTGGGAATATAAGTGTAAAATTTTTTAATATATTAAATACATCATTTTTTTATACAAAATTTTCTTCTTTAATTCCTTAATCGGTGACCTTTGGTTACCATCCTATTTGCTTAAGTAAGTTGCTTTGTCTTAATTTTTGGGGTTTTTTTCATACTAATTTGGACATTCTTAAAGCAAAAAATTAATAACATTTCCAAACGGGCGATTCTAACATCCTTCAACTCCAACGTTGGAGGATGCATCCTCCCATTTTTTTTCCAGTTATTCGAACAAATAAAACCAGCTAGAATATTCTTTTTAAAAAACGCTATACCAAATAATCGATTCTCTTGAAAATTGTAATCGATTACTTTTTAGTGTGTGTTATGTGTAATCGATTACTTTCCGAACTTTTAGTGTGTGTTGTGTGTAATCGATTACTTTTTAGTGTGTGTGTGTGTGTGTTGTGTGTAATCGATTACACGCGTTGAATCTTTTTTTATAATCAATTACCAAAGTTTATTTGTAATCAATTATTCGGAAGAAAGCTCGGAAATTTTAGGTTTTCGATTTTTTTGTACTCCTTATGTTTTTGGGGTGTACAATTCTGGGTATGCCTTGAAGATTTTTGCTTTTATTATTTTGAATTTTGTTGAAAATTTCTGTTATTTTTGCTTCTGGATATTATTTTGGAATTAAATCTCTGTTGGCAAGTTGGAGGGTTGAATAGAGTGAAGGTGTTTCTGGTGATTGCTCGACGGAGGTTTTTGATGGTTGCAGAGGAGCACGTAACGGTGGAGAAGAAGGGAGATGTAGGAGAAAGAAGAAGAAGGTAACGGTGGAGGAAACGATCTTCGTTGGTGATGACGGAAGGCGGCAACGGCAGGGGAGAAGGTTTCGGTGGCAGTGGTTGTGGTTGTGGTTGAAATTTTGTTGTCACAAACTTGTTATCCCGGTTCCAAGTTTCTCATCTCTCCTCATCTCAACCGTTGCTTTTTTTTAGTATTAAATCTATGGTCCAAAAATTAGGGAGATGAAACCTTCGAATTTTAGCCGGAGAATTGAAGACATTCCCCGTCCAAACCATTAAAAGTGAAATACCAAATTATGATTAAACAAAGATTTTAATTTTTATGCATTGCCATTGTAATTTTTTTACACTATTAACCAATCAGAAATCATGATATGTATAGCTTTTAAGATAGTTAAGATAAGAGTCAAACATTTTTATTAATGTGACAAATTATCATTGGTTGACAGTATATATCAATTAAATACTTAAACAATAGAAGGTTATAAGCTGTACTTCGAAAAAGTTTTTCTATTCAAAGTAATTTGAAAACAACTGTCTGTGAATTTGTGCATGTTTTTCTATGTATGTGTACACACAAAGTACATATGCGAAGTTAAACTTTAGCATGTAATAATCAATTTATTTTTTCTTGTAAAAAAAAACAAATCAATTTATTTTTTATGTATGGCCGCTTTTTCTATTTTATTAAAGTATGACCGCTTTTCATTACAGTAAATTCCTGCTTGAATAATATTTCACATTTTTCAGTTCTTATCACCTTAGATTAGGTTATATATCACACAACCAAGAGTAGAGGGAAAAAAATAAAATCAATTGTAATTAAATAATAAAAATAAAATTATATATGTATGAATAACATTACTCTTCCAACTGAATGCATCTATGATATTCCGTTCCTAAAACATAGTTACTCAAAAAACAATATATTGTCACACAATAACACATGTGGTGATCACGGTACGTCTGAAAAGTGAGATAAAGTAGTTTAAAATAAACTTACCTTTAAAATAAATAAATAAGGATATATTTATTACTACCTTTGGACTCAATTATAAGCAAAAAAATAATCAAATGTGATGGACTTAATATAAGCAAATGTCAACTAATTTATCCATATTTAGTGTTGTTTTACCAAAAACATCCTTAAATTATTAATTCATTAATGTTATGAGCACCATTATGGTTTAATAAATGTATTTTCCTTTTTAAATAAAACCAAGAACATTAAATACACTTAACTACCATTCTTAATCCGTGTGTAAGTAGATATTTTTGCTTATAATTGAGTCCGGAGGAAGTATTAACTAGAGATCGATGGACTAACATCTTAAATTCTTAATAAGTTAAAAATATTTTTACATGCATATTTGAAAAAATAAATTATTGAATAATATTTTTATAAAATCAATCGTAAGATTAAAAACTCACATCATATAGAGTATATATATAATTTTATATTAATTTAGAATAATTTAATATATCATTGATATATTATCAACTATCATTGACTATTATATATACATAAAAAATAAAAAAAGTATATTTTTTTAATATATAAAATAAGAACTAGTTAATTATATCTTTATTGATATTCTAATTTTCTAAAATTTAAACTAAATGATATTATCAAAAGATGGTTAGTATCATTTAATGATCGATTTAATCGATTAAAATTAAATTATATAAAAATTATTAAGTGGTATAAGAATGTTAGGTTTTATTTTATTTTAAGTTGAACCTTATCCAATTTTAATATATATTTTAATATATTTATTATTTAATATATTTTATAAAGTTCCCATAACAACCTCATGATAAACAATTTAATTAGCAGATTACAAAAATCAATGATTAATTTTCGACTTTAAATAACTAATCAACCAATCAATGATTAGCCTCATAACCTGTCTAAAAGGTCAAAACTTGTGATAATATCCCAAGATATCGCTGAGGAGATAAAAATCATAATTACTGTCGTTCATCAACATAAAAAAATAAAAACTCTCCATGTTGTATAGATTAAATTAAAAGTACATTATGTTTTACTGATTTTTAAAAAAATGTCATTTTCAAATAAATTTTTTTCATTTGAGAAGGCTGCTTAATGAAAGTGTTCTAGGCTTCCAGATTCATGATTGCCTTCAAAGTTCAAACCCTGCAACCTCAAGACAAGGCTGTCACTAATACTATCTCTGATCCATATTATAAAAAACATAAGAGTAAATCACACAAATCAAGAAAAAGACTTCAAAATAAAAGAAATTTTTTTTTTTTTTTGGTGATTAGAGAATTTCTATTAATACTCTTTAATATTTAACTTATTTTTCAAAAATACCCCTTTCATAAATGATGAGTTAGAACTAATGGTACTAATACAAATTCTACTATACAACATTTAATATATATACCTTGTAAATATGAATCATATTATAAATAAGAATATTATTAAAAATGAACCTTTAATATATCTAAAGATTGATAAATGTTGCTTTTATTTTAGATCAAAATATTAAACCTTTCTGTTTCATATAATATGAATCGGAGGTAATAATAACATCAGGGTGGAACATAATACCGAGTTTTTCACGGTTTTCCAATATATATCCAGCAATCCATACTTCAATTTTCATCCTTCTTTTTCTCAAGCTGGCGAAACTTTCGTCAACTTCCTGAATTAAGAAAGGATAGAGATCTTTTGTCCTGTTCTTCTATCATATTCTCTGTCCCCCACCAATAATAAATTATCGCTTAATAAAATAAAATCATAATTCAATAACACTTATGTATATCCTCATCCTTTGATTGGTCCAGGACATCAAGACACCAATTTTGAAGACAACAGATTTTTATTCATTAAGAGGGATAGATATTTTCTATCTCACTTTTCTATCACATTCTCTGTCTCCCACCAATAATATTCATGCTGCCTCCACAGAGCCGCCATCTTTTAGGAAAGATGTTCTGAAAATATTAATCAGTAACCATAGGATATTGATTAAAAAAACAAGAAAAAAAATTTTGCATTGAAATATGTATATTTAATATTTTAAAAAGTTTAACACTTAGTTTTTCAATTAAAACATTTCTTTTCATTAATTCTTTAACCAATTAATCAATGCCCTTGGTAGACCCAAAATGTTTTCCTGATGAGACAATAAAATATTTTTTTCTAAATGCATATAAATAAAAGTGCCTTCTCTGGTGCCTAAATAATTTTGATGTAAAAATTATCATGTCCAACCAGAATACATCATCTCAATTAATTGAATCATGTAAGTAATCAAGTCAAATAGTTCTTACCATCTGATTAAGCCACCTAGGTAGAATAACATTACCCTAAGATACCATAATAAAATTCACCATAAATAAAAGGTACTTTCTAAGATATCCTAAATAATACCTCAATTAAATAGGATACGTCAGTGAATCAAGTCAAATGATTCTTACCATATGATTGAATTACCTAGACAAAATAAAATTATCCTCAGGATACTTAAAAATTCACCTAAATATAAACAAAAATTTAATTACACTTTTCATTCCTAAATTTTTATAAATATGTAATTTGCTAATTTTGATCCTCAAAAAATTTAATTACACATTTTGTTTACTAATTTGTTAAATTGTACCAGATCAGTCTAAACACCTAAAAAAAAAAAACCAAGTCTAAACAATTAAACCAATTGTAAAAAACTTAATTGCACTTTTAAAATATAATTTTTTTTTAAAATAAACATATATTACTAGGGGTGGGCATGGGTCGGGTTGGGTGGATTTTGGTGCATTTAAAGACCCAACCCAATCAAATAAATATGGGTTGGGTTGGATCGGTTTCTTCGAAAATTTTCATGTAACCCAAACCAACCCAACCCAACCTCATACGGGTTGGTTTGGGTCGGGTGACCGGGTTTGGTAGTAAATTATTTTGTTTTTATCAAAAGCAAAATAATGGGGGGAAAATAGGGAAGAAAAATACTACTAATGCATTAATTTGAACTTTCAAATACAAAATGAAGCATACCACTTCAATTTAGAGCACAATATCCATCAAAATTAAACAAACAAGTGAAATAAAAAATAATAATAATGTCTTCAAACAATTCCTAAACAATTTCCTTGACTATGCCTTCAAGCTATTTTTGCATGTCTTCAAACTATTTCTGCTCATGTAACCAAAAAATGGTCACTTCAATTTAGACGGCTGAGTATTAAAGAAGAGTCATCAAATTCAAGATAGAAGAGTCCCTCCACGCTCCAGCACCTGGACCTATAATATTCCTCTCAATATGTGGGTTGGGTTGGGTTGAGTGGGTTTACAATCTTTGGACCCAGCACCCAACCCATAAACTATGGATCTACTTATTTAGAAACCAACCCAACCCAATGACCCGAACCAACCCAGTATTTGTGGGTTGGGTTGGATTGGGTATACCGGGTTCGCGGGTCGACCCGTACCCATGCCGACCCCTATATATTACATTAAATACAATATTCAAAACTTATATTTGAAGCCCCTTCAGTTCTAACTTCTCAGATCAGACCAGAATAAAACTTGTTATCTATTATTTCAACCCAAAAGAATGAAGACGAAGAAGAGCACTTATCTAATCTCTCAGTACTGGTTGAATCAGTCTTAAACGGAAGGTCCACGATCCATGCCATACTGAAGAAACGGTCCCCATAATTAAGTTAAATTCTTAGCATTCTGTAGAATCGTACACTTCAGACCAAATTCAAAATCCATTTGCCGTTAGCTGTGAATTACCGAGCAAACTCCAACACACCCCGGAAGTTTTGAGGGGCCACCCATAAGTGTAAAACAGCACAAAGCGACCCAACTGTCCCTTATTCATAATTCCTATCCAAATCATGATTATCATGTCCACAACTTAATGCGGTGCTATTCTTCTGTCATTTTTATTTGCTTTTTATAACAACAATCTCTTTCAAAACCCTCACTCCTATCACCAACTCTATTAAAAGCACTTAAATGAAAATTAACATAAATTTCATATTTATTTAACACTCCTTACAAAGTATACTGAGATTTAACTTTTATTTTTTAAAATTTAAGTTCTAGAGAAGTTGACTGTTACTGATTTTTCCAGTGGGCCTAGCAATAGCATTACTGATTTTTTGAACAAGAGTATATGTCAATAGGGAAGGATGAGCCATAAATTTATTTATAATGCGAAGTCCCATCTACCTCTATTCTATATATGCTGGCTGATGCTGGTATATACACATTAGTAGCAAATCAATATGAAACCAATGCAACTATTTTCTAAAAAAATGAAAGAAAGAAATGGCAGTAAGGCAATACAGAATTACAGGCATGCATGAAGTCATGGACATTGAAATATCCTTTCAGAGTTGGACATCTAATCTAACTATCAACAAGAAAAAGATTACCATGGCAGGTGGAATATCATCATCACCTTGAAATTAGATGAACAAAAAGGGAAAACCTTGTCAGCAACCTTCTCAAATTTGAAACCCTAGACCCCAAATCTGATACTAATATAAGTCACACAACATCCAAGAGGAAAAATGAAAACTTCCATCAACAGCTGACAAACTAAAGAAAGCAAGCGAAAAAAGGCCAGGGATAACCAGAAATTAGGGTTTCCATTTTCCAACACCAGCGGCAGCCAGATAAGATTCAAAAGAGGACAGGCCCTAATACAAACATGAGAATTAAGGCATGTTACCTTTCCCCTTTAGCAACTTTTGTTAAGCAGAAAACAAGATCCTGCAAAAACACAAATATGAAGGCAAAAAAAAAAAATACATAAAAACAGCAGTACCATGGTAATAACCAATGGTAAAGAAATTATGTTTTGATGTTCATAAGGTAGACAAAAGAACACACTATTATATAAGCATAGAGCAAGTTATAGTATATACAAGTTACAGACAGAAAAAAAATAATTAAATGGAGGGTAAAAAAGAAAAGTGGGGGTTCAGGTTAGGCTAGTGCTTGCAGAAAGCTTTTTACCTTTCAGAAGAATCATCAGAAAATAAAGGTAGAGGTCAAATTGAGAGAGAGATATATCACGAGGGTTTTGCATAGAGAAACCAACAGAGCCCAGTTGGCAGTATGCCCACCTCCACATAGAGAGGGAGATCCATATATAGATCATATATATAGGAATACGAATAGGAAGAGGAGGTGGACAGAATGCCAATAAACTCTGTAAGCTACTCTTTGTTAAATCCCACATGAACGAACACAAAGCTGTGCCACTAGTAGCTTAATGGTCGTAGTCAATATAGCAATAGCAACGGTTGAAATTTGAAACTGAAAGACTCTGTAAGTCTTTTGATCAGTACAAAGCCACGACCCACAACACAACATGGAGGTAGATTCTATTTCTAGATAGCGTGGAAGAAGCAAGTAAGGAGAGGTGAGATTGGGAGTTGGCAGCGAGGGGAAGGTAGAGAGCGCCTTATTTAAGATGAGATGGACTTGACAGTAAATATGAACGAGAAAGAGGTAGACGTAGGTGAGATATATCCTCTTGCAAAATCTTGATACTAATTTTTCTATTATTAAAATTAAAATTAAAGAGTAGAAAAATGCTATCTACTATCCATAAACATGCTCCCTCACGTTACATATATAAATAAAAAATTTTAAAATTTTTGTTCAAATATATAAATAAATTTTAATTATTTTTATTCTATTTCATGATATTATTTTTAAAATATTTTTATTTAATATTAATTTTGTTTTTCAATAATTCAATATGGGATGTATTTAATAATTTAATAAAAGTTAAAATTTTATATGAAGGTTACTTTAGGTAATATATTTAAGGTACGTTTGGAAGAGCTTATAGAAAACTTATGAGAATAACTTATGGAATTAAACTTATACAAATAGTTTATGATCTTTTCATAAATTGTTTTTAGCTTATTTTCATAAACTTGTTAGAGAAGCTTATGAAAATAAATTGTTTTTAATTTATTTAAAAAAATTTTACTGCATAAGCGCTTAAATAAGCTGTATATCCAAACGCATCCTTAATTTTTGAACAATATTAAATAAGATTAATCAATTTCTTTAATATATGTCTTTTATTTAAATTTTGTTTATATTAATGACGGGAGGAAAGAATATATAACGAATTAAAAAGAGGCCAATATTTCATGGGAAGGTAAAGTGTGATAATTAATGTATGGTGAAAATTTTATTCTCCCTAAAATATATTATTATTTTTTACTATTTTTTAATAGGTTAGGAAAATCGTTAAAATATATATCAAATATAAAAGATATTGTATTTAATATTAACTTATTTTTTATAGATTCTTTAATCAGTATTTTTAGGATATTGATTATCAAAATCGAAAGTAATATTATTAAATAATTATAAATTTTATCATAAAAATTATTTGATTCTTTTTGTAATTGTCTTTTATTTATATATATATATAAATAAAAGATGATTTGTGATAGTTCGGAGCACAAAAAAAGACTTTAAAATTATTCTAAAATTATTTATTTATTATTTATTTTTATTATTTATAAATGGGAAAAAGAGTAGAGGAGACGTAATTGCAGACTAAAAAGATTGATAAGTAATGAGATTGGATGGTTCATTCTGAGAGGGGCATATTTAGAAGGATCAAAGGATCATCATAGTTATTCTTCCCCACCTTTCCCTCGGTCTTGATGAAAACCGATTCTTCTTTTCTTCTCTTCTCTTCTCTCCATCAATCCTTTCTGTCTACCTTTTCTCTCAGCCTAAGTAGAGTGTACCGGCCCCTCAGCTGCAGCGCCTCTTTTCCCTTAATTAAATCCTTTTTGACACCCTCGATTCTGATGCCCACAGAACACATACCAGTGAGTTGTGACTTGTCTCACTGCTTGCACTATGTTGGCTATCTATGCCAAGCGTACCAATACACTAGATTTTGCTTGCTGACCTTAATAACCGACTATATGCCACAGCCAGAGGGAGGGAGTTATGATTGTTTTATTAATTTTTTAACGTATAAATGAGATACAGAAAATTTGAAGACCAAATTATTGGATGGATTTTTCTTTCTTGTCTAAGTTTGCACATGTTAAAAAATTAATATATAAATTTTTTTTATGAAAAATCATATTTTTAATTAAGTTTTTAATATATTGAATATAATATTTTATAAAAAACGATTATTATTATTGATTATTTATCCTTTCGTTTTGTAATTTTTTAAAAAAATTTTTTGTAATTTTTAAAAATTAAACAATATATTCCTCTTTTCAATATAATATTTATAATATTTATCATTAGCTAAACATAAGACTCGCTAAATTGTATGAATTCATTCTTTATTAAACGGGGCTCACCAAAAATTCATCCGATAATAAAAAAATATGTTAAATGAAGTAACTATTTGGATAACATCCCAAATTCGTGCATGTTTAGAATGGGG